>OY720433.1:7903229-8641606 GCA_963082735.1 Pocota personata
GTGCATGCTTGTAATTATCCTCACGTTTTAGACAAACACAAAACGGCTAGACCAATTTTCATGGAAAAGATTTGACTTATTCCACAACTCATAACCAAAAACTATGAAAATATTTCCTAATAGTTCCAAGTGCCTTACTTATAAATAATACTGTAACTGGAAAATTACAGTGATAGAAAAATGCAGTTTTCAGCTATAGGTTCGACTTAAGGAGTAACTTCAGGAATATACATATTTGAAGATTCATGCGACATTGAATGTGTTGAATAAGGGATGTAGACAAAAGGCCTAAGAAATATGTTTTCTAAAAAAAATGTTCTGTTTCATTTTTAAATTCAGCGTAAATTTTTAATCGTAAAACATTTTTGCTTTTGTTTTCTTATAAAGAAAATTTCCAAATCCCGGAATTTTCGGTCCATTGTACTAACAGGCAGAAACCCCTTTTTTGTTTAGTGGACTTCGATTTTATTAATTTCTCTTTTCGTTCGGACTTGAACGTGAACTAGGGTTCGGACTTTACTGCAATTGCAGTAGATCTACAACGATTTAAAAAAAAAAAATCTACTGCGGCACTGCGCTTGACTTGTAATCTACTGCAATTTTTTGGTTACCCGAATGTTGTACCTACATCTGAAATTGAACACATTCAAGTATTTTTGTTTTCAACTGTATTTTTATAAGCCGGGAGTAAATTATCGCTACTGGCAGCTCACGAGGAATAAAATATTCAATCTAGTAGGCTTAGGTAGAAGTAGGTATGCATACAAATACAATCTGCTTAAAATGAAAATGAGCATGCCTCCTCTTTTCCACTGACTTGTGTGAGTATGTCTGCTTTGTATTAAGTGGTTGACATTGCATTGTTGTCGTACTGCAACTATATTCCGTTCACACTCGTTGAAAGTTCGCAAGTACAACACAAACAGAAACACCTATAGTTCATTTTCATTTATTGGTTGCAAAAGAAGAAATTCGCTTTTATTACAAATTTGATACTTCTGCAATTCAGCAATGGAAAAATATTTTCAAAGATATGAAAAGTAAGCGCATTTTTTTTCTTAATAACAAAATCTGCTGCGAAAAATATGGATCTACTGCAGTATTTTTAAGAATCTACTGCTAAACTCTATTATTGAAGTCCGAACCGAACCCGACCTGCACAGTTCGGGTCACAAGGAAACACACTTTTTCATTTCATTTTTCATGCAGTTTTATTTAAATATAAATTCATTTAACTTATTTGCTAAACTAAAAACGCTTAAAACTAGCTTAACTAACTTAACTATGTTATTCTAACTTATTGGCCTTATGGGGGCGCTCAAAGCTAAACCTAATATTTAAAACTATGTTTTTCGACGTACCTTACTTTGATTCTTTATTTATTTCATTAATTTATTACCTGTTGACAATGACTGAATAAGGAAAAATTTTTTTAATAAAATTAAAAAACTTAGTAATTGAACTAATTTTTCTTTTGTTTGTTCTTATATATATAACTTAAAAAACTACCTTAAAATAAATCTTAAAATACCTTATTCTACCTTAATCTATCTTACTCTACCTTACGTAATTCGATTCTTAAAGCGCACTCTCTCGTGGTACCCGTAATTGACGTAATAAGCCCCGGAGGTCAGGTTGTTCATCGAGCTCATTGCCCTTGCAATGTGCCTTCGAATCAGCTTGATAACGAAATTTTCCACTCGTAGACAGACAACTGCGTTCTAAAAAGGTTTCCGATTTCTGGAAGTTGATGAACAACACGCTACCTACTACACCGTGCCTTACACTAACACTTTACTTTTTTGTTACAGGCAAAAACTGTTACATACTTTACAGACCAGTATTATATATGTATATGTACATATGTGCTTGATTCTGTAAGTAGACTTTTTCTCAAAATTCGTCGTATTCGAATTGAAATATCTCCGAAGATGTTTTGTTTTCCTAAAATCTGAGTTTATAAAAAAATATGCACCTAGTCAAGAAAAGTTAAAACGTTTAAAAAACTAGGGACCTAAATGTTTCAACCTATTTAATTAAATTAATATAACTATTATTTCCAAATAGTTTTTGTTCTTACTGATAAAAGTTGTCCCTTAGAAATGTGTTTTTTGTACTAATAACAGTTTTCCTTCAGAGGAATTTATTTTGGTTACCAATACTCGTAACTCTTATCAAGCATCGATATTTTTATTGGTTACTGAGAAATTTTAGCGAGCGCAGTGATTTCAGATCAGTGTGATTCTGAGTCAATTGCAGTGAGGACTGTATGGTAAATCTTAATAATTGTCTAATAAAATGATAGAATAAATAAAGAAAGTAAAGTAAGTTACGTCGAAAGACATACTCGAACATAGTTTTTGGGGTTAGATTAGAGCGCCCGCATAGGGCCAGTAAGTTAGAATAACATAGTTAAGTTAGTTAAGCTAGCATATAAGTATAATGAATTGAAACTGACTGTATGGTAGATCTTAGCTAGAAAAATAAAAAGAAAGGAGTATGGTATCGGTAAATAAAAACAAATATCAATTCACGATAATGGTTATTAGTAACCAAAAACAGATTTCAGTCAACGAAATCGGTTAACGTGGCCCAAAAAAATATCAATGAACCAGTATGGTTATTAGGGACCAACAAAAACATTAACGATACGATATGGTTATTGGCGACCAACAAAAATTGAGGCAACCGATGACGGTTATAAATTAAATTTGCTATTAAATTTGTTATTACATTTTTCTTGTGGAACAAAGAAATAATGGTTATTTTGGATGCCTGAAAAAAACATGTTTGCATTTTTTGTAAATATATATATAAATGTCATCATTTGTTTTTCTATCTATTGAAATACATATTTAAATACTTTTGTTTACTCCAGCAAAGAGTTTCAATTTATAAATTTTCCTTACAGATAACCATTCTCAAAAAGCACTGAAAAGCCTTCTAATACGTAGATTACCTGCTTATCTGTTTAGTTCTAAAATAGTTTCGTTATTTTAAATTAAAATCTACATAACATTTTAAGAAATATCTACACAAGTTGTCTACCCCAACAGCTACTCCCTATCTATAAAATGTATAAATGATTTTTCACTGCCCTTGTTAAATCACAACCAATTAGACACGCTGCACTACAGTCCGAAGAAAAAAAACCTCCCGTCGAGAGTCACTTGAAAATAATACATATACTTATATGTTTTTCTCTCTCATTTGCACACGATTTATTACAGCTGTACTATCCTAGTCACACTTATTACAACTAAAAAAGAATAAGTGTAATCAAAATTGACATTCACTTCCATCTCGAATTCTCTTTCTCTGGTTTAGTATTCTTTTACCATGGCCTAAATTACGTGTTGTACCTTCAGTAGTAGTTTAAATTGTATATAGGATTCCGGTGCCATAATTAAATACGGGACGTACTTCTAATTAATTTAGTGTCGTTAGTTAAAAAATACGCGTTTAGACGCATTTTATTCGAAATGATTCTGTCGCAATCACTCCGTATACGTTTCGCTGCATTCGCTACTCTACGCAAAACTACGACCAAATGCTGTCCATTGTTCATTAATTGTTCCTTGTTAAGGCCTAATATTGAGAATACTCAAAGTGTTGTCCTTAGTGCTTCAGAATCAACTGTAGTCCAAAGTGATAAGGTGAAACCATCAACACTGGAGGACTTCAAGAATGTTTACGAACAGACCAGGCAAAAATTCAAATGTATGCACACACTCAGTCTCACATAAACACCTTAATGCTGCATTTTTGTCCTACACAGTATGTCATAACATATTTAAAAGGAAAATAAAATTAAATACATACATAATACTTTTTAGAAGGCCGTACATTCAGTATAGATAACTAGATTACCAATTGAATATGTCTCGGGGATTGTATTAATAGATTGGACAGACGATGCAAATATACGTAGTCTCCGCAGCTTGAATAAATTTAAAATTAATTAACAATTAGTATCATAGAAGTTCTTTCATGATAGTTTTTAATGCTTTAATGATAATAATAGTAGTGGCTTTAAATCTTACATCCGTAATGTATAGAATAGTTTCAAAATGTTATCGGTTTATCTGTCTGGCTGTCTGTCTGGTAGTATCATTTAGTCATTAAAAAAAAAAAATTAAAGTAAACAAAATTTAAAAGATAGAACGTTGAGTCTCTGAGTAGTACACTGTTGGCCATTAATTTTAGCATAAATAGAAACAGATACACAAACTCATGAGCAATTATTATTTTAATGTGACAACTTGTACTGAATTTATAAAGTTTTAAATATTAATTATTAGTAGTAGTATCAACGATAAATTGATATCTGATGATATTATATTAAAGAGGGGTGTATCTAGAATAATAAAATGAAGAAAAACAAAATCTTGAAAGTAAAATCTCAAAAGTAAAAATCCGCACGGATTGTAACCTTGTCACAAAAATTAATATTAATTCGAGATTTATTTAAAACCAATATATAGAGCAGAAAACTTATAATTAATTCTAGATTCGTTTTCTATTGTCTCAATAATTTCTTATCAATTTAAAAGTCAATTGAAATATATTCATCGTTTAGTTTAATTTTAGTTGTACCATGTAATTTTATAGGACCATTTACAACTTCAATGTAAGCCGGTTTTACTGAAAGCTTCATGTACTTATTTAAGTAAACAATAAACCGTCCGGGGCATGGAATCCGGTCTGGCTGCAATCACGGTTTTCTTTAGACCTTGATATATGTATTCAACATACAAAACAATTTCATTGAATGAGTACACATTCTGTATATTGATTACTTGGAAAGAATTTCATTGAATGAGTACACATTCTGTATATTGATTACTTGGAAAGATAATCACCAAAATTGCGAAACACCAAGTGCCGCCTTCACGACGCAGTAAAACGTTTCTCTCAATTATATATGTATATACTTTATAAATAATTATTTTGATAATGTTTAAGTAATTGATTAATTTTCTTTTATTTTCTTATTACTTACTTACTTTAGATGGCGCTACAATCCGGGGTGGACCTGGGCCTCAACCAACAAGCGTCTCCAGCCAACTCGATCTTCTGCTTGCAAGTTGGTTGAGGCCAATTTCCACTTGTGTACGGCACCTTAATTGAGGTCTTCCTTTATGACGTCCTGCCTCCGGGATGGATTCGAAGACTTTCTTATGCGATGAAATTGAACCCTGCTGACTAGGTCAATGTCGTTGTTGTATCTTCTCCTTCATTTCCCACGGCCGTGGTGTAGTGGTAACATCATCGCTGTTCAAATCCACGGCATACCTTCATCCGACCATATCTTACAGATGAGTTGAAGTATGCTCCGTGCAAAACCATCTCCAGCTGTTTTAAATAACTCGGCAGTTAGACCATCGGCTCCAGCAGCCTTGTTGAATTTAAGCTTAGATATTGGTACCTTCTCTTCCCTTTGGTCGGTTGGACGGAATTGTTGAGAATTCAGCCTGACAGCGGAGTTTTGATTTTCACCGCCGTTTAATATTTCAAATATGACTCTGCTACTAAATTTCCTTCTTCATGCTTCTGGTCGGGCTTTGTAGCCGTGGCAACCTTTTTTTACTTCTTCTTTCTTAGAGGCAGGTATTCTTCCCTTCTCTGCTACTTGTAGATGTTGTAAGCTCCTCTTATCACTCTACGCAGCATCACTTTAAAAGCTTCTTGCTTTTCTTGCTTTTCTGCGTGCGAAAAACCCAGCACATCAGAAGCGGCGTTCTTGATGGCTTGCTGACAATGATGCAATTGCTCACCTGCGCTTAACGTTGGCGGCATTGGACTTCCTAAGAGGTTCAGGGACATTTGATCGGCGAAGGCTCTGGCAGTCTCTTGTGATTGTAGCCGTTGAATGTTAAATTCTCCCACAGTACTTCTTTGGTGTTTTAGTGTTTGGGATATCCGCATTGGCAACAACAAGTTAGTGATCCGAATTACTCGTAAAGTTAGCTGCTCGGACGGTCCCAACATCCAAAATACTGGAGGAGTACATCATTCACGACGTAATCAATTTGGTTGACAGTTAGTTGATCTGGAGATCGCCAGGTGCCCTTATGAATATTGAGATGCGGGAATAGTGTGCTAGCTACAGTGATGTTGCGCGTCGCCGCAAATCAATTAGCCTGAGTACGTTTCCAAAGATGCCCTCCTTTACCATTTCTGAAGTCTTGAAAATCTTTATTGATCTGAGCTCCGAATATGTCGAGTAGCTGTTGAGACTAAGACTGTTGACGTCACCGTTACTTCATCGAAAGAATTCTTTCGCCGCACGTCCTCCTTCTAAGAAACTCTAGTTAGACTTCAGAGATGCAGATTTCAGCTAATTAGGTCAACAAGAGATGCCTCGTCCAGTTTGATATATGTTTGCTTAAGTTCATCCAGCTGTGCTTACGCAGGTCCGAGTGGTTAGCTACACATGTACAGTCAGACTCAGAATACACTCATTGTTAGTTCACCATTGGATAGCTATCCAGCATTATTATAACTATTGGTTTATAGTTTTTTTTTTTTATTAATTTTTTTCAAGATTTCGTCTTTCTAGATTTTTTTTTTTTTTTTAAAACAAAGTTTTTGTATATTTTAATAAGAAATACTCGTTCGTATTGAAGTAGATTTGGCATAGAATCTATGGTCCTTACTAATATAAATATTGAAAGCAACTTCTAATTGTAAGTTGTATTTCAAATTTCGTAGTTATAAAACAGCAGAAGTCAAATTCAGAATAGTTATTGTGATTTATTTTCACATTTTCGCTACTGTGAACTTGCACATCTGACTAACAAATTGAAAAAAACCGATTCAGATTTCAGACTAAAAATTCTGCCTAAGTGAGGTATTTTAACGCATACAATCGCTCTTTTATAATTTATCCGTGTGTTATTATTTGTCTTTAGTGTTCTGTATCAAAATTATATAAACGGAACATTAATGGATTTAACACGGTGTCTGTCTGTCCATGTGTCTGTCACACGCTTGTAACTTTTGAGCCGTTTGATCTAGAGAAATTTGATTTTATTTTTGCGGGGGCTTCTGGGTGCATAATGTACCCCTATAAAAAATAAACTTGTACAACATATCACTCGTCATATCAAATTAAAGCTGATGTTCCATGCAGTCTAAATGCACAGAATATTTGTATTTTTTTTATATAAAGTTTCAATGTCAACCGCCTCAATCGATCAAGTGGAACTACTAACGAATCAGTCTTAGTCTACGTCCTAAATTTCATCGAAATCCGTTGAGGAGTTTTTGAGTTAGGTGGCTAACAAAAATTATTTAACATTGTTTGACATCCCGTCCCTCATATCCCACTCACATTTGAACCGATTTTGACAAAATGACCTACTTGTCAGGATATATGTACATACATACATATGTACATATAAATGCAATTTCATCAAAATGTCTATAGTGGTTCTCAAGAGAGCCGTGAAGACATACGAGCAGACATGGATCAAAAAGTGTTGACCCTGACCCTTTCGAATATGACCATAGCTTTCTGTTTTTCTGCGAATTAAAGAGAAACCAAAATTAAGATATAGTTAAAATAACGGTACAGAGCACTAACTGCGCGAGGCCTGAATCGCACTTAATGAATTTTTTATCCGGCAACATCAATCGCCTTTTCGTAAGCGGCACCATCAACCTATTACAAGGTGACTGATGTTGAATAATTGTTACTGTACTTCGGTCGCCGTGGTTATTTTCTGATAAAAGTATCTAAGCACTTCGTTGTCATTGTATACCTTTGCATTAAGGTGCTCTATCACAATTATTGTGAATAGCATCTAGTTGGTTATATGTAGACTTCCCTTCTTCAATCACTGAAAACCCGACTAATGGTATCATAATTTAGTTTACTCTTGTTGTAAATAGTGCAATATCTTCAAAGCTTAAAGGCAGGGTTCGGGCCTGATGTCGTAGGACAGGTTACTGAATCAAATTCCTTATATGCACCGATTATGGCCTCGTTTAAACAGAATAGATAGCACAATGTTTAATTTTGGCGTTGAAAACACACAAAAAGTTAATTTTTTTGATAAAAAAAACTTTTCGCTGAGATTTGTACTTGCTCCTACATACGACAAGCACATTCTTTGCTTTCCCGTTTATATGAACATAATGTATTCCCTTAGGATAATTTGTAAATTGTCGTATGCTAAACATACATATGTACATACATATTTCCCGTGCATCCAATCCAAAATAAACCTCGTCTAAGGTCACCATGCACAATTTCAAGTTTCTAAGTCCAGAATTTTTTTTAAACAAATATTAACTGAATGAAATTCCAATTAACAACAACACTATTTCATCTCCCAAATTTGTGTTCCTTATTATTATAAGTAATTTGATAAAATTGTATAGGTATAAATCACATAATTTACTTGAAAATTATAGCAAAAAAGCTTCCAAAGAATGTTAATCCCTACGGGGTATTCGCTTGCAATGAGTTGGATTTAAATGAAGTTACTGTGTACGGCTTCGATTACGACTATACCTTGGCTTGTTATAAAACGTGTTTACATGATTTGCTCTACAACCTTGGCCGTGATATGTTAATTAAGAAGTTTAAGGTAAGCAAATTATTAGCTTCTTTGTTTTTTTTTTTTTTTTTTAACAATTTCCATCCACCAGTATCCAGAGGAAATTTCTCAACTAGAGTATATACCAGGATTTGCTGTACGTGGTCTTCACTATGACATTGAAAAGGGACTCCTACTCAAATTGGATTCCTTTTTGCAAATACAGCTGGGATCGGTTTATAGAGGACTTACGAAAATTCCTGATTCTGAAGTTTTGAAAATCTATAAAAACAGAATAATACCGATTGCCTATGTTGAAGGACATTCTAGGAGTTATCAGGTGAAACACTACTACCTATACATAGCTTACATACATCGGCGATGTGCTTATTGTTTTGTAAATTTTTAATATTTTGTCTTAGCAAGATGTTAAATCGAAAATGGTGCAGCTAGCGGATTTGTTTTCCGTCCCAGAAATGTGTTTACTCTGCAATGTTGCTGAGTATTTCGAGAGGAATCATATTGACTATCATCCCGAAATATTATTCCATGATGTAAAGAATTCTGTCCAGCGTTGTCATCCTATTATGCATCAAATTGTACTAAAAGATGCCGAAAAATACATTGAGAAGAATCCAATTTTGCCTGAATTTTTCGACCGTCTTATAAAAGCTGGAAAGCAGCTATTTTTAGTAACAAATAGTCCATTTCCATTTGTGTAAGTAGTGGAGAATAACTTTTTACAAGTTCATGATATAGTTTTAGGTTGGAGTGTGGATGGTGGATTTTGTTGGTCTAAAACCACACCGACAAAGATTAGCTATTATTGTAAAATGTTTTAGCCACTCATGCAGTATATGCATGTTACCATTCCATCCTATCTTGGGGATTAGATGATGCTGATGCTTCATTTATTGAGCAAACTTTCATTTGAACATACTTCCTACCAGATCATCAACCCTGCTCTGCACAGCATTTCGTCGCTTCGTCTTTAAAATTTGCTATATAGTTTTAGATAGAATTAACATATTTAATTTATTAACATGTATTTAACGATATTCAAAATAGGATTTTTGATTTTTGAAAATATAGTAAATATTTTCAGAAACCATATTTTCCAATTAAACAAGAATAATTTTTAGGAAATATTGGGATGAAAATTAAACTTTTCTGCACTTTCTCTGAGATAAATTTTCCCCGGTCGAAAAGTTAGTTCTCTTGCGCTCTGTATCACCTAGTTCGTGGTTGGATCTTCACTTTCATATGTGAACTGAGCTTATTTAACCTACGAGTTTTATTCGTTATATACATCAATAGATTGGTACTGTAATTTTTCATGGTAAATTTAAACTGTGGTCAAATTGGATGGAAGGAAATCTTGTTCATCATTTACGTTCACGTTTTAGATCTTGTCACTATTTAGAAGTGCGCAGGAATGAACACTTCAAATTTGCACTCCCTACTGTGGATTTGCCAACATGTATCATATTTTCTTTTCGCATGTATTGAACTTTTGCCAGCTTCTTATAAATTGCCGAGAGGCCTTTTTCATTTGCCTGTACCAAGTTTTTAGATGGCATCCCTATCTTTTTTCGTCTTCTTTTAGTTGATTCTATTTTACCTGGATGGCTTTGCAATTATCGTCCTTTCGAAAGGTGAATCTTATTCAAAAATCGAACGATGAATAAAACGATAACCGTCGAAAAACGGCAACGGCAATTGGGGTGAATGTTCGTGAGCATATTGGCAGAGTCATCCCCAACCAAGTGAAATTAAATTCCATATTGAAACAGCGCCCATATTATGGTTGAAGTAGGTAAGTAATGTCATTACGTACCGAGCAAGACTTTTGAAAACCGTACAGATAATTCTAAAACCTAACGTTTCCATTGTAATATATTTTTTGCACAATTTACCGTTTTTCGTACTCTAAAACGATTTCCATTCCATCCATCCGTTTTGCAAGATTACAATTTTCGAAAATTTAAAAAAAATTGGAATCTATCTTGTATTTCGATTGAAAGAACTTTCGATCTCAAGGTTTTGATCAAACTTGACATTACTACATATAATGTAATAGAGCTCTTTTCATGACAACTACTACTATTTAAAACTTAAAATTTTAACTCAAATAATTTGTTTCGTTTGACGCACCGTTTTCGAGATATTTACACTCAAAACCGATTTTCTTTAACATCGGAGTAAATTCGAACATTTTGAAAGATTACGTGTACCTACAATTTTAGAAAATTTTAAAATATTTGGATTTTCGATCTCGAGGTTTTGATCAAACTGATATTACTACAATGACAACTACAGTCTAGATATTATTTCCATTATATTAAAAGTGAAAGGTGAGCTTCTGCACCTTAATTATATACCACACCGAAGTGATCGTAACAAGGAGTGCACCCTTTGCAACCAAATAGCAAGAGAGGACGTTTTACACTTTATAACAATATGTCTCATATTAAATCCAGCCAGACGCGTTCATTATTAGTATCAATATTAAATGGTCAAAATTGGTCTGTACTGGTTAGCATATAAATTCTGCTTAGAAATATCGTACACAAATCGCAAACGAAGATTTTTAAATTGCATAATCATATGCACATATGCATAACACTTTGTATAAACTATCTTTTCCGGCTGACTGCTATAAAGCCAATGCAATAAATTGTCAATTCGAAACGAAAAATATTCTGTATAATCACACATTAACCACTACTACTAATAGAGAAACTCAAAAAACTGGGTACATATGTAAGTGCGCTGGACTTCAGCCTAAACGGCTGAAACTTCATATCTGGAATCTGTAGGCTCACAATTCGAGGTGAAATTGGTATTTTCATTCTAACTCTAGAATTAACGGTACTATACTAATGGGTGATAGGTGACCTATGGCGGATATACATACGTATGCTAATATGTAGACGACATACCAGATTTTTGATGACCTACCGGGTGCGTATAGCTTCCTTTATTAACTGTTTTTTGAAAATTGAAAGCAATATTTCACATACGAAAAATTATGGCGTACAAAGTTTTGGAAAATAATCAAACTTTTTTTTTTGATTCTTAACGTTTTTTTTTTTTTAAAGAAAACATTTAAACGATTTTATTTAAATTTCAAATGTAAGTGATTTGCAAAAAAAAAAAAACAGGATATAGGTGCAAGTACGTGTGACCCAGTCGTGCACTTTATGACTCCCATTAACTTCGGTGTAAAGTCGGACATTTTTAAAATTGTGGAGCTATTCATTTCATTCAGCGAACAATCGACTGAATTAATAAAAATAGTATAGGAGTAAAATAGTAATGATCGAAAATTGAATATTGTTGCAGATTGTTCTTATTCCTATACTTCCCACCACTAGAGATAACTCTATGAAATTGGATTTCATGGTGTTGTATCCGAATATTCTACGTTCGACAACCTGATCTGTAATGCACTGTCACCACTAGGAAAGACAACAATCTTATCAAGGGTTATTGTCACTGGTCAACCATAACCATCTCTAGTATCATCGTTAAACATACAACGTTCATTATAGTCAGGAAAACTGTATGTTTTTGATTAGTTTAAGTCATGTTATAAATTAAAGCAAACAATTAAGCTAATCCATGTGTATATAAGTCTAAACAATATCATGATCTATGTCACGTAAATACCATACATATGTTCCATAATAGTATAAACTTTATTTCGTTCAAATTATATAAATATATATAGGAATAGGGGAATGATTCTCTTGGCGGGACCACACTGGAGAGACTATTTCGATGTTATTATTGTTCAAGCTCGAAAGCCGAAATTTTTCACAGACGAATCTCGACCAATACGTTTATATGATGAAAAGACAAATACTCATTTATGGGATCGAGTATCCAAGCTGGAGAGAGGAAAAATTTATTATGAGGTAAAAGTTGTAGGCTTTAGAGATTCTGTCAATATTAACTTATGTACATATATATATGTTTAATCTCTCGTAGGGTACTGTTAAACAACTACAAGAACTAACAGGATGGAGTGGGCATTCAGTACTTTATTTCGGTGATCATCCATATAGTGACTTGGCTGATGTAACATTGGAGCACGGTTGGCGAACGGGTGCAATAATCAGCGAATTAACAGTAAGTTTATTTTGTATTGAATGTGTTTCGTACATAAATGATACAACGAAGCACTTATGGATATAATACGGTGTCTGTCTGCCCGTGTGTATGTTGCATGCTTAAAATTAGTATTTGGTGAACCGAGAATTAGTAGGAAAAATATGCAAAATATGTTTGGCGACATAAGATATTCCAAGAAGTTATATCAAATTAAAGCTAAGAATTCCAAATATGTAAAAATATTTTTTCAGATAAAGTTTCGAAACTATGGCAAAAGTGATAAATTAGTCGCAATCATTTTGAATTTTTCTTACTTCAATACAGAAGCTCTCTGCATGTTAAATAGTAGAAATAGTCTAAATAATGTTAAATTAGTCTCACGAAAAACCGAGTTGCTTTTTTTAAAAACTCAAACCTCCTTCGAAAATTTTAAATTTTCCAATGAATGTATTCATATAAAAGGTGATTATTTCTCTAACGAATTGAGAACATGCTAGGACTCTCACATTATCTCCTGCTCTTGCGTGTATAATAGCATGGCATACAACTTTCGGACATACTTATTTACTTACTTAGGTGGCGCTGCAGTTCGGGGTGAACCTGAGCCTCAACCAATAAACCTCTTCAGTTACCCCGGTCTTTAGTCATCTGCCTCCAGTTGAACACTCCAAGTTGGTTGAGGTCCCGGACATACGGTCAAAAAATTAGCTTCAGCTTTTAACCCATTTTTTCGCAAATTCAAATTCTGTCTCCTCTTTTCGACTGCACACATTTTAGATATGAACAATATACGAACAAACAGTATATATAGAGCAAGTATATGCGATCTAGTCGTGCCATTTATTTTATGTGTAAGATAGCTTCTGACACCTATTTTAAAAGAGGAATTAAGTGCGTTAAGTGCAAGTCAGTTCTTGTGCCGTTCTGTCATTTTTACTTCTTCCTAATTTTGATTCGTTATTAAGCTAATATTGTTTTAGAAGAGGTAAAGTGAAAACAAACACGTTTTTGTGTCTGTCATTCGCCTTGATCAAGAGCCACTGAACAGATTTTGATAAAATTTATGTGTATAGGTTATACATTTTAATTTTGGCAAAATTGAACGGTGTGTGGGTAAGGCTTACGATGAGTGATTTCAAAAATCATCTTCGTTAACAACCTAACCCAAGATTATCTGAATGGATGTCGATGAATTTTGACTTATAAATTAAGACTAACATACTAGTAGTTTTGCTAAGGAACACTAAAACAGTATGTTTGTATAATATTAAGTTCTATATACAATACATAACCCATGTTCTTTCAATCCCTCTTTTTAATTTCAGCACGAAATAAACACACTAAATAATGAACAATTTAAGAAAAATGCCAACTGGTTGCAAATGCTAACACAGCTAATTGAAGATCATCAAGACAATGAATGCGAAGCAGCTCAAGTTAACTTAAGAAATTGGATGAATGAAAGGGATACTCTTAGGTAAGCTATTCTCATGATTTTATTATTTTAAATGAATAATATTTTATATTTTCATTCGCGTCAATTTAACTTTGGAGGAATGAAACAAAAAAAGTATTTAATACACAATTTGGCAGTGTGTTTCGTACATATCACAACCCAACGTACTTTTCTAGACGTTTGTTCCGATTTGCTGATATCTACACAAGTGATATAACGAATTTACTAAAATACTCCGTATCGCATACGTTTTATCCTAGACGGGGAGTAATGCCTCATGAATATATATCGTATTTTATGTAGAAATTGAGTAAGGATCTCGTAACGCCTTAGTCCCACCTTTTAAAAATGCTCTCTTGCTATATGAATTTTAAAAGAAATTATTATAAATACCTATATAATTTATTATTGCTTAGTTAAGTCAATGTAGAATGCAAAAATGCATCTAGGCATCCAAGTGTCTTTTTATTATGTACAATGTAAATAGTTCAAAATTTAACTGCTAGGAATGTGAAATAAAATTGCAATGTTGTATGTAATATACTCATATGCCTACGTATTATGATAAAAAAAAATGTTCATGCAATATTGTAGTACGCAGATTATTGTTGTTGTTAGAAATTAAGAATATTGTATGTTACAAAAAGTGCAAAATATAGATGTCATTAAGTTGATGCTTATACAAATTTAGCTAGAATATCGCTTGTTTACTTTAACCTTCGAGTCGATGTCGTAGCGGTGTACAAGTTCTAACATGGATTCTACATATTGCATACCTACATATGATCGACGAGCATAATGTGAAGTATTCTTTAGTGACCCTTAACTAGACGTGAGATTCCAATCACGCTTTGGGTCCCCTGAATGAAATTGAGACCACTTTTGATGATGTAAGGTTGGGATCTGCTAAATCTATATTTCTTTCACTCAGGTCGCACCGCTAACAACATTGGCCGACCCGGATGACGTCAGTGGCCGAATGTCTGCATAAAAATAAATTTGACACTGTTTCAGACAACGTGCAACTACAACGATAAAACAAGACTCATACCACTACTTATCGCTCAACACCTTACCTTCGGCTACTCAATAACCGTACCGTTGGACAACGGGATGGTAAACTGTACAACTACTGTTATCAAACAATATGTAACAACAACCACAAGATAATGATTATCAAAAAACCGAATCGATTCTATATCGGGTCAACTTATAAAAGGATTGCTATGTACTCGTATAAGTTCGTTTTATAAAATATGGGTTAAGATCGCTCGACAACGACCTGCAGCATCTATTATATTTACGTGGAAACGTAAAGGTGTCTAGTGTATTCAATACAGTGACAGTCGAGCGAAACAGGAGATACGTGAACCAGATATAGCGGCGACTTCTTCATTCGGGTCTGAAGCCTGGATACGATTATTTGCTGTACCATAAGTTGACAGTACCTGTCGTGTTCCATTGTGCCTATTCAAGTATTTTCATATAGCAAAGACATACGAGTAATCAATAGCAAATTTTATCCGACAAAAATATGTATAAATGTTCAAGAACTACGCAGTCAAATTTTAAAATTAAACATACAGAAAAGTTATAAAGGCATCTGGAACAGATCGTCCTTTAACCATCTTAAAAATCTTAACGTGGCGTTGTCAAATATTTTGTGTTGAAAACTATTGCTAGGACATTTTCCTAAGAAGGCGGTATCTGCAATGCTGAAAGAAGGTTTTGAAGCACGCCATCATAATTGTTCCGGGGTAACTTGTATCATTTAGATATCGGCTCGAAAATTCAAGGTTATGAAACTGGATTTTCGTAGACGTACTCGTAAGCCTTTAGTATATATACACACAAACATATATTTACTGGCCTCATCTAGTAGAATGTTGTTGGAAACATTTTCTGTGTTTCTGAATGGAATAAAAGAAGCAACGTTATGAAACGTTATGAATTTTTGAAGACATCTTGTATGCCATTCAGTAAAACCCACTTATCCAAACTGCGGTTTAATTGGTTACGGCTTTCACGACTTGTCGAGAGGGATCGTTCCGAATTTTATTTCATACTCTCTCTATGAAATCGAATTCGCAACGTACTAAATCAAGCCGCTGCGCTGGTTTAAATTGAGGTAGTTGAGGAGGAATCGAGAATCGAGGTGACACATTCTAACCCGATTTTATTTTGCGACCTCACTTCGATGTATACTCCCATATTCGCTCATGCTGATACCGAAAGTAAAATTTGTCGCTTGAAACGTACACTTACTCATGATTAGATGTTGAATGGAAGTAACTTTTTCTCGACAGTGGTAAAACCCAAGTACTATTTTATTCTTATATTTACAAACTTTCGTTTTTAGCAAACACAAAACCCTTTTTCGTATTTTCTTAGCCAAGTTAATCACCGATCTACGTTCTTGTAAGAAAAATTGTCCGCTAGATAGTGCTTAATTGATCGCCATCTATTAAAAAGCTTAACTACAACTACACAGTTCATCTACCGAATGCCGAATGGACCACAGCTTATAAGAATATTGATGATTATCGCACTGCCTCTAATTATTTCGTTTTGTCAAATTTTATAGTTTTCGCACTCAAGCAAGTGCTTCCTAAAGGATTACCTACCGTTGCTTGCAAAAATGTTCTCTACCCATAAAGTATAATAAAAAATTGTCTGATCAATTATTTCATGTAACAAAAAAACACATGTGTTCCTTTAATTTATTTATATATGTGAATCCACAGTATTTTAAAAATTATGTACAAATACATTTTCGGGTTAAATATATATTTATATTTTTAATGTCCTTCTTTTAGGTTTATAATGCTTTTATTATACTTTTTTTTATTCAATTTAAATCTAAAACAAAGTGTTTCGTATTATTATTATACTTTTTTTTTTACTGAATAGTAGTTTATTGCCCCATTTCTTTTAACAAAAAACCATTAACGAATAATAGGCAGACTGGTATTCATTGCTGTTGTGTTGCGCTGTTAAAAATTTAGAAATATGTATATATGTATATATATGTATGCTAATTTAGCTTAAACAACGAATACTAATTTTAAGTTATACATAAATATATTTTGAAATAAAACAGTCCAGTTCTAATTAGTTTACAAATTATTGTATTCCCTTCAATTGCTGATAAATTACATGTTATCATATGATATTTAAAATATATAATAAAAAATGTGCATATAATTTTTATACACAAAATATTGCAAAAATTCTTAATTTTTTTCTTTTATACGTGTTGTATGCAAAAAAAAACTGAGTTTTCCCAGGTTTCTTCATATTTGAATACAAATTTCAAACCAAATAAAATATAATAACAAATTATAAAATTATAAAATTATAAAATGAAGTTGTCACTCAATCTTTACAACATCAGGAAAAAAAAAAGGATTAACAAAAACAAAATAATATAAAATAAAGTTATATATATAGGTATATATATATATAGATATATATATATGTAAAGGTATATAGCAACATCAAAAATTGACGGAGATTACGTTGTCTCATAGCTAGTTAGAAGAGCTGCATCGACGGGTTCCATACAACTAGGGCATGTAAGGCTGCGCATCAACCAATCATCAATACAGCTAACATGGTATATATGCATACAGGGTAGATATCGGACTGCTTCACCAACGCAAAACTCGATCATGCAGATGACACATTCTCGAGACTTTTTACAACCATCATAAGACCCGATCGGCAAATGCTGTATAAGACCAATGCGTTTGGCTATTTTTATTTGTTCCTCTTCGGTCAGGTGTGAAACTGGA
The DNA here is from genome assembly GCA_963082735.1 of Pocota personata. Lineage (NCBI taxonomy): Eukaryota > Metazoa > Arthropoda > Insecta > Diptera > Syrphidae > Pocota > Pocota personata. The sequence continues at coordinate 7,921,142 of OY720433.1, forward strand.
CGGCTAACCGATGGAGATGGATAGAAGACTGGTTGCAGTATTTCCTGAAAATGTCAAATAAAAACAACAAATTTATAGTCCTTTGCAATGTCAAGTCCCGTTTTCGAGACATCTAGAAAGATCGAAGTTCTGTTTTGAAGACCAAGCGACCGTAATTTTGAGGAACACCCTCTTTGTTGCACTGGCAGAAATAGTCTGTAAACGATCTAGTCTCGTCTGCTTTAAAACAAGAACGTAATATTAGGTGCGCAACTAAGTTCTCGCTGTTTTTTTTTTTTTTTTTTGATGGAAATGGAACTTTATTGTGAAAAAATGGTTACAAATGAATCATTCAAAGTATTGCCCATCGCTAGCTACAACTTTTTCCCATCTTTCTGGCAGAGCTCGAATACCGTTACGATAAAAGTGTTCATCTCCATGATTCAAACCATTTTTTGATGTCTTCATATGAGCGGAACTGCTGATCAGCCAGACCATGTGCCATCGAACGGAACAAGTAATAAACGGATGGCGCAATATCTGGGGAATATGGCGGGTGGGGTAGGACTTCCCATTTGAACGTTTCCAGGTAGGTTTTAACGGGTTTGGTAACGTGAGGCCGAGCGTTGTCATGCTGTAGAATCACTTTTTCATGCCTCTGCTCGTATTGTGGCCGCTTTTCGCGCAGTGCTTGGCACAATCGCATCAATTAAAGTCGATACCGTTCCCCAGTGATGGTTTCGTTGGGTTTCAACAGATAATAAATGACACCGACCTGGTCCCACCAAATACACAGCATAATCTTCGCAGCTTCAATATTCGGCCGAGTCGACGACATAGAAGCATGACCGGACAGTCTTCATGAATTTCGCCAATAAAATCATAGCCTACAGTACCTACCATTCTGATGACGATGATGGTATTAAAGAGACAAACGAGAGCTTCTGTGGCATGCACAAATCAATATAAACGAAACAAGTTTGAAGAGCAAACGGGCGTCTTCACATCAGCTGCGAAATCAAAATGTTGGTATAGATACTTTTTAACTTACGGAATAAATCGGCAATGGTCCAATTTGGTCGGATGAGGAATCACGTCCGCTTCCATTTTCACTACCTCTTAACAAAGATATATCATCAGCGTTAGATATTTTTAAGCAATTTCCCATTTCGAATAAAAAATTGATTCTTTTTCCTAACCCGGTCGTTTAAATCTTGTTATCGAATTCGTGTTTCCAGTAACGACAAACAAACTAACTCTGAAATTAAACAATACATATTTATTTAAATAGATAATTTAATGAAATTAATTATAAAAACAGTACTTCAATTTATTTCATGCTGATTGTAGTTGAATTAATGTGGTTGACTATAAAAAAAAGAAGATTTTTATGAAAGTGAAGGGAAGCACGGTTTACATAGACTTAGACCGCAAAATGGATTACTCTAGTGAAAAGTGAAACAAATATCAACTTGTTTAAAAGGCGTGCAATAATTTGTTTAAAATCACGTTATTAAACAACAAATAATTTGAAGAACATGTGTGTATTGATCATAATATTAATTAAGAATATGTTTAAAAAAAATATAATTATAAATAATTGCTGCGAAGTACGTTTAAAGTCGATCAACCTATCTTGGTTTTCCAAGACAACAATTCTCAACACGATTTATACTCAGTGTAGCATAGATCTAACATACATAGGTGGACTACGTGATACGCGATATCACCATGTTGCCGAACGCACGCAATGTCACAGACAGACATACGGGCGCACGCTCAAATTAAAGTATCACAGTAAAATTAAGAGAAAGTATCACATTTGATACGAATATACGAGTGTGTACTATTGTGGCAGTACTCATCTAGAAGGATATATTGTAATAGTCGTGTTCCACTTACGGATCAATCAGAGATTTTTCTCAGATTCCTCAGCGAAGAATATTTGTTAAGTGGAATGGATTTTCCGCTGAAGGGGAAATTAGCTGTTAAAAATATATGTTCTCGCTTTCTGACTCTCTTTGAACTTTTTCTCTTTGAATTCGAAGGATCCATAAGTGGAACACGTCTAATGTATAAAGAAAATGGCATGTTATTTTACGAAATTACCTGACTTAAAAATTCAATCGAAAAATTATAAAACGATATAATGAAGAAAGTAACGGATGAATGGGTGTCTGTTTTTAGAAATTACTGAAGGATTTTTCTCCGTAAATTTTTCTTTTTGAATACTAATAACATTTCGGTTTAGAACAATAAAATTAATTCAAAACACAATCAAAAACATTTTTTCAATGCACATGGCATAACTATTTTTGCCAGAATATAGAATGTATGTTTCAATAGAATTAAAATAACGAGTATATCAGATATTCATAACCATGCGAAAAGAAAAACAATTAACAAAAACAAAAAAAAAAAAACAAGATACAAAGGAATTATTTAACTCAACCTGTTTGAGAAAGATATATTTTTTATATTGCACACGCACAGTGTTACTTTGGTTCGGATGCCAATGCGCCAGAAAAAATAATTTTAAAATGCTTAAGGTGCAATCTTATGTTCTGCCCTTAAGTAATAAGAGAAGGCCTGGAGCAATGATTTCATAATATACGGACTGCATAACCACACAATAAAGTGGTATACAGACGGCTAGAGACCTGAAGATGGAACAGGGGCAGGTGTATTTGAGCCAAGAACAAAACACTCGGGCAAAAGTACCATCATCTTTCAAGCAGATGTGTCCATAAAAGATACAATAACTGCGACATAGCAATATTGTTAGACAGTCAAGCAGCTATCAAAGCACTTGATTCCCATGTCATTAAATCAAAACTTGTGTGGGAATGCCTATACAAACTTAATGAATTGAGTAGTAGCAACAAGGTAACCCTCTATTAGGTACCCGGCCATATCGGAATAGAGGGCAACGAAGAAGCAAACTCCTTGGCAAGACAAGGAGCAGCAGAATTCCTCATTGGACCTGAACAATTCTGCGGAATACCAAATCATACCATATGCGAAGAATTCAGGAAGATGGAGAAAAAAGACAGGGCAAGAACTTGGATTAATACTCCAGGTCTAAGGCAAGCTAAGAAACTTCTAGGACACTACAACGAAGTGTGCATCTGTCTTAACAAGAATAACCTACGTATCCTAACAGACTTTCTAACGAAGCACTGTAAACTTAGGGGAGCATCTAAGGAAACTAGGTATAACAAATGAAGGCCTTTGCGGCTTCTGCAATGAATCCAGTGAGACTCAAGAATATCTTCTGGGACACTGACATACAAAAGATTGAAATACTTGTCCAAGTATCAACTATCAGATGAGGGTATGCAAACCATGGACCCACTTCTCATTCTCAGATTCCTAAGAAAAACCGGATTAGAGAGGGTGCTCTAGGGTGAACTATCCTTCCCAAGGCAAAGTAAGAGTGTTTGACCCTTTAACACATTTCTGAAGGAATTATATTCTGAGGGGAACTATAGTGAGGGAATAAACCTCTCCTAGGTATTAGCAGGGGACCATTAGGTTGCAGTGCAAGACAACCCTACACAATAATAAATAATAAGTTCTGTCATTTTTCTTTTTCCTTACAAGATTGAAGATATGCAGATTAATATCTTTACTAAGAAAACACAAAACCATCTTAGAAGAAAGTGGGCGTGGCTATCACCATTTATAACCGAAGTTCTCGGATTCTATTGAGATCTTCAAAATAAGACCTAACCATCACCGTAAATAGCTAAGGGAAAGCAGAATATAAAAATAAACGCTGTGGACGAATTGTAGAGATGGCCAACGCCTACATATTCTGTAAAGGTAAGATATTTTTTGAAAAGTGGCTGGATTTCAAAAATGATTACACTTGTACTGCTTCGAACTCTGAAAAAATTAAATATCAACTTCCGAGCTAAATATTTAAGGCTCTAAATGTGGTGACATACGGATGGGTGGGTGGACAAGGCACGAATTTTAAATTACCATTTTTATTCCTCTACGAAAAAATTGTCAAAGTAAAATTCTACAAAAAAGTCAAGTAGAATCAGGAAACAATTTAAATACAGCTAAATTTTAGAAAATCTTTCAGCTAAATTTTTTTTTTTTAAATTTGCACGTGCTAAAAGGGATATGAATACCCTTTGCTAATTTTTAGGACACGGGCATTTTGTGGAAAGGGGAAAAAACAGAGAGAAAGACAGATTGGTGTAGTTGGTTTGAAACTAGGCAGTTTCAGTGAACTCCAAGGGTGGCGTCCAGATAACTGGGGAGTATTTTTGTTTTGCTGTTATTGTCGTTGCTTATGATTCACAGTATTTTTTTTTTCGCCCTCCTGATATCATCACGATCAAGTTGCATTTTGGCCATATGACCACCCTACTGCCAGTGTTATGCCTTCACAGTAGAGTTGTCTTAGCTTTCGCAAGTGATCAACTTTTTTATTTATTTCATGCGAAATAAATAGATGATTCTTGACATCAGGATTCGAACCGTGAATCAACAGCGTGACAAGCGATGATGTTACCACTACACCACGGCCACCCTCAGCTTCGAAGCTTATGGAGACTGTTTTTTTGCGACAGCGAAAGTGTTGTGCTGATTGATTATCTGCCAAAGGGGACTACGATAAATGGTCAATATTACGCAAATTTATTGACTCAGACACGTGAAGCGACGTGGGAAACTCAGGCACGGAGTGTTGTTTTTGCAGGATAATGCTCCTGTTCACACGGCGCAGGTTTCGAGACAGAGTATATAAGTACATTTCACTCGAGTGAGATAATATTGAGATCTTTTCTTTCACTTAATAACTTAGGCCGCGAATTTATCAGCCACCCCTCCTGTCTTTGCACTGTGCAGATAAGAGAGACATTAGAACTGTCGAACATAAGCTGTACACTCTTACGCAAAAAAATGCAAACTTAAACGAATTTTATGCCACCAGTTTTCATTAATCATCAATTAAATAAATACGGAAGATTACAGCATAGAGACCAAAAATGTTCTTATAGAAAATTTCAGAATCCGTACACTTGCTGTCTTCGTAAGAGGATTAAATGATCTCTCCACAGTGCCAATCATTCAAAAACCGCAGACACTCCCGGAACTTTACACTTCATGATTGGAAATGCAAAATTTAAACTACTGAAACATGGTAGCAATCCACAAAAAAAATACGTACAATACAATAACCAAATATGTGCACCATCGAAACAAGGCCAGTACAAGCCAGTAGCGCCACCACCGCCACAGAAACTGTTGTCACTACAGCAAAAAAATGTGCAAACAAGACAGTTCAATTACATGAACCGGCCAAACTATAATCAACAGAACTAAATATAATCAACCCAATTACAGTCACCAATTCACAATTCAAGAACAATTCTGTCAATTATCCACAAAAGCGACAAAGATTGTATAATATCGAAACTCAAAAAGAAGCACATCTTCATATTGGATTGACTGTATGTATCATACATTCGACAGAATAATAGGAGATGACACCCTTAAAGAACTGGAGGCAGTAATAACCTAACATTAGAATACCATTACAATAGAATGAGTCGAAACAAGTAAATATTATAGAGATTGTCAATTAAATAGTAGAGTAAAAGAACAGGTTAGAACCATAGTAAACACAAACAAATTCGTGAAGCTGTAAATAATAAGGAAAATATTGATACAAGAATTAGAGCAGAGATAAAAACTGCCACAGATGAACCCATGTATGTACATTAAGTCGGTTGGGGTGCTCACTATTTTGAAAATAATAGTGGAAACGTGCTGAAGAGATTTATAAATGTTTTTTTTTAAGTTTTAAATATGCCACGTGGTAAACAATTAACCGACATTGAAAAACAAAGAATAGTCGAAAAAATTGCCACTGAAATAAATCGCTTTCAAAGAGTAGTAAAGACCTTTCTTCGGCAGTAAAACGAGACTTTTTGCGCAAAATGTCAAAAAGAGGAGCTTCTTCATCCCAAATGGTTTAATTTGAACGGCGATTCTAGCCTCGTCAGAAAATGGAAATGGAAAATTAAACAGCTTCCGACAACTTAAAATACCGAAAGCGCTTGAGTAAACCACCAATAAAACTGCGACATAAGGAAACAAGTCCTGAATTCGCTGACACAAGCCCAATGCAGTGAAATATGGTCTCATGCGATCTTCAGTGATGAGAAGAAATTCAACGTGGACGTCCCAGAAGGCTTCAAGTACTAAAACTAAAGAAAGGAAAATCATGTCACTCAGGGCTTTAAGATTAGGAGGAGTTATGGTATGGGCAGGTTTCATCGGAAATCTGAAAACAGAAATTGTCTTTATTTCTCGAAGAATTGATGCCAAAAAGTACCAAAAACTGTTGGAGGAACATATTCTTTCCATAATAACGCTAACTTTTGATCAAATATTATTTTTCAACAAGACAATGCTCCTAGAACGAACTACAGTAACGTGGTTTCAAGAATATGAAATTAAACTTTTAAATTGGCCAGCTTTAAGTCCAGGCATAAACCCCATTGAAAACCTATGGGGCACTTTATGACTAAGGGCGGTTTATTATTAAGAGACGCCAGAAATTCAAAATGTGGAACAACTTAAACAAATATGAACCATGGAATAATATACCGGAATGCACTTTAACCCTTTCGCCCCTACTGGGACAATACGTCCCAGCACAAAAAACCTTGTCTTATTTTCATTATTGGGACATATACGTCCCACCTTAAAATATTATTGGGATTATATGTCCCAGGATAGCGAAAAGGACTACGTTATCTTAATACACCCCAAACATTTTCTTTGCAATTATACTTCCAGAATAAAAAAAAAAGTTACTATAATTGTTTCTGGTTCTTAAATAAAAACTCAGGGGCGATCTGAATCTTATTTCCAGTCTACCACGAAGATTATTAAGTGTTATAATAAATAACGGACATAAGCTCGAACCGGAGCAAACGGAGGAAGAAGGCTTCAAATTCTTCTGCCGGTAGACATACGTGCGCACCTCATGGCTGCCACCACTTTTATCAGTAGCAGACTTGCACCTAGTAGAACAAAACCCCACGTAATATCTCCCCAGGAACCTTGGATGCGGAAAAACGCATTTGTGGGCTTGGAGGTATGCGTGATATCACGGTACTTTATGATGAGCGGTCCGAATGGCCCAGGACTTGTCTTATTGTACCAAATTCCCTCTCAGCAACAAAGCTTGGACAATTTTGTGGCCAGGACTTAGTCGCCGCAGCTATAAACTACAAGACGAACGGTAAATGGGAAACCTACGTCGTTGCGTCTACTTACTTCCCATATGACTCGGTACTACCCCCACCACCAAGGACAGTGGCAGAGCACATAGAATATTGTGATACCAGAAAGATAGTCATATGTTGCGATGCTAATGCTCAAAACTCTGTTTGGGGCAGCAGCATTTCACTTCCCAGGAAATCAGGTCACCATCGGCTCGCAACCAGGTTCAACTAGTGAAGCTCTAACTCGACGCAGGTGGTATACTCCATCGCTTGTGGCGACGGATGAAGCTATCAAATATGCTGTCGCATCTTTAAACAGCTTCAAGTCACCTGGTACTGACAGAATATACCCAACTATGCTGAAACAAGGTATTAGTCAGTTGCTGCCAACTCTGAAGAGAATCTTCACTGCTGCCTTGGCACTGGTATATATACCAAACCCCTGGCGAACATTCAGAGTAGCTTTCATACCGAAAATCGGCAGAAATGACTACTCTCTCGCCAACAGCTTCAGACCTATTCGTCTGACGTCCTTCCTGTTGAAAAGCATGGAAAGACTGGTTGAGCTACATGTACGCAAAGTTGCTTTAAGGGTACATCCTCAGTCAGAGATGCAACCTGCGAGACCGCGCTTCAAAATCTGGTCAGCAGAATAGAATGTGCGTTTGAAAGGAAAGAGTACGCGGTAGGCATTTTCATAGACATTATGGATGCCTTTGACAATGCGAGTTTTGACAGCATGTGCAGCTCCAACAGAAATCACGGCGTAGAAGAATCACTAGTGCTGTGGATCAAAGCAATGATGGTAAACAGAACATTGACTGCAGATGCATATTGTGGCAGGTGTGTTATGATAGGTGTAAATAGGGGCTGCCCACAAGGCGGTGTTCTGTCTCCACTGCTTTGGTGCATGTTGACTCCCTATTGAACACACTCAATACTTCTAACGTATACGCTCAGGCATATGCAGATGATGTCGCCGTTCTGTCTGTCGGATCGTGCCAAGCGACTGTCTGCTCTAAGAGACAGATGGCGCTAGACGCAATCGACGATTGGTGCGCTAAAAATGGGTTTTCAGTTAATCCTCTCAAAACCGAGGTGGTTCTCTTTACGAGGAGGAAATTGACACAGCCAGTGCTAAAAGGCGTCATTATGCAACTCTCCAAGGAAGCCAAATATTTAGGGGTAATCTTAGATAACAAACTTCTTTGGACGAAACATGTCGATCTGAAGATTTCCAAAGCTCTGTCAGTCTTCTGGCAATGCAATGGTGTTTTCATGGGACTTGTCGCCAAGGAAAGTCCTTTGGATCTACACGGCAATGATAAGACCCTTCCTCTCATATGCGCCAGTTGTTTGGTGAAATTACAATTAATTTCCTCCCGGTTAAACAAAGAATTTTTCGAAATCCCTTAAAGACAAATTGGGCACAGTACACAAAATGCACCAGCAAATGGTAAATCAACCCTGCGACGAGACACTTCTAAATTGCACTTTCATTGATTCTGCTGTTCAGTTCATCACTGAAAAAATTAGTACAGCCTTTAGTAAATTTTGTCACATATCTCACAATTGCAAACCGACTAAGGCTACTTGATGGAACCCAAACGAGCATAGAACAAAGGTCAGAAGACTACATAATAAAGCAAGACAAAGCAAACTAGAAGGCTGGATCTCCTCTAGGTCCGCCCTCAATCTGTATACACGCGATATTAGAAGAGCCAAAAAAGAGTCCTGAAGCATCTTCTGTGAATCTATTGAAGCCACTCGGTTACGTAAAGTTCTATCCAAAGACCCACCGATCGCGGGATATCTAAAGCGTAGTGACAACTCCTAGACGGAGACGAATCAAGAATCGTTAGAACTCTTAATGGATACACACTTCCCAGGGTGCAATGAACTGGAACAGAACGAATCCATCGTTCAATCCGTTTCAAACTCCTTTTCTGAAGATGAAGAAATTAAAGACATTATTACAGAGCAAAAGATATCACGGGCAGTAAAGTCGATCAAGCCCTACAAATCTGCAGGACCTTATAATATTATGCTTCAACATGATATTACTAGAATTTTACTCTGGCTTAAGGTAATTTTCCGAAGCTGTATTAAGCTAGGATACGTACCAAAAAACTGTAGAGAGGTGAAAGTGGTTTTCATTCCCAAAGCAGGAAGACCTACCCACTCTACCGCAAAAGATTTTAGGCCAATTAGTCTTTCCTCCTTTCTTTCGTAAACAATGGAAAGAATAATTGATCTACACGTGAAAAACTTACTCGATGAACAACTTATGTAGCCTCCAACACGCCTACCTTAAGGGGAAATCAATGGAGACAACCCTACACGAAGTTGTCTCAGAAATCGAGAAAAGCCTTCACTACAAAGAATTCACGGTTACGAGAGGAACTCCACGAGGGGGAAGTTATTTCTCATTTGTTGTGGCTGCTAGTTATTAGTTATTAACAAAATTCTAACGACTCTCAAATCTAAAAGAATAAAAACAATAGCATACGAAGACGACGCACGTAGTGATCATGATCGATGGGAAATGTCTTCCTACAATCAGTAACATCATGGAATCTGCACTGAAAGAATTATCCTCATGGGAGGAACTAAACGGTCTAGGATTAAATCCAAAAAACCAAACTTGCTCTGTTCACTAAAAGGAGGAAAATAAAAAAAGTGAAGCCTAAACTTCACAGCACCACTTCTTGACCGGAATGGTTAGACCTCGCAACGGCGGATTGACTCAAAAGAGCTATTGGGAACATTAAACCATGGAAAGGTGCCTCTCTGAAGGCGGTTGAAGAGGGGAAATCTATCGCGACCAAATTCTTGTTGGCCAATTTCCTGATAGCTCGCCACTCGATAACGAGAAAATCCTTACGGCGCTAAAAGCGCAGAATGATGATATTCTCGTTACTGATTGGAGTGTTATTTGTCGCGCAGCTAAGGGCTAAAGCCACATCCGCAGTAGCTAGCAACAGGTTTATCTACAAAAACTTGGATCATGCTCATTCAAGAGCCATAGTGCCTTCGAGGCTCGATAAAAGGAGTCAATCACAAATCAATAAACATTTAAACTTTCTACCAATCACAGACCCTTATCCCGACACAATCAAATGTGCAATATCTACACAGAAACCATACAAAGCACCAAGAGGGTATGGCATTTTCCCTGCCCTGGTATAGATTGATATCTTAGTTTCCTTTCTTAAAGCTTCGTTTAGATTCAGTTTTAAATTCGGGCATATCCTTTTACCCTGGCTAAAAGTTAATGTCGTCTTCATTCTCAAAGTCGGAATAAAATCCCTATCAGATCCAAGATCGTTCAGACTAATAAGCTTGACACCATTATTTCTAAACATAATGAAGAAATTAATAGACAACCATATCCGAGTTGACATACTCAAGAAATACCCTCTAAACAAACTCCAATTCGCCTATTAGGCTAGCTATACTACTTCATCTTATCAGCAAAATAGAGGTGTCTCTCAATGCCAAGGAAATAGTACTATGCGCCTTTATGGACATTGCTGGAGCTTTTGATAACCCTCCCATGCCTCGATCGAAAGAGCTGCAGCTGCAAAAGACGTAGGCAAACCAATTATTATTATATACGTGCCATACTACCTAGCAGGGCCATTTCTGCCAAATTAGGTCACGGATCTACCACAGTTAGTACCAATAAAGGCCGTTCTTAGGGAGGAATCCTACTATGGTCAAGAGTTATAGACTGACTCCTGAGCGACCTAAACAACTCAGGATATACAACTCGAGGCTATGCAGATGGCCTAGACATAATAATCAGAGGCACAAATTAAACTACTATCACTGACCTCATGTAGAATGCACTAGATGAAGTGTGAGAATGATGTCAACTTGAGGGTCTCAATGTCAACTCTAACAAAATGATCATCATCCCCTCCACAAGAAAAAAATTAATTAATCTCTGAAATCGAATGTTAAATTACGCACAAATCCCTTTTTCCAAGGAAATCAAATACTTGGGAATCACGCTTTACCATAGACTAAATTGGAACACACACCTAGATAATACTATCAAGAAAGCCAGATTCATACTATGGGTGTGCTCAAAACTATTTGGAAGGAAACGGGGACTAGGACCAATAATGGTTCATTGCGCCTACCTTACAATAGTACTTCCGATTATAACGTATGCTTCACTGATTTGGTGGGAAAAGATTGAACAAATAGATCAGCCTGCATTGGAATCTAAAAATCTTAAACAGGCTCCCGCTACTTTCTAAGTCAGCGATGTATGTTACGGATTTCATGTCCCTAGTAATACATCTTTACCGCCCTTTTAAATTAATGATCCTAGAGCGTTATAAATGGAACAACGGGGGTTCTCCTTCCCTGAACTCCCCTCACTCAACATGGTACACCGACAGATCAAAGATGGAACTCGGAGTAGGCGCGGGAGTGTTCGGCCCTAATTTCCAATTGGCAGTCCCTTTGGGACATTTTACTTCGATTTTCCAGACCGAAATCTACGCCAGATAATGCATTAGGCGCAACCTCCGTACATCCAATATTAACATCCTCTCTGACAGTCAAGTGGCTATAAAGCCCAATATTCCTTCTACATTAGGTCTAAGCTGGCCTGGAATTGCCTAAACACCTCAATGAAGCTAGCTGCTCACAATAACATGACAATCATTTGGGTTCATGGCCACAGGGCTATAGAGGGTAACGCGCGGATTAACTTGCAAGACGCGGCTTCAGCACTACCATTCACAGGACCATTACCTTTTTGTGGCTTATCTGTTAGCCACCTGCAACTGTAATTGAATTCCTGGGAAAAGCTTGCATCAATATCTAAATGGAACGCAACACAGGGCCTTCGGCAGGCCAAGAAACTAATTGATTTTTCAAAATATTATCGAGCTGATGAAATTTTGTCTCTTCAAAAAAAGATGCCACTGCTCGCTCAACTATCATCTCCACAAAATAGGTAGGGCTACATCACATCTTTGCCGTCTATGCCTGGAAGATCAAGAAACGTCAGAACATATTCTATGTGAATGCCCAGCCGTGGCTCGCAGTAGGCACAGACTATTCGGAAGGGGATTCATCTCCCCCCCGAAATCCAAAACTTACCTGCAAAAAGTATACTCAGGTTCCTTCAGGAACTGAACCTTTTCCAAGATCAAAATCCTATGCAACAAACCATAAGCCCAAGGGAATAACACAAAAGACCTCTTCTGGTCCAAGTATTAGGGGGCTAAATATCTCCATACCCCGTCACCTAATAATAATAATAGTAACTGGGATGAGTGAGACGTATCAGCAGACTGAGATAGAAGTAGCAGTAAAACGACAAAATAATATGAAAAGAGAAGTTAAATGTGATGTGTTATCGTATAATAAGGTTGAAATAGAAGGTGACATTATATTTAATGGAGTTAATTTAATGAGTACTTTGTTAAATAGTGTTACAAAAATAAATCAATCAATCCAAAACGTGTCGTTTTAAATTTCATACAGTGTTAATCGGCTGGATATACTGGAAGTAATAAATTTAATGAAACAAAAGACAGACTTTAATTTAATGAACCCTAAAGTATTAATAGACGCATTTGAAATTGTCGGTAGTAAATCCACTGAAATAATAAATAAATCCTTAAATTCTGGATGCTTTAAAAATTCTTGGAAAAAATCGATGGTGACACCAATTTACAATAAAAAAAAGTAAAGTGTTCAAAACGTTGTGAGGACTTTCGGCCGGTAAACGCTTTAACACTGTATGAAAAGATTATTTAGATTATTACTGTGCCAACACAGCTGCAAGAATATGTAGATCATCATCAGTTCAGATTCAGAAGGCATAAATCTTGTGAAACTGCGATAAACTACGTACTTCTAAATTGGAAAGAGGATCCTGCGGTCGGCGAAACTATAATAGCGGTCTCGGGTAAAAATGCAGTTCAAGAGGAGAGAAACCTACAAAAGGACTTGGATAACATTAGCAATTGGTGTAAGGCAAACAAACTAAAGGTAAATGGTCAGAAGACGAAAGCCATGATCGCAGTACAACGTAAATTTAAATATTGATACAGAAAGAATAGAACAAGTGAATCAAATGAAATAATTGGATATTATAATCGACATCGAACTAAAATCAGACAAACATTTTGACCGTGGTAAAAAAAAAGTGTCAAAAAAAGTAAACTTCTTTCGTAGAATTAAAAATAAATTAGATATAAATGCGTCCATGAGAATATACAATGTCATTATTAAACCATTAAGTAATAGTGAAATATATAGACTGCAAAACTTACAAAACAAAGTTATGAGAGCTATATCAAACCGTAATCATAACACAAACATTTTAAGTATGTTAAATCGTTTAAATTGGTTAAATGTTAAGCAACAAATTGTGCTAGATGTTGTTATGTTTATACAAAAGATAAGGATGGGCAATGTGCCTTCGTATTTTCCATATAATTTAAGAAGCAACAATAATATAAGATTGCCTAATTATAGAAGTTCAATAACCTAAAATAGTATTTAAAGGTTTTCAAATATTCATCTCTTTGGCTGAAGACACAAAATTAAGAACAAATGCTTATATTTTTAAACACAATGCTACTCAATTGGTAAACAAATATTTTTAGATGTGATTTACACTGTCGAAAGCGGGTGAAGATATTCTCGGTCGTTACGAGAGAACAAATCTTCATAAGATATTCGGTACCGTCTGCGTTGACATGCTTTGGAGGAAAAAATTCAACGATGAAATATACGAGCTGTACAGCGACATTGACCTAGTCAAAAAGAAACTGCGCATCAGTCGCCTAAGATGGCTAGGACATGTAGAGCGAATGAACACCAAAGATCCAGCCTACAGAGTCTTCGAATCGAACCCAGAGGGACAACGCAGTAGAGGAAGACCTCGCCTTAGGTGGCGCGCTCAAGTTGAAGGGGACCTCAATCGACTTGGAATGCATAACTTGGAGGCAGTTAGCTAAGAACCGGGCTAACTGGAGAGTCTTGTTGCTTGAGGCCCAGGTTCACCCCGAATTGTAGTACCACCTAAATAAAAAATAAATAAAAAATAAAATAAATCAACATACAACGGACGAAACAGACCTTATCATAGCCGGAATGGTTCCCATTGACTTTCTCGCGGACGAGATGTTAAAGATGTACAACAGAAGAGCCTCGAGCCAACAAGAGGCAAGTGTAATCAAAAGGACCAAGGAAGAAGAAAAGGCATCTTTAATGGCTGTGTGGCAAGCCTGGTGCGGCAATATTACAAAAGGCAGTTGAACCTAACCAGAAAAGTCTAGATAAACCGGGTACATGATAACTGCTATAGTATAATTTGATACGTGTCATATTGCATCTTGGAAACAATTTTCAGACGTAATATGTCGCACTGTCTAAACTCTTGGGAACCGACATAATCATCGATTCTTAATAGTTCAGCATTATACATGCGCTTATTAGATTATGCTTGTCCTGCATATTGGCAAGCTAAACTGAAGGCAATCAATATGCGACAGCGAACGTGGCAGTCGTTGACAAGTTACTTTACGCTAAAGTTGTGTCATTATTTATTCCCTCTCTTGCCGAACATTACACTGCAACTACCACCTTACGTACTTCATGTCTGGCCATGGTGGCCATCGCAAAAACGTACACCGATTTGGAGCACCCAGTATCTCATTGCAGATGCCCCATGGAATGAAGAATTAACCTGCCAAGTTCAGAGTTTCTTATAGACCAAATGATACGGCCAAAGGACAATTAAATGCAATTTTGCACGCTCATAACAAATGTGCAAAAAAATCTGCTGATCATTAAAAAAAATAAAACGAGCAGAAGCAGCAAGCACAGCATTTAAACAAAAAATGTATTCTGATAACGATTAGCGGCCTTTACACGCAAGCGCTTTACCACATGATTGGAGTGTACACGCCGGAGTGTGGTAAATGAAATACCGCGCGCCAGGAACGTGGTACCAAAATTTGGTTACAAAGTCGTTCACTTGCGTTCTTAGAGCGTACACTCCAGGAGTTTGTATCTAATGGGAAACAGTTCAACAGTTTTTGCTTGTGGTAGAACTTACCAGAACCAGTGTTGGTGCTTTTAAATAAATTTTATAGATGTACATATGGAAAAAAGAAGAAAAGCCATCACCATCACCCATCATAAACGTGATTTGCATTTTATAGTTTTACTTTTCCATAAACACGTATGTAATTTATAAATATTAATAAAATCGGTAACTAATTCGCGGAACGAGTGTCGGACGTCCATGATGATTCTGCTTTTACTATCGCGCTAATCAAGTGGGAACGAGTTGTACTACTCAAACGGGAAATGCGTGCCATTGCTCGATACTGAACTTGTACACTCTTTAGCGCGAAATCACGCATTCCATGTTTTCACGCGGTAAAGAACATTAGCGTGTGGGGGAAGCTAATGTCCCTTAACTCGCATAACATGCACATGGATGTACATGTAGCTGCCACCAAATTCACATGCTCTCAGCAGCACGTACATACATGAGGTGTTTAGTAGTATGTAGCAGATAACCATTGATTTAGCGCCATCTGGTGTTAATATTTTTCATTACACAACGAAAGATAAGTGAATGTCTTTGCTAAGAAAATATAGAGGTTTCGTGTTTGCTAAATATATATAATTAAAATAAAATTAAATATATAAATATTGTCAATAATAAAAATAAAAAAAATGCACGGCTGGGTCGTACATACATACAGGGTGGCTGATGAAAGCCGCTACCAAAAAAAAATTTAATAACTTTTTTTCTATTTAATGAATCTGGTTAATTTTTTTTTTTTATTTTGCAGATTGATTTTTAAATTTAACAAAAAGGGATAACTGGGACTCTGAAACAAGAATTTGGATTGTCCGCCGCTATCACGCACTGGAGTCCGTAGTTTCGGTTCAAAGAGAGTATAAGCGCACGTTTGGCGGCAATCCTCCGAGCAGATGGACCATAATGAGACTTGTTAACAATTTTGCCGAGCATGGGACAGTCGAAAGAAGACCTTACCATCGAAACCCTTCAGTTCGGATGGAGGAAACAATCGCTGCTGTAGCTGCTGCCATACAAAACAATCCAAGAGTTTCGACAAGAAGCTTATCTGCTCAAATGGGTATAAGCAGACAGTCATTGCAGTCAATTATGCACAATGATTTTGACTTATTCCCATATAAAATTCAAATGGCCAACAAACTGAACGCAGCAGACTTGCCGATTCGCTTGGAATTTTGCCAGAAGATGCTTCAAATGGTGGAAGAGGACGGAAACATGTTGAACTGTCTTTTTATGTCTGACGAGGCCCATTTCGATTTAAACGGCAACATAAACAAACAAAATTGTCGAATATGGAGTGCTTCCAACCCACAGATACTCCATGAGACGGAATTGCATCCACTTCGTGTCACAGTGTGGTGTGCAGTTTCATCACGCTGCATTGTCGGGCCCTACTTCTTCGAAGAAAACGGTCACACCGTTACGGTTTCTGGAGACCGTTACTTGAGCATGTCGAGAGAGTTTTTCTATCCAGAATTACGCCGAATGAAAATTTCTTTCAACTCTGTGTGGTTTCAGCAAGATGGTGCAACATATACATATATGTAGGCAGACGGAATTGAAACCCACTTTTTGGAGTTCTTTATTATATGTAGTATACCAGGACTGAATAAAATCTCGAGATCGAAAATGTTTACGAAACCAATGCTTGCACTTATAGCTGCAAGTAAAAAATATACCTCGAGACCTTCCCAAAAGTCCTTTAACCAACAAACAATTTCATTCAAACAGTTCGAGAACTCAGAAATTATCATCGACAGAACACCATGTCTGCTCTTCGAATCGAAGACTTTTAAAACATCATCGTTCAAAATCGTAATTTTCATTCTAACCTCAAAATGAACGGTACTTTATTAAGGGACAATTTAAAAAAAAAAAACTCGAAAACGGCTCTTATAATTTCTATAAGAATTCATATCTGAGGTAAAATAGACGTTTGCAATATACCGAATACTGTTCGTATTTGAATTATTAAAATTGATATCTAAGTCATTTTTGCAATACATACATGGCATTAAAATTTTGGACATATTGTCAAACAAGTTGTTTAGCTTTTTAACGTATTTTTCGAAATTGATTGCCTCTTTTCGACTTATGAGCAAGTAAATGCGACTCAATCATGTTTTAAGTTGAATTCCTGAACTGAAGCTATGAATAAAGAAAAAGTTAAAAAATTACATGCTCAAATGATTACTTAAGAAATTTAAATATGCAAGCGATAATCCATTCTGATAACGATTGATAAACAGAATTAATATATTTTTCACGAAACAAAAGATGTGGCCCCCAAAATTTAGTCGGCATTATAAAGGGTTAACAAAAATACCTGAATCCGATAGTAAAGCCCCATATTTTATTTTATCCCACTCTATTGGAGTCTGATGATTTTCATATAGAACCATAAAAGCAGACAAAAAGCAAGAAACTTTCGTTTTAATCAGAAACAAAAAAAAGAATCCTAGACCAAATATTTGACAGTTTTAAGAAATAGCATAGAATAACACTATGGAAACAACAGCATCGCTCGAAGTTCTATTCGTACTATTCACTAATTAACTTAATTCTATGAAATGGACTTTACAGTCAACATCATAGTCAGCGGCTAAGCAGTAATCTAGGGATAATGAAGGCTTTCTATCATTACCATGAGTCAGGCAAGCGATTTTCGCTAAAGTGCACTCAAAGTATGTTGTGTATGCACAGGCATCTACGATACAAGACTTAGCAGCCTGAGACAACAAATATTTTTATTAAATACAAAATATATAGAACCAAACAAAAAAAAAAATTCTTGTATTCGTAAAACTACGGACTACTGTTCTTATATGTAAAATTCTCACCGTTGTCACAAGTTCTCGTCTATGGGGAAAGGATGCAATGGAAACACACTAGTAGACAAATTTTCAACTACAGGCAATATGTTCGTTTTCTGATCTTCAATCCGGCTAAAATATTTTCTTTTCCTTTTGTTGCTGCTAATTTTACGAAATGTCATCTGTTTGCAGAGAAAAATGTTTTTCTATTCGTTGTCGGTATCTGTTTTCGAGTATATTTTAATTTTTTTTTATTTCTTCCGTAATATCAAAAGTCCAACCAGAGAAGTGGCTGCCAATTTGAAAAAAAAATCACTTGTCTCACAGATGGATGCAGATTTGATACGAAAACATATCAAAAAAATCATAAATCCTACTAAATTTTCATTTAATTTTTTTTTTATTGCTGTCGAACAACATTCAAAAGAAAAAAACAAGAACAAACCATCAGTTCTTAAGGCACTCGTTATGGAAAAAAAATTGAAAATAATTTCAGATTATTTTTTAGAAGAAAACAAAAAAAACAAAACACACGAAAGTTGGTAAAGGAAAATCTCCATTTCTTCGGTCGTCACAAGTCTCTTCCGAGAGGTTGTGTGGTTATTGCCTTTGTTTTGCTTCCTCTCTCCCTCTGACCTTACCAGTTCGGTTTCGCAAACAGATGATTGGTTGATGTATATTAAAATATGTATTTAACTTTTTTTGCCTAGCAATTGACAACAATCGTCGAAGAGAAGGGAAGCAATATTGAGAAAATGTATATTTTCTTTGTTGTAGTCTGCGATGAGTCTTCTGCAAGGCAACGCAAATCTTCTTTGAGCAACTACTAATCCAGCTTCTATGGGTATTTTGGATTTCATTATCTATATGTTACCACTATAACACACATCGGAATGGCTCCCGATTAACTAATTAATTCCAGGACGACACTGCAGAACATATTGCACTGCCTATTGCACTGAATCACGAAATAGCTCGCAGAGAAAAATGTTCGAGAGAAACTTCACACGGTGAGACCTCAGGTTCTTTGTTTATCTTTGTTCGTGTTTACTGAAATGCTAATTTCCTTCGAGTAGGCGAACTACATAAATTTATCAAGTTGGAGTTTTAGTTATTTTCACTTTTTTTTTTTGTTGAACAAAAGTCAACAAACAGGACCACTACAAGTTCATATTTAAAGAATTATGTATTGAAAGCAATACGTCCCCCATTTGTAGTACATGTACACTTCAGAAAAATGCTTTAGAATTTCTTGACTGTCACGTCTCATAAGTAAGTAGTGATGCCAAGTCAGTAAACCTTTCGAAGGGTATGTTCGATATCCCTTTAGAGATGTAGTGTACCACTCTAGAAAGTGTGAACGCCCGTGTGTAATGCTCGTTGAGTTAAACACAAGTTTTCGGTAATAAAAACAATTCATTTCTTAATAAAAGTGACGCGCCTGTAGCTGATGACAGCAAGGGAGAGAAGAAAAAAGATACGGACGTATCGGAAAGATACTGTTAAATTAAGATCGCCTTCTGACAACACAAGTGCTGTCAATTGTTGAAGTCTAGAAACTGTCAGTCACTGGTACTCTCCCCCCAGGGACATTCGGTTGAGAAGGGAACGTGACAGATTTTTATTTTTTAGAAGAAGTTGTTGTTTATATTGTTGCAAATCGAGGTCATCTACAACAATACGATTATATGCTGGTTTTAGTCTGCTAATATTTATTACCTTTTCCGCTCCGTCTATTTTAATAAAAGAGTTGGTCGTTGATGCATTCCAGCACTTCGTGTGGTTCTGAATAAGGCGGCTTAAGCAGTTTTCGACCACTATCAACTCTGAGGAATACATGGGAACAAAAATAAATATTTTTAAGAACGAACATATTAACACACGTGGTTTTATGTGATGCGCGATTGAAGTTGGTCGTAGGCCTCTGATATGCTCACGAAATTTTTCCAGCTTTCCCACCGTGCACTCACTACACTCGATACGTGCCGAATTCCGGCCGTAACATTACATTTCGTTTGGCAACGATCATGCACCTGTTATTCCTACATTTTAATATTCTATTCCCACCATTTATTTGTAATGTAAAATAGTATTTAAACTGATGTATTTTTGTAAATAAAGTCATTTGGAAAGTCGAGTCACACTGATCAAAGAGGTCTTTTAATGTGGTGACCCCGACGTGATTTTGCTTCCCCCCACCAGCGGTAAGGGGTAAATCACATTCCTCGATTAGAATTGACACAAGCGTTACTAAGGCTTTAAACACTGGGATTCATTGTTCTCTGAAATAGAAATAGTTCAGTATAATACACACGTTACCAAGGCTACAACGCTACTACCATCTTAAGCAGGTGACGATTCCAAGCTTCTCGATACAAGCATAAAATCTACAACAATGCGGAATAATTTAAGTATTCGGCATCATCGCCAGGCAAAAGGCCATAGCAGAAGAGCAAAAGAAAATTCAAAACAACATTAGCAAAGACGGTCCCGCCAGGAAAACAGCCGTATACAGGGACAAAAAACTTAACATAATTGAAAGCTTATGGTTAGAGTTCACCAATAACCACGAAAGAGTCAAAGACTTCTTTAAGCAGGATACACCATTCATTCAAGGTAACGCCTTTATAAAGGTCAAGCATTCCGGATGATACAGATACCAATATCGCTGGTGACAACCAACAATTGACTGCTATATCTGAATCAAAAGCCAAGTTTGAGGATAAACCATTACCAACCCCTCGATCCACTCAATCACTGGAGGTTGTACAAATTCTTCGACGACAGAAATCAACGGCACAAGCACTGCAACGGTTGTTCATCAATCTTGACGAAGGTTCAATGGAAGATTGGAGCTCTACATTCTGTCACCTTAAAATAAATATTTTAAATAAGTATTGGGGGCAGACGGAGGAGATGCGTCAATTGGTCGCAGAACTGGTGGAAAACCCTCTTGCGGATGGAAGAGTACACATTCAAACACCAGAGATCCAACAGCAAATTGTAGCTCAAAGTTCAATGATTGACCAGTCTGTCAGCAACCAATTCAGACGCTGCAGCATCAAAATATGGTTTCTTGAGAACGACTCTTAGTTAATGTATTATACTTATTCGGAATAACAGCCGCACCAAGGCAAGTGCATTGCTGGATTCGGAGAAATTAGCAAATCAACTACAGTTAATTTCGAAGAATAAATCATTGCAAGTTTCGAGAATGCGGAATACATCCATCCAAATCAGTAAGAAGGTAAATTTTTGCCCTAAATCTCGCGATACTGGTTACAGCGCAAATTCAGAAGTATATGTCTTAAAAACCATAACTTCACGACAACCAAGTCAATATATCGACAGTAGTGAATGGCTGTTACCGAAGAACATCAAATTGATAGACCAAACATTTAACCAACCAAAAGAAGATGATATTCTCATCGGAGCAGAACTTTATCCTGAGCTACTGTCGGTAGGCCAAATTAAAATCAATAACGAATGGCCCACTTTCCAAAACACATTACTTGGATGGGTAGTTATTGGAAAGACTACATTTAAAGTACCCTATATACTATTTTGCGGCATCGGGGTGGATACTTCCACCTTAGACAATCTTATACAATGATTTGGAGCTTAGAGAAAGCTGAACGATAATGCGAGGAAATATACAAAAAGGATAAATTCTGGTCGTTACATCGTGAAGTTGCTATTTAAAAAAAATCCGGCTAGTCTTGGAGAATCAAGGGAAATAACTACCCGAAGATTTCTGAGCTTAGAGAAGACGTTGATTCCGGTGATTCGTCAACAGTACTTTCATGAAGGAATACATAGGATTAGGCTACATGGAAGAAACTGATGGCAGGTCAACATCAATTATAATCTCGCATTTAAGAGGAACAGAGGAGAAGCCTGTGCACGTTGGCTTTAAATGTTTGCAGGTTGTAGTGATGGGAAAATACAGAGCCTGGTAGATCATTCCACATTCGTGTCGTTCGGCTTATAAACTAATCCCTATATTTGACAGTACGACCGAAGTTTGGCTTTAGGGTGAACTGATGTTCATTCGAAGCATGTCGCGTATTGCGGGTATAATTTTAAAGGGGAGGAGAAATAGCGATAAAATAGGAAGAGACACGAGACATTCCAAACTCACTCTGCTCAAAAATGTCACGTCGGGGTCACCAATTGTGGTGTACTACTGTAGAAAGTGTAAACGTCCTTGGACAAATACTTGTTGAGTTTAACAAAGGTTTTCAGTAATAAAACAAATTTATTTTAAACAATAAATTTCTAGATAAAAATGACGCGTCTGTATCTGATGACAGCAAGAAAGAGAAAAAATGATACACACATATCGAAAAGACACTATTAAATTAAAATCAACTTCTGACAACTCCAGCGCCTGTGAATTGTTAAAATCTAGAAACTGTCATCCACAGAGAAAAAGTAGGTACTGCCATCTGCGGACCTATTCTCAAATAAATTCCATACATGCTGATGTAGGCTAATAAGTGAGGGGCAGGCGATCAAAACGTAATTTCACACACTATAATCAATGCCGAAATCGTTCAGTTGCTTAAACGAAATGTACCTCAATTTCAAGGACATTCGAGTTTTAGAGGCTCTTCTGTAGAGAGAAATTGGTGCTGTGTAAAAATAAATTGAACTTATGCAATGACATAAATAATTTTGTTCGATTTCCCCAGCACCAATATCACTTACGCTGTTTCGCTTTCCCCGGAAATAGCAGCTAGGAGAGTTGAAACCCACATCAAAAATCTTTGGGAGTATTACCTCAAATGGGGAATCAAAATCAACAGCAGCAAGACGGAACTAATCTGCTTCAGAAATCCAGTGACAGCTACGAGGGGACGCCGAGCGTTCGCAACTCGCTGCCACAACATACGGATTTCTCTTCCAGATAACACCGAGGTGCGAACCAAGCAAACCACCAAATATCTTGGAATCCATTTCAGCGAGAGGTTTAAGTTTAATCCTCACGCTGAAATCATCCTAAGGAGGGCCAATTATGCGTTGCATTTAGTCCACCCATTACTCAGAAAGAGAAATGGGCTCAGCAAGAAGACTAAACTGCTCGTATACAAGCAGCTGATAAGACCAGTTATCACATATGGCTGCCCCATATGGTTCACCATATCGCCCACCACCATGAAGAAGATTCAAATATTCGAACGGAAGGTCCTTCGAATCTGTACAGGACTGTGGCGAAACCCAATCACAAGGAAGTACCACCCTAAGGCTTTTCTTTACGAGAACGCCGGTGTGAGCCCAATCGACCAGTATATTATTCAACTTTCAAGTAGACTCCTGCAAAATCTTGATGACCACCCTAACGAGGAAATACAATACTACATCCGACAGCAGATCGATCCAAGCCACCGATACCTGAGTGCACGAGCAATCATCAATTCAAGATTTGAAGACATAATGAACAACGAAGGAACGCCGTTCTACCAGCTTGCATACAATGCCAATATATACAATAATATATTTCTTTATTTAACAAAAAAAAAAAATTTCCAAATATATTCTCTTATATAAAATATTCATGTAATAGATTAAGTAGCCATTAATATAGGTTTTTTTTTAAAAAAAAAAAAAAACCTTAGCAAACTAGCCAGTAGATATATTCTCTTATATAAAATATTCATGTAATAGATTAAGTAGCCATTAATATAGGTTTTTTTTTAAAAAAAAAAAAAAAACCTTAGCAAACTAGCCAGTAGATATACGTTGGGCCCCTATTGTTGAGCCAACATTAAATTTATAGTAATGAGTCTAGTTTTAAGCCAATTTGTAAATAGAACGACTAAATAACAAAAAATCCTTAATCTGAATCTGGAATCCCCAGCACCAATGCGCCCTGAATTGTGTCAGTGAATGCATTTGCAGTATCAATAGTTAGTAAATTGAATAATAAAATAAATAAATAAATAAAGTTAGTTACGTCGAAAGACATAGTTTTAAGTATTAAGTTTAGCTTAGAGCGCCCGCATAGGGCCAGTAAGTTAAAATAAGAATAGTTAAGTTAGTTAAGCTAGTTTTAAGCGTTTTTTTTGTTTAGCATGTAAGTTATAATGAATTATGAAATAAAAATGCATTAAAAATGAAATAAATGAATTGCATTTGTAGTGCTGCTGGCAGCTCTGCATGTGAAACAGACGTGCAGATATTTTTGACGTGCACGCATCTGATACTGACATTTAACAGCTACTTTCACTTACGGGTACTGAATTGAAATTTTATTTGCTTTTGTGAAAATAATTTTCCTTTGAATTGATAAAAAAATAATATTACAAAATACAATAAAGTTCGGAAAATGATATTGATATTGTTTATCAGTCATACTGGTAGTTTTTAAGTAAACAAACAATGAAACTTCAAAAGTTGGTGATACCAAGTACCTTAAATTTTCTTTTGTTTTTTTTTTGGGTTGTATCAACACCGTCGATTGCAGCGAATTTAGAAATAGAGATGTCTTGCAGAACAGCACTGCATGCGTCATTTATATGTATCTTCGCGAATTAAGGCTGAAAACACACCGGATCAAACAAAATATTTTTGATTCGATAGTCAAAAAACGTTTTTTATTTGAATACACACCAAGCGAAACAGAATGTAAGAAAACAAAACGTTTTGATTTCTTGTTTCGTTTGGTGTGCGTTGAAATAAAAGCCCGTATGATAATAAATTTTGTTCGCATTTTTAATGCATTAAATCATGTTAAAATGTGAGCTTTGCATGAAAGAGACAACAAGTTTTTTTTTAGGAAAAGAGAAGCCATTATTTTGCAAAGCAATCTACTTACAGTGTGTAGGAACACTCTCTACACATATGCAAATGCTACTAACACAAGAAAAACCTAAAAACGTACAACAAGCGAAAAGAACACATTTCCTTTTCATGGAAGTGAACCTCGAATTGCCCTAATTATTTTATGACATCAAGTAATTAGTAATAAGTAATTAAAGCGTATAAAAAATGCCTTGAAATTTTTTTTTTTTGAAATTTCAGCAATAAAAAAAGATTTTCTAGTTTGCAGAAGTAGCATAATTGAAAAAAAGGGTAATAAAATTCTATACTAACATCTGTGCAGATGCAGAAACGAAAGAATAAAATAAAAACAACGGAATCAAAATTTTGTTTTGCAAAAAACAACAGGTCAGCTATCGGCAACGAAACATGTTTTTCTGTTTTGCTTTGGTTTCATTTGGTGTGTGTTGCGCCATAAGAAAGTAGGCAATTATCGTCAACGACGCTGGTTCGAAACGTCGCTCGTATACAATGGCATGTATTTTCGACAACCACCGCTGAAACACTTCAAAACAAAAACGTGTGTTTTGTTTCGTTTTCTTTGGTCTGTGTAGTCTCATAAGAAACAAAGTTCTCTTGTTTCACGAAACAAAAAAACACGTTTTGCTTTATCCGGTGTGTTTTCAGCCTAAAACATGTGTATTCTAATTTCAGTGCATACAGAGTTCTGCACATGTGTTTTGGGCATTAATCGACGAAAAGAGTGCTTCCGATCCGATCCGTTGGTTCCGGCAAAAGTGTTGCCCAGCGGTTCGATCTCCCATTTGACGTTTCGCCATTACTCAAAATGAGCGAAGTACTGCTAAATTGCAAATGGAAAATTAATAATTGGACATATTTCAAACAAAAACAGCACAACTAAACAAAAAGAATGTATTAACGAAGATGGTGTGTTTGTTTTGTGTGCACATAAACTCAAAAATACAATTTATTTTTCTCAACAAACTCATTATTCAAATTGTTTTTAAAAACACTTGACCAACTTATTTCGTCGGTTCTAGCAACAAATAGCATATTTATAGGTTATGTCTTCCGTCGTTTCCTATCCGATCCGTTAATTGTGTGCAGCTTTCCAGCAAGCTATCAAATTTTCAACTTTTCGGAACCACAAGAATGGATCGATCGTAAGCACTCTGTTCGGTGCTTTATGTGGGCTCCGATTTCTCAGCTGAGGAGGAAATTAGATATCCAAAACATAATCTCGCTCTCTGAATCTTTTTCAATTTGTTTGAAAAAATTATTACAAGAAATTTTCTGTTGTGCGTTGTGCACTTTTTGCATTTAATTTTAAAATAATTGCAAAACAAAATAGGTAAGTAAAACTGTTTATGAATTATGTGTAATTGCAAGAATCTCTTCCACCAATAAACCTTACGGCTCTCACTTTTCATTTTTAAACGTCACAATACCGCTTTCTGGATTCTTGAAGAAGAGTGAGAAGACGAATCCAACAAATTTTAGTCTCAAAAACGCCGAAAAAACTTCGTCGGAACAGCGGACCCTCAGAAGTGCGAAGCAAGTGCGCTCATCAAACTAATCTGGTGTAAAAGTTGCAATAAATGGCGCAACAATGAAATGAGGAAGAGACATGAAATGAATTATTGTTCGTCTTTATTACACTCCGTCTCACTTGATTACGAACAGGCAGTTTTTTGTTTTAATTTTACGATATTTTTCAAACCCTTCGCTAATCTGGGAAAAACCAATTGCACAAGGAATGAAGGATATATTATGTTTATATTATTAAAAAAAAAATGGGATTAAGTTGATAAATGCAACTTCTATGACGCATTTTCTAAAAAGGTCATAAAATTTACCTGATTTTTTTTTCTCTCACTTGATTACGAACAGTAGCTAAATCTACCTGTTACCATGTTTTAAATCAAATAAAAGGATACTTAGAGTATTAGGGAGCTTAGTTCAAGAAATAACTTCATACAATTCACAACTATGGGTAAAGGAAAGACATTAACCAAGGAGGAAATAGGCCAAATTCGAGCTTACCGGGAACAAGGAAAATCCATCCGTTTCATAGCCAGGAAGATTGGAAGAGGAGCCACTGTTGTACACAGCTTTATTAAGGACCCGGAGAAGTATGGAAAAAACCGCAAAGGAAGAGTCAGCAAAGCAACAACTTGTCAGGAAAGGCGGGCCAGAAACTGGAGTTACAGCTAGCAGATCGACTGTTCATCGCGTGATACAGAAGGCCAGCCATATTCGCCATGAAAAAATGAAGAGGAAACCACCATTGAATGCGGTACGTAAAATCCAGCGGCTTGATTTTGCAACAAGTCACATCAGGCGGAATCGAGAGTTGCGTACCGTCGTCTTTTCTGATGAAAAAGAATTTAATTTGGGCGGACCTGATGGATACAGATGTTATTTCCATGATTTGAGAAAAGAATAAATACATCTTCAAAGGCGGCACAGCAAAGGAGGGGGTGTAATGGTATGGGGAGCAATAAGCTATTACGGAACTGTGGAGCTGGATTTCCAAAGCTCCAAAATGACGGCAACCACTTACAAATCGATACTGGAAAGAGCTTTTCCACAGTTTTCGGAGATATTTGGTGGACAGCGATGGACTTTCCAACAAGACAATGCACCGATACATACCGTACGGACAACAAAAGCTTGGATTCAGACCCAAAATGTAAACCTACTTGCATGGCCGCTATATTCACCCGACCTGAACATCATGGTAAACGTGCGGGGTTGGCTTTCAAGAAAAGTCTACGAAGGAGGAAGGTAATATGATGAAACGGAAGAGATTATTGAAGCCATAAAACGAGCCTGGTCCGAAATTTCGCTAGATTATTTGACAGCACTCTATGAATCTCTACACAGCAGGCTACTTGAAGTGATTCAGCGATCAGGAGGTAGTACCCATTACTAAAAACTATTGCTACTCTTTGAATAAAACCAACATTTATTTATACAAACAAATTTTGTATTGTTTTTTTTACCTTTTAAGCTTCTAAAAGGTAGATTTAGCTACTGTTCGTAATCAAGTGAGACAAAAAAAACAGGTACATTTTATGACCTTTTTGGAAAAAGCGTCATAAAGGTTGCATTTATCAACTTAATCCCATCTTTTTTTTACAATATAAACATAATATATCCTTCATTCCTTGTGCAATTGGTTTTTCCCAGATTAGCGAAGGGTTTGAAAAATATCGTAAAATTAAAACAAAAAACTGCCTGTTCGTAATCAAGTGAGACGGAGTGTATATGTACATGTGTACGACGAAAGTCAAAGGAAGATCAAATTCTCCAAAACAGAACGATGAGGACTATTTTAAAGTGTAACAGGTAACCCCTATAACGAACATGCTACGTTTGTTAGGATGCTTAAGTGTCACTCAACGAAAATTAAACGTCTCGCTATTGATTTTTCAAATTAAACAAATTAAATACTTCCAGAATAACGTAGAGTATATAACAAACGAGAATTAAGAAATCATTTGTTGGTATGGCGGATTTATTGATAATAAAAAAACAACAACAAATTCATATGTCGGTGATCCACGACCTCGATGATAACAATAATTGTACTTAGTCACCTTCGCTACGGCGGTGTTCTCTGTCGATGTAAAAAGTCATATTTTTCCGTTCCGTAGACATAATAACAATATTCGCTTTTCCTTTCATTTTTCCATATTGTGCTCCAACTAAACGCCACATTTCCATTTTTGGTCCATCAAACTCTTACAATTCCATTCTACCAAACCTAATAACGATATTATAATAGAAAATGTCAATCAATGCAGAGCTGTAGTGATATATTTGTTACCCATTGTACCATATTTTGAATATGTCGCTGAAACATAAATTTTTTTTTTTTGGATAAATAGAAGATATTGTTTCTGCTGCCATCTTCAAAGCTAGCCCCAAAAACATGTGCAAAACTACAGGGGAATCTGAAAACTGTTACGAACTATTAGCCATTCCTAACCATATAACTTAAGATACAACTACGATTTCAGACTACAGTTGTATAGGGATTCTAGAACACAGAATATGCTCTTATATCGTGGATTAAAATTATTAAACGAACTACCTAATGAAATAACGAATGAAACTGTTTTAAGAAGATTTAAAAATTTGTTAATATCACATATACGAAATACAGTAACTTAAAAGTAAAATTAAATATTGTTATATAAATTAAGATATACAAAATGAATTGTAATAGTAACTGATACTAAATAAATAAAATACATACATACATACATTCCTAAGCTTTTGAAAGCATAGTAAAAAATAAGAACACATCCGAAGTTCAACACGGATTCGTTTCAGGAAAACATCAACTACTCCAATCTCACTTATTTCACTTCTTTTGTACTAAATTCATTTAAAAGCTGTTATCAGGTGGATTCAGTTTATACGGATTTTAGCAAGGCATTGGATTCTGTTAACCACACTGTCTTAATACATAAGTTAAAATGTTTTGGTTTTCACTCATCTTTGTTAAAATGGATCTCCTCTTAAATAGTTAAAAGGGTGCTTGATTCTACTTATTCAATACCAAGGTGTGCCTCAAGGTAGTCACCTGGGACTATTACTTTTCAATCTTTTAATCAATGACATAACGTCCGTTATAAGGTACTGCCAGTGCCTTTATGCTGATGACATGTGTTAGGAATCAAATCAAACCTGCAGCTGTTCCACTAATCCTTAACCTAGCTTAACATAAGCATTCTCATAATACACATTGTCCATTCACCTTTTCCCACACGCTCCCACTAAACTTCAGGTCGTGTCATATTGCGTCCAGGCACACTATGATAATGCCAACTCGTCAGAATTATTCGTAAGAACATTTGATGAAATCACTTGTAAATCATGTATAAATATTTTGTAAGTGCACTGAATAAATTTACTTTGTTTTTGTCGTTCAAAGAGAGAAAACTTCTTCCCTAAATCCCTTTTATACCACCTTGTGG
Organism: Pocota personata; assembly: GCA_963082735.1. NCBI lineage: Eukaryota > Metazoa > Arthropoda > Insecta > Diptera > Syrphidae > Pocota > Pocota personata. Next base: position 7,951,050 of record OY720433.1, read on the forward strand.
TCCCTCTTGAGCTATAATTAAATTCTTCAGGTATATCAGTTACTATTCTATCTATGATATTATTTCTATTGTAATATTATTGATGGCATGGAGCCTCATGTTAATTTTTTCAAATACTTTGAATTTCCTACAATCGACTGAGTTAGAATTTATGATACTCATAGTTCAGCCCATGTCAGTGAATCCCTTATATTTCTTTCCGCTGATGGTTAGGTCTAAACAAATTTTCTCTCCGAGGCTTAGTTTAGAAAAAACTCGGGTTCTATATTGTGTATCTCTTCTTCACGAATATTAGCCTGGTTATTTTGAGTTATTAATCCAACCTCCATAGGTTCTGGTTGTTGACGGGCGTTCCTAAACTGACCTGATTGGTTAAAGACGGGCTGCCCTTGTTGGTAATGATTGTTGTGACCATATTTTTTCTTTTGAAAATTGTTATTTTGTCGGTGTCATCATGATATTTGTTGGTAGTGGTTATTGGAACTGTTCAACTTTTTTTTTCTGTCTGTATTGCCCTGAATTTTGCCTATGATAATTTTGACTGTTACTCCCAAAATCTCTATTATTCTGACAATTGTTACTAGAATGTGATATACTCCTGGGTTGCAAATTACTTTTCTAAATTGTTACTATCATACCCCACATACGAATATAAAATTTGTTTGTTTTTGTGTATGTCAAATACATCTTTAACATCTCTTGATGAATTCCTGATATTACTTGTTTTATATGGCTCACCAAGAGTACATAAAATGTTTGTTTCATTTCCTGAGTATTTGACTCGTAAGTTGCAAATGTATTAATTTCTTTTACTAAATCTTCAATTCTTAAATTTAAATCATAAATGGAACTTACTTTTAAGTTACTAATCTACCTTGAGATATTTTTGTAGTTACAGTTTTCTTTTTTATAATTTGCACGTGTTAAAGGGGATATGAATACCCTTATACTAATTTTTTTTTAGAACACGTGCGTTTTGTGGAAAGGGTGAGAGACAGAGAGAAAGATCAGTCGGAAATGTTGGGTTGTTTATCAGCAGCTCCTTCGCTCTGCCCACAATTTTTGCATTATATATTGCTTGCCATAATTCTTCTTTCAATGTTGCCTCAACTGCGTTCATATGCGTACCCACGATGGTTAGGAATTGTGTTAGCCTTTCTCTATCCCCATCGAACTCTTTGATATGTGCAATTTCTTTCATCCAATGAACCGCTCTGCTTGGCCTCGGCGCACTATTTTGAACTGCTAACGCCTCTAAAACGGCTGTTTAGTTATTAAGTTATTTTATCGCCAGACCCCGTTGAGTTAAGTTAATTTGTATGGGAAAAAAAAATCTAAAATGGAGAATGAAAAGTTACATCATCGCCATACATATAATGCTATACGAGTTTCGAAAAGGAATGTGTGTTGGAACTGCAACAAAAAACATTCAGAGCGTTTATTCGGATCGTGCTCATGCTCTTAGATTAGTTAAAAAGCTATATTTTGGGTACGGTAATATTAACTTGGACGATCAACCCCGTTCTGGACGACCTTTCGGCATTGATGACGACATTGTGCGTGCCTTAGTGGAAAATAACCCAATGGTTTCAACTGAGGAGATTTCTAAGAGGTTGAATATTGACCATTCGTCAGCATTTCGCCATTCAAAGAAACTTGGCTCGAGACGTGGGTGCCGCTTTCTTTGACGCTTGGACGCCATGAAAAAAGAACCTTTTTTGGTTCGAGTCATAACAGGTGACGAAAATTGGATCCTGTACAACAACGTGCAATGAAAAAGGGGGCTGGAATTAAACAGGTGAAGGTGCAGAACCCTTGGCAAAAGCTGGCTTGCATCCAATGAAGGTATTGCTGTCTGTTTGGTGGGATTCTAGGGGAATCATTTTTTCGAGTTGCTTTCACCTGGCGAAACAATCACTGTAAACAAGTACTTTAGCAACTCTATAAGCTCAATGAGAAAGTTCAAGAAAATCGTCAGGATTTGGCCAATCAAAAAGACATCATCTTCCAGCATGATAAAGCCAGGCCGCATGTCGCCTGACAGACGCTGCAAAAACTGAAGGAGTTTAAATGGGAAATCCTTCAGCAGCCACCGTATTCTCCAGACTTTGCTCCCTCAGAATGGTTTCAATGGTAAGAAATTTCGTTCTTTGAAAGCTGTAAAAAAAACTACCTTAGAACATTTTCTGAAGAAAGACCACGCAGTTTCTATGAAAACGGAATCCGCAAGCTTATGAAAAATTAGGAGACAGTTGTAGAAAATGAGGGGAACAAAATTGTTTTCCTTAAAATGTACCCGCTTGTGTTTCATTTTCAAATCGAGCACGAACTTTTGCAATCATCTGATATTTGGAGGTTGCTGGTACGGGCATTTGAATTTTGGAGATTAGTGTTTAAGGATATTGCCTCCAACCGCCACTAGTATGTGCAAGAGTTGAGTAGTAAACTTTTGTGAGCAGGTATGTACATATGTCATACGAGGGGTGCCTTACGAAACTACATGATAGGTTTTTTATTTTTTTATTTGTTATCGATCACAAATGAAGTCGATACCTAGCTGAATAGTATAGGTTCAATCACATCTAACTGTAAGTACCTACAAACATATGTACATTTTCTAACCACAATGTACAGAATAGACGTAATAAGCTATAACGGATGGTTACTTACATTTTAACCGATAAATCAAAAATCTATACCTAAAATGGAGCCAAAAACTATATTTGGCCGTAGTTTGCCTTGATTTGTCTGGCAGGCATACACTTACCAATTTAAGTTAAATTACATAACACTTAAAAAAAAAGAAATCCTCATAAACATTGAGAAATCACCTAATTACTCAGCACTCATATGTATGTATGTAGGTACATATCTATATAAGTCTGCACTTTTGAGATTATTATTTCATAAAATATTTTCTCTGAATTGAATTTCCATTTAAATTACGTCCTCATTTTCCACTGCCACCACCCCATTTGGTGCACCACTCTGTGTTTAACATAAATTGCAATAACTTCCACCCACCAGTACCTTCCTTACGCCGCTTTGTTATTGAGCGCCTTTCTACTCTTCCGGTATAAAAGCAGAACGGAAAAGTAATAAAAGCATACAGCTATTGACAAATCAATAAAGATGTGTGCCGACCAGTCAACGTCATCACTGGTTACATTGGTTAGTAGCAGCCGCAACTTCATATAAGGCCCACAATACTTGGTCAGCAGTAGATATCAAATCATTAAGTATGAGTAGATGTTCAGTGGTACTAGTATCTATACCACATCCTATGCCGTATAAAAGCAACAAAGCTAACAGAACGGACTCAAGTGCACTTTTCTCGTTCTGCAACGCTATTTTCCTCTTTTTGTCGTATCTTTTGTAGCTTTGATCTCATTTCACACTAAATGGGAAATTTCAATCCAATTTTCTACATACATGCAAGCAAACAACAAAGCATACGAGAAGAAAAGTTATGCAAACGATAGACAATGCGGGGAAGAAAATCAAATCGATGACGTCAGTCGCTTTCTGAGAGACCATATAATCCACCATGTCATACTGCACATCCTAATGTTGGGCTAGAGTCGGGTGGTGGCGCAAATTTGGCACTGAATGGAAAGGAAATGCACATGCACTGATATAACCCATACATACACCGCAAACAACGTATTCATTTCCTCTGCATGAATTTACAACAACCCGTGGTAAAAGCGACGTAAAGACGACGTCATTGCAAGAAGCTTACATGCTGCTGCTATGCTACTCCTGCTAGGTAAAGTGTGTGCATGTAACGAACCAAAAAGGAAAAGAACAATTGGCATAGGTATGGAATGGAGAAAAAGCTAATTCCATTTATGAAGGGGTTGAGTTGAATAGTTGGAAGATTCTTTTGGAGCTTTATTTTTTATTTTTTTTGGAACTTTGCACTGTAATTCGGTTACAGTAACGCCGTGAGAGTTATATTGCTACATGCAATGGATGTGGTTACCGTTTTTGAATTAGAACAGTCTTTCTGTTTTATCTAATCTCTAGTAAGTATGGGGCTATTGGACATCTTTAGACCTTACAGTGCCTTAACTTTTATTTTGTTCATTGTAATTTAGAACAGAAAATCGAACACTCGTTGTGATTTAGCATATACGAGTACATACATACAAAATTATACAAAAATAATTTAAAATAATATTTTGATTCATCAAAGTTTTTTAAAGAAAAATTAATACTTAATCAATTTGTTGACATTGACGCCGACACTTTCTATTCGTATACACCCACAAAACATTTAATTTCCTCCACAATAGTTTAGAGCATACTTCAGAAGGCGGTCCTGTATTGGCTAATGGGCTTCTTCCACCTGACTATCTGACAACATTGCGATGTCTTGTCCACGGTATGCTTATTGGAAAATACGAGTACTAGAGAAAGCCCCATGCCTTCTGAGTACTTATGTAGTTATCAGCCCGATATTCAACACATATGTATGTACAATATTTCGAGAAACGTACGAGTATAATTAAAAAAGATTTAAGATTTTCTTCGCAGTCTTCGCGTTTTTTTATTCTCTTTCTCGACATGACATCAGTTTCTATGTGGAATTTTATCGATTTCGTGGGCGCCGTACCGTTTTTAACCAATGCATCCACTTGCCATTGCCTGGAACATTCCTATGTAACAGGTATACCTTGCAATTGCATGACGTAGTGTAGTTTATTATATGTTGGCTTGTTGCGCTGGAGTTAATAAATTTAAGTACCAACCGCGGATACCTAAAAAACTTCTTTAAAAAAAATCCTGGTTGCAACCAGATCGTCACCAAACACTGTTACTCTAACCTCTACACCCACAATTTTCCGCTTGAAATAAACTGCAGTGATTCGAGAGTCATGCGGTAATGTTTATATCAAGTGAGCTAAAGAAAACCTTTGCCTCTATACGCTGCTTTAGACTCGTCTCTAATCTCTACGGCAAATCCATTTATAGAATCTTAATTGTTTTTCTTGGGGAAACTCGCTCCAATTCTGTCTTTCGGCCATTAGCTTTGCAAATATGTCTATATAAAGGTGGTGCAGCATCGTCTCAGTGCGGGGGTGGTTTCGTAGTAAAAGAAAACAATCTGTGCGCTGTCACTACCCCCTAGTGGGATTATCTAACCAAGCATTGTACTTATGTATACCCTTTTTCACTCAGTAGTGGGTCAGCGAGATCGGGTCTCCAAGACAATAATTTTTAACGCTTTGGATCGCAAGCAGAAGAGCTTGGGGTTCTAAATCGTTTTCCAGTTCTAACTTACCAAAAGTAAATGTATTAAATGTTTGTTGCATCGATTTCAGATCGATCAATTGAATTTTGCCAGACGGTTACTAATTTTATTTAGATTCAACAAATTGTTGAGTACGACGAATTCACACATCAAAAGTTGATCATATTGGTATTTACATTTTCTATCAAAGACTATTTTGAACTAAATACACCACAGTATGTGGTTTCGGTCGGTCCAATAGTTCGTCTCAACGTCAAATAGATTAAATGAACAAATGAAATATTCCTACAATATTAATTGACTGTTGCGCCTCACATTGGTAATAATATTCTCTGGCTATGCAAATTTTCTTTGAAAAAGTGTACCCATTTCGCAAGTATCTTCTTCATAGGCACGTGCTGATACGTTATATTAAATACAAGCAAACAAAACAAAAACAGAACAAAATAACGACTTTTCTGTTGACATCAACATTAGGAAACATCTGAGAAAACCAATCATCTAAAAATATTAACTCATTAATGTCGCAATTAATGGTGCTCAAGTTCGCTGGCATTTCTCCAATATCTCTTTCGGACAGTGGCGTCAATTAATGGAAAAGGGTATAACTCCAAATCACAATACTGAAAGTTAAAACTAGGGAATTAGTAGGAAGCTATCACAATAGAACTTCGAGAGCACATGGCCTGGCGTAAAAGTTGGGATGTGCTACTTTTGCGTGCGTTTGTATATAAGGGCTCCATACACTCCAATTGTTTGCTCAAATTACAATTTATTTGCGAATTTTGTTAATGTAAATAGACATAACTGAAGGAAATAACAACACAAATTTGTAAATTGTTTTGGGAAAAGAAAATGTGAACAAAATTAAATTAAATAAATTTGGAATAAGTATTTCTCTACAAACGTGTCTCTACAGGGCGTGTTTCCGACATATGTTTACTCGTTGACAGTAGAATTAATGCATATTATGCAAAATACCTATACATTATTTCTTTCTTAGCTTGCAAAGTCAGGTGATACGTATATCAAAATGACTATAGAATAAAAAGTCTTCAGACCTCCGGATGCGTTGTGTTCGCTATTCATGATTGTTGCAATACGTTGTATTTTTGAACCCTCTACTAAACCGTGAAGCCATGTATTAGAATTCTTCACACAACTGCCGTATACCTATGTGTTCAACCAATATTCCAAACTCAGGAGAGGTACATACATACATATGTAGCTTTATCGAAAATCATTTTACATGCGCAAAAAACCTTTTTAATGTAATCTTTGATGTTCTCCTTCCAGATTGGATTAGAATATAATATTGCAAAACATTACCCTAGAAAATTTCAGGTCAGCATTACTGATTTTTGTATAATCTCACTTCAGGAAAGGCGAACCTATAAAGCTGGAATAGCGCTCGTAGATGCTTGTAGATTCATGTTGATTCTGCTCTTGAATAGTTGTAGATTAAAGGTGTTCTGGTTCGCAAACAGCGTGGCGCTGAGTTTGAATAGGCATAGCACCTTTTCAATTACGAATGGAGGACAACCGATAAATTATCCTAACTCTTAGGAAAAAAAAAAAAACATTTTAAAAATTATTCATGAAATAAGTATACAAATAAGTAAGTAGCGCTGGAAAAACAAAATATTGCAGGTTCTTATTCACTACTAGCTGACTCGCCTGACTTCGCACGTGCCACCAAATTCAACTCATTGATAAAACAACAAATTCAACTCATTGACAAAAACAGTTACCGCAATAGCCTCTACGGGGTCAGGTTCGTGCTCGAGTTTTGCATGTTCTGGGCGCCAATTAGACTCTATTTTCTTTAATTGTTGTAGAGAAGAATGCTGAGAGAACATTAGGGTGGTGCATACCTGCATGTCAAATGCGAACCACGGACCATGAGATACACTTTTGTTGAAAGGTGAACTGTCCTCCCCGGGTGACGAGCTTAGGTGCGTTAGTTTCAAACGCTTGAAACATGTTTATTTTACTTTACTTTACTAACTCATAAAATGCTTTAGCTAGGAGTGCGCTCGGAACTTCGAATTTGTATACAGAGTTCCGCGGGTGCTCCTAGTTTGAAACTTCAAATAATTTTAAAATTTAATTGAAATACAATGCAATTGAATTTAAGCATATAATGATTATTGTTTTTAAAATGAATGATTACAGAACTTTTAAATAAATTAAACTACATTTGAAAATTGGTCAATGATAAAACTTAACTTAATTTCATGCCTGCACTGTGTGTTTTACAAAAGAAGCTTTATTACCCCTACAGGGGCATTGCAAAAAATCCAAGCCCACTGAAAAGCGTTTCACAATATAAGTGTGTGTTCTTTAAAAGAAAATACTACTAAAGAGAGCATACAAATTAAAACAACAAAATATGAGCACGGGAAATCATCGGAAAAATCGAGTGCAAAACGAAGGACAAAATATCTATAGTAATAACATAGTTATAGTGGGATGGATAACTAAAATTGGGAAATAGACCTTCTGCAAAATATTCTTCCTTTAGTTTCAGTTTGGGCTCAAGTGTTGAATTGTGTGTACTGTTGATAGAGTAGAATATCGAATAGAAATTTAATTCATTTTATATTATATCTGACTGACTAAAGTGCGTGAAATATTATAGTTTATAAACAATAATTCTAAATGTATATCAACAACATACGAGCAAATAGAATTAAATTATAGAAAATATATTTCTATACATACCATTTTTGAAAAGAAAGAAACTGTTGACACAAGTCAATAACGTGAAAATATAAAAAGAAAATTTTTAAAATGTGTAGTTGGTGACGTTTGTCCAGAATTGAGTTTTTTTTTTTTTATTTGCTTGCCTTTCACAAACTTTTGTGCAGACTGCACTAAATGAGATATATGAGTACGAGTATATGTAAATGTATGTCTTAAACCCTTGGATGAACGTTTCATGAATCATCCAATAGATGGCACCTGTCTCGTGACTGCAGCAAGAAGGCAATAAAAGGGATAACACAAGACACTACATATGTACATATAACGTATTTCTATAGTGAACAAACACTCTCATAAAGTAGTCAGAAATTATTTACATAGAATCCCTTTGATACCACTTTTTGATTGATTGCGTGCTTAGGACGATTTACTTTCGTAGGCAAAAAAATATTTAAAAGAGTTTAATAGCCGCACGTATATTTGGAGGAGGCACGATAGGGATACCTTAATTCTATAGGAAAATAAAAACACACATCTAGGAATTACAGCTAATGAAACTAATAAAAGACCTTTTTGGGGGCATCGAGCTTAAATTTGGCAGTTCAATGATATAAACCGAACAACTCAAGTCGTTTATAGAGTTTCAAGTCATCAGTTAAGTGCGTCAGACAGTGTAACCTACTTTAACACATTTTGCATGTTCTGCATGTAGTTACATCATTTTTTCACACGCGTCTAGTCGAATTTCACAAGTAAGTTTGTGGGATGATTTAGAGAGGTGTTAAAAGGCTTCGATTGCATAAATGTTATTTCAGACGGAACCTGAGATTCCTAGTCACTTTGTAGTCAATTGTGAATAGTCAACTTTTCAAGTTGAGGTTAAAGGTCCATAAAAGAGACAACACAAATACACAAAATAGACTTTGTGGGTGATCCAGGTGATTGCTTTTCAGCTTTATGGTTTTTATGAATAGTAATTATTTATTATTATAGTGAATTCATTATAGCGATCATGGTTTAAAATGTCTGTCGACCAAGTCATTCCTCTTCAGCTCTTTGGTGCGGGAAGAATGAACCAAAAAATTGTGCAAGACATTATCTGAAATTTGTTCACCAATGCGCTCAATTGTCTATTCATTAAAAAACTTTCAATTATTCATTAATTTCTTATTTCTTTTAGAGTTGTTCACGTTTGGTGTCCACGAAAACTTATAGGGCATACAACTTTTTGATTCAAACGAATCCAACCTGGCGATTCTGCTAGTGGGAGTATATTTTCGCTAGCTCATCGTTCCGAATAGCAATATGTGAGACTTTGAATTTAAGACCGGAAAAAATGGGAATTCCCATTCATGTTGTTAAATGACACCTGCTTTTAATCCCATAAACAATGCGTGGCTTCATTATTTAAACATCTATCAGTCTTAAATTTAACTTCACCACAACGCCTGCTTTTTTTCCAATAACTGGTTGGATCTACAATCTCTTTCTACAATATAGTTTTCTATAGTTCTACATAAAGTTTTACAACAAATCTACTCGTGGTAGTGGTGCAAACGATAACATTTTAAAAGCCATAATCATTCCGAAGAAAAATTCCTAAAGCCATAAAGGTTAAATTACTAACATCAGGCTTACAGTAAAATATTTACTACTTTATATCTGCTTACACTTATTTTTAGATTCGGTTAGGAAATTGAAGTTTGGGCAAATAATGCAAAAAAATATGAGTATTAAGAAAGACCTTAAAAAATGTTTCTCTGATAGGTATGCATAACTAGGCAAAGTTGTGCATCTTCAAAATTATCTCGTCCTCATTCTGTATTAAGAATTGAACATGCCTCTGCATGTGTAGCGCCCATGTACTCCTGAGCTACGTTTCGTATTTAGTGACAAAATTTTTGATCAGAAAGTTATCAGTGCAAATACTAACCACAGATAATAATTTGTCGTAACAGCTACATAAAAATTCTTTCCTGTATATAGTTCATTCTAGAACTTATCCTTGTTTTTCCTAAATTGGTGGTTCCGTCAGTTTCTCGGATCTTGTCCCTAATTTGATGGTCAATACATGCTGACATACTTTTGGGCGGTGTTAAGTGTTTCATAAATATATCTACACTTACATAAATAACCTTTCGCATTGCGGCTTTTTCATTCAATCCTATCTTTACCTTATTTTGTTACCCAAGGCATTAAGCCTATTGCATTTAAAGTCTTTCTGAAATTTCTGAAATTAGGCATCCTCACATTCCAGAAACAAATCTCTTTAGAAGACATACTGTTCTTGGGAACAGCTTAATGTCACCATCCAGACTAGTATTATGGTAACAGGTAAGTCTTCAACTAAAGTTTTGGGTCTACTGAAAAATGCGCAGAAGTTGAGGTATTTAGGTTGAAAATTGCCTCTTCGATTTGCGGTGAAATTTGTACTCTCCAAACGGATCATCATTCAATGTTGTCAAAAGGATACTTTTTATGAGCACTTTGTAGTGTAAGTGTTAGAACAAAATTAATGATTTGTTTAAAGCAGTTTTGTGATCCCAAACATGCAACTGGCCTATCTCGTGGACAGTGGAAATTCGACGAGACATTGTGCGTCACTTGCAAACGCCTAAAAATTAATATTATAGAAATCTTCCATCTAAGTACTCTACTGATTCTTCTTGGTCTTCTTTGTCAAAGTAAGAAAATAGAATTATTTGTTAAAAGTTCAAGTTAACGTTCCAAGTTTTATTTAAAACTGCAGAAAATATATAGAATATATAGTATTATCACATTAATGAATCACTTATTTTGATGATAATATTAATATTTTGTCCTGAAGTACCTAGGTATTATTATTGCTCAATACCAAAATGGTAAAGCGGAACTTATGGATTCAACACGTTGTTTGTCTGCCTGTCACACGCTTGTAACTTGTGGACCGTTTGATCTAGAGAGATGAAATTTTACAGGATTGTACCTATGCACATAGTATGTGGTGAATCAAAAACAGTCGGAGAAAAAAAATCATAAACAATAATTTTCAAGGGAATGATCAACCCCATGATCTACCCAAATGAAAGCTGGAGACTTAAGGAATTGAAATATGCTAAGAATATTTTCTCTGATAAAATTTATTGAAAGAAATAGATCAATAGCAATCGCAAAAAAAATGCGAGCATGACGTGTGAGAAGCTAGAAAACCGTATTATATAGTTTGACCTGATAAGATGGCAAAATTAGGAACAACATTTAACGAGTCCAGTCTGGATTCCCACTTTTGAATTAATTAAATATATAATGGCCTCTACGTTCCTTTTTTATGTGGTCAGAAATAAAAGTCAGGATAATTTACCAGTTCGAAAATCTTGAAAATTATTAATTATATTGACTAAAAATTCCTACAATTCCTTGAATATCTTTAACTTCATGTCCAAAAGCCAGGACATACTAATAATCTGACAACCCATAATTGTTTTAGACCTACTTGTGCCAGTAACTCTTCTTTTATCTTCGTATAATAAAAAATAAAATACTTCAGTTCGACTAATCCTGAAAGCAGTGATATAATAGCCTGACCGACTGATTTAAATCTACATGAAACATGTTTTCTTTAACTTTTTGAAGATGTTTGTAAAACTCAGTGATGGAGTGTGCTTTACCTATGTTCAATAATATAAACAGGGGTTGCAAATCTAGTGTATAGTATATGCAAATAGATCAAATTAAAAATGAAGATAAACTTGACACAATCGTGGTTTCTCTATGATATAAGAGGAAACTTTTTCTACCAAACTTCCATTGTAGCATTTGCGTGTTTCACTTGCGCCAGTCAAAAAGAAAAAAAAACACAGAATGAATGAATTACAATATTATTCATCTGTGTGCCACTTTCTAACTCAATCGAAATCTAATAGATAGGTGTCAGAGATTAGAAATACCAAATAGGGTGGTAATGGTCCTTGGGAAAAAACAATGGCATCACTACAGAAGCATAATGTGGAGCGCTAAAGAAAGGGATAGCAATGCAGAAGTGATTACTAAAGGTACAATTTCCCTTCAGTACAAAAGGTGGTAGTGGTGGTACCACCACCCCCAGAGCCCCAATCAAGGGAAATACTTTTTCATACGTTTTCTGAGGACAGAACCAGAGCGCAACTTTACACAGTTGCGCTTTCTACCTCATTCTTGTTTTTTGTATCCCTTATTTGCAACTATATGTACATGGAAAAGCGCCGGCGCTTTTCTCTTGTACAAGTAGTTTTCCATCTCTTTTGCGCATTTTCTGCAATTCGAATTCGGTTTTCTGGTATCCCCCTGATTTCCTCATTTTCACTTTGTTGTTGTTTGCCTTCGATCTTACTGTTGTCAGATTTCTGGTAGCTAGCGGTGTGCTTACCAGCAGAAAGGACGACGTTTCACTTTGGGAAAGAAGGCTTACGTAAACATAGATGAAAAATAATGAATAAGTTTCAATGAAAAATATATAAACTTTAACTTATGAAAAATATGTAATGAAAATGTGTAACCAATGTGAAAAAGTTTAAAAAATTTCAAATACATTTGAAGAGAATAAACTCTGGTTTTGATATCTTGTATAAGTTTAAAATATTGACTATAGAACTAAATAAATAAAAAAAAAACGGAACAAAATCTCTTAAAAAAAGTTTTCATCTTTAAGCTTTGCTGGTATAGGCTGTTCGCGGTGCGTGTTAACAAAATTCGTTTTTGTGTTTGTTACATAATCTAAAAAATTACATAGATACATATACATATAAACCAAAAAAGTATTTATTTCATTAATTTTAAATAATTTTTTTAATTCCCGGTTTTAGTATACTAAATAATATTACAAGTTTAGTTTAAGTGAAATATTAAAATATAAGAAAAACGTTCTGAAAAAGAAAAACACTAAAAACAAACCAGGTGAAAAAGAACTAAAAATAAATTAAAAGTACACACTCGGAGAAGAAACAACACCATGTCACCTATTGTTCAAAGGATTCTCATCTTACTTGGGATTGTCTTCTGCCTTCAGTTGCAAGGTAAGTTCAAGATATAATACTTTTTCTATTTCCTTAGATTGTTATTGTGTAATAGATTGTATTATGCTGTGTCACATTTTTACGTAACTAACAGTGGAGTATAAAGAGCCCCAGGATTTCTTTCCTTGGGGTGCTTAGAATGAGACTTATTTCAATTAAGTTTGTGATTAACTAAGAATGTAGGTCATTTTGGGAGATTCACCATACACTTCAAGAGCCGTTCAGAGGTTTTTCACTTGGTGTTACAATTTCGGCTCTTTGTTATTTTCTTTTATTAGAAAAAAAAAGAAATTAGCACGAATCGATAAAATTTTAATGGTGATGTATTATGATGGCAAAATACATGGTGCCCTACGGAGTAACCATTGGTAACAACAGAGTTTTACATAATTTCTGTTACATGCTTTCGAATGGTTTTATGTAAGAGGGTTGGTTTTACGTTAAAGTCATCAGATTACAATTAGTATTAACTTGCAGCTTTGGGTTTGTTAGAAAGATAAAACGTGAATGTTATACAAGAGGAAATAAATGTTTTGGAAAAAAGCATTGTTAGATAACTTCGCATTAATGACTTCTTGGAATGAAGAGTTATGAATCATAAGCACAAAGTTTTGCTTATTTAGATGGCACTATCAAAGTAGACTTGGGCCTCGGCCGTCACAAACCTCTTCTTGTTATTTAAATGCTATACATTTTCGTACATTAGTTGATTATGGTAATTTTATCATATTGTGCCTCTGGGGCGAATGCAAGTAATCCCCTTAAGCTACTAAGCCTAGCTTTCATTAGCCCTACCGCATATTTCCTTTATACTGAAAGCTGGAATTGAACCACTAGCGCTCTCTTCTCCACTCACTCACGTACTTTTTCGTACAAAAAACTATTAAACTGTCAAATACGAAGGATCGGGAATCAAAGTTGTAGAAAATAATACTATGTGTGTATGTAAATGTCAAATGCATTTTCAATATCAGCTGTTCCCTTTGCTACGATTTGTCAAAGAGAAAACGTCCCTTAAAACAATTATTGAATAAATTTAAGCCTATATAGGAATTCGTTTATAAGCCGAACGACACGAATGTACAATAATCTACCATGCTCTGTATTTCGCCCCTTTCCTGAATCAATATAAGGGTATTCATATTCCCTTTGGTAGGCGCAAATTATAAAAAAAAAATCATAAATACTCATTACCATAAACTAAAATCTTTTTCTCATATTTAAATTGCATCATTTCGAAAGAAAGCTATCAGTGAAATGAATGCAATTCTTTTAGTTCAGTTCACTGAAATTTCGAAAATTACATTCTCACGAACTCACCGCTGTTTAATCACGAGGGATTAGTTTGTCTAACTTTTGGAATTTCCCACAACCACAACTTTAATGGTAGACGAATTCACATGACAGCACTTAGCTTTGTATGAGTCTTTTTCTCATATCAACGTTACCTGCGGATTAATTTTGTATGGTTTTCTCGGCTTGTCTAAAGGGAACGTTCCGAATTTTATTTCATACATTCACTACCAAATCGAATTTGCGACATTTCTTTTTGACTATTCTCGAAAATCTTACAAAATTAAGCCACTACTGGTAACATTTCCAAACTTAATTGAGCAACCTGCATAGACGTATGATTTTAACAGATATATAAAAACTTGCTCTAAAACCGTGCAAGGATGAACAAAGAACTATTTTGTCCACCGACATACTTCAGCAGTAATACTTGTCATAAAAACACAACGCGTTGGAAAAGAAGGGCAGTTTTCAATCACAGAAGTTAGTTTTCTAACTGCCCGCGGAGTCAACCCTGCTGATCGGAACCAATCAGTTTGTTGACGAAAGGTCAGATATGAACAGACCTTGAATATATAACTTTAAATGTCATTATTGATCGTTTGCTTTGTTTTGTACTAGTCAACACATTCTTAACCCCCAGAATGATTTAATTAGCTTGTGACATAAAATTGTTGGCTAATCTCAAAAAATTAGACAAACATTTTCCATCACACATACGAGTATTTTTTAAGTTGTTAAGTGTTTTCCGTATACATTTTTTTTTTACATCTCGACCTTAAATTTGTAATAATTTAATACTCAATTTAAGCCTGTAAACAGATTTTTTTTTATTTTACTGTACCGTATCGTACAATTGTGAATTTGTTGTTACAACGGCTGAGCAATCAATAGCTACCTAAATGAGATACTTCGCGAAAATGATAGCATTATTCTGACGTTGAGTAATATTTCCTTCAAAATGCTGGCGGAACCTTCAAATAGAGTTGCAGAGTAGAATACTCGTAACATATATAGAAAAGTTATGGGTGATGCTCGTATACGTATGCCCAAAGTTTGTGGTTAACCCGAAATCTTAACTTTAACCTTTTTCACTCACATTATTTTCTTCATGTTACTCGTATGTAATACCTTACCACATATAATAAAACTGATAGCACTAATTCATGCATGTATCTAGTGTGTCAAAGGGTTTAAGGCCAAACATAAAATAAAAAGGAAAAAAATATGAAAAAAAAAACACGAATAACGCCGGGCGGGTCAGTCAGTCACATAACAAAAGTATGGAGGTTGATATATTTTTTGCTACCTAGCATGAATATTTCTCCAACTTTTTTTTTCTTTTTCTACTATGAAAGTTAGCGTACTGCTCTCTTTTTTCTGGCGGAATTGTTTACGATTTCGTAATACTCGACATTCCATGCCGGACATACAACTCATACATACTGGCGGGCATTCAATCGCATACCTGTGGAAATCGCATGTGTTCCGGTGAACGTTAAAAAAAAATTAACCAAATGGCAGGACAAACTATTGAAGTATTGAAACCAAGCGACAATATATGAGGATGGATTGAAAAGTTCGCGGCCTATCATAGAAATAGTTTTAATTTAAAATTGGTACTTCCCCTTTTTTATTTCCCAACAGTCTAAGAGTGATTCTATGAAGTTTCATTCATTCGTTGCATTTTCTTCTGATCATACACGTGTTTAGTTAAATCAAACAAAGTGAAGTATTTTTTTTTTTAAAAAAAAGGAATAATCGAAATGACGACCCACGCTGTGGATTTAAATTACTGCCGCAACCTCGCTATTCGCCTGATCTGGCTCCATGTAACTTTCATCTGTTCATTAATCTAAAAAAAACATTGTGAGGACAAAGATTTTCAACGAATGAAGAGGTCGAAGTTGCAGTACACTAATTTTTTTTTTAAAGGCCTTGAGGAAAGTTTAAAATGGTTTAATGGCTTTAGAGACCAGATGGAAGAAATGTATTGAGGAGATTGAGTTGAAAAATAAATGTAATTTGTGAACTTCTGAGTTTATGTTCTTGGTCAAGTCTCCAACTTTTCAATCCACCCTCGTACATACATATGTATGTATGTACATATTCTAAATATTTCTCGGGTTCTCTAAATCCCAAATAAAAAAAGTTCAAAATGGCGAATTCCAAATTTAGAAAAAAAAAAAAAAAAACTAAATGATATGATGCATGATTTCGAGATCGCTGAAAGCGAATCCGAAGTCAGAATTTTCAAATTCAAAATAGCGGTCAACATTTTGGAATATGTGTTAAATATTAAGAATAACAAATAAAGTTACAACTTTATTTTATTCACTCTATGAGTATGTGGCACAACTTGCAGTTTAGGTTTAGTGTTCGACACTATACAATATAGACCATTTGTTTTGTATATTTGTATTATGTTACTACATGGATATAGGGTAACTATACGTTTTTGACAAAAAAAAAACTATGACTATACTACTAAACTATTGTATTGTACATACTTATTAGATGCTTTTTGAAATTTGGCAATTTCTCGTTTTCTAAAAATATTTTTATCCATTCTTAACGATTTTGATAAAATTTCAATTCTAATGCATTCGTGCACTTTATTTATTTATTTCTTTATGGGAACAAATAATTTTTAAATATAATGTACAGGTTTAATGCAGGAATCGCACTGTAGGCAAAGTCCAACCGTTATTGAACGAGCATTCACTCAGTCAATCAGTCCGTGGTATGACAGAATAAAACCTTGACTTACGAGGATCCTGCTGTTGTTCCTAGTTTCTCTTGGAAGACAATTAAGTACCTCTTAGCCAGCGGTAAACAGAAGTTTATACTAAAATTTCAGGATCTTGTGTTCATCCCCGTAACTCAGCCGAGACAAGGCAGTTGAGGAGTTGACATTTGCTTGAAGATCATATAATAATCTAACATTTGGTAATGTAAAAATCTATGAATAAATTTTAGATCTTGAGAAAGATTTTGATTGTATTGTCTTACTCCAACCATGAACTGGAAACGGAATCACGAGTACGGGAAGAGGGCCTTTGTTTGCCTTTTTTACTTGCACTAACAGAAGAAAAGTTTTGGTTTCGTAATAATTTTCGATCTCGAGATTTTGATCAAACTTGGTGTTACTAGTATAACGAAATTCAAAATAGTGGGTCTCTCAATTCTGTCTGAATATCGGTCTGTCGTATGCACGCACGACTGCAGCCTAAACGGCTGGAGGGATTTTCTCTAATCGTCATATCTGAGGTCTGTGGGGTTACAATTTGAATCGAAATCGGAATTTTCTGGTACTTTACTGATGCCAAATTTAACAAAATCGATTTTCTCGGAAACTGCTCCAACGATTTTGTGTAAATTGTTGAATTTTAATATTTGAGTTGTACGAGTAAATGACGTAGCAAGTTTTTGTTTGCATCATCTCTTTATAAAAACTCCTTATGCTACAGGATAACTAAGCTTTGGAAACAATCCACAAACATCTCGGGGTGCTGGCGTTATAGAACCTATAGTTCCCCACTCCTGAGAGAAATATTATTAAAAAATCAAAACAAAAAATAATTAACTGTAAATTGGTCACTACAGAAAAAAATACCCGAGTGGGATGACTAAAGCGTTTTAGTTGAAAATCGACATCTAAGCAATATTTAACATGCAAGGACATGGCATACCAAATTCTAAAAAATTGTCAAAATAAGTTCCTTGCGTTAACGCAGTTAAAAAAAAAAAAATATTACTAAAATTTTAAAAGTACGTGCGACTCAGCCGTTTACTTTATTTTGTATAACATTCTTGTCGATGCATTTTGCAAAATTCAAGAAAGTTAGTGGAGTCCAACTTTTACAGTTCGAACTAAAAATTCTTCTTTATCTATTTAAATAGTCATATCCATGTTTTTGTTGATGAGATTTTTCCGCCTTAATGATTTTTTTTATGAAGCAAGAAACTTGTCGAAAAATCGGTCTTGATTTTACATTGTAAGCAACAATTTTCTTGTATTGAGATCTAATTTATTTTTTTTTACTTTGGCATTTTAGCTATTTTGGGGTATTGGACGCGCTCAATAGATGCTATCTATGTGAAAATTTTCAATTTATATATCTAATAGATTTTTCGTTTTCTTATTTTCTTGGTTTTTAGTGCAGACCGTTTTTAGAATTTGTCTGGTGCCGCAGAAAAGAAAACAAGGAGAATTGTTTCCTATAAATTTATCCGTTTTTGTTTCCCGGGTATTTGTTCTTTAAGGCCAAAATTAGTTCTCTAAATAAAGAAAGATAAGCTATCTTAACCAATAGAACCCTACGAAATTAAATGTATCGATTTCCAGCTGTTAGACTACATCATTAAGTTTGAATGGTTCAATTTTATCTACTCGTATTATTCCATTTATATACGTATGACCAAGTGAATGCAATTGGAGGCATAATAAAATAAAAATTATTCCTTCATTCTTAAACACTTGTGTAGCAAGTGTGTGTGCCTAACACTTGCTACATACGAGTAAGTGACTTTTGCCGCACGCTTTGCAGTAGGCATTGCGTGTCCTTTTTGATAGTAGTAAATGCGGATATCCTACGGAAAGTGATTCTCGGGGTAATAGAGGTGCTGAGAAGCAAGTGAATAAACTTCGTAAACTCTGTTTGCAAAAATCTATTCTGAACTTAATGGAGAGACACAAAGTTTGCAGGGTGGGCTCGATATCTGATGAATTGAGTTCGTGGTCTGATGCGGAAATAATAAAACTGATTTATTTTTGAATAATTTTTCCAACTTTGGTAAATTTCGATTTGTAAGCCATCATAAGTCTGCGTTTAGCTTCGTAATAGGGTTTAGGTGCATCAAGGGCGTTAATTTATTGTGGCAGTAATTAAATTTTGTGTAAATTTGAAAGTAGTGTGCAAAACTAACAACTACTGCTACTGCTTGTCCAACCACGGTTCTGCTATTATACAATGCTGCTTATTGGTTTTCCCAGATATACGTACGTTATAATTAGAATAATTCTCGATTTCTAAAACAATTTAATCGGTGAGATCAGAAGGGAAACTTTAAAGTAGAAATTAAGGCAGCTTAATCATTTTTGTGAACAGCATAATCTCATTCGAAAGATGTTTCCACTGAGGACAAAATCTTGTTATTACGAGTATTAGCAATTCAAATAAACAGTTCTCGCATTTCTATTTATCTATAATATACATATGTCTGTCTGCTTGTCTCTTCATTTGTAGGTATGTATGGCCACTTGCATCCTTAATAGGTTCGAGGTAAAATCGGAATTTTCACTTAAACCCCAAATTTAAGTTAAGGTAGTTGCCTATCCTTTACAACAGGGGCCTTTATTGGTTTCGTGAAAATTTTCGATCTCGAGATTTTTATCAAACTTCCCACTACTATGTATGTACATATGTATGTATATTAGAAAAACTCATTCAAGTGGGTCTATCAATTCTGTCTGTCTGTATGTGTGGTCGACTGCAGCCCAAATGGCTAGACGGGTTTTCTTCAAACTTGATATACATATGTATATATGGGGTCTATAGCATCACAATTCGAGTCGAAATCGGAATTTTCATTTTCACCCTAAAATCAACGGTACTTTACAAATGACCGATTTTCGCGAGAACGGCTGTAACGATTTTATTCAAATTTTATATTTGAATTGGAGTAAGCATGTGCTATAGGATGGCGTACCAGATTTTTTGCCAAAGAATACATATGACGATTTTGTTCAAAATTTACATCTTAACAACATTTGACATGTGACAGGGTCATGGCATACCAAGTTTTTGAAAATTGGAAAAAAATTGAAAATTTTAACAATTTTTATTAACAATAAAATCATTTTAACAATTATGTTTAAATTTTAAACTCAGCGATTTGTTTACGAAGAAATTTTATCTTATGTTAACTTGGGACAAACAGAAAGACATAAATTCCAAAATTGATAAATATCTTTCTACTAGCTGTCCTCTGTATTAAAAGAGAGGAACAAATTACGAATAGATACAACCATTTTATTATGTTAAGAAATATAGACCAATTGACCAAAGTTAGTTTTTCTCACCTTTTATTTTCAGAATCGACTGCTCTTATTTGCTATGATTGTAATAGCGAATATGATCCACGGTGTGGTGATCCCTTTGAGCCATATTCCATAGGTGAAGTAAATTGTAGTAAACAAGAACCTCTTGAACATCTGAAGGATAAATATAAGCCATCATTGTGCCGTAAGACAACACAAAAAAGTAAGTTTGTATTTCATTATAAAATGTTTATTATCGCCATATAGCATATGTATATTAATACAACAATAAACATGTAATTTTTCTTGGATAGCTTATGGTAAACAAGTTTTTTTTAGATCTATATTTGGCTTCAGACATAAGTATTATGTATACACTTCAAGATTTAATTCTTAATTTTGAATTCTGAGTTAACCTCTTATTATTTAAATACTTATTTAAAGGCAAATTACCTATACTGACAAACATTTTTAAAAATAGATATGTTTTTAAACTCTGACTAAACCTCTAGCTTTGAAAACTTGTACGATTATATGTACCATTTAGCAGTTGCCGTCTGACCAGTTTCCAGCGGAACAACAGCGATCATTTTCGCCCTGTTGCTGATTTTTGTTGTCTTGCTTTAATTGTGGGACTTGCACTTTCTGGACTTCATACCGCGGATTGCTGTTTGGTTTCCAGGTCGTACTTATAAAACCAAGATTCATCAAATTTCAATTTTTATAAGAAATATTGTTCATAACGAACATGTGCCTTTTCTGCTCGTCATTCAAAATTCGTAGAACCCATTAAGCAGATTTATTTGAGTTCTCCAGGTGTTGATTTGATATCCGTGACACGAGCATCGCATTCAAGACCAGTTCATGATGTCCTGGCTTCTTGGATCTCCGCCAATTTGAGTCTTAACCAAAGGCACATTTGTATCATCGTCGGTCGAAGATTTGGAACGATTAAAACTAGGTTCGTCCTCCACAAAAAATAAAATAAAATCAGTCTGGAATCCTTCAAATCACTTGAAAACAGTCACAGAGGATGGTGCATAAACTCAACTAGCGTTGAAAAGCGAATTTCTCGCTGTGTTAGCGGTGGAATTTCTACCGACCTTACAGCTCTAATTTTACGCTTTCTCGTCTCCACTCTCACCGAATTTTCTGAAATTTGAGATTAAACATCGAAAGACAATGAAAAATAAACAACCAAAAGCTTTCAAAAGCTAATAAATTATGTAATTCCTGCTCAGAGAACTTTTGTTAGACAGTCCCGAGTTCTCTCTGGCAATCAGTCGGGGCCCTACCAATGTGAAGACACTTGCATATTAACTCTTATGGTTCGGGTTCCCTAGAAATTTATTTCCTTTTTCTACCACCTACCAATGCAAAAATACAGGAAATATTGACCCTATTTAAATTGGTCCTAAGATCAGCAATGGTCCCTCTAATGACCCATGTAGAACAATAACGAAAATTTCATTCCTAACGTTATAAGGGTAGTAACAGTACATATGTAAATACGAGTACTAAGAATTAATTAAGTTGACAGTAATCCTATTACGCATGTACGTATACCATTATGTTTCTTTTCTTTGTTCTATTTTCTTTTTTTCAGTTTATGGCAAAGTTCGTATTGTCCGTGGTTGCGGTTATATTCCAGATGAACGTGACGACCACGAATGCATGAAACGATTAGGCACTCACGATGTACAAGCCGTATACTGCGCCTGCACTACTGATTTGTGCAATAATGCCGAATCCATTTCGAAATTAAACAGATATTCTCTTTTACGTCCACTGCCCTTAATATTTATTACAGCTTTGTTAGCTGTTGTTACGAGTCATTTAGATTTTTTTCAAAATTCATAAATTCACCTTCGTAGACAAACAAAATTATTAAATAACAAAATTTAAAATAAAGAAAACATAAGAAAACGAAAAACTGCTTTATAGATATATATGTGTATATATAGGATATATATATATATGTATGTATATATATCAATAAATATCAAACTTTAAAGAAGAAGAACGTTTAACCATCAGCACTTAAATTGTTAGGTTTTATATATGAAATATTTCATTTCGAATCGTAGTTAAAATTGTTCGGTTATTATTTCTCACTATATTTGTTTTTATTATAACTGACAATAAAACAAAAAAAATGTGTATGTATAACTTGAAATTAATAGAAACATGTTTGATTATGATAAACCAACATAGTAGACAGAATTCAGTATAATTATTTGTTTTCGGTTCACAAATCATTCAAACATATTTCTATAACAAAAAAAAGTATCTATAAATAAATGTTCAACAAAGCAAAAGAAAAAAAAAACAAATCCAATTCACCATTTATCACTTTGTCCACTTTTTATTAATCAAATGATACAAAAAGAAAAATAAAAACAAAATATCGTAATATGAAAAATATTCAAGACACAGAATTAGTTCTCCTACATTACAAACAGGAAACAATTTCTTAGAAATAATAATCAACTGATTATATTTTATCGACGAAAAAAGGGGATTTTAGGATAAATAAAAATTAGATAAGTATATTGCTAGAATCTTAAAGCAAATAGAGATTTAATTACAGCGCGCTCTCATAAATCATATTTCGCCTAGAAAATTAAACAAATATATACTCGTATAAATAAAAAAAAACGATAAAAGATAATTCATTTTTGAGAGCCGGACTTGAAGATAGAAACGATATTACTAGAGAAATGCCTGCTGCCCAATGAAAAAACTTACTTAAGCCAGAACAACAACAAACAAAATATTAACATATAGTATATTTATATCTTATGAAAATAGATACAATTATTTAATTTATTATTTAAGGAATTATAGTACGATACACACAACACAATTCATATAGGTTGCCGAGTGTGATATTGTTATTTGTTGAAAGCATCAAAAGTGTTTTGTTTTTCTTATGAATTAGAATATTTTAATAGTTTGTTACAGGACAGAGAGCTCTTCTAACACAGCACTATAAAATGGATGCGAAATTAACAAAATTTCTAAACCTAAATTCGTTCCGTAATACAAATATTTATGTCAACTTTACGTCTTTGAAACTTTTTGATTCAGATCTCTTTCTATTGTGATGATCAGCGAAAATTTTCAGTCAAATCTGTACACAACAAAGGATTTGTTGATCCTACCAGACGAAATGGCGATGGTAAGCTTCCTAAAGATTCCAAGGAATGCCTGCAGAAATCTATTGGCAATATGAGTTATTCATACAGTCAAAGTTGTGCGAACAGGCACGTTTGCTTATTGCAGGAATCTTGCTCGAGAGAGGGGTGGGTATTTGCACAGGTAGCTGAACTACCACATATATTACAATACATGACTAGTAAAAGCACTTAAAATATTAATAAAAAAAGAAATTACGGACCGAGAAACTTGCGAAACCTAGAGGTGGAATTGATTTCCCTATCTGAAATGAATTGAAATGTTTAAAACGGAAGTAGCGAGGATTCCCTCTCTGAGCGTGGAAAAATTCGTCTTGCTAAAAAAAAAAAGTAAATTGCAAAGTATTCAATTTACTTACTTTAGATGGCGCTTCAGTCCGGGATGGACTTGGGCTTCAACCAACAAGTGTCACCAGCCAGATCGATCTTCTGATAGCCGCCACCAGTTGATTGCGGTCCCTTTCTACTTGTGTGCGCCGCCTTAGGTGATGTCTTCCTTTACCGCGTCGTCTCACCGGGATAGATTCGAAGACTCCGGGCAGGAGTATTGATGCCTATTTGCTCTATGTGTCATCACCCTAGTCATGATCCTAGTCGATGATATACAACGGGTATAGTTCGTTCATGTATCTTCTTCTTAGTTCCACGTCGATACAAACGGGACCGAAAATTATTCGAAGAATTTTTCATCCGCCTTTGATAACTCCATGCTTCGTATAGTAGGACTGGAATGATGAGGGCCTTATATAAAGTCACCTTAGTTATTCATGTGTACCTTGCTACTCAATTGCCTTCTTAGCGCAAAGAAACAGCGCTTGGCAAGAGTGATTCTTCGCTTCATCTCTGCGGTGGTGTCATTATATGGTATTCAATTTAGTTTTAATTTTGGTTAACAAGTGATTGAAAACTTGTTTATTTCGATCGATGATATAATCTGATCGCTCACAAAAAATAAAACTGACCGGTCTGAAATGGATGCTACATCCATATAACACTTTGTCCCAGACCAAAAATGACGCATCCGATCGATTAAGTTATTATTGATCGTGATCGAAAAAAAAAACTGATCAAAAATTCATCTTGAACCTATGTATTAAAAAAGTTGAATAAGTATTGTGAGAAAGAAATTATACAGAAAACAAGTTTAGAAAACAAAAGCGGTTGCCTAAGAGAGTTTACCTTTCTGCGGTCAGAACTGTGCAACAGATTTCAACACACTTCTGAAGATTGCGATTCCTCGTGAGCTACTCTACCCTCAGATTGACACACTTTTTAATCGGTATGGGTATACTTAGAATCAGCTGCATGAAATATTTCGCAATAGAATGGATTTCTTCCTGTAAGGTGTGACATATCCATAAGAAAGGTAGCCTTTGGGTTGCTCCATGCTGTATGTTATTCAGCTATAGAGCATACTACTATTGCCCAACAACTTTACTGCCAGACTTGGTAGTAATTATATTCGAATGGATTCTTGGATTCCTACCTGTTGTTCTGAAAGAAGTTCTTCAACATCTTTTATAGATGCTTATTTTTTCTTGAAGTCCACAGAATCTTGGGGATTGAGAGGATCATTAGGATTTATGTTGAGGAGATGAAAGCCTGATGTTTATCCACCTTCGTTGTCCAATCACTATACGGACCGGCTTGGTTATGGTGAGCTTCCGATAGATTTCACTCTGCCTCCTGTAGTTCTAAGCG
The DNA here is from genome assembly GCA_963082735.1 of Pocota personata. Classification (NCBI taxonomy): domain Eukaryota; kingdom Metazoa; phylum Arthropoda; class Insecta; order Diptera; family Syrphidae; genus Pocota; species Pocota personata. The sequence continues at coordinate 7,976,277 of OY720433.1, forward strand.
AAGCTAGTTGACATCAGTGTATACAGTTCTTCTGTAAATTCTAGGGGTCCAAAGAAAGGAAAAGGGAATTTATTTTCCTCAAAGTGCATAGCACAATCCCAGCCTTAGTGAAAATATTTCCCTCCAACCAATGTTGCAATCAGTTAAAGCTTTAACAAAAGTTTCGCATTGATTTTCTCTGTCACATGTCGTTAAAAGTGTTTTCTCCGTTTTCTTAAAGTAAATACATATATATTTGATAAATTGGTTATGATTACGATTAAAGTATATTACATACCGTTGTGAAAATGAATGGATTTGTTATGCATATAGTAGTTTTATATATAAACATATACATTTAAAAACTAAACAAAAATTGTTAGTTCAAATTAAATTAAAAATTGTTGATGTTATATTTTAGTCTGTTTTTATATTAGTTTAGGAATTGTTAGTAAGCAAACAATTTTGCCATATCATATCAGGAAAGCAACCATTCAAAATAAAAATTTAAGCACCTATTGATAAAAACGCGAACAAAAAAAAAAATTATATAGGTATAAATATATGTACATATATAATTTTTAAAATTAATTTAGTTAACTTATTGTGTTAATTTAGGAGAAATGATTAAAAGCAATTTTTTAGCCAATGGAGGAGTCTCTCTCGAATAAGCAGAGCCTTTAGCTAACGTTAAATTACACAAGTAAGTACTTATGGAAATTATACTGGCTTTTCGAAATGTTCAGACAGTTTCAAATTGAAGGTCGTGCTGTGCAATTTAAAAGTAGTACTATCAAACTAAATGTAGAATTTTTTCAAAGTAAGGTACCTATACTCATACGAGATAAGAATTTATTCAAACTTAAATAAAACCAATAAAACGAGTAACACAGATAGCATATGGGCTTTATTTAAAAAAAATTATATTGTGCATATTTATTGATAGTATGTATGTAGTTCCCAATGTTATATAAAATCGATAGTAATTAAACTTCAAAAAAATGTTCAAAATCACTATCGACTTCGTTCTCATCAGCTCTGCTCTCTATACTCTGATATACTTGCCATTTCAGGTGGCACTGAAAATGTTGGCAATATTTACCAAATCGGAGCTGATTCTTAATTATTAGGATTGCGTTAGAAGTGACACATTGGAGTCTATTCGAAATTTCGATTTTAGGATGGCTAAGGATTCGTTAAACCTCTGCGTTGGAAATTGGTAAAACCAGAACAGAAATTACAAAACGAGAAGCTCATGAAATATATACTCTCTTTATAATTATGCACTTCACACCAAAAGGACGTGGTATTAGTGGTGTTATTTCAACCAACAAGTAAAAGATTATTGCACTGATTTAAAACATTTTCTCAAAATCTGAGAGTGGGCTTTAAACTCTGTTAATATTGAGTTAACGACTCTTTTTCGATTTGAAGGCAAACGTCAATAGAAAATCAGCTTACTCGTATATATAGGTACTTCAAAATTCTTAAATTTGTTGGCATCCTTTGGTGTATAAAAATTTACTCAATTTAAATTCAATTAAAAATGCCAACAGTGTGCTAAACTGGATGCCATTTTTAAACAGAATTTGGTATAAAGTACTGCCAAAAGTAAAGAAGTGACTGAAGAACATGACATTTAACTTGAATAATGCTACTTTGAAATTGGACAAAACAACGTTAAATTTTAAAACATACATAACTTCAGATTTAATTAATTATAATTAATTATTTATATAAATGGAATTGGTTCTACACAACACATTTTGTTTACACCTTTATTACAACTTTTTTTTTTAATAAAACATCTATGAACCTTCAAAATATGATATTTTCAATTTTTGTAAAGACGAAATTTGTTATAAAAACAAATTAAAAACAAATTCTAAACCCAATACGAATAGATGAGGGAAAATATATTCTAAAAAAAAAATGTATTTATTTATGTTAAAATAAATCATTTTAGAAAATTAATGTACATTTTTGCGTACTATTTTTTTTTTAATTTTCACTTATTCTTGGATGTAAATAGTAAATAGAGTAGGGACTTTGTACTTACATACATACATGTGTGGTATCTCTAAAGTCACTTGCCTGGCACCCGGTATTTAACTATGTGTCTAGGTTCCATATCTTTGTCTGAATATTACTTAATATAAGGAATTTAATTTTTTACCTGTCGTCGTACTCGGCGATATATGCCATTCAATTCAATCTCAAAGTTATTCCAACGTTATTAATCTTTGTGACGGCAAGTTTGTTTATTTCTCTATCTACTTATCTTTATTTATTTAATATCCGAAGTAACAGCTTGCTACTTGAACCCTAAAACACGTGTTGATCATATTTCTAGGTAGATCATAATTATGTGCCATAACTGTAAACATTTTCAAGATATTTCTGAATAAAGTAGTGAATTTAACTACAAATTTTCTATGTCAAAGTTCAGATCAACTAAAAAAAGGGAGTCGCACAACTGCTTCCGTCTACATGTTAAAATTAACGGTACCTATCTTACTACCAGCGATTTTTTTCAACATTGATATCAAAAGCTCTACAAATGTGTAAATTAAGATGGCATTCTTAGATTTTGGGTAAAAATTTGAAAAAAAAAAAAAAAAGAAACTGCACTTTCCCCTATTTTCTTGTATTGCTTCATTCAAATCTTGCAAATTGACCTAAGATTTATTAAAATAGAAAATAACGTACCACGCAGTTATGTTTAGGAAATAAGTGCAGTTTCTATGTGCAGTCGACTAACACTGCCCTTTTTTTTTTTTTTTTTTAAATTATTTCAGGGCACGGGCGTTTGCACTTAGCTGGAATCTAATGTCAACTCATCTTAAATAGCATCAATCGTGTGCTTTTATGCAAGTCGTTTATTAGGTCGGGACCACGCATTAAAATGATACCCTTTACAAGTCACAAGAACTAACTAAGTAAGGCATTATCAGGGCCGTTTTGCTAGATCCTTTCGAATATTTCTTTTAATTATGTCTGATCAGTTTAAATATCATCAAGAGTCCGACGAGTTGCTTTCACTCCTAAAACTCTAAGCAACGTCCTTACTTTTCCTCCCATTTTTAGTATATACATATATCATAGTATGTATGTACATAAAACAAAAAGTGATCAAAAAGGCATGCGGCAGAATTCGCTGGGCTTAAGACACGTTGGCAATTCCCTCCCATTCGTTTTTCTCTTCATATGTAATTTGATGAAAATAATTTAGTATAGATCGTCTAAATTCTAATAAACACATCTAAAAACAAAAGCCTTGCATAGTTCCATAAAAAAAATCATAAAAAGAGTTATCTAGGTAAATAAATTTCGGAGTTGTGCTATATATAAAATATATGTGTAAACACATATACATACATACATTTATGTATAGGAAAAAAAATACTAAATTTTAAATCAAAAGTCCGAGCTAAAAATATTCATTAAATGATTTTTATTAAATTAAAAATAAAAATTGAATTAGAAAAAAAAAAACAACTTAGTTTAGGATAAACCATTTAAAATTCTATATAAACAAATGTGTGTATATATATATAGCAAATCAAAAAATATAGTAGATGACAAGAAAATAATTGCAAATATATTCATATTTAAATTTATGTATATAATAATAAACCAATTGAGCTTCTTTAAATATTAACGAAATAGTTAAATAAAAATCTAATAAAAAAACAAAAATATATCGAAAATTAGTTATAAATATTAGTTATTGTTGCAGTAAAATTAAAATAAATTCCACTAAACGAATACATTTAAAGAAATGACTCCAATAAATAAAAGTAACTTATTTTTCGAAATCACATTTAAAAAAAAACATGTTCTAAAATTATTATAAAAAAATCATCAAAGTTGCTATGAAATTGAATATATATTTACAAAAGCAGAAACAAATATTATTATAATTATAATTATACAACAAAATGAAAGAAGATTCCCATTTTACATCCCAAAATTTTTAAATGTCCCTGTGCGCAATGCTACACATGTTTATGCTTTTCTACCTTAGCCAGGCTTCTTTGCTTAAAAAAAAAACAACAAACTAACAGAAAAGAGATAACTAGTAGGTACACACACAGAGAAAATAACATACGAATGTCCACACTTTTGTGCCACTGCCTTTATAAAAAACAAGAATAATAATTTAAAATTAAAACAATTTAATAATAAATAGAAAGCGATACAATTTTGTTCTTGCACATTTCGTCACACGTGATACAGTCATATGACGCTTCAAAATCGCTAGTGCTTGGATAATACCAAAAAATAATAATTAAAAAAACCACATGGCCCACAAGAAAAAAAAAAACAAATTCTACTAAAATATTAAGACTAAACATCTTTTAAATTAAAAGAAAAATAAAACGTTCTAAATACTTTGATTGTTAAATAAAATCTAACAATGAGGTAGTATTTTTCTAAAAGAAATATAAGCAAATTAAAAAAAAAAATCTAGTCAGTTATTCTATGCAATCCCTAATAAAAAAACTAAATAAATAATAGTTTAAATTATGTCTATCTTCTTGCATTTTCCACCCCCCTTAATTTGTTGTTTATAAATCAAATTGTTAAACAAAATAAAAATAATAAACATCAGAAAAACTTCTAAAAATTCGGAAAAAACACTTAGTAAGTTTTTCTGCCTATCTTTTATTACAATTAATAAAGAAACTTAAAAAAAGAGATCTAGTGCCTATTCAAATTTAAATTATAACGGAAGAAATATAATGTATAACAAAATTTAACAAATCGCTAAGAAGTATATACATATATATTAACTTGAAACGGCTTTGAATTAAAAAAAAAGTTAAAAACTATAAATTAAATACACACAGAGAACACATCTACATTCATTATATAGTGAACAAAAAAAAACAAATGGCAGTAAAAAAAAAATAACATTCAATTTGCATTCTTTTAGATTTAATAAAATTATAAAATTCAATATCACAAACAAGAATAACATAAAGTTTTAAAAAATAAAAACATAAATATTGTGTTTAACAAAAATATATAAAAACACAGTTATGGAAATTATTTAGAAAAAAAAAAAAAAAACAAGCATGTACTCTAATAAAATTAATATAGGGATTGTGTAAAATGTATTTATCAAACACAACAACAACACCAAAAATGTGAAAAAAGAATAGTAAATATAAAATATTTAAAGAAAAATAAATATTTTTTTTTTTGAATTACTTTATTGCGAATTTTATGTTAAGAAATAAAGACATACATAAATAGATATAATTTCAAAAAAATAAATATAATAGCATTTTTGTCATAGTTTAACATAACAAAAGAGAAAAATTCTAATAAAACAGAACGAAAAATTAACTAAAACACTTTATTGTTTATGAATCGTCAAGGGTCACTTTTAATTCACACCAAGTAAGTATTTGAATTCACTTATTTCCTTTACGCGAAAAAGAGCGATTTCAGATATACCAGTTACGGGCGGTGTAAAAAATAATATCATCAGTGCTGCCTGCGAAAGTCATGTTCTTCATTAAAACTTATTTATTAACATATAGGATGTTTGAAAAGGAATGGCTATACTACATGTGTAGTCAAATTCTTAAACCGAAAGAAAAAGTCTTATTAAACATTGGTCAGAATTTTGTACATTCTTTAAACGTTTTGTTTCCATTTTGAGGTTCGCAAAAACTCTTGTGAAATTTTTGGAGGTCTGCAAGGGGGTTTCCAAAGATAATCTATCACATATCATACATCATGAGTAGACGTAGAATAATATCATTAGCAAATTAAGGGACGTACACGTGTATGGACAATACAGACATTTGCTCCATATAAGCCATTTGAAATCGTTGTTCGGTGGCTCAAACAAATTTATCATAAGGTTGGCTAGGTTCCTAAACATTTGCAAAAGGTGTATCATTTTCCTTCCAAAAGCTGGGAAAGCTAATTGCATATCCTTTAAGGACTACTGGCCATTGTCTTTCTCACTATTGAAGACTCTGAAACGTTTGATAGATATGTATGTTTGTCACTGAAGTGAAGCTACCTACTTATCTGCACCACAGCATGCGTATCTAAATAAAAGGTAGATCGTATTGCTTTACTCTTCAGTAGTGTGCGCAGTAGAATCATTTGAGATTAATTTGCAAATTTCGAAAACAAAATAAAATCTTTTTTACATTTATTTTGTGTCCCCTCACAAAAAGTAGGGGACACAAAATTATAGTAATGGCAATGATTCTTATTTAAATTAGACACAAATTCTTCGCTACCTACTTAAAAATATAAAACATTTAGCAAGCAAATATAATATTTTGTCCTTTCCATACAACGGTACTTTATGAAAATCGAAAGTGCATTGATCATTTTTATAACCGTAAAACGCGCAAACATCTTAATTTGTGGTCTGTGATGGTTGCTGAGTTACTCGTATCAAAGATGAAAAAAGGGAAAACAAAAGAAAGAATAATAGTCCAAAACGTAGCAAAATCCATGAGTTTAGTGGAAGTAGCAAATGGGTTCATTTTTTAAAAAAACCTAGCAAATTTACTACGATCGTACTAAAGTGCCAGCGATAATGATCATTGTTTGTAAAGTCGGTTAAAGACAGAGATTGCGCTGTTGCGCTTAATGACCCTATCAAGTATATGGACATTTTTTTAAATGCCTTATCAGAGATCGAAACCAATTTCATGGGGTTTCGGGTTGATTTTCGAAGTACTTTTTCGTACTGACAGTGTTCACAATTATTCACATAATTTTCAACGTCTTTTTGCATACCTTTCCAAAAGAACTTATCTTTTATGCTACCATATGTCGCCTTTTAACCTCTATGCCCCCCTAAAAGCCAATTATGATTTTCGGACATAACTTTTTTCCTTTCTTCTAAGTCAAAATTCTTTGTTAAATTCTTGCTCTTCATATTCATTTTCTGTCACATTTATCTCCTCACTACTAATATTCCCTGCAATGTCATTATTTTCTGCTGCTGGTGCTGGTAAACCATCTTCCTCCGCCATGCTCCTAATCATGTCGTCAAATATTTGGTCGACTTAAGTGATTCTGCTTCCATCATCCTTACGTTTCCTGACAGTTTGTCCACTACAACATTTTCGCACCCTTTCATGTACCTAATCTCGTACTCAAATTCCTCTAGCTTTAATCTCCATCTAACTTGCCTTGAACCAGGGTCCTTAACCTTGAACAACCAAGTCAATGGTCCCTATATGTATGGCCTAAACTGTTTGGCTGCCCAAACTATCGCCAAATATTCCTTCTCTGTTGTGCTATAATTCCGTTCTGCTTTATTTAGCGTCCTACATACAAACTGAATCGGAAGATCTCTTCCATTAGTTTCCTGGGTAAGAACTGCTCCTATTCCGTTGTTTGATGCGTCAGTGGTTAATAAAAAAATGGTAATGTAATCTGGGTACTGTAAAATATGATGGCTAGTGATTGCATTCTTTAGCTTCTCAAAAGCTGTTTGCTGCTCAGTACCCCAATGAAACTCTACGTTCTTCTTTAAAAGCTTATTTAACGGGTCTGCTATTTTGCTGAAATTCGGAACAAATTTTCTATAGCACCCTAACATGCCTAGAAAGGATTTGACTTCTTTCGCCTGCATTTCGACTATACTTTTTATCTTATTAGGATCCGGCTTATTGCCTTTTTCGGTAATAATGTACCCTAAATATTGAACTTCTTTTCGCACAAATTCGCATTTGACAGGCTGCAATTTTAGGTTTACAGCCGTCATTTGCTCTAGAACCTCGATTAGTTTATGATTGTGCTCCTGTAAATTCTGGCCATAGACAACGATGTCGTCAAGATACACAAAGCACTTGATGCCTTGCAATCCAGACAACACATTGTTCATAAGTCTTTGAAAACACGCCGGAGTGTTCTTTAATCCGAATGGCATCCTCGTATATTCGAAGTGCCCGTATGGCGTGCTGAACCCCGTTTTCTCCATGTTTTTTTCATGCACGGGAATCTAATGAAAACCCGAGATTTGTAAAGTACCTTGAAAGTATTTCATTGATGTTTGGTAGAGGATAGTTATCAGCTATCGTCAACTCATTGCGTTTCCCATAGTCTATAACCATCCTACACTTCTTCTTGCCACTTGCATTTGCCTTCTTTGGAACGATCCAAAGAGGAGAGCTCCATGAAGAACTGCTATTTTTAATGATACCGTCTTTTTTCAGTTTCTTTACCTGACTCCTAACTTCCTCATCATGTACTTGGGAGTACCGGTATGTTTTTGTAAACACCGACTTCTCTTTTATTCTTTACCTCGAATTCTCTTAAGTTCTCTCCAATAATTCTAACCTGACTCAAGTCAAAAGTATTCTCTGTAGTGTTGACCACGGTGGCCACACAACAACCATCCCTGTTTTTGGTTAAGCATTCTGGAACGATTATTCCTTTTGCCAATTCCTGTTTTGGAATGATGATGTCTTCGTCTAGGCTACTCCAATTTTCTACAGAAAGCAATCGGATTACTTCGGTTCTACCTTTTAACACCTGCTCTTGACTTAGATATTTTAATGTAATTTCATCAGCTTTATTTTTCATCACTCCTTCCTTATAATCGATTGAATAGCCTCGTTCTTTTAAAAATCGACTGCCTAATATTCCGTCGTAATTACCTAGGAGATCATTTTCTATAGCCTGAAATTCCACTGTGTTTATCTTTACTTTTCCCTTATTGTTCGGGAATAACCCTACTTCCTTGATCACTGTTCCTAAAGTATCATGCGGTTTTCCACCTAACGCTTTGAATTTAATTATATTTCCCGAGTCCACTTCACGATGGAAGATGCACTTCGCAGAAATCATAGACATCGGCTCCTGTATCGCCAATCAACTTCATAACTTTCAGAGTTACATAAATAACTAAACACTTTATTCTCCTTGACATGTCTTATAGCCTATTCCGACTTAAAATCCTTTCTACCTGGTTTTGTACTTGACCTGAAATTTGGATTTTGTTCTTGAGATCTTTGCGTATAATCTCCCTGTCGTTTAGGTAATCAGGAATTCGACTTCCCAAAATTAAAGTCCTTTGGCTTCTGCATAACGACATAAGATGATAGCCTTTCTAACAATCGGTTAATGAAAACAGCAAGTGCTTCATTTTTAATATATTCTACTTGCCCTTGCTGATGTTCTTCTTTCACATCGTGCAATTTAGCCGGCATTAAACGTCTTTCTAGGGTCTCTACTCTCTGTGCATACAGCGAAACTGATTCCTTCATACCCTGATGTATGCTTATAAGCTCTCTATGCAATTGCAAACTGCTATGGGGCTCCCTTAATATATTACTTAATTCAGCTTTTAATGCTTCCCAATCCTTTACGTCTTTATTCATAAGGATCGTAGTTGCATTGTCTCTAATTTTGAAAGTAATGAAATATGGAAGGCTAAATATTTAAAAGCCTATGAAGAAAGAGGTGGGTTTAAGCAACTCAATGAGACACTGTTTAAGGAAATAAATAATCTTAAGCAAAAGTTGCAATTGTTGAAAGAAGAAATGAACAACCAAAAAAAAAAGTGAATGTCCAACCTGTCGAGTTCTCAACAGATGAAGAAGAACTGAAAAAAGAGAGAGAAGGACATCGTCACATGGGGAATAAAAATAAAAAACGCAAAATGAATACATCCCCAAAAATCTTATCCCCAAAAGAAAGCACTGTGTGCTTCAAACAAAGAAAACAAAATATAAAACCAATTATTGCATTACGAATAAATGAAAGTATGAAAGCTTGGTCAAATGGAAATATTCTTATATTACTCCAATATTTAAAAACGGTTTAAGACAAAAAGTTGAAAACTATCGACCCATATCAAAGCTTTCTGCAATTCCAAAATTGTTTGAAGCATTGTTAAGAATAAACTTTTTTTCGCGGTTAAAGAAATTATTTCCAATAATCAACATGGCTTTGTTCGAGGTAGTCATGTACTACTAATTTAATGTTATTATATAATTATATATTTTATGGTTTTGAAATACATTTACAAAGTGATGTACTCTACACAGATTTCACAAAAGCTTTTGATAGAGTACATCACACTTTACTTTTAGCATAGATACTAAACTTACGTTAGGTTATTATCTGTGCTTTTAGCTAAGCTTAAATCATTGGGTTTGCACTCTTCATTTCTAAGGTGGTTTTCCAATTATTTAAGTGATAGAAGGCAATTGGTAAAAGTTGGTAGTTTTACATCTCGGGTAATAAAAGTAACTTCTGGCGTCCCACAAGGTAGTCATCTGGGCCCGTTGCTATTCATTTTGTTTACGAAATATGACTTTCGCGGACGATTTAAAATTATTTGCACGGATACAAAATAGAGCTGACTGCATTCAATTTCAGTCGGATATCAACAGGTTGTCGGTATGGTGTAAACACAATGCATTAGAGCTTAATACTTCTAAATATAAGATTTTTACGGCGCAACGAATTATAACGACGCTTTTTCATGATTTATCTCGGGGTCGAATTTGACACAAAATTGAGTTTCTGATTGCATTATGATTACACCATTGTAAAGTCTAAATCTATGTTAGGATTTCTTAAACGAAATAGCAAAGACTTCCGAGATGTCTATAGTCTTAAATCTATCTACTGCATATTGGTCAGACCTTATTTAGAATATTCCTTATAAAAAAAATTAAAGTTATTGGAGGAAAATAAAATTAAAGCTAGTACAGCACTAATAAACAATAATGACATCAAAATTAATGTGGTTGAAGAAGATGGATACAGAAACCTCACTAAAATATTTAACCAGAAAAAATGCAATGGTATTCTTATGAGAATAAGAAAACCAGACCAATGAAGGTTGTAGTGAAAAAACTGCATTTCTCATGCTCACCCAAAAACATAAAAAAAATATTGGAAATTGTAAATATGCTTAAATTTAAAAGCAAAGTACCACTTCCAATTTTTATATTAAGTTTTGAACATGACGAAGATACAGAAAAAATATATGGCATTAAAAACATACGAGTACGAGTACTTACGATGAAAGTTGAGATTCATACCTTACGTAAATCGAAATTCGTGCCTCAATGCAAAAATTATCAAAGGTATGGGCATACGCATAAATACGGCAGCTCAAACCTAAGATGTGTAAAGTGTGCAGGAAGTCACCACAGTAAATGTACACAACTAATGTGTGTGTAATGTGTAATGAGCATCCTAAATGTGCAAACTGCAATGAAAACCATCCTGCTAGCTATAGAGGATGTTTAATTGCAAAAGAAATCCAAAACTTGGAAAAGACAAAAAACAAAAGAAATCACAAAAAAGCTCAAATAAGGAAGCACTAAAAGTGAAAAAGGACTTACAAAAGAGCCTACAAAAAGAAAAACCAAAAATGATATACTCGTACATATGCCTAGGCAGCATCAAAAACAAATCAAGTACCAGCAGAGAAAGCCGTAAAACACAAAGTGAAACAAATTCTAAAGAGGATTGATTCCATGGAAAAATGCAATAAAACGATATTATATAGAATATCATTGCTAGAGAGGCAGAACAGCAACAAAAGAGCTGTACCGAGTCAAACATGATGAATAAAATAAAAATTCTTGAATCGAATGCTAATGGTATTGAGAATCGAAAGGATGAGATGCAAGTGACTCTCGATATTAACCAGATAGATATATGTATGTCTTATTTCAGAGACACACTTTAAATTGACTACTGACTTTAAACTGCAAGGATATAATTTATACTACTCCTCACACCCTCATAATTGTGCAAAAGTTGGGGCTGCAATGTTAATAAAGAATACAATTGAACACTATATAGAAGCAAAATTCTAATCATGTGCCATCGAAGGAATTTCCATAAGTATAAAAACGAGCAGTGGGAAAATATCAGTATACTCTCCTAGCTATAAACTAAAGAAAAATTACTTCAAAAGTCTTTTCCGCCGGAGGGGATTTTAATTCCAAGACAAATACTAGAGGCAGAGATCTATATGAAACTATTAATTAAGATATCGCAAAATATCACTCAACGGGAAAACCTACCTATTGGCCAACAGATAGGAATAAAACCCCATATCTTGTCGACTTCTTTATATCTAAAAATATATCTTTGAATAATATAAATGTAGAGAAGGGCCTGATCTTCAATCAGATCACTCCTCAATATTTCTTACACTTGGCGTTAAAATAATAATAAAAGAATATAGCCCAAAACTAGTTAATAGACTGACTGATTGGAACTACTTCAGACAAAAGTTGGAAGAAATTGTCCAACTATCATCAACTATTCAAACAGAAGATGAACTAGAAGAAGCAGGGCAAATATTTGCACTCAATATACAAAAAGCTACATGGGCTGCAACTCCCAAAACAACAAACAAGATCAAACACAACTATTATCCTCGCGAAATATGTGAAATTATTACAGAAAAGAGAAAAATTAGAAAACGTTGGCAACAGACAAGGGCGCCAAGCGACAAAAGCACACTGAACAATTTAAATAATAAGCTCAGAAAATCTATAAGAGAGTCTAATAATGAGACTTTAAAAACATACCTTACAAGTCTTACAAGTGATGTTAGTACCGACTACTCGCTGTGGAAGGCAACAAAGAAAATGAACAGGCCAATAGCTCACATTCCATTATTAAAAACCAGATAAGGTAACTGGGCAAAAAGCAGCCAAGAGAAAGCAAACACTTTTGCAGAGTATCTTGAAGACGTCTCTAAACCTTATGAAGATAAAGGTTATCAAGGAATCGAAATAAGGTGCAGCTAAAGAACTTGCCAAAGAAATTAAAGAAGGCATAAATATAAAAAAGGCCCCAGGGTTTGATTTAAGTACAGGGGAAATTTTAAAACAATTTCCACGAAAAGGTTTAAAACAACTAGCGCAGATTATAAATGCTGCATTCAAGTTAAGATATGTGCCAAGTATGTGGAAGGTCGCGGAAGTAATAATGATACCAAAACCAGGAAAACCACCTAGCGAAGTAACCTCATATCGCCCAATATCGATACTACCAATGTTGTCCAAGTTATTCGAAAAAGTGCTGGTAAAATGTCTGCAGAAGGTAATTGATGAAAAATTCACCAATTCACCAATTTGGATTTAGAAATAAGCACTCTACAATTGATCAGGTGCATAGAATCACAGATAAAATCGAAAAAGCATTTGAAGAGAAAAATGTGTGCTCTGCAATATTACTTGATAAAGCACAAGCTTTCGATAAAGTCTGGCATAAAGGATTGATCCACAAATTACAAAAGCAACTGGCGAAGCAGTATTCGAAATTTCTGGAGCCATATATGTATATTAGATCGATTCTTCAGAATTAAACAAGAAACAGAGTACTTAACATTAAGAAAAATTAAAGCAGGCGTACCACAAGACAGTGTATTGGGTCCTGTGCTTTACCTTTTTCACTAGCAATCTGCCTGAAAGTGGAGAAACCACTATAGCAAATTTTGCAGATGACACTGGTGTACTTGTTGTGGTAACAACTCTCGAGAAAAAAAAAAAAAAAAAAAAATGGCGAATTAGATTAAATGACCTAAAGTCAGTCCATATTAATTTTACATATAAAAACATACCACACATTCCAATATACATAAACAACAAATATCTAGGCATGACCCTAAACGCTAGACTGCATTGGAAAGCGCATGTGAAGAAAAAGAGAGACGAGTTGAACATGCGATACAGTAAAATGTATTGGCTTATTGGGAGATACTCATCCCTGTCCAACTACAATAAGCTTTTGTTATACAAGCAGGTTCTAAAACCGATATGGACCTATGGGCTCCAGTTATGGGCAAGCACATGCCAAACAAATTTACAAATAATCCAAGTCTTCCAAAATAAGGTACTAAGGAACATAGTTAAAGTACCTTGGTACATATACAACGCTGATCTACATAGAGATCTTAATAGTGAAATAATTGAAAATGAAGTTAAAATAGCTTAATATAGAAATAACAGAACTATTAAATACTGACTATGTAATCAAGAGACTAAGACGGGTAAAACCTCTTGATCTGTAAGAGAGGGCCAAGAAATTAGGTAATATTTTCAAACAAAAAAGTCTTGAAATCCGACAAACGGCGGATTTTTTTCTATTTTCCAAATAATTCAAAAATGAATTTCTGATTAGTCAAACGACTAGGTGCAATCCCATTCGGGATAATGAAAGTCAGTCCCCCGGGGGGTATTTTAGATCGGGTTAATGTCCCTCACTATTGCAGAAGCATCCCTCGCGTGCTAGCTCTGCAATTTCTTTCGCTGATTTTTCCTTCCAGCGAACCACCCCAACAAAAAAAATTAAATATTATGTATGAATTTGCTTTTTTTTTTTTTTTGCATGCGCTAAAAATTCGAAGTTTGTTGTCCGACAAGCAAGTGCCTGAAGCAACATCCTTTAAAAATCTTTTTTTTACATAGTATACTTGCAAAAGCCCCAATTTACTATACCATCTGGGAAAAATAATATATTTGCTTCATCGGCACGCACTCCCCGTATACCACCGCAAAAATAGCGTGACCATGCCTGATTTATCGATCTCGCATTGTCAACAGTGATAAGTGCGACTTGTGGTATTACTTCAACTGTGTTGGCGTAACCAGTGAGATTGAACATAACGACTGGTGCTTCCAACCTCCTAATTCTAACTCTCAGGCGCCTTCTAATCCAAGTGCGATGAACACAGTAGTCGGCAAACCATAAAGCAGAGCACCATATCGTTCATCCAAACGATCAAAGGGATCTTCTGCAAGAAGATTGGAACTTGAAATGAGTAGATTAGGAAGAGGAAGAAGAGGATGCGAATACGGAGGGTGAGGAAATTGGCATCTTTCATGCAAAGGTGACGCACTGGTTGAAGCACGGCGATAAAAGGGGTCTGCCACTGCGTGAAAAGCAACAATTGCAGACCAAACCTTTAACTACTAACAAATAAACCCTCACCCACCGCAGCACCTTTCACCACCAGTCCCTATCCTAAAGCATTCGAGCCAACCTACGAACTCGAACGCACCAGTCACCTCAGTGTCTCAGCATCCCCTTATGGCGGATCAAATCGCAGCAATGCATGTAATGCCGAAAGAGCTGCTCACATTCAGTGGTTGCCCCGAAGAGTGGCCTCTGTTCATATCGACCTTTGAGAACTCGACGCTTATCTGTGGATTCTCTAATGAGGAAAATCTGATGCGACTTCAGAAGTGTTTGAAAGGAGCTGCGTTGGATGCTGTAAGATTCCGCTTGTTACAGCCATCGGGAGTCCCCAGAATAATTGATACACTACGAATGCTTTATGGCCGACCAGAACTTATAATCAACTCGATGATACAGCAACTGAGGCAGGAAGCACCATCAAAGGCGAGCAAGCTCGAGACAATAATTCACATTGCTCTAGCTATCCAAAACATCTCTTCAGCAATGGGGACTTGCGGATTGTTCGTTCGTCTGAGTAACCCGAGCTAGATAAACTACCAGCACAAATGAAACTAAACGACCTATGCACAAGCAAGCCCTCCCATTCGTTACAATTTCCACTTTCAGTGCCTGGATCCACCAGATCGCTCAAGCAGCCAGCGAAGTAAAATTTCCCATTAGCCCTAGTGAAGCGTTTCCTACTAATCCTGAAAGACATTAGCAAAGAAGTAGGGCCTATGTTAACGGGCTAAATGAGGGCTAATGAAGAATCTTACAATTGTTGCATTTACAAAGGAAGTTGTACTGCAGTACAGCCATGCCACAAGTTTAAGGAGTTCGACCATTCGCGGCGATGATCAGCCGTTCGTACGGCCGAACTGGGTATAAACAACTGCACATTCAGACATCATCCCCTACTCCACAACTACACGTTAAAAAACGAACAGAATACCACTACTGGTGTAGTAACTTCACCCGTCAATCAGCATAGAAGTTTTGAGGAAAATATCTCTGTTCTCTTTCGTATTGTTCCCGTCATCATAAGGCATAATACCATCCATCCATAGACTTGCGAGCAGTTGGGCAAGTTGCTAAAATGGATGCGTGTTCTAAATAAAGTGGAAAATATAAGGATACCTAGGTGTTACATAAAGAAAGGCAAATTCACAGAAAACACGGAGTGCCAACTGCACATATTTATGGATGTGAGCGAGAATGCATATGCCTCGGTTGCTTAACTTCGCGTTACCGCCGGTGAATTCAATGAATGCAGTCTAATAGCTGCGAAGACTCGAGTCGCACTCTTAAAGAGCTTGTCTGTTCTACGCCTTGAACTAGAAGCAGCACTCCTTAGAACTCGTTTAGCATTCAAAGCGGTCATACGATTAAGATGGGTTCGCTATTTTTCTGGTGCGATTCAAAGACAGTTCTTTCTTGGCTCAACTCGGAGCAGCGAAAGTATCGTCAGTTTGTTGGCTTTCGAGTTGGAGAAATTCTAGAGAACACCAACTTATCCGAATGGCGTTGGGTGCCAACAAAACGCAACGTGGCAGACGAAGCTACCAAATGGCAAAAATATCCAGACTTCGCCTATAAAGCAGGTGGTACCAGGTACCGGAGTTCTTACATTTGCTAGAAAACCAATGGCCGACGAATATCTCGCAAGTTCTAGCAACGGATGAAGAATTACGATGTCCAATTCTCCACATACTCGTAAGAACTATTCCAGTTGGCACGATAGACGTAGAACGATTTTCAAACTAGTTCAAGTTCCTCAGAGTCCAAGCTTTCGTTCTTCGATTCGTTCGCAACCTAAAGAATCAAATCAGAGGTAGACCGAAAGCAGTGGACAGCCTAAGCAGCGATGAATACACCGAAGCAGAAAAATATCTCTACCGTCAAGTTCAGCGTGAAAATTATGCCAATGAAATAGCCAACGCAATAAAGAACAAACCATTGAAAACAGAAAGCCTCTAGACAAAAAAAGATGAGCTTTATAAACGAAGCTCCTATCTGGATGAGGATGGAATTCTTTGGGTAAGTGGACGCATCGATTCTGCGGTTGGAATACTGCACAATACTAAGCGACCCATCATTCTCCCTAGGACACATCATGTAACCAGCCTTATCATCCTACAATATCACAACAAATATCACCACCATAACCAAGAGACAGTCGTGAATGAGATTAGGCAGTTATACTCCATATCATATCTTAGAGTTGCCGTGAAAAAAGTAAAAAATTCGTATCAGCGAGATGGCTGAACTCCGAGTGGCAAGATTGGCTTCATTTACGCGTCCATTGTCCTTCATTCGGATTGACTACTTCGGAAGATTATCACTACTGAAGTGAAGATTAGGCGAAGGGCGGAGAAGCATTCTGTGTATCCGTAAGTTTATAGCTAGAAGAGGAACACCAGTGGAGATATACAGCGATAACGAGGCCTGTGCCTGTACACAAATTAACCACAAGGAGGTAGCAGAAACCTTCATCACTGCGACGACTAAGTGGAATTTTATCCCACGCCTCATCAGATCGGTTAAAAATACATTGGACTATATCATGCCGTCCAGAAATCCAACCGATGAAAAGCTATATAGCATGCTACTAGAAGTAGAAGCGACAATAAACTCTCGTCCACTAACCCACGTACCCATAAGTGACGAAGGGGATGAAGCTTTAACGCCGAATCACTTTCTGCTCGGCTCAACGAGTGGTACAAAACCAATGGGCAACTTCTCCGATGAATCCATCTTACTCCGACAAAATTGGAGTACGGCGCAATAGTTCGCAAACACCTTTTGGAGACGTTGGGTCCAAGAGTATTTGCCAACCCTCACCAGACGGTCGAAATGGTTTCAACCCATCAAGTCCCTGGAGAGGAGATATTGTCATCATCATCGTCAGACGGCGACAGGTATCTACGAGAGACCAACCGTGAAGTTAGTCGTCCTGGACTTTAGAGTTGATAGAGGTAAGCCGAAGCTGTGGACCGCCGTACCGGGGGGGAATGTTGGCAACTCTACCGTGATTTCTCCCAATATGACGATGAAGCTGTCACCCCTGCAGCTCAATAAATCAAAAGGGGTGACAGCTGTCAACAGCAACAAAAACGATGGAAAGAAGATATAGAGAAAAAAGAATTTTAAAATGTACAAAGAAATTTATTAAATATTATGTATGAATTTGCATGAAACTTATTTGTTTTTTTTTTATTTCTGCATGCGCTAAAATTCGAAGATTACTGTCCGACAAGTTGTTGCCTGAAGCAACATCGGGTAAAGAAAGCATGTACAGCCTTCTACGCCTGTAACAAAACATTCGGCAAAAATGGGGACTGCAGCCTGATTACGATCGATTCTCACTTATGGCCTGCTCTATAAAAGGCCTATAATATTACCAAACTTAACAAGGTATAAAGAACAGCATGCATAGGCACTACAGGTGTTCTACGGTCTACCCCGTCAGATGCTCTAAAATTTCTTCTGCATCTTTTACCTCGTCCTTCGGGACCAATTTGGGGAGTGGCCCACTCTCGAGAATGTCGTAAATGATGGCGAAAACTGGACCATCTTAAGTAATGCGGCGGTACGCATACTGAGCGACCTTAGGCGCATAGAGTGCCAAAGTAACGAGAATAATCCGTAGACTAAAAGGCTAACCAGCCACGCAAAGTAATACTTAACTGCAGTCCCGCGGGGAGAATGGTTCGAAGTGTGCCCTGCACATTCCTGTACTCGATCATTCAGGTTTGCGAATCGTGCATACCAGTACCCTGGGTTACTGGTATCTATTAAGATTACACACCCTTTGGCGCAACCAAAAAAAAAATTAAAAAATCCTCTAGACCTACACATAACAAACATTACTGCACATAGCGTGACCAAACTCAGAGTCTGGGTACTGGAGTACGAAACCCTACGGGAATAGTAATATACTAGACTCTCTGCCGAGAGAACTCGTATCGCCCTTAACAGATTACATTATCCCCAAAAAGAATTTCACAAAGCATTTCGACGTACAATTCCCCACAAAATCAGAATGGGAAGATGGACAGGTAATTAAGGACTTTGACGCAACAATCTACACAGACAGTTCAAAAATGGACTGCGGTGTTGGTACAGGTGTGTTTTCCGAATACTTAAACATCTCAAAATCTTATATACTTCCAGATAATGCCAATGTTTCCAGGCGGAATTACTCGCTATTCGCGAAGCCTATCGCCAGATCAAATTACACACAAATATATGCAGAAATCTCCTTAATATTCCTTATAAAAGCCGACCTTAGATGGACTTGGCTAACAAACTGTGCTATATCCAAAAGGATGTGGCCAGGCTACAACAAAACTAAAACAACCGACTTCCTAAATAGAACGCGAAGTAGACGTCGCCAGATTAACAGCGATCACTACAGGTCACTGGCCTATAGGAGATCACGCAGTCAAACTAGATATCCCACACAACATACACTGCCGCAGTTGCAATTGAAAGAAAAACCTTTATCCACTATTTATGCGCCTGTCCGGCACTAGCTAATGCCAGACAACGAGCATTAGGAAAACCCTTATTCAATTCCCTAGAGGAAATCTCAGAGAAAAACATCAAATAATTTATTACTTTTTTGAATTCCACAGGTTGGATCTAGAGACTCCTCACCAACACACCCAGGTTTACATGAGTAGCGGTAACAAAACGGCATCTAGTGCTAATTGTATTCTCCCTAACGGAACCGCCACTCTTACCTACCTACCTTAAGTAAGTTTGGAAGCAGCCGTCACCCAGAAAATATTTTCAATATTTGATTCCTTTATAGCGGAATTTGCTATGAACTTATGGTGCTTTTTTAAAGTGGCTCGAAATTTCCAGAATAAATGCATATGTATGTCATCGATATTACAAACGCATGCTATTTCGTGAGAGATAATAGTAGAATAGATAGAAAAAAACACATCTTTCAGTTGTTACATAATTTTTATTGGATATTTCATACTGAATCGTTAAATTTCTTCACTGACTTTTAAATATTTCTATCGAATGTATGCGTTTCCCCTCTTCTATCTCATGCTTTCCATTTTTTTTTTATTATATAAAGATCCTTGGTAAAAATTACTTTAAAACATCTTCTGATTTACATCATTTTTTAGCGAGTTCATTTGATAGCCAATCGAGACCTTCATACAGCCCATGTCCTTGTGTGGCACAAGTAGCTTGAATGTACCACTGAAATAAGAGTAAATTAGTAAACGGTTATAGAAATTAAGATGTCCTTTATTAACATACATGTCTTTGACGGAGTTGATTCAAACGTAGTTTATCGGTCAGTTCAGCTGCACTCATTGCATTCGGTAGATCTTGTTTGTTAGCAAATACCAGTAGAACTGCATCTCGCAGTTCGTCCTCCTGAAGCTAAATAGGGATCAAAATAAGTGATAAGATAATGTCTTTTAATACTAAAGGTATTTAGGAATCTGCGTTACCAAATACCAAACATAACATATTCACACCACCCTACAATGTTTCTTATCTCTATTTGTGTGCTTTTCGATCAGACAATTAGCTTAAAGACAAAATTACTCCGAATATAAAACTAAGCCAAAGCATTTCAACCGAGGAATTCACTGCGCTTAATTAGCATTTTTGTTTTGGACTGTACAAAATGTCTCCATAATCACCCTTATTCTCATAGTCATACACGCACGTACGTAATAAGAGCGAATAATATTGCTCGCCGATTAATTGCACGATAAAAGTTAATTTCAAGGTAAAATTTTAGCTGCTCTCCAATTTTTTTTGTTCAGAGCTCACTTGATTTTGAAGTACATATTGAATACAATTCATGTAATTCAATTTTTAACATTCAACATTAAAGCACACAACCCAACACATAAACGATGTTTTGCGAATACGTACCATATTTTGCAGTTCCTTCTCAGCCTCATTTATTCTGTCTCTGTCATTTGAATCAACAACAAATATAAGACCCTGGGTGTTTTGGAAGTAGTGACGCCACAGTGGACGTATTTTATCCTGCCCACCAACGTCCCAAACAGTAAAGCATATGTTTTTATATTCAACGGTTTCAACGTTGAAACCAATTGTCGGTATAGTTGTTACAATTTCACCGAGCTTCAATTTATATAGAATCGTGGTCTTACCTGCTGCATCCAAACCAACTGTTAGAAAGAAAATAAATTAGTATTATGTAAAATTGTTAAGAGTTGCTATAATAACGTATGCAGTCAATGCAATGCGATTCTATGAAAGAAGGTTGAATAAGCACTACAAAGAACAGTCCTCAAATCCTCAACGTATGGCAGTTCTCAATGAGAAAGAACTGTATGATTGGGGAAAATACTCAATAACACAACAGGCAACAGCTTCATACAAACCGATCGTGCAGCAGTTGGCTCGCTCGAGAGCCACTGAAGAGATTTTGATGAAATTTTTTTTTATGTTTGTGCTTATACACACACATATGTAGGTAGATCACTGTCCCACCCGGAAATTATTAAAATCGTATCATGTATGTAGGTGCAGAATATGCAATGCATCCAGTCTTAACCTACAGGTATCGTCTTCTACAAGTCTTATCTTCGTTAAATGATACCTAATGTTACCATATCTTGTGGACATTGTTTCTATCTATCCCGAAACCGACCCGACAAGAATATGCCTTAATTTGTTTCCATACATATTTTCGGTTCACCAAATTTTTGTGAAAAATTTCATCTCTCTAGGTCAAATCGTTCAAAAGTTCCATGTGTGCCAGACACCGTGTTGAACTCATTTGGCCCTTTTCACACCATAGACGACACGATTTGTAATGTAATCAGAAACAACTGCTAAACGATTTTTGATTCTCACTTTTGCTCGTTTTTATTTTTTATTTTTTTTTTTTCTTCGCTTACTATTAGAAAATGAAACAATCGCCACGACAATCACCGAACAACTGAACAATGCTGATCGCCAACCAGTTGCCAATCGATTTGCTGTCGTGTGCAGTGGACGTAAAACGATTTAAAAGCAAGTGCACGACTGAAAACGATCGGATCACAGCCAACGAAAGCTGTTGTCTAAATACTAGTACCCTATCTGTCTGTAGAGCCGTATGGATTTTTTTAAAATTTAGCATTTTAGGAGGAATCATTTTAAGCGAAAACTATTTTTTCATTTTAATCTTAAAAATAAGACATAATGCTATCAGATGCCGTTCCCGTTTTCGGTCCAAAAAATTCATATATGTAAACACTAACTTTCTTTTTTTCTTGAACTCCTTCACCACTTTAGGACTTGATTATTGTCTATTTCTTAGATAACACTCAAAAAATTTTAGTCAAAATCGTTATATAAACAAGGTTTGACTTGACTGTCCATATCCGTACATTAGGACATGGACAACTAAGTTTTGCAAAATTGTTACAAAAAAAAAAAAAAGGTACTTGGTTCTTAAAAATTTGTTTCCAACGATTTAGCTTAAACTTTTAATTAGCAAAGAAATATTTACTCTTAAAGTAATCGTTAAAGTTAAGTGAAACACCGGTCCAGCTCCATTAAATTTCAGAAAGATTTAAATCATTGTTAAATTGGTTATGACACTAGCTTATGTTCGCTTAAGTTAATTATATGTATTGTAGTTGAGAATTTAGTATGCATAAAACTAGGCATAGGGATTTCCAAAATAGAACTTAAACACCCTTATTCTCATAGTCGTGTACCGGAAAATAAGCTGACAGGTACAAGTTTGTGTACCTTGAACGACTATGGGAATACATAAGGTTACAAAAAGTTTGTTCACGTATTAACAGTTCGTATAATCACCCTTATTCCTACAATCGAAGTTACAGATTGTCACGTACAAACATATGTACGTGAAAATCCATGCGAAATGATACGATCTACGAAACAGATCTTTTTGCAGCCTTAATCTTGTGAACTAATAAGAATATAAATTTTTACTTTGCACCTTTTTTCCGGGTGATGAAAATTTTCACATACAGGAAGAGGGTTAAAATTAAGGCTTGTGACTATCTGCCACTTCGACTGCGGGAATAAGGTGAAAGTGAAAAAGTCAAAAGTCAACTACCCACCATCCATAACAAATATCAGCTGACTACACCAATCATTTTTGCACTCTACAGCAACTGAACGCGCTACTACTGTTCACACAGAGTGCGATATTTGTCCTCATCTATACAAAGTACTCGCAGTTTCCTTTATGTTTGTTAATAAAACTACATATGTATATCGTTTTGGTGATACCCAAGCAATTAAAAAACAATGATTAAAGATAAGAACAGCTAAGTACGCAGCGATGAACTAACACATTATGCTGCAATGTACACGTAAAAAATATTATTAGTCAAACAGAGTGAACACATACACATGTATAACACAATTTGTGCAAAGAATGATAAACGACCTCTATTTCCGACCGTATCTACAGAAGTTTCCAATCGGAACAATGATTCCCAATTAAAAAAATGTATCCCTTTGGAAACGCAACTAGACACAAGACACCGCCCCCTCCTTTAGTCTTGTCGACTAGGAAGTACATATCTAGTCATCAGTTTTTTATGGAAAATTATTTTTTTTTTTTACTATTTTACCCACGCAGCATGTAGGTAGGTATACCACGTAAGTTCTTGTTGTTATTGTGCGGATCTGTAAGCGGTGCCCACATGGAAAGAGATGTAGAGTGTGCAGAGGGAGGAATGTGTGGATTTATTGAATTCGAGATAAAGGAACAGAGAAAGTATTACCAGAAAATAGGTGCTACCGGGTCCACTAAACTAATTCCAATTTAACAGATACAAAAATAACTAGATATAACAATAACTTACCCATTAGTATCCGCATTTGTTTTTTGCCAAATAGGCGGGTGAGAAGACTCGAGATAGTCAAGCCCATATTTTATTTACTTTTTTCCCTATGTGCTCACGTAGCGATAGATACGCAAGAACCTTTCAGACACACAATTGGAATTTTAAATTCCGTTCTTAGTAGATTACTTTTGTTTCTTCAGATTTTTTTTTCTGTTAATCGGTATTAGTAATTAGTTTTATTGTTGCAGTGTTGTTGAGAAGGAAAACTTTATGAGGCGAAAAAAAAATAACTTATACTTCTCCTTTGCTCTACGAAAGCAAATTCACGGCGATGAATGAAGAATCGGTGTCGGTGAGATGAGAATATATCGTATGGCCATGAAGAGTGAGGAATTATTATATCACCGCAGTAGTCATTTCGTTTTTCTGTTTTGATGATGTAAACGTCGGCTGCCAGCTGGAGATGTGCTTTAGATGATGTGTGTTACATTCACCACGTACCCATAATGAAATTGTATACGCAAGTCGAATCGAAACTAGGTTGATTCCAGTCGAGTGCAACATGTGAATGTGTCCTGTAACCTGGAATTTGATTTTATATGGTTTGCTCGATTTGTCGAGAGGGCACGTTTCTTATTTAATTTCATAGATTCACTACCAATTCGAATTCGGAACGATCCTTCAAGCCGTTGATTTTGTACGGTTTTCTCGAAGCGGGAATTTCCCGATTCAATATAGTAGAAAATGTATGTATGTATGTATGTATTTATTAATGTATAAAGTAAAATTCGGAACGTTCGGTACAAACTCAAAAAAACTAGGTTGAGTAGTCGAGTTGACTTTGTGTCATAATTTATATACAAGATAATTTGAAAGGTTTATATTTCTTGAATTTTTTTTTTTATATGCTGTGAAAGCGAAATTAATCTGCTGCTCATTTTGTACGACTTTTCAACTTTTCGAGAAGAATCGTTCCGAATTCAATTTTTATTCCAAACATTCACTACCAAATCGAATGTGGAACGTTTCTTTCAAGCTATCTAACAGCTAAGAAATTACCAAAACATAAAATCACAGGTGAGCGCAATTCTGAAATATGTACGTATGTATAAATTTTTCCTTTGATAATTTCATTCATTATAAAATAATTTGTTCTGTTTATCCTGCCTTTCTTTTCTGTACAAAAATAACGCGTTTTGAATATTTGAACGAGAACGACACGGAATGAAAAGAACAAAATATTTCCAACTAACAAAGAAGTACATATATCCCGTTTACATGGCGGATTGAAACCGGTTCAATCACATTTGAATCCTATCGACACGCAAATCGAATAGTAACAGGATTGAATTGAATCAGTAACAAACATTTTTGAGATTGAGCCCAGTCCACCCTGGTATTCTTGCATTAGTTGTCAAAAACTTAGTTAGAAACGAAGACGAGAGATTTCCACTTGCCTTTTATACTTTTTCTCGAAAAGACCGGTTTAACAACTGATGCGCAAGAATACCAATGTAAACATGTAAACACTGATTGAAGATCGAGTCTTGGTGTGACGTCAGGGAGAGGTAAATCAATACAAACATAAAGTTACAGAGTGATATAATTAGACTGAAATGTGTGGTGAGGGTGGAAAGTTAGCATGCACTCAGTGAGAAGAGCGAAGCTCAATTCTATTTCGATCGGATTTTGATTCAATCTATCAACCTTTAATGTAAACAGGTAATATACGCCTATTGTGTTGTGTGTAAGTGAGGCACTTTTCTTTCTGACAGAGTGAGAGGGTTAGTGCTTTTTAACGTAAGAGGCACCCCAGCTTTCATTGAGCGCAAGAAAAAATAGAAATTATCAATTAAAACAACTACAATAAATCGAGTTTGACCATAAAAAGTTGGCCAACTGGTACTACCACCACAATGACGCGTTATGCTGCTGCTACTCATTGTTGAAGCACTATTAATTTTGTATGTACTTCTACTTTTGACAGTCCGTACTATCGCTACAGCGACCTCATCATATTCCCGCAGTAAAGATGGAAGTAATCAGCCGTTTAGGTTGCAGTCTGTTATGCATAGGGACAGACAGACAGAATTGAGAGACCCAGTTTTCGTACCAAGAATACATACAATTTTCAAAATGAATTTCAAATTATGTGGCTTCTAAAAATGCTTGCCGTGTGATGCAATTTATAGGTAAGCGTGAGTTTTTTATTTTAGAATTTCGTATTTTTGATTTAAATTTTGTGTGTGGTGCCCTTAATAAAATTGTGCACCACTGGTCTACAAAATAACCCTTTTTTTCATCCACAAAAAGTTGCACACTTTTTAAACATTTTTGATGAAATCAATCAGTTGGCTTTCAAATGTGTACTAAGGATATGCTTACACTTTAAATGAGAAAATATATTAGGAAGTATGAAGATAGAATGCAGCAGTGAAAACAAATATGCATATATAATATATTTTTTAAATTTGTCCTTTTTTTTCAAAATATTGTGGACAATTTGAGTTTAGTAATTTTATTCATATGCAATTACTTAAAACGTAATCAATTTGGGCTTTCCAAAACGTATACAAAATGTATAATATATAATAAAAAACATAAATAATCAAATATGTACACAAGTGTGAAAGCTAGGATGATAAGCTGTAGACCATGTATAACTTATCATCCTTGGCGTCAAGTCTGTTCATATTTTTCAATCGCCGGTCATATTTGTAACATATATACAGCAATAACTAGAAAATTATTATTATATTTTTGCTTAAGTATTGTCTCTAGATTCACCATGTTGGTTCATTTTAACGCTGACAACTGCATGTATAATATCCAAAGTATAATATAAAAACCAAACATATTGGTGGGAACGAAATTCAATTGGCGTTAACTACCACTTTATTATGATTATGTATTATATTTATTAAGTACATCGCGTGCTTGAATGCCAGTATAGATTTTGACCATACCAAGAGTAATTATTTTGACGTTAATTAGCATAGTTCAGCTTTTTGAAAAAATTTTAATGTGTAAAGGTAGATTCCAGGGAAAAACCGGCTTGCCTTATTAAAAATAAATAAATATTTTTCTGCTAACAGCCCATACAGGACCTGGTCTACCGTCTCGCAGTCATTCATGCTTTGCAACATATGAATGGTAGCGACCTACATATTAATGCCGTTCCCGAAGGTCAATTTTCCTGACTAATAGCGTTTTCTATTTTGAAAACAATTTATTGAAATTGTGAAAGGGCGGATCTTGCTGAGGTCACATTTTTTCTGAAATTGATGTCCTGAGTTTTCGACCATGCATCAGATTTGCCAGCATTTAACCACTGAGCCACGACGCCCATTCATTAATGCCGACTGTCTTATTAATGCAAAGAAACACTGTGTCTACTCGTCCAAAAGACGGACAACACACTGTAATTTGTTCTTAAGACGAAAAAAACAGTGAAGCTTAATGTTGGCGGTGGCCGTCTTATAAATTACTGTACGCAATTCGTTCGTCTGACTGGAATAATTATTTTTTTATCGACTGCTACTAGTTCCCCACTATTGTACTTAGAACTCAAAATCTGAATTTCGCTTTCGCAGAGACTTTATACTCCCAGTATTTAATTTTTGGGAAATCGCTTTGTTTTGGTTTTCTATTTTTGATTTGAAGTATTTTGGGGAAATAAAATATGGCTTTTATTTTTAACCTGAAAAATAAAACTACATAATAATCGTAGCAGTCGACTTAAAAATAGAGTGCACAACTGCGTACTTGAATCTACATATATATGTGTTATTTAATTGCAAATCACTCAGATCATTAAAAAGTTAAAAAAGAAATCTTTAAAATTAGGAAAATTTTTTTTAAAAACTTGGAATAATCTTGTAATCTATATGTAAAATAATGTTCAAATATTGATTTCGAGCAAAGTCATAGATAGACGAGAAATAGCCAATTTTCATAAATCCGTTAATGAGTAAACTACCGTTAAACGTATTTTTTTTTTTAAAGAAAACCAGGTGCACCACCTAATAGCATATATCCACCATAACTCAAGTATCAAATGTGATCAAAATCGTTTGATCCATTTTCGAGGAAACCAATATTTTCAAAATTGGTCAATAGTAATGTACTTTTATTTTTGAGGTTAGAATGCAAATTCCGTTTTCGCCTTGAAATGTGACCCTATTTATCTTAGATATGAAGTTTGCAGAAATTCTGACCTGCCGTTTAGGCTGCAGTAGACCATACATACAGACAAACAGAATTGAGAGATCCATTTTTATTGAGTAATGTCAATTTTGATCAAAATCTCCAGACCAATCATTTTCAGAAAACCAATACTTGCCCTTGGTGTAAGTAAGAAATATATATGATACATATTTCCATGTGACGGACGTGTAGATACTTCAAAAAAAAAGTTATCTTTTTGCAACTTTCTGAAATGGCAGCCCTGCTACTAAAATCAGTAACGTGAACTTCCCTCTCATCCCCATAACATTTCTACACATTGTTTCTTTTTGGTATGACGTTTCGTCTGTACGTCACTGCATGTATCACACCTAAAAAAACGTAGAGGTTGTGCTTGTTTTGATTGACTACTTGTTTGTTTCGTACTCTTCGGTAGTTGATCTCTGATTTAGCCCGCTGGAGGTTGATAGCGATTTGCTGCGTTTTTGGTTTTTTTTTATTTATTACTTTTTGTTAGTTTATTGTTGAACGGTTTATGTGTGTGTGTCGGATTTATAAACAATTATTTTACTCAAAGTGAATTACTAGTTTATTTTTTATTTAATTTTGTTTTCCAAAAAGTGCACCGTGAAACCGTGGAATATTTTATTTTTTGACGTATGTGAAATTTGACACTGAATCTGGTGCATATTGTGTGTGCGTGAGGTGTGGAGGGAAAATTGTAAACACCTTCGACGAATAACGAATTGTAAGCAGAAACACTCAAACAAATTATGAGGCAACATTTATTTTTACATCTGTCGAATTGTAAACAAATTTTTTCCTAACGAATTTGTTTTATATTTGCTTGCTGTCTATCCCCACAGTGCTGTCAAATTGTTGTTGTTGTTTGGTGATTAGATTAGGGAAGATGTGCCCCTCCATTCCCGACCAAGTGTGTGTGGCTAAGTAGAGGAACAGATATGTATGTTCATTCAAAATCAATTAATGAATAAATTGCCTTTAAATTAGGTAAACGATATTCAATTGATTTCGATGGTGACACAGATACAATAACTAAGTCAAGAGTCCAGTGGTGTAACTAATGAAAACGCCCTAATGTTTCCTTTCATGTAAAAAATTTTATTGTTTAGAATTAAAGTTTTTTCTGCGAAATTATCAAGGACAAGACACTAAGATTTGGTAGTTGTTGCTAAGAAGAAATACAGACGAATAAGAACCTGCATTTCGTGTTCCACGAAATTGTGAACTGCGATCGACTGACTCATTTATGAGTCTTAATTTCCAGTCGGAGTATGACAAATTTACTTAATTAAGCTACGTTCTAGAATTTAAATAGCTATAGGGCGATACTATACCGCGGGAATTCAATTGCGGTGACCAGTCGATTTCTTTTCGAGGAAAGCAAACAAAAGTCATGAGTCGGTGTGCATTTTGCGGTTCTTACAAGGTTACAAAAAGTAAGAACGAAGCCCTTAAAGTGAGTCAGTTTGTCTGTCTGTCACAGCCTTATAATTTGTGAACCTTTAGACATAGAAGGTCGGAATTTAGATCAAGCCTGTTCTTGTACTTGACCAGGGCTGCAAATCTTACAAAATTATACGAAAATTTATCAAATCCTGTTCCAGTATGCGGGAAACCCCGTGGATATGACCAATTTTCGTAAAATTTTGTAGAAATTCGCAACGGAAACAGACCTAATCAATTTACTTGAATGTCATTCCACGTGATTTATTGGGCTGATTTCAAAACCGTATAAGGTTCAAGTTCTTCCGATCAAAATGACAGGATGGGTAGGTTAGGGTGAAATAAGAAAAAAATTGCGTGGGGGGCACAAAGTTTGAACGATGATTTTTAAACCGAACAAGAACATGCAAAACCCCAAATATTTCTCTCGGGGAACTAAATAAATAAATAATTATTTTGGCGCTAGGCCAGCCCTGTATGGTCTATACAGGGCAGGCCTAGCTTCTCGCAAACACTCGTGCTGTATGCTGCACAAATGATTGGAACGTACAGTTTTATGCCGTTTTCGAAGAGCAGTTTTGTTCGATTTAAAGAAGCATCTCATGACAATTTAACTCTCAGATATTTGTCAGAGAGGTGGGATCGTGAGAAACTTCTTATTTTGCGATTTCTGGGATTCGAACCTTGAAAATTTCTCTCAGTGATCGGGCACTTAATCACTGTGCCACTGCGACCACTCGAGGAATTAGCTCTGTGAATAAGAGAATTATTATAATTTTTTTTTATGAGACTCCTCTTTACGAGAATGTATAACTTGTCATGCTTTATTATATTTAGAAAGGACTAACGCACTATTTCACTACGCCTAATAATTATCATATACAGATTTTTAAAACTCCACTCATTTGTATATGGAATTATCTACACACCATTCCAAACTAACAAATAGATGAGAATAGTAAGTTCGGCCCAGAAGAGAGTATGTATGCATCCGTACATACTCGTATATATGTATGTATGCACATAAGAATATCAATCGATAGTGCTACTTGCAAGAGACTCAAGGTATATGTACATACATACATATTTATATTTGCATTATCCTTTTGCAATTTGTAAAAATTAAAATTCTGGTTTATAGATACCATCACTTATTACATTATAACTGTAGAACTATTACAGTTAGGAGATTCTTTTTTTATAATTTTGGAAAGATATTTTTTACCAAAAATAATAACTTATGAACATTTTCGCGATTTGAAAAACTGTTAACAAGCTGCTCTACAAACTCAAAAACTTTTAACTATTATTTTAAAATCGGTTATCTAAAAAAGTTATACATAGTTTTTGTTTTTGATAAGAGTCTATGCGTGTAATCAAGAGTAAAAGGTATATAGGTACATTATTTGTTGAAATAAAAGAGATTACCAATTCCCTGGATCCACACAAGAAAAAAATTGTAGAGGTAGGGTCTATTTTGAACTCTTTCCTTTCTTTATGGCAAACGGTATATTTTGTTCGGTTGAATCACGTCAGATGCTATAATTTCTCAAAGGAATCACCTACTCACAATACAACATACAAATTATGTTGAAATGAGGTTTATTCGCAGCCATGAACTCAAGTCAACATAATCAGCACCTCAAGATAATGTCTTATCCAGTTAAATTTTTTGTTTACATATATTGTTTGTATATTTATATGGCTTGTCTCAAAAATATTTTGTTCGCTTCATCCTTCTGTCCATGTGTCTGTGATACGCTTGTGTAACGGTCACAGGTAAAGGGATGAATTTATTATGAACTTCTTGTGTTGGGAGAGGGAACATTTGGTATGACATTGGAAAATAACAATGGATATTTTGGATATACATACCTTGTCAAAAGCTCATGCAAATTGCAACGAGTTAAATTCGAATGACATATCACTAAACTTAACTCTCGAAGCGAAGCAGAAAATACAATTGTGTTTACAAATAGGTCCAGTAAGGTTTTTCAAATTAACAAAAATCTTGTTTTCCGATGGAAAACCTTTTATGAATAACTAAAAACTTTGCCAGTCAATTGGTTGGAAGCTAACTTAAAATATGATAATTGCACCAGTGTATAATTGTGCATAACCTCCTATTGGAAATACTCTACAAAGAAGTAGCTACTTAACCCACGAATGTTATTTGATATTCTATGAAGACAACTTGCCTGTACTGCTTATGTGCTTAGTTCAGGTGATCTCGAGCTATCCGTCCCTCAATCGCATTCTCTCCGTTCGTTCATCGACGTCCACATTTTCGGCCTGCTGGAGCTGATCCCTAATCTCAGCAGCAGTGAGATGCCTTTTTCTCAGACCATCTAAGCACTATAAATCGGTTTTAGCCCTTTGTTGTCCCCGTTCAGGCAAGTATCATCATTTCTTTGAAAAATAACACTACACATAATGAAACCCCCAAAACAAAAATATCATTGACTTTATTATCTTGTTGAGTTGAATTGAGTTTAGACATTAAAGTCATCTGGTAAGATAGATAATACCGATGTTTCAGAAATACGTTTAAGAGGGACCGAAATTAATCTCATGGAGCATGGATTTTTTCATTCATAGTGACTGCGTTAAAGCTGTGACAAGATTTATGAGACTATTAAATATTGGAAGATATAAGTATATATGTAGGATTTAAACAGTATGTTGGTTATGTTCTTTAATCCAGTGATGTCATGCCCCTCTGTACATTCTTCCAAATCCAATCATTGGGTGTGCTATTTCCTTCTCTGATTTTTCTAATTTATGGTTATAAATACTCTGCTAAGCCTTTTGCAATAAATTAGAATTTCTCTGGGAAAGCAGTCGTG
Organism: Pocota personata; assembly: GCA_963082735.1. Classification (NCBI taxonomy): domain Eukaryota; kingdom Metazoa; phylum Arthropoda; class Insecta; order Diptera; family Syrphidae; genus Pocota; species Pocota personata. Next base: position 8,008,507 of record OY720433.1, read on the forward strand.
TAATTGACTCATGTATCTGTATACGGAAAATCTCCTACCGAAATGCAATCTCAAATACAACAGACCACTACGAGTGGGTTCATCTAATAATCAAAAAAAAAAATATTCATATATAAATGAAAACGCTTCGGCATAGAATCGAACTAGTTATCGTAAACTTATTAGTTTTGCTCTGTTCATCTACATGGCTGTATTTTTAGCTCCATCAATCAACGGAGATAGAAAAGCTTATAATTTTCCCACCACGCACACACGCGGGCTCTGTAATATTCAGCCCTTGCTTCCTTTATGTTTTTCTTCAATCTGTGTTTGCATAATTATTTGAAAGGGTGAATGAATGTTCGCATAGGCATGTACAACTACATATGTAAATTAAATGCTAATTTGCTTTACATCTTAAGTTATAACTAAAATATATTTGTTTATCGCTTCGCTGAATCTCCATCATTTGTTTTTATTTACGTGCGATAAATTTTGTGTTTTTTTTTGTATGTATATTTTCGTACGCGGTGTTAATTTGCTATTTCTTTAACAAAAAAAAGAAGTACAAAAATTATAAAGATTAGAAGAAAACAACAACATCATGCCAGTCTTCCATACAAAAACCATTGAAAGTATTTTGGATCCTGTTGCTCAACAGGTAAGTTCCCTTTTATATATCCATATATATTTTTTTTATATTTATGATCAAAGAAATTTATCTGTTGTCACTTTGTCTAGTGTAGGCATAATGACCTAAGTCTGTGTATTATTATAAACGAAGAGGAAGATAGAGTGAGGGAGCGAAGCAAATAAGCAATAAATCACCCAGAGATATTTTTAAAACACATTTCGAATGGCGATTATATGTACTTTTAAATAGTTGCAGCTTTTTTTTTCTTCAATTTTTGTTTGTTTACATGCTGCAAATGTCGGTTGTGCGTTTGAAGGAGTTTTTTTTTTCATGATGACTCATTGAGTCATGTTTGTGATTCAGATTCATAACGTCACTTATAATATAAATATAAATTTTAATTTGAAACGGCATGCCTCGGTGTTCATTTGATTTTTTACTGAATTTTTAAATTATTCGATACTGCATTCGGAAATTTAGACACATGGAAGGAGTTTTTAGTCTGTCATAAGCTTGTAGCTTATATCCATTTGACCGGGCGAGCTAATATTTTCCAGAAATGATGCATGTGGCGAAACGTCTATAGGTACCTTACCCGTTTCTGATATCAAATTATTATTAAAATATTTACGGCAAATTTCAAAATGTTATCGATAAGGCCTTTTCCCAAATTGCGGCATAATCGAGCTTACTGGTGCAAAAGCAAATCCCAGATACACTAACAATCTCCAAACGAAAAATCATTTTTCTTTGCATTTTGAGTATAACTAATCAGATTCTAACCTTATCTGGACATGATTTTACAAGCCACACGATAATATTCAAATTGATCCAGCATTTCATCCTTTTGATTTGTGGACGCTATGATCGTACTGCGACTTCCTCACGAAACATCGAAGTGAAAATTATAATAACCTTGTGGCCAACAGATGTAAGGAGGCAGGGCAAATTTATATGACGCTTTGTACAAGCACCGCCATGCATATGCTCCAAAATCGGTCCCTTCGTTCGGAACTATTTTTGCTAAGGACTCAGAGAATTCGATTTGTTCCTACTGCCTTAGCTAGGTCAGTTTCCATACTCCATACAGAGAATATCCTTCTGCAGCTTCTTCTCTAAATGCTTTGATAAGTACATAAACAGATAAACATACATACTTCAATAAAATACAAGTCATTCAGACCATTCTGTAAGTTTTGTTTTAAGTTGTTGCCAAGTTCATTCCGCACTGGTCTACTACGCCCACATAAATATGTACATATGTGTATAGGTAGAAAAAATCATCAAACTACATAAATAAATTAAAATACTCCCGTGCTACCATAATGCTCCATTTACGGTAGCAAACAGGTTCATATTTAAGATGTTTATTCTTTGATTATGTCAGAGAGCACTTGCTTTTGTCACTCATTCACTTTGTCAGCAGATAAGATGTTTTTGTGTTTGGATTGTATTTTTTTTTTTTTTTTGCTGCTTACCTGTTATGGTGTATAGTGTGAAGATTTATAAATGGTCATTGCGCCATAAATTTATTTAAATTATAGCTCCCCATCCCCATATATGGAGTGCGTAAATTGCTCTAAATGGGAAATCAATGGTATCACCTTACTGTCACTGAGGGGGTCAGCCAGCAATCGATTGTTGTAGATACACGACGAGTCACTATTCCTCGTGGATGGGATGGGTGGATTGGAGAAAAATGTGAGCGAGGCTCTTTTCGTGCGGATTATTGTTGTTCGCTCACTCTTCTTGGTTTTATATCCTGTGGTATCTCTTCAATTTCGTGTTTTAAAGTTTTTGCACTTTCCTGTGCTTCTGCATGTTTTTTTTTTTTGCACTGGGAATTGATGTGCATATGCACATATTTACTTCCTTCGTAAACAGGAAACATGCGTTCGTGGTTTGGGTTTTTTTTTTTCTTTTTTTTTTAACTTGGAAGAATTTTTTAATGAATCGCTGGACGTATTTTTCTTCCAAACAGCACAATTTTTATTTTTTTTGTCGTTTGCTACCATATTCTAAGGATGGCTTTGAAGAATCGTGTCCGAGATAATGTCAGATTCTGACATCACAGTACCAAGAATGTAAACAAAAGTGGAATTTGCTTAGGTTTTTTCGTGTGATTCGAAAGCGAAATAAGCGAAATTATAAGAATACAAGGAAGGATTCGGGTACACACTGTTTTCAAATAGTTGTGGGTAGCAATGGAAGAAAAAAACTGAGGCTTAAAGTAAACTGATGAGCATTCGAGGTATGACGAGTGTTGCGGGAAAACTGTTGAAGGGGCAGAATGCAACTGGTTTTATTGGAGCACTGTTTGTAAGACAAGCTTTAAAACATGAGAGGCAAGAACAATTGTTTCAATGTTTATCTATTTATATACATGGTCGGGGTGAATGTATTGCAGCCAGGTCAGAAGGGGTAAAATATTTCTCACGACGTTTGAGAAAAGATAGAAATTTCGCAGCATTCTTGGCGACTTCGATTTGTGGTCATTCCAATGAAGGTTGTCCTAAGGCTGCCCAGTTACAACAGTCACTGATCACGTAGATCAACATTTGGGTCCATTGTAACCATTATTGTATACTCTTTGAACCTGAAGAGAAGCCGCTAGATTAGAACCACCCTGATAGATATATGAACCCCAACAATTTTCGCAGCTCAACGTTACGTAAGTCTTCGACCCCCTCGAAGAAGTGACTCAAGAGTTCTCAAACTTCTGGCAGGACATTAACAGATCAGATGTCACACAGGTTCTCTTTTTTCTTCGTTCATGCAGCTCCTGCAGGTCATTGTGGACTACCCCGAGACGTCCGTTACAGTGGCCAGTAATGATGTTAAAGACGACTCGTGCATCTTCGAGACTAGGTTTAATAAGAGGAGGGGATCGCTCCTTGTCAAAAACTGACCAGAGTGTTCTCGCTATTACACGCATATGTTCAGGTTTTTCCATTGCGTATTTGCTCTTTTATAGCTGCATCAGCGATTTTGCGATGGGTATTGCTGAATGAGATGCCACTTGCACCACACCTAATACACCGGTCAGACAAGTCCACCGCACTTTTACATGCTCTGGCAGTATATTCGAAAGAATGTATTTGTATCATTTTGTTGGTGTGATTTTTCCCGGTATTCGGCAAACCGCCCACTCAATGCGCCTAAAACCCACCCTCCGTATACCGAGCATAGTGTATACCAAATATGAAATGAAGAAAACGAAAAGATATAATACCCCAGGTGGCAGTCCATTTTCCCTGGAAAATCCACCATTCGGAGGTCGGCCCTGCTATCATGTGACCCCTTTATAAAAAAGTTCAATGGTATGTCGATCTCCACCATCAAGATCGGACATCTCCAGAAACGGGACGGGTGAAGTGCAAGAGCTTTGAGGAGGAAAATAATGAACTCCGAATCAAGGTTAATGAAATGGAGCTACTCCACCAAAAGCTGAAGAAAGAAATAGATATACTTAGAGATAAAAACGAGGTTCTTAAGAATACTCATCTCTAAAAAGAACGCTAAGGTAGCCTACCCCGCTTAACTAGTCGCGAAGAAGAGCTAACAAGCGAAATGACTTGGGTCTCAAAGAAAAGACCTAGCACCTTCTTCACCCGAAGTCGAGCCAGAAAAAGAAGATAAGCGCAAGGAGTTGCAAGAAACAAATTTAAGCAAAATTAAGTCCTCCGTCGTTGGGATTACGGACTATAATAAGTTGCATTGCCTCCTCAAAGGAACGTTATCATCGAATTTTAAGGGACCTTCAGACTTGAAAATCCTTGACGCCATTAATATTATCAAGAAGGAGAAACAACCAAAGGAACGGGTTCAGTAAATACTGGTTAGGCGTGGTCTTCCGCTTTTTATGCTTAGTTTTGACAAGAAGAAAAATGTATACGATATTTACAATATTAAAATTATTCTAAACATCGTGGTCAAAATCGAAACTATGCGTAAGAGCACAAAATCGATCCCTCAGTTAAACCCTGTCAAGGTTTCAATCATACGCAGACTTATTGCCAAAAAGAGACCCGATGCGTAAAATATGACGGTAAACATCTTTTGAAAGAGTGCGACTTAAATAAGCAGGCCCCAGCGACTTGCACAAACTACAAATGTAAGCACCCAGTGAACTATCGAGGTTGCGAAGTGGCCAAATAGCTACAAAAAAGGTGCGATATACTTGAAAAAACCTTACGCCCGAACCAAAAAACAATTAAGGATAAACTTGGAATTGCTAAAGGAAAGGCAGCGAAAGAAAGTAAACCAATAAAGGAAAAGGCGAAAGATGAACGAACATTCTCTATAATTTTCGCGAAACTTGAAGAGCAAAGGGATAGTGGTGGGGCCTTCCTCTTCATTAAAGACTGTATTGAGCACTCTATGAGTACAATTATTGAACTCGGTACAATGCAGATAAGTACAGTTCCCCGCAACGCACACTAGAAAAGAATGACTTTATAATACGTAGGGACTAACAAAAGTTCGCTTAGTTGGTGTCAATTCAGTAGTTTTTTTTTAAAAAAGAAAAGCATTTCTGTAGCTTTCCAAATATTTATTTCCAAATTTCACAACAATAGATAAAAATGAACGAGAAAGAGAAAAAGAAAAATTAGTGACGTAAGCTCGGTTGAAGTTCCACCGCCAACACAGGAAGAAATTCATTTTGCCATTCTCTTCGGATTTCGACGTCAACTCACGCCAGTCAAAATTCTGCACGAATGCCAAAATGCATACGGAATAAATGCACAATCTCTTGTTACTATTATATTTCAAAGTGGTTTCGAAGATTCCAGACTGGCCATTTTTCTGTGGAGGACGAATCTCGTGAATGTCGGACCAAATCCTCGACCGACGATACAAATGTGTACCTGGTGAAGTCTAAAACTGACGAAGATGCCAGGATGAGACAGGAGATGATAGGGGGTGAACTGGGCTTGAATGCCATGGCTGTGTCACGAATTTTAAATTATATATATTTAGAGCAAAAGAGGCTCGTGGTCATTTTGCTCAATATTTCCTGGATAAGTTTGAAAATGGAGAGTCAATCTGCTTCAATAAGATCGTTACAGGTGATAAATCTTGGTTTTACAAGTACGACCCGGAAACCAAACAGCAGTCCATAATATGGGGCCCAGAAGGTGCAAATCCTCCAGTAAAGGCCAAACAACAAAAGTTATGATGTAGATGTACTTCACCAGGGCGAAAATGGTCGCCGTCATCCCGCTTAAAACTGGTCAGACAGTCACTGCTAATTGGTATACTGAAACTTGCTTACCACAAGTTTACCAAAATTTACTAGGACACCGACAAAAAGAGGAGCTACGCCGCTACGACAATGCGCCTGCGCACACTGCTGAAAAAACCAACAACTTTCTTGCGCTCTCGGGCATCAATGAAATTCGCCCAGCACCTTATTCTCCGAATTTGAGGGGGAAAATCTTCACATCTAATGAGGAGATTATTAATGCAGTCAATGCCGAATAAAGAGGATTTTGAAAGCTGTTTTGAAAGGTGGATCTATCGGCTGAAATTAAAAAAAAGATAAAAATTAAATATCTAAAGTTAAAATTATTTTTGTGTTTTATTATCCAATCAACTAAGCGAACTTTTGTTAGTCCCTACGTACATATATATTTAAATGCTAAATACACCTTTTGGGATTAAAGATGAAATTCACCGAAAGGCAGACTACTTTACGAAGCCGGCATGCAGTTTGGTGTAGACTTTTTTTCAACTTGGAAACCCCTCCCAGCCTCATAAACTTCTTTATCGTAAAAGGGGTGGCTAAGAATTTTACGAACAGTTGTATTGATAATAACTGCAAGTCTAATGACAAAAGAAGAAAACCAATTGGGGCAGCTTTAAAAAATATTGCGAAGAAAATATTTTTCTGAATGTGTCGTTTAAAACACCGTACGAAATAGAAGACTTACAGAGTGCCGCGTGGAACAACACTCCCTATATGGGAAAAGAAGAGATCATGTAAAAGATGGCAACAATCCCGCGCTCCCCAGCATAAAACTCATTCGAACCACACAACTGAGATAAAAAATGTGTTATTAGCCAATCTTCGCCAGGCAACAAAAAAACTGAAATATAACAAGGCGCCTGGCTATTATTTAATAACCGGACAGATCCTCAGGGATTTGCCAAAGTACTAATCAAACTCCTTTATCTTATAAATGCTTCGCTAAGTTCCAAGGCAATGAAAACTCGCCGAAGTTATAATGGTTCCAAAACCGGGAAAATCTTAACGACAAAAAATCGTACAGATCGATATAATATCAAATGTATAATATTTGAAAAACCCCCCTTGAAACGCAATTGTACAAAGACTTGGCGCATTGTTCTTAACGAGACTAAATCAACGCTAACTTGCAGAAAACTAAAAAAACATTCACATTTTGAATAACTCGGTACAAATATTGTATGCAAACTAGAAAAAATATCTAAGAATGACAATAGACGTAAAACTTAAAGAGCTCGAAAATAGATTCAGATAAATGTATTGGCTACTTGGAAGACATTCCATATTAAGCAACACTACGGTCCATAAATTTGCGGGCAATATGAGGGGCGAGTGATAAGTTTGCGGCCTAAGGCATTAAGTGAAAGTAGAGATTCGATTAAAAAAATTTATTTTTCAATATAATCTCCCTCGAGCGAAATGCATTTCTCACATCGAGCATACACTACCTTAATACCACCGAAAAAATATTCTTTTTCTTTGCCTTCAATAAGACTTTCTACGTCCGCCTTGATCTCGTTCTCATCTGCAAATGTCCGGCCTCGTAACTCTGTTTTCAAATTGAAAAAAAAGGAAAAAGTCGCTCGGGGCCAAGTCTGGGCTGTAGGGTGGGTGGTCTATCGTTGAAAAACCTGTCTCGAAACCCGCGCTGTGTGAATAGGAGCGTTATCCTGCAAAAACAACACTCCGTGCCTGAGTTTCCCACGTCGCTTCCGTACGACCGCTTCACGTGTCTGAGTCAATAAATGTTCGTAATACTGACCATTCATCGTAGTCTCCTTTGGCTCACCTTCGCTGTCGCAAAAAAAACAGTCGCCATAAGCTTCGAAGCCGACTTTTCTACCTTGAATTCCTTCGGCGGCCTCTCCCCTTTTCAAATCCACTGCTTAGATTCTTGTTTGAACTCCGCATCGTATTGGTGAACCCAAGTCTCATCTACAGTTACGATTCGGTTGCAAATGTCGTCGAGATTGTCCCCGGCTAGCTCCAAAAAACTCGAGTCATCGCTGAAATTTTGTTCATCCAATCCGTTCTTTAGTGATGTGCAACTCGTCCGCTATCTGCCACATTTTTATTCTTCGGTCGGTCAGAACTAATTTTTGAACTTTTCCGACGTTTTCTTCGGTGACCATTGACACAGGACGCCCTGGGCGGGGGTCGTCTTCACAGCTCTCTCGTCCTTTTCGAAATAAGCGAGCTCATTTTTTTTACCATGCTATACGAAGGCCCAGAATCCTGAAGAGTCGATGACATGTCTTCGAAAATTTCTTTAGTCGATTTTCTTTTTTTTACGAGGTACTTTATCACGGCGTGGTGCTCAAAATCGCGAAAAATCCATCTCGTACTTGCACCACTTTGGCAGTCGATCTAGGCGTTCTATCGATCAGCTTCTTAATAGTTTCCAATGTTATTAATCTCTAAGCTCTTAAAGTTTGGCTTTCGATGTTGGATACTGTCTTCGAACCTTTCTGCCAAGTTCGTCCCAAAGCAGCTCTACTGGGTTGAGGTCAGCTGATTGGGCAGGCCATTTCATAGTTTTCAGTGTTCCTTCTTGTATTTCCTGGAAGAATGTTTCGGATCATTATCTTGCATTAATGTGAATCCAAGGGCTATTAATCGCAAACCCGATGGTGTGTGTTCTTCTAATATTTGTCCGTTCTTCTTCTTATTCATGATTACATCGATACGGATGAGGTCTCCAACACCGTGGGAGGAGAAATATTCCCAGACCATTATTGAACCATCGACTTTCTACCTGTCGGTTGATGTCCAATCCTGGTGCCCTCTTCCCCAACCTAGCCGGTTGACTTTGTTTTGAGATCGTAGCAAAGGTTTTCGTACTGTTACTCGACCGTGAAGGCCTGCAGCAGCTAAACGCCTCTTTGTCGATGTTACTGATATCTGCTTTGAGTGCGAATGGTTGAACTCTGCACAGACTTCTGGAGCTGTAAGCCCATACATTATTTCCGTTTTATGTTAAGTTAATGATGTTTGAAGTTTTGTTTTATTACTCCCTACATTGATTTATGCGTTAATTCCGTTGTTTTTTCTTAAAACCCTTTACCTGTTTTGAGATGTAATGATATCTACTATCGACTCTAACAGGATTCAAACTGATTTTATATGAGCAAGTACTGAAGCCTATATGGACTTATGGTATACATACTGGGGTTTTACTAAACTAAGCAATAAAAATATTCTAGTCTAAGTGCTAAGAGCAATCGTGAATGCTCCATGGTACATATATTAGGAACAATGATATACACTTGGGAATAGCTACCGTCGTAGACGATATCACAAACTTTGCTTGCAAACTCCGTATTCGTCTTCATAGTCATTGCAACAACGCCATACTCCAAATTCTGGACGTGACAAAGAACGAAACCGATCGATTTAGGGCAATAAGGAGTAGCCGCATGTAATGGCGATATCAGTAGGTGATTTTGCTGAAAAGCTACCTGCGCAACGCGAATATTTTTTGAAACTTAAACTACTAGATAAGGTAACTTAGTTGTAGTAAACAAGAAAAAGGGAGGTGTTTTTAGTAAGTAATAATCGTTTTTAGTAAGTTATAATTCGCCACATAAATACATTCAGCATCGAGTTGATGTTGGGCATCACTTGGACAGTGGCATTCTTTAAAGCTTGGAAGGTATTGTGGGGATCTTTGTTGGTTTTATGTTCAACTACGCCCCACACAAAGTAATCCAACGGATTAAGGTCTGGTGAGTTATTTGGCCATAAGTTTGGTGTTATGTTCATTTCTGAGGCGGTCCCGTTTATTGCGCTGACGCAAAATCCTGTTGGAACACATATGGTCTTTCTTCACTCACACTGTCTATCCAGGACTTAACAACTGCCTCTAGCACTTCGATGTATCTGGCAGCATCTACTCGAAGATATAGTAGGAAAAAGTAGGGAGGCATAACATGACCTTCACTGTTCACTCCTCTAATGATTATCTCACTGGCAGAAAACTTGGTGTGCGTCACACGGGGGACATCTGAAGGTTCTATACACAGCCATCTGTCGTTATTTCTATTGCTCTTCTGATTGACATTTTTTTCATCGAAAAAAAAAAAAAAAAAACCAAAGGCCTGGATCTTACGGATGCTTCAACTTGTTAAGGAGCCACCTTCCTCGGAGGGTACGCTGCTTTTTCGTTTCCTCCTACATAAACTGGCTACTTCCTATGGTATAATGCTTATATCGGAGGTTTTCATGAACCACGCCGCGAATTAGACGCTCGAGACACTTGAAGGTCCATTGCAATTGACCTGAAGGTCCATTGCAATTGACCTCATCGACGTTCCAAGGTCCAGGCGAATACGATGTTGCACTTGTTGAACAAGTTCCGGTCTTTTCTTTCTGTCCGATCGTGTTGAATACTTTTTACGTTTCGAAACAGGCGCAACATCGCCACCAGAACTCCTTTAAATCGCCGTGAAAGTTGTGAACGAACGAACGGTCTGCACTGTGGTCTGCACATATGGCAACAATCATAACGTGTCTTTTAATATATCATGTTAGGTATTTCTCTGGCATTGTATCCGGAAAAAACTTAAACGTCTGCTACCAGTGCGATCAACACTATGACGGTATAAACACATATCGCTAAATAGCATCCGCACCTTGTATAATTGTGATGTGTTTGTCAACCACCTTCTCAATTCCCTTAATAATGAAGGACGTAAGATGGTAGGAATTTTGGATTTCCCTCTTTTGGAAAGGTATTTTACTGTCACCTTTCAATTCAGGCACATCATAGGATGAAAGCTACTATGTCAGCTCCTTATTGCAGTAGTGTTGCATTTCAACGTGCTGTTTTAAAGGGCTTCAGGGAAGATATTGCCCACTTTCTGGCGTAAGTGTTGCAAATATTTCTCGCAACTTTCCACCCTCCTCTGATCGGCAGATAAGTTTGCCTAATCAGGAGTGCTTTAAGTAAGAGTTCCAGAGCCTATGTGTATTTCTTATTTTGTATCTGACTTCGATCCTCTTTACTAATTGAACTGAAGTTTGTCAGACACAGTAATCATTGGTCCACCCAGGTGGTATCCCTCTTAATGATTTTAGTTTTCTTCAAATGCTGGAGTTATATAGTTTAAACGTAGTAAGCAGAATGTGAGTAGGTGGTAGAGAGCACGGCCGACTTCCTCTGTAAATGCACACCTCTCCGTTTGAAGAATACTTCTTCAATGGATTGAGTGAATTTTTGGGAACAACGCTGAATGTAGTCCTAACATTTATTCTGGCATTGGCTTAGTTTCAAGAGGCCACTAGAGTCATGTCTTCTAATTTTCCTTTCACAGGGGAGATCCGAGTGAGGCTATTATAACATGCTATAGCACATGCTTGTCCACGCTGCTAAACGTGGCTCGATTGTTAGTAATCGTGAGGTGGGTTGCATTGTATTGCATATAGAGCTCTAGAGGCTTATATTATTATGTATTTGGCGCAAATGAAGCGATGTGATTCCTATCATCGGGCATGGTTTCATCCGACTATATCTTATAGATGAGCTGCTGAATGTCGTTGCAATATAGAGAAACCTAAGGTTGTACTCTTTGTCCTTGTATTCATATAAGTTCGAGACTTCTTCCCTTCTATAAATCTCGCAATTTTTTCGATATCACGTTGGTCATGCTTTTGGTATTCGTCTTTCCTTTTCTGCAGGTACAGCTGACAAACGGATCTGATCCTACTATTTTGTCAGCGTTTGCTTGTTCACAACCAAAATCAAATCAGGGCTTTCCAACAAGTGGTTGAGTGAAATCTAGCACATTAGTTGAAATACTTAAAATGGCTTCCTGGGAGTATAATTCCGCATACATTTCCACGTACAGGAACATGTGTTTACAATCTGTTGCTTCGACTATGGGAATGCTCTATGCTCCGGTCTTTTTTTCTTGTATCTCTTCAGACATTTCTAAAACACTATTCTACTATTAATACTTGTAAATATTCTACATCATTAATTTATTCCCCTCCCAAGGTATCCCGTTTGGTGATTCTCCATGAAGAAGCTGAAGATGGCAACGCTATGCCAGATCTCAGCCGTCCAGTGCAAGTGGTCTCAATGGCTGTCACCAATCTCATTAAAGTCGGCAGAGAAACAATCAACAGTTCCGATGATAATATTCTCAAACAGGATATGCCATCCGCCTTGATGCGTGTGGAGAACGCTTCCCAACTACTAGAGGAAGCATCTGATATGTTGAAAGGCGACCCGTACTCGGGTCCAGCACGTAAAAAACTTATCGAAGGAAGTCGTGGAATTTTACAAGGAACATCTGCCCTCCTACTATGCTTCGATGAATCCGAAGTGCGTAAAATCATCCAGGAATGTAAGCGTGTATTGGATTATCTTGCCATTGCTGAAGTGATCGGCTCTATGGAGGATCTAGTGCAATTCCTTAAAGATCTAAGTCCGTGTCTTAGTAAAGTCTCACGAGAGGTGAGTGCTCGTGAGAAGGAACTCACGCATCAGGTGCACAGTGAAATTTTGGTGCGCTGCTTGGAGCAGGTTAAGATATTAGCGCCAATCCTTATTTGTAGTATGAAGGTGTATATTCATATCGTTGAGCAAAATGGCGTTGGGGTTGATGAAGCGGCTGAGAATCGAAACTATTTGGCATCACGAATGACCGATGAGATTCAGGAGATCATTCGTGTGTTACAGTTGACCACATATGATGAGGATACTAGCGAGCTAGACAACCTAACGGTATTGAAGAAGATCAGCAATGCCATTCATAATAAAGCGGGACTTGCTAATGATTGGCTAGCCAATCCATACGCTCTTAAAGGTGGAGCTGGTGAGAAGGCCTTGCGTCAAATTATTGAAAATGCTCACGAAGTTGCTGATAGATGTCTGCCACAGGACTCGATGCCAATTCGTAAAATGGCCGATGACATAACAACCATGGCGAATGCGTTATGTGAGCTTCGTCAAGATGGCAAAGGAACTAGTCCTCAGGCAGAAAGTTTGGCCAAAAACCTTCGCGATAAGCTGGGCAATCTACAGCAGTCTTTAATGAATGCTGTGATAGGAGTCAATAAAGCCGGTGTGCAACAAACCGCTCATACTATTCAAGGGCGATTAGAACAGGCGTGTAAATGGCTGCAAAATCCAGAAGTCAACGATAATGGCTTGGGCGAACGTGCAATTGGTTTAATAGTCGAAGAAGGTAGAAAAGTTGCTGAAGGTTGTCCCGGATATCAGAAGGCTGAGATTTTACAACTCTGCGATGAGGTAGAATACCTGAAAATGAACGCCGCTGGTAGCACACCAAAGGCTAAAGAGTTTGCTAAGAAGCTTACACACAAATTGCACGAACTGAAGGAAGCGATTCAGAATGCGTTGGTGAATAGGATCGTCAAGGACTTTATGGATGTATCGACTCCATTGAAGCAATTTAGCGAAGCTGTTAACGTTCCTGAAGGAACACCGAACCGGGAACAGAATTTCAATCAAAAATCGAATAATTTGCAAGCATTTAGCGATCGGGCTTCCAAAACTAGTCGAATGGTGGCCGCTGGCGGTTCAGGAGGCAATAAGAAGATTGCTGAGATTTTGTTATCGTCCGCAACGCAAGTTGATAGTTTGACTCCGCAACTGGTGTCTGCCGGACGGATTCGAATGAATTATCCTGGCAGTACCGCTGCTGAAGAGCATTTGACCAACTTAAAGCAACAGTATGCCGATACTGTTCTCCGAATGAGAACACTCTGCGATCAAGCTACTAATCCAGCTGATTTCATTAAAACTTCTGAGGATCATATGCAGGTGTACGTGAAGCTCTGCGAGGATGCCATACATACAAAGCAACCACAGAAGATGGTTGACAATACATCGAATATTGCACGATTGGTAAATCGTGTCTTACTGGTAGCTAAGCAGGAAGCGGATAATTCTGAGGATCCTGTCTTCACAGCGAAATTGAATGCAGCCACGAATCGTTTGGAGAATTCGTTGCCAGCTATGGTTGGCGATGCAAAAATGGTTGCAACGAACATCAACGATAGTGCTTGTGCCAGTGCTTGGAGGGATTCTTATAAGAGGGTGAGTGTGATTGGATGGTGTTTGATTCGTTCGTCAATTTTTTATTTGTTTTTAGCTGCTCGCTGATGTGCGTGATGTTCGATCGGCAATATCGCCATATCTAGCTGATGTGCCACCACCAGTGCCTGAACTAAGTGCCTTGCATTTGTCGTCCAATGATACTAAAGGTATGCAAGTGAAAGATGATCTGTGAATGTGAAATTATTTTCTTCAATTATTTTTTTTAAGCTGAACGTGCACCACCACGTCCACCACTACCACGTGAGGGTATGGCACCAACTCGCCCACCACCACCAGAAACCGACGATGAAGATGAAGTCTTCCGCACAATGCCACATGCTAATCAACCTATTTTGGTAAAATCGAACACAATGCTGTGCTGATTATAGCTTATTATTTTGGTTTTTCATAGATTGCGGCAAGAGGTCTCCACCAAGAGGTCCGTCAATGGTCTTCCAAGGATAATGAGATTATTGCGGCTGCCAAACGTATGGCAGTTCTAATGGCAAGACTTTCGGAATTGGTTCGCGCCGATTCAAAGGGTAGTAAACGTGAACTCATCGCCACTGCTAAGCAAATTGCTGAAGCATCAGAGGATGTGACACGCTTGGCTAAGGATTTGGCCCGTCAATGCACAGATCGTCGAATTCGTACGAATTTGCTGCAAGTTTGCGAACGTATTCCAACCATTGGAACACAGCTTAAGATTCTGTCAACAGTTAAGGCAACAATGTTGGGCGCTCAAGGATCGGATGAAGATCGTGAGGCAACTGAGATGTTGGTGGGCAACGCACAGAACCTTATGCAAAGTGTAAGTGGTTATTTATTTTTATTAGATTTTCTTTAGTTAGACAAGCCCCCTATAGGGGCCAGATATTTTTCGTAGATTCTATAATTGTCTCGGGATTAAATCAGTTGTGACTAAATTCTGAAAATGAATTGTCAATCATTGAAAGGCAACTCTCTTCGGATGATTAAATTAATTTTAGTCGCGAAAAAATTAGTTGACACGGCAACTATTACTTAATTATACAGTCTAATCGTAGTTGATGATTGTATTTTGATTTGTATTCTCGTTTTCATTTAAGAATCAGGAGTGAGTATATACTACTATTTTTGTATTTAACAATTTAAAACATTATTTAATAAAAGTAAACCAGCAGAACCAGCTGTTATAAAATAGCGACAGGGACGCATTATATCGGTCTTAGACATAATATGAAATAATTTTTAATTTGTCAGTTATCAGCTCCAGTTAAACAAATAATTAGTTAGTTACCATTCATTCCCTCTGATTTATTCTCAACTAAAAAAAAATAATAGCCTAATCATTTATAAAAACGAAATCAATGATTACTAACAATTTTTTAAATTGTACTTACATCTGAAATTTAATTAATTCCGTTGTAGTTGGTTACATGTGTTGTGGGCGATGTTCATTCCGCATATTGCCGTCGTGTAGTGGTAACATCATCGCTTATCACGCTGCAGGTTCCCAGTTCGAATCATGATGTCAAGAATCATCTATTTATTTCGCATAACACTGGCAGTAGTCATATGGCTAAAATGCAACTTGATCGTGATGATGACATCAGGAGGACGGAAAAAATACTGTGAATCATAAGCAACGACAATAACAGCAAAATAAAAATACTCCCCAGTTATCTGGACGCCACCCTTGGAGTTCACTGAAACTTAATACCACCTGAGTTTCAAACCAACTACACCAATCTGTCTTCCTCTCTGTCTCTTCCCCTTTCCACAAAAACGCCCGTGTCCTAAAATTAGTATAAGGGTATTCATATCCCCTTTGACACGTGCAAATTTTAAAAAAAAAAAATAGACGGGTGGAAATAAATTTGGAAATGAATTTGACCCGTTTCATAAATTATATACAGTAATGAGTTTTTGAACTAGCATCTGTTTCATTCTTCAGACCGACGATAGCGTCGATAACGTAGTCATTTAAACGTAGTAATGAATGATACAAAATTTAAAATGTCAGTTCTGAAATCGGAAGCAGTTTAATTGTGGCCCATCCGTGTTCAAAGTTAAAACGGGTTATAAACAAATTTTGCGTGGCTTCGACCAAATGCTTCATTCAACTTTTATTACTAAATCATAACCATCAACTAACTAACTACGTATGCTTTGTATATCCTCTATAAATGAGCAGATTCCCCGTAATCGTAATTTGTGTGTCAAAAGCCACAGTTTAGGATCAAATTTGTAGTGGCGACATCTATTTTTAAATATTTTAAATGGCTGTGTTTCTACCCTGTCTCATAGGGTACGTAGTTTGTAATTTAGAGAAATAATAACGGTAGACCCCCAAAAATATATCATATATATTTGTGATCAGCAGCAAAAATTATGTCCATCTAGCCATGTCTGTATGTCACCACTTTTTGGGCCTTAAATTTTAAACTATGAATTTCAAATTTGGTATGTATTGATATATAACCTTTTTTAAAAATATGCCCTTTTTTAAATATTTTTCCTATAAACTGAAAAAATATCGAAATATTAACGAAATATATAGACGCTCACTTCTATACAATTCGTCCATACATTATATAATAACGCCACGTCCACTTTTGGGGGTTATTTTCCTCCAAAAATCGTATTTTACTTTCTCAGTTATGTATGGTGATGATTAAGTCTTGACATTCGGTTAAAAACCGAAGTCTTTGCTAAAAATTGGAAAGTTTTTGCAGAAAAATGAAGCTGGTTGTTAAAAAGCGAAAAGAATAAAATCGTTAGCTTGTACTACTGGTAAATGCGTTCCACTAAACATCTAATTCTATGTACTTGCTCAGGCTCAATGGAATACATCTCTTTTAAGACAAGATCCTAAAAATAAATTTTCTTATTTTTTTTTTGAGTCAAACATTGTACATGCCTCATCCACTTTGTTTGAGTGTGATCAGAAGATGAGTTATAAGGTATCATACGATCCTTTTCAGGTAGATTTTAGCTTTTCAGTATGTTTTCATTAGCATTGCTGGGCCCCATTATAATGATTAATGCAAATTTTATCTTTTCGTATTCCAGGTTAAGGAAACAGTCCGCGCTGCCGAAGGTGCTAGTATAAAAATTCGTTCCGATCAAACCAACCATCGGCTACAATGGGTCAGACGCCAGCCTTGGTACCAATATTAACAAATGAAACATTTCGAAAGAAAAATAAAACGAATTTGCCAAAACCGAAGGGAATCTTACAATCATTTGAAATCAACCGAAATTATTTTATGTCTATTTTAATATTTTAACTGACAGTTTTTTTTTTATATAATGTCTGAAGTATTGACTATAAAATAGTTACATAAATGCAATTAACAACGAGATTTTTTTTAATTTTTTTTATATACTTTATATCATATACATAGAAACTATAAGTTGGAAAAATTGTTATTTCTGGAGGAAAGTCTAACTTATGTATGTATTGAAACAAAGTGCTTCTTAAAAATGTGTAAAACTCTAGTACACTTACCAATGTAACTGCACAAGAAATACTTACAGCAAAATAAATAAAAAAAAAAATATAATAATAAAAATTATTACAAAAGTATTTAACTAAAAAACAATTATGAAGAGCAAGAACGCTTTTGTTGTTGTATTGTTGCTTGTAATTTGTTTTAAAGAATAATTTATAAACTATTAATATTAATGTTAAAATTATATAAATGGAAAAATAAAGATATTTTTACGTTTTTGTGAGATGTTGTGTTTGTAAGCGAATGAACAACTGTGACATCTACTACTGTGACTGGTACAGGGAGCAGAAGCAGCGATTATTTCGATGCGAATTTGTCGTCAGGGGCAGACTTAGACAAAAATTCTTGAGTTTTAGGCATGTGAGCGAACACCTGATGACAATCCGCATTAAAGCAAAATTTAATAACATAAGTTTAATATGCGCTCACTCCCTCACAGAGGATAAGGACGATGTGTCCAAAGATTGCTTTTATGAGCTCCTCGACATGACTTACGACGAATTAAAATCATGCTTGGCGATTTTAACGTAAAAATTTTAAAGGAGGGCATATTTGCAAACACCGTCGGAAAATGCAGCCTGACTGCGGCGCACTATGGGACCAACCAGCACTTATCGTCTCAAAATGTTTTTTTCAAAAGTAAAATTTCAATGTTTATATTAATGAAAACGGGTAGATGAAGAGAAATTATGTCGCCCAAATAGTTTTGTGAAGTAACTTTTTAAATCTTCATTCTTTGTAACCGCAAATGTAACTACATAGGTGTAACATATTTTCCGTTGTCTAATGTTTCACAAAAAAAAACTAAAGTTGCAGCTCTGATTTGTCCTCGAAGTACACTACGTTTGCATTCTTTCTCTATGGAAAATTGTATTACGGTTAAATACTGTTATTTTTTTACATTTTGATTGTCTCTTGTATGATTCGAAGCTCAGTTTCGTTTCTGCTTCAGAGTAGTTAAAATGGATAAACAGCTTACCAGTGAGTTAAAAACGGTTGTAAATATTTAAATAAAGAAGGTTTGTCAGCAAGAGTTTTTAAAAATATTGGATGCAGCCACGTGACAGTAATAAAATTATTAAACAAAATTAAGGTGTTTGGTACCACAAAACGCAAAACTGGTACCGGTAAATTAAACAAGAAGACAAGTTGCAAAGCAGACCGAATTTTAAAAAGAATATCATGTGGTAATCGAAAAAAGACAGCAAAGCATGTAAATTTAAAGTTTTTTGAAGAAACATCTAAAAAAGTTAGTAACAGAACGGTCAGCAGAAGACTAAATTTGTTCCGATTCTTACCTAGAAGACCAAGAAAAAACTATCTTTGACTCTAAAGAAGAGAGCTGCAAGATTTAACTTTGCCAGAGCTAATCAGAATTGGACTGAAAATGATTGGAAGGCTGTAATCTTCACCGACGAAACCAAATGCAACACCTCAATTCATCAGATGGTATCCAATACATCCGATAGAGAACCGGGGAAGATTTAAACGAGGAGTGTGTTTTAACCAGAAACAAATTTTCCGTTAGTTTTATGCTATGGGGCTGCATTTCATTTTTTGAACAAGGGGAATTAGTGTTTTGCGCTGGTTCAATGAACAGCTACATTGATCATAAGAATCTTGATTCCGGTTATTATTGACCCCATCTTTCAGGATGACTGCTCCATGTCATAGGGCGAAAACAGTAAGTTGTACTATTTTATAAGTCTCTTGAATCTTACAAACAAAACGGTACGAAGTTAAAACAGCAATTCAGGAAGCTTCACAATAGAATACTGTCAAAAATTAATAACTTCTATGCCTCGCAGAGTTCAAGCCATACTTATACTCCAATTAAACCCTGCTAATGATATGAAGTGAAATATAAAATATTCTGTCAACTTCAATTATTATTTTTATTTTATTTAAGGTAGTTTAAAATGAAAATCTGTTCAGCTCAGTTTTCATCCCATTACTGTTTTAAAATAAGAAATGAATGCAAAGACTGCCTAAATTAGAAAATTTTAGTCTCAGATTATTTGCTAACAATTACTGAAAGTATTTACCGACAGTACCACTCTCTAAATTTTATAACCATTCGAATCCAGAGAGTCTCAGCGAAATTTGATTAAAATTCTGATGTGGTACGAGTAACTTTTATTTGTCCACTACGGTACATAAGTATAACTTATTTTCGCAAAATGAGTGAATTCGTGATTTCTATTTCGTGACTTGTGTAACTTTTTCATTTATAATGGAACAAATATTTCGAATCTGGAAAAGTACTTATCATACATGAATCTACCGGCTAAAAAAATTCAAATAGTCGTATCTGCTTTCCAAATTCAAGGATAATCGGATAAAAGTAAGTAGAACAAAGGAACGTTTTGAGAACCGTAATTCATCGTGGTTGGACTGTGAATTTAAAGTGATATTTGATGAAGAGCAACCATCAACATCTGGAGAACGTGGACGACCTTCAAAACCTTATGAAAAATTGTCTGAAAAATCTAAGAAACAAAAGAATATGGAGTTATTTCAAGAATATGGGCTAGAATATACATAACGAATACGTACAAGGACTAAGAAGACTAGAAGAAGCCTTTCTTGTAGTCACAATACGGACTATGAATAGAGAGGACATTAAAGAAATAATGAAGCAAATATCGCATGAGATCGGCACTGTTGCTTCGTATTCTATTCACGAGGCTTTGAGTATTTATATTGATTTAGGTCTTTAAGTTCTTGTTTGGCTAAAAAAAATTGCTCGATCTTTCCATCTTATCAGATGTTAGCACACGCTATAAAAAAATGTGCTATCCAACACTACCGAGCATCAAGGTAACTGATATTGGTGCTAAAATCAAGTTGCAAGATCTGTTAGACCATACTGTTAAGCGCATTTTGATTACTGACTCTATTTACAACCCTAGATCGAAAAATCTCAAGCTCTTTGCCAAGTGGGGCTGAAATGGCTCTTCGGGACGGAGTGAATACAAACAGATATTACCAGGGGAAGATAATTTAATTTCTGACTCCAATTTATTCATTGCTTCATTCGTGCCGATAAAGCTTATTAATATGGATACAAACGAGGTTCTTTGGCAAAATCTTGTTCTTCGGTACGATATTGTCGTCCGATTTCTATCGAGCTTTCAAAACAAACTCCTGACAAAACAAGAGCTGCCGTTGGTGATATACGAACACAGATAAATGAGTTACAAGCTACTCTATTAAATAAAGATAGTGATGTGATTGAAATCAAACACGAGCTGTTTTTAACAATGATCGACGAAAAAGTAGCTCAAGTTCTTACTGATACCAGTTCTAGTGCTATATGTACTATTTGTGGAGCAAAACCAGAAGAAATGAATGACTTAAACAAAGAGGAAAATAAAAAATATGTGCAAAATCGTTTCCGGACTGAAATGGGTTTTATATATAGATAAACCACGACAGGGTAGTGGGAACAGCAATGATGGTAACACAGCTCGTCGATTTTTTCTAAATTACCACTCTTCGCAAATATAGCAGGAGTTGACGAAAAAATAATAAAAAGATTTTACGTTATCTTACAAACATTTTCATCAGGCATGACTATCAATCCAGAGTTATTTAGCAAGTATAGCCTCAACACTGCATAATTGTATGTGGAAAAATATAATTGGTACTATATGCCCTCTTTGGTCCATAAAATATTGATGCATGCTGAAAACATAGCTCTTTCAGACCAATAGTTCACAATTGTGCGGGTACATTTAAAAAAAATATTCTGAGGAAATTAGTGAAATTTTCGAGCTAAGACCGGTACGCATCGATTGTGCGTTTAGTTTTCTACCATTCCTTCAATACACTTTTGTTTATTTTTTTTATTAAAGCTTTGGTAAAAAGATATAACCTCACCAAATTTCACTTAAATCGGGCAATATTATTTTCTCAGGTCTGAAAGGGATAGGTCAGTTGTTCGAAGATGCACAGGAGTCGAGCAATAAAGACTACAAAAAATAAGGTTAACCCACTCCAGAAAATGCTCGAGAGCAGAAACAAATACTTTGTTATTTACATCTGATTCATTTATATCAAGAATGAGAAAAAAAAAGTTTCCAAACAGCTGTTTGGAGAAGCTAAACTGCTCTTATATTCTTTTGGAAAATCTAACTAATCATTGAAGGTAAGAATGAATGCTCTTATTTCGTGTAATTAATAATATTCGAAATATTCAGTAAAGTTTGCCATTTCATCATGCATCGTTTAACGCTTCCCGAACGTGTTGAAATTATTAAAAAATATCGAAATTCCTGCTCAGTTGTAGATACGCAAAGTGAATTTCGTCGTGAGGTCGGTCGTCTTCATGGTTTCAGTGCGCAGACAATTCGTCGCACCGTGGAAAAGTTTGAGTACACTCTTTCGGACCTTCAGCCACCAACCAGACAGAGATCGGCGCGAAGTGAAGAAAACATAACCGCCGTAGCGGCAAAGTATCGAAGAAGACCCAGAAATGTCGATTCGGCGCCAATCAGTGGAATTGGGCATCGCCAGAGAGTCAACCAAGCTTATTTTGCGGTTGGATTTGGGCCTACATCCGTATAAGATTGTGCTGATGCAAGAATTGAAGCCGGACGACCATAGACAATGCCGTGAGTTCGCTAATTGGGCGCTGGAAATGTTGGCCGGAGATCCGAATTTTGGCCAAAAAATTATCTTCTCTGTACTTATCATAAGACGCCATATTGATACTAGCCACATGGTGCAGAAACATGAAACTTATCAGAATTGGAAGAAAGTACATAAAAGATTCTACTGAAAGTGGTCCACTCAATCCATGCCTCCGCGTGTTCAAATTCCAAGCCAAGAGTGAAACAAATGTCTATTGGCTCATATTAATCTCAGCTACGCCTATTGGCGCTGGAACATAAAACTTACCAGAATCGAAAGACAGTAGCTTAAAGACTCTACTGAAAGTAATCCACTAAATCCGCACCTCCGCGTATTCAAATGGTAGATTGTAGATTGGTTACAGGGGTGTACGTGCACTGCGACTTTTAAGGATCTATTGTGATCTCCGGACCTGGAGCTCAAGTCGATGACATACTCATACTTAGAGCACCTCCTCCAGTCCAATTGCATTGATGAACCGAAGTGTTTCTGATAGTTGGTAGGCATCCAGCTGGTTCCTTTTTGTGTGGATCAATGCTCCAGATTCTTTAAGTAGATGCCCTGGGATTTTCCTAAGGTCCCCGCCGAATCTGCTGTTTCCATTTTGCTCTATGCGTAGTTTCCTGAGATGTTCCTTAAGCCTACCCGTCAGGAAGCCTGTTAGAATGCGGAACCAATTTTTATTAGTATTGATACAGACCTTACTTCTTTTCCGGTTGTAGTTCCCCCCAAGGTTTGTGGTTCTCTTCTATTCCTAGTTCTTCCCGCATTTTATGCGGCTCCAGCCCACAGAATGGTCTGGTCCGATGAAGGAGGTCTTAGATTATTCTCTTGCTAGTTCATCAGCTGCTTCAGTACCCTCTATTTCCATGTGACCTGGTTCCCAGTATAGGGTGATTCTGTTGATCTGACCATGTATATTTAGCTTGGTAAGACACTGTCATACTATTATAGTTTTAACCTGATTTCATGCGATAACAGTACTTTTATGGGGACATGGCTGTCAGTTTGGTTCTTCTGGCCCATACTACTACTCCGTACATTATAATAGGCATGACCATCATAGTGTACGATATATACATCGATCTTAGTGCTGCTGGGTTACATCCTCAGGTTTTACATGAGATGTTTCTGCACACCATGAGTACTCAAGTTGCTTTGGCTACCACAGCTTGTTTGTGTTTCTTTCCAGAGAAGTTTGCTATATAGTGTTATAGCTAGATACTTGATCTGTTGTTGTGGATCGACTCTGATTAAATTCAGTTTTATGGGTTGCATGTGTTTTAACTGGCTTTAGGAGTACTAAATATTCTACTGAAAGATATAAACTAAATCCACGCCACCACCCATTCAAATACCAGGTCCGATTCTATACGGCTATTTGAGTCAAATATTCAATATTGCAGTAGGAATGAAAGAAGCATCCATTAGGTCATGTTAATTGCAGCCACGCATATAGAAGCAGAAACATAAAATTTGACAGAATCGAAAGGCAGTACCGTACAGCTTCTATTGGGAGTAGTACAATAAATCTGCTCTTCCGCGCAATGCCATGCCTAATTCTATAGGGCTATGTGAGCCAAACATTCTCTATGCAGTTGGAATGAAAAAAAAAACCTCTATAAGCTCATGTTCACCTCAGCCATCCCTATTGATGAAGAAACATTAAACTTACCAGAATCGAAAGACAGTACCTTAGAGATTCTACTGGAGGTAATCCAATAAACCCACTCTTCCGCGCAATCAAATGGCACACCCGATTCTATAGGGCTATTTGTCAAAAACGTTCACTATACGAGTACAGTACGAATGAAAGAAGCATCCACTAGCTCATATTAATCGCAGCCACGCCTGATGGCACAGAAACATCAAACTTACCAGAATCAAACGACAGTACCTTTGAGCTACTATTGGCCATAATCCACTAAATTCACGCTTTCGCATATTCATATGCCATGCCCGATTCTATAGTGAGCCAAATGTGCTCTATGCAGTAGGAAAGAAAATTACCTCGTATTCATCTCAGTCACCCCTATTGGTGCAGAAACATCAAACTTACCAGAATCGAAAGACAGTACCTTAAAGATTCTACTGAAAGATACCCACCAAATCCGCGCCACCCCCTATTCCAATACCAGGGAGGATTCTATACGGCTTTTTGAGTCAAACGTTCACTGTTGCAGTAGGAATGAAAGAAGCATCCATTATGTCATACTACTCGTAATCGCAGCCATGCCTATTGGCGAAGAATCATGAAACTTACCATAATCGAAAGCCAGTACCTTAAAGACTCTATTGAATGTAATCCACTAAATCCTCGCCACCGCTTATTCAAATGCCAGCCCCGATTCTATACGGCTATTTGAGCCAAACGTTAACTATTGCAGTAGGAATGAAACAAGCATCCATAAGCTCATGTTAATCGCAGCCACGCCTATTGGCGTAGAAACATGAAATTTTCCAGAGTCGAAAGGCAGTACATTACAGCTTCTATTGGGAGTAATACACCAAATCTGCTCTTCCGCGCATTCCAATGCCATGCCTAATTCTATAGGGCTATGTGGAATGTATGAAAGAAGCAAGCATTAGCTCATGTTAATCGCTGATGGCGCAGAAACACCAAACTTACCACAATCGAAAGACAGTACCTTAGATCTTCTAGTGGACGTAATCCACTAAATTCACACTTCCCCGTATTCAAATGCCATGCCCTATTCTATATTGCTATCTGAGCTAAACGTGCACTATGCAGTAGGAATGAAGAAAACCTCTATTAGCTCGTATTGATCTCAGCCACCCCTATTATTGCAGAAACATCAAACTTACCTGAATCGAAAGACAGTATATTAAAGATTGTACTGAAGTATATCCACCAAATCCACGTCACCGCATATTCAAATACCAGACCCGATTCTATACGGCTAAACGTTTACTATTGCAGTAAGAATGAAAAAAACATCCATAAACAAATTTTGGTCACAGCCGCGCCTATTGGCGCAGAAACATGAATGTTACAAGAATCGGAAGAAGACAGCTTACAGCTTCTATTGGAAGTAATCCACTAAATCCACTCTTCCGCGTATTCAAATGCCATGCCCGATTCTACAGGGCTATTTGAGATAAACTTTCACTATTCAATAGGAATGAAAAAAACCTCTATTAGCTCATGTTGATCTTAGCCACCCGTATTGGTGCAGAAACATCAAACTTACCAGGATCGACAGACAGTAATTTAAAGGTTGCACTGAAGGTAAATCCAGTAAATCTAAACCACAGCGTATTCAAATGCCAGAGACGATTATATACAGCTATTTGAGTCAAACGTTCACTATTGCAGTAGGAAATGAAAGACACATCTATAAGCTCATGTTAATTGCAGCCACGGCTAATGACGAAAAAGCATGAGACTTACCAGACTTCAAATACAGTACCATAGAGCTTCTATTGTAAGTAATCCACTAAATTTAAATCAAAAGTCCCTTATGGAGGGCTCTGTCAGCTTTGTTTGGCGACAAGGTCAGGAACGTTGCAACTCAAGCTGATGTTGAATTAGTGTCCGTAGAAATTCAAGCATTACAAAGGGAAGCTTGTTATTCCTCATTGGAACGCATAGTGGAGATGTTGGAGAGAAAGGCAATAGGAAGCAATGCTGTGGTTCACATGGCTGAGGAGACCGGTGTTAACTCGGAATAGAAGCTTAAGAATCTGTGTCTGCAACTCCTGGGGAGCGGCGAACTAGGAGCGCATGCTAAAATTACGAACCGATATTGAGAACAAAAGCACGTAAGTCTTGTGAGTGGACAAAAGCTGAAATTTAAAAATAAAACATTTTAGTTCGACAATAACAACAATCTCAGATGCGAGAGTTATGACAGCGAATGTGAGATGACACTTCTCCAACGACTGTCAGAAACGAAAATGCCAAAGGTGGATATGAACTGGGTGGAAACACAAATAGCTGTTTTTCGTTTTTGCCGTCTGTGGAAATAAAATAAAAAAAGACAATTATTTACCAACTAAAATGAAAATTATAGTACTAAAGAAATTAAAATCCATGAAGTACTATCATTTAAAGTATCATTTTATAATGTTGCAGGCACTAGATTGTCTTTTTTGTTGAATGTCCTAAATGAAACAAAAAGCTCAAGTTGGTGCACAAACTAAAAATGTTTAAATTTCAAAAGGAACAGGACGTTGATATTTTCATTTTTGGTAGCGGTCAGAAAATTTAAACTAAACTGTTGAAGAATCTGTAGACTAGTGGGATCTTTATACGATGAAGTTGTCCATGGATAAAAGCCAATATCATAAGTTTTGTAACATTCATCAGAGACCTTTTTTTTTTTCATTTTTAATACATTTTTATTTTTTAAAATCATTGTAACTTAATTGCTAGACAAAAACGCTTAAAACTAGCTTAACTAACTTAACTATCTTATTCTAACTTACTGGCCCTAAGCGGGCGCTCTAAGTTAAACCTAACACTTAAAACTATGTCTTTCGACGTACCGTACTTGAACATTTTTTTATTTATTTCATTTATTTAATTTTAACTGTAACTAAGAAAATTATCTAAAAACTTAGTGACTGAATTGTAAAGACCTTTCTTGTAAGGCAATGAATGTTATTTCAAATAACTAAAAGTATAAGTGTAGAATCAATGCTTTATTGAAAAGTGTGAGTGAGGATTTTTTTTCTTTCAAATGTACGAGTATCTGAACAGTAATTATTGCAAAAAGAAAAGGAAGGGGCTGAATTGCGGACGAATTAGGGGTCACTAATGACAATTTGCACCAGAAGTGGCCAGCAAATTTGTTTTATTGAAGCCGCGGTAGAGTGTTAAGGTATAGACAAAAATATAAAAAAATATAAAAGGAGCGAGCGGCAATCGATAGAAAGAAAAGCATTTTTGTCCAATAAATTTATTACGGAGGGGAAATAATATACATCCCTTTCAGTAATCAACACACAAAGACTAAATGAAATCAAATTTAGATTTTGTTTATACCTACATATATGATATATATTCCAAGTAGAATTTCGAATCGTTAATAGTAATTTTTTTTTTTTGCTTTTTGTACATTTTTCATTTGCTATTTTGGCTATTTTTCAGGGCGTGCGGTCATTTTCTTCCACAAACCTGTTAAAGTTAGTTGCCTTACCTTTGAAGGCTTACTGTCTTCTTTTCTGCTTAATAATCTGATAGACGAGTTGAACCAGAATGAATTCTCTCTGTTATTTTCAACTTAACAAAAACTCAAGTTCAACTCAACACCGTTCATGAAAATATCATGATTAAAGGCAACCGCTTAGCTGAAATGAAACTTTTTTACTCTTGAATAGTGTTCACTGTAGACAGGTGGTTACAGCATAAGAAATTCTCCTTGAAGCATTTCTCGATATTCAAGGATCTTTCGAAATGCTGATAGGAGATGGCTTTAACGTGATAGAATGCGCTGGTATTTCTCCCTAGTATCAGGCAAATTACTCTCAGTACGCACCTCTCTTTGTAGATTATTGTTACAGTGGGCTAGGTTTGAGAGGTAACCGTTTAAAAATAAAAATCGTGCTGTTAGCTAGGATAATTCCCCCTCACTGAACCCTCCAGAGTTAACTTGCAAAATTATCACAAAAACTAGCATTTGTACGGCCTTGTGCTGCCCTTATAAGTTGCAGCGTTTCTTATTTGAATGGGACGAAAATTGTCCGGAGCCTGGTAGATCATTCCACGTTCGTGTCGTTCGGCTTATAAACGAATCCCTATATTTGACAGTTGGGCTTAAGGTTGAACTGATGAATTTGAAGGGGAGGAATGCAAGTGGCTATTTCGCTGGAGCATTTTTTTATTAAAAAGCGATAAAATAGTTAAAGAGAAGAGAGATTTCAGCTGTGTTTAAGTGAATGTATGGAGTTCACAATGTACCTGTCACCTATAAGTTTTAACGCGCGATTCTGTACCCTGTCTAGTAACGAAGGAATGGATTGGATTGAAAATAAAAAAAATAATTAATTGCAATAGTGTTCAAGAAGTGAAAATCGTCTTTTACTCATATACTAAATACCTTCAATATTGAATTTGTTTCTAGATATCTCCATACTGCATTCAAACTCAGTGCTAATAATAACGAACAGCATATCCAAACAAAATAAAGGTCACAGAAAGCCGCCATCTTGAATTTGTTCTCTGTTTACTTTTTTGACATAATGCGCTATTATATTACCTGTAATATTATATCAATATCGTGCATACGTAAAGGGATCAATGTGACATAATCATAAAACATTGCTGTTGCTTTATAGAACGTCCCTTCTTTCTTAGTCATCAATCTACTACATTACAGACAGTTCTACTCCATTTAGCAGATGTGTATCATTTCAATTCCAAGCTGTCATTTGCTATCATTTGTTGCTCTTTGAGATTTTTGTTTTTATTTTGCAAATATATATATTTTTTAATTTTTAGTTTAACTATCGTGATAATTCCCTATGAAAATATAGTACAATCATTTTATGTGAATTTTTCTTTTCAATTATTATACGCCATTAACGCTCGCTTCACTGAGATATGGATAAGTTACGTAGAGTTCTAAGCGGTGAAGATAGAACGGCCGACGAAGAAAGCAGTATCATTTCACAAGTAAACGCTAATAATTAATAATTTGTATATTTAAATCAAAGTCAATTATATTTTAATAAACAAAGGTTACCAGCGTGTGATCTGGTAACGCGGGAGGTACGAAGAATGACAAAGGCAGTGACACTTTCACGAAATGTTTCTTCGGTAAATCGAAATCCTATTTACAATTAGCAATAAAGAAGCCAGCGAATGTGATAATTTAACAGATAATAGACACGTTTTGTTCTCTGGTCATTAAACTTAAGTGATTATAATCGTATGCAACTCCTGTGGTGTAAATATTATGAGCCAATGATGATATGATGACTAATTTTATTAACTGTTTTTACGCGAGTAGATAATGTAGCATAAACACGTTACTATGACTAAGAGCTGGAAATACATTGCAAATACATCGGCCATACATTTCTTTTAGCTGTTTTCTGGCCAAAGACAATGGGCTCTCATTCAAAATTTTCATTGGAATCGTTTAGGCTTTTGTTAATTCGTAGTACCTGACTAAATAAGTCGGTTCTTTACAACCAATAACAGAATTTACAATCTGGACTGATGAGAGAGGGAACCTCAATGTATGCACCTAGATGTGTTTCCATAGTATTAAGTGCGAAGTCCTCTGAGCGAAAGACTCAGGCTCGAGTCCCAGAAAACACCAACAAGTTCTCTTGCAGAGTCCCACCTCTCGCTAAAGTCTGCCAAACATCCCAGAGTAAAAATTGTTATGAGAATCTTCTCAATCGAAATATGTGCCCTTCAGATACGGCATTAAACTGTAGGCGCCTTCCATTCGTGTGTCACTGCGAGAAACTAGACCTTATATGGACTGTTTGCATCGAATATGCATTATAATTTTTTTTTTACTTTCGCTTTTGAGAGTAAAAACTTTAGATGCCTCTAGTTTTAAATTTGCATTTTCTTTATACAGTGATGAGTGGGGAAAGATATTAATTTGCAAATATTCCTAGGAGTGTAATCATGGCTGTATTCATTTCAAAGGATTGAATCTGCTTTAACATCTAAGAGAGTAGATTTCGCAACTAGTGAGATCTTCTAGTCTTATTTCTAGTCTTACAAGCAGATTAACTGCTGTGCACAGTTTTTGAAACTTATTAGTCGACACGTTGTTGTGTAGGCTTAATGCGGAAGTATAGTCTGCTATTGAGTTCGGCAAAGTCTGAGATGTTGCTGTTCATAAAAAAAAAAGAAAACTGCCTCAGGGAAATCAGTTGAAGAATCTTCGCCTGAGACACCGCAGCTTTCATAATCGTCGACCCTGTGCACAATGCTTCCAATTCGGCCTGGCACACGCGGTCACTTGATCTTTAAAACGAAAACTCGGTCTTTCTGGTCTTCTTAAGCATGCGGCTGGGAATAGAAGAGCCTCTTGTTTGGAGTTAAGTCGTCATTTTGATACATCTCATAGAGCTATATATTCTCCATTTGCCCTTTTCGCACACGGAACAAACATCCAACAGTGGATTTTCACCTCGAAAGAACTTGATATCTGTTCAGCTTTCCTGCTTATATGTAGTCCATGGGAAACATCTGTCTGTAGGGCATCAATGATGTTCTCCAGGTTAGGAGTTTTTAACCCAGTTGTTTTGCCGAACCGAAGTAGCACCGGTAGAGTCAGTCGTCGTCGGATCTAAACGAGGGTACCATGTTTATGTTTACTAGAGATCTGCATGAATGCATTCATTTGCCTTCCCTTAAAAGGTGCAGTACTTCAGTGTACTCTATTTATTGCAATCATACAAACTAGTGTACATTGGAAATAAGTACTTCTCCACACTACACAAACACTGTACAACATTCGATCATCTAATACCGAAATGAATATACTGTTTGAATTCTCTCCTACGCATGGGTGCTTGAATCAAATGAAACATGTTGAAGTCTAACTGTTCTTAATACACTGAGTGCACAGAATACACCCGAGTACACCATTTACATTCAAATTTATATTAGGATTCAACAAATGATTCAGACATTTCAATGGTAAGCGCAACTGGCTTGTTAAACAATTCAGCCATTAAAGCTAAAATAATGTTTTTACATTTCAATCAATCAAATTTGTAAGGATTTAGAAGAAAAAACTTAAGTATATTTTGAAAAAAGAAAATGACAAAAAAAAACCCTTTTAAATAGTATCGCTTCTTTTATTTAAATTTACTGATTACAGATAATTTTCTTCATTAGTACCCTCCTGCATCATTACCAAAGACTCCAATTGCTAGTATGTAAAATGATATACGAGTACACATTCTTTATGGGTACTCTACACTAAACGTTTTGTTAGGAATGAGTGAACTACTCATTTGATAATCAAACGACAGGTGATCTATTCGTTTTACTTTTCAAGCTATGAGTGTAATAATGGAAGTGTTTGATATGAGACTGAATGTCTTGAAACTGGTTTCAAAGCATTCATTGCAGATGTCTAATGTTTACTCCAAGATAGATGAACTAATTTGAAGTTGGAGTGGGCATATGCTTCTTTGTTTGTTTGTATGTAGCTTTGCCCTGATTAATCTCAAGTCAACGTCTTCCTCCTGATCCTTAACTGGCACTGTCTTTCAGGCAGAAGTATATGCTATCACTAAGCATAACTATTTTTTTTATATAATTTGCGCGCACCGAAGGGTATATGAATACAATTAAACTCTTTCAGGGCACGGACGTTAGGAAAAGGGGGAAGAGTTACAGAGGAGGAGCCTTTGCACATTGGCTTTAAATGTTTGAAGGTTGTAGTGATGGGGAAATACAGAGCCTGGGAGATCATTCCACATTCGTGTCGTTCGGCTTATAAATAAAAATAAGTTGGGCTTAAGGGTGAAATGATGTGCATTCGAAGCATGTATTGCGGGTGAAATTTTGAAGGGGACGAATGCTACTGACACGAGACATTTCGACGATGTTCAAGTGAATGTATGGAGTTTACAAAGTCTCCATCACCTATAAGTTTTAATGCGCGATTCTGTACCCTGTTAGTATGTGCAAAACAGTTTTGGGTGCACCAGACCAGATATGAGCGATATTTCAGCTTTGGGTGGATGAATGCCTTATAAATTGAGGCCAGATCAGACGGAGTAAAATATTTCTTGCACCGCTTAAGGAATCCTAGACATTTTGCAGCATTTTTGACGACCTCGAATATGTGATCGTTCCATCGAAGATGGTTATTAATACACATACCGAGAATAGCAAGTCTTTCGGTTTCAGCGATGCAAGTACCATTCATAGAAATGTTGTCCAAGTCGGTGTTTAATGTGTTTAACATACGTTGCCGTTCCTCTTCTACGGCCGAAGAGCAAGGACGTGAGTTAGGGAACTTAAGCTATAGGCAGAGTAGGATTAGATATCTCATTCGTAACTCCTCAACTAGTAATTGGCTGTAGTTCATCATACCCCCTTCATATCTAGAATGGTTATTAGAGATTTTTCAATTATTTTTGTATTTTTTTTATTTTTTTTTCATAAATGCATGAAAAACTTATCGCATCACTGCTTTTCCTCTTCACTTTGATTATCACTAGGTGGAAATGGGCTGATGAGTCCTTTCCGGGGTAAATAACGACGCCACAATACCCAATGGTGATGCTGCCAAGTTGAATCAGGAGGTTAAACTGTGGTACAGTGACTCGAAAGTGGGCTATTACTTTGTATCACTCAGTGTTCCAAAGGTTGCTGAAGTAAGCAAAGCTGATGAGACCAAACGACGGATGGATTAGTCAACGTCGTTGTTACTAGACCCCTAGGAAGAACCACAAAACATAAATTAGCTAAATACCGATAGGGTTTCTTTTATGCTGGCTACTCTACCCGTGGCATTTACTCAACTTTAGACTCAGTGACATCTTCGATAGACCTAAAGCAGGTCTTCTACCACTTCTACTGTCTTCTACCACTTCTACTGTCTTCTACCACTTTCTACTCGTATTTTTATCCTTTTTTATTATTTTACTCTTTTGCAGAAAGCTTAGCGTAGCAATAAATAGATCATAGCCTCAACTTACGTTTCTCCCTTTCAGATAAATGAAGTTTCGACGCTAAGTTGGTCAACGCGTGTCAAAGGCTTCTGTATTTGTTTTGTCGTCGGAATTCTCTTATCATTTCTTGGTTCTTTAGCGCTTTTTTTGCCACGTGGCATAGTCCTTTTTGCGGTGTTTTACACTATGGGCAACATTCTATCAATGGCGAGGTAACTAAAAAGAAAATAAAAATAAAATAAATCTTTTTATTTGTCGTTTTTTTTTTTTTTTTTTTTCATTTAATTTTTAATTTTTTATTTAGTACTTGTTTTCTGATGGGACCATTCAATCAAATCAAGAAAATGTTCGATCCCAATAGAGCTATTGCTACCTGTATAGTTATAGTAACATTTGTTTTAACAATTATAGCAGCTTGTGTGGTAAATATTTTTTTTATTATTTTTTTATTTGTATTGTATTATTACTGATTTATATGTACATACATATGTATATTTTTTTTTAAATATTTCAATTTAATTTTGACTTATTTTTTTTTGTAGCTGCATAAACCGGGTCTCACATTGATTCTCGTTATCGTACAATCTTTGGCCATGACCTGGTATTCATTGTCCTACATTCCCTGGGCTCGTGATGCTGTTAAAAAGACTGTTTCCAGTTGTCTTGATGTTTAACTAAAACAATAATTTATATATCTTATACTTATTCTCTGCACTAATATTGTACACAAGCATAACACTTCTATATTAAGAAGAAAGTATTGTTGGTATGGGAGACAAAGAAAAACCGACCAAAATAATTTAAGATTTATTACTTCACTTTTCGTTTTATGAAAGTATTGTAGGAAAAAAAATGAATTCTAAAACTAGAATAAAAGCAAAATTTACTAATTTCTGTATAAGGAATATTTTTTGTATTCGAGAAACTTAAGCAATGCAGATTAGGGTGGCCGTGGTATAGTGGTAACATCATCGCTTGTCACGCTGTTGGTTCACGGTTCGAATCCTGATGTCAAGAATTATTTATTTATTTGGCATGAAATAAATAAAAGAAGTCGATCACTTGCGAAAGCTAAGTCAACTCTACTGTGAAGGTATAACACTGGCAGTGGGGTGGTCATATGGCTAAAATGCAACTTGATCGTGATGATGACATCAGGTGGACGCAAAAAAAAAACTGTGAATCATAAGCAACGACAATAACAGTGAACAAAAAAATACTCCCCAGTTATCTGGACAGCCACCCTTGGAGTTCACTGAAACTTAACTACCACCTGAGTTTCAAACCAACTACACCAATCTGTCTTTCTCTCTGTCGCTTCCCCTTTCCACAAAAAACGCCCGTGTCCTAAAAATTAGTATAAGGGTATTCATATCCCCTTTAACACGTGCAAATTATAAAAAAAAAATGCAATACATACTTCTGAGCTATCAACATTCGGCGAACAACCGGGTCAAGTGCCCCGGCCTCACTGGCCAGGGGCGCCGCATAAGTGTTTAACTCTTCTTACACTATGCAAAAATGAAAATGTCTAACATTAACACCTTAAAACACAGCTAGATATAGATCTACGGACGCAAGAGCAGTATAGGGTAGCGCAAAAGAAGACGCTATTCTCAGGGGCCCATTTTGTGGCAGACCCTGCTGAGAAGATCATTTCTTGATGTTTATTTGAAAGCGACATATGCTCGATTTGTCGATATTGAGTTGGGCACGTTATACCACTTTCGAAAATCTCGACTTTCAAAATCCCACTTTCGAAAATCCAAACTTTCAAAATTTAGATTTTCGCAATCCCGTCTTAGAAAAACTATATATAATTATTTGCGTGAATAAATAAAAATATTTTTAAATTTACTTGTACTGAATATATTATTTTACATTTTGTTCAGGTACTTGGAACCCGGCTAGATTTTTTTTTTTTTAAATATGATTTTTTCCATACTACACCCTCTTAAAATAAGAATAATAATTGTTGGTACATTTTCGACCCACCCTATCTATATGTTGTGACTCTTTATCATACGAGTACAAGGTTTTTCGTTTAAAAAAATGGCTGAGCCAGAAAATTAAAAGATGGCATTTTAACTGGACTCATTCTGTAGTAGGCACCAATTCTATAATACATTCAAATGAAACAATCAAAACCGAGCGTTACTACGGATTTTTCTAATTTGAAAGCACACCGAACGTTCTAGAATGTGATGGCACCTGGGACTTTTGACTGACGATTCATAGAGGATGTAGTGAAGCGAGACACTTACTGCCCGAACACAATGGTGAAGCTGAGGCAGCAGTACGTAGCGCTGTCAAAGTTGAAATAAACGTACTCCCTATAGCACGAACACAATGCGTAGCTGCAGTAGAAGTACGAAAAGTAGCTGTAGCACAAGTTGAGTCAACTTCAATTTCCGAACGAGCTGCACTACTTTTTGACATTTAAAAACAAAAACAAAAAATAGCAGAGCCGTTTATGCAGAAATTCCAAAAAAAAGTGATTTCTTCTTCCTCAGTCATTATTATAAAAATTATAATTATAAAATCCACCACAAAAAAACATTTTCACAAAACACAGCGCGATTATCGTTCCGTTTTGACAGCTTGAGCAATCGAGCTGCGCTTCACCATTGTATACGTGCATTGCTACTTCAGTGATCGACTTATATATTTGACAGTTTGTACAATAGCGACTTCATCTGCTGCAGCGCTTATTGTGTCAATACTTATTTTTGGTTTGACTGTCAAAAGTTAATGACTTTCGCATACATAATGGGCTACATACTGTGAGCTTCAAAAGAAAGTGTACACTTCCACGTTGCATTTTTATGTCGAACGTTGCATATGCCCACGTTGAATTTTCAACAAATGGTTTGTATTCTCTTATAAAATATTTATGTAAATTTTATAAGTAGTTTTCATCGGACATAATATGCTGAGCATACCAATAAAATGAGACTCAGCACAAATGAGCTGTGCAGAGGATATGGTGACGAAGATGTGCACATTTTCTGTATCACTGCACAGCTTTCTGCCAAATTAGAAATAAAATCCTTGGAAGATATTATTTCCAGGACTTAGAAGAATTCTCTGGCAAGTCTGTAAATGACCTGCACAAATTCGTAAACGCGTTCAAACAGGTTCTACACTACGGGAGGCATCACAACGGATCTACATCGATCTAAGTGCAAGATTCTCTCGTCCCGTCAACGCATTAAAATAACCTAACCTAACCCGTCGTCGATTGCCACGATTCGATCAGACCCTTGCTGCCATAAAGAATTTGTGGCCTTTCGTATAGCAGAAATTCTGCAAGGAAAAGTAGCCGAGTCAATCAGTGGTGCTGGGTACCGTCCAAGATAAACTCAGCGGATGAAGCCATTCGTACCAGTTATTCACCGCAGTTACGAACCGACAATAAGTGTATAAATGGGTCCATCTTTCTAAAGTTGCCGGAAATAGGGTGGCCTCAACAGCCAAATGATATTGAAGATCATGACCGAAAAGAGGTAATACGTACTGAGCGTGAGATTTTCAAGCCTTTTGAAGCTGCGAAGAACTATGGCCTGGTTAATTCGTTTCTGCAACGCATGTCAGGAGCAAAACTATCTGCAGCCGAACTCAGAGACACCGATGATCTGATATGCCGTCAGACGCATAAAGATGCCTACAACGAAGACATCGCTCACCTTCGCCGAAAATTGCCACTGAACAAGAGCAGCCAGCTGTTTAATATGACGCCATATCTATTCGGGCTCTTCCTCAATAATTGAAACACGGCAATGATTTTGGGTGCGCAATCGACGTTCCGCAGTAAAAAGATGTAAAAGTCGTCGAACGGAGAAGCGCTGTATCGCTTTCTACACTTGCCTGACTGTGAGAGCCGTGTACCTAGGATAGCGGTTGACTTGTCGACGGACGCCTGTATCGTGTGCACTAGCAATTTCATCAACCGACGAGGGACTCCATTGCGCATAATAAGCGACAAGGGGACAAACTCCTTGGAGCCAGCAGGGAACTGGTGACAAACGACATCTTCGACTCAGTTGAGGGACTCCCACTTTCTCCAGGGAGTTCAAAATTCTACCCAAACTCCCGGTCCGGATGAGTCACGTGCGTTATGTTTCGGAAGAGGGTGTGCCAGCACCTAAAGAATCCTTTCTGAAAGCGATGGATTCCTAAGTATCTTCCAGTGCTCACCAGAAGGTGCAAGTGGTTCGAAAGGATGTCACAACTTTAAGTCGGCTATGCGGTGTTGGCTTGCCAAGGGGTCAATGGACTCGAGGCAGGATCAGTCAGGTATTTTCAGGTTTGGATGGATAGGTCCGCTCGGCTGAGGTAAAGATTGCAACTGGAATACTATGGACGTCTGTGGTGAAACTAGCTGTGCTGGATGTAAGTGATTCTTCCAGTAGAGACTCGGGCGTATAAAGCTCACTTTGACGTTTATCTGCCAGAGCTGGGAACGCGCCAAAAACCATTTCAATTTCTGTCTTGTGCTGTTTATTTTTTTGCCTTTTTCTTTATGGTCAGCCACCGAGTGAAGTCGCCTGCCATCAAGAAGTAAGAAACATTTTACCATTGTAACTCCTTTAAGCTATTGTTAACCTTTTTTAGAGAATAAACAATTAATCGTGCAATCACAATCAATCACATTACTAAGCGATTCGTTATTTTCTGCTTGGAGTGGTGGCGTCGACGACAGTATCGTTTAATAATGATTACCTGTATTTTAAAATGAATTGACCTTAACCATGCAAACCGGTTCTTTCAAATAATTGCGAGATATCGATTTTTATTTTTTTCTCAAACCTCAATATCATTTATTTTGAGCAAAAAAAAAAAACTTTTCCGCATTTTCTTAAACATTGTTTTATTTTTCTTTCTTTTTTTCTTTTTTATTTCATTATAATTAAATCTGGTTACTTCTTTTTTACAGTTGGAATGTATAAATTACATCTAAAACTCATTATCTAGTTTTTATTTTATTTAATTCCGCACAATTCCAATTAAATAATTTATTGTTTCATATAAGCTAATTATTATACTGTTTATCTAATGAACATCTAACACAAATAATAATAATAATATTTTTACAATCGTGACTTTTATAAGCAATTGCTTTTTTGTTTAGTTATTTGTATAGCACATTTCCTGAAAATTTAGTAGACGCTGATGTATGACAAAAAAAGTAACAAACTTAGGTACAACAGATACTTATAGTACATTGATAAGTGGTTAAGTGCAGATTAAATTGTACACACTTAACCACTTACTCGTTGTTGATGTATTCGGGATTGGCTAAATTTGACTTTATTTTATTTTTCTTTCAAATGCTTTAATTTGGTAGTGACATTGCATTTCTTTTTTGTTTCAGGGTTTCAGTGAACAGTATGTAAGGTTCTATCATTATTGGTCACTGAACAGGTAAAAGTGGTTAAATAGATTCTAAGCAGAAAGACTTTGGGTGGGGTTATTAGCTAGCCAACGACCGGCTGTCCTTCCATTTAATAGTAAAACTCAAATTTATTAATGGTTCCCAAAAAGAACTCGATATCTTTCAAAGCCATACCTTTTCAGATAAAAGCAACAAATCTAAATATTGCATTTGTTTCTTTTTAAAGTAGAAATAAACATGATTTTTCGTAGATAAATCTATACACATTATGAATTATTTGCGCCTCGTGACCGAGAAATGGCTGAGGATCACCACGAATGCTATTGGAAGAACAAGCATGAATAAAGTAGACAAATGAAAACTCCAGGCGACTAATGTCAAGTACCTGTAGTACGAGCTGATTTCTTCAATTGAGGAGTGTTTTTTTAAAAGGTCGTATTTCCAAATAGATTTGATTTTTTTGTTTTATTATGAATAGGAATAGTTTTTCTGACCTGATAATGTTTTATAAAAATAAATTTGGAAATAATACCTTTTGGTTAATATATCATAGAAATTAATATCACTTTTAGTACAGAAAATTAGATCTTTTGTTTGGAAAAAAACCTAAGGTTATAAGGAAATAAGAATGCAGTGCTTTTTGAAAGAAAAAATGCATTAAAATGGCCTAGTTAAGGCTTATTGGTATGTGATATTTAATTAATAGGCGTATTTTAATCGTATGCGGATTTCGTAAAAGAAATAAAAAAAATGGTAAAATGGAATTAAGACCTTTTGAAAAATCACTTGTCAATTGTAGATAGATTCAGTGTCGAACTGCCTTATTGAGGTTTTTTGTTTAACAATTTTTACATATTAGAATTTCTTGGCAAAATTAAGGAAGGGGGTTTCTGGATTAATCTCTAACGTTCACTTATTTCTTAGAGAATAGCCTTGGAACCGAGGGAAATGACAGAAAATGTATCACATTTCTTTAAAAGAGTGACAATTGTATGCACCTGAACCCGCTAACCAAGTAGGTATAGCAGAGGAGCGGATCCAAAAATACATCATAACGCAAAAGAGCTGAATATGAAAATTGAGAAAGAGTTGGATAGGACTAGATCAGAAACCGTATTCGATTGCGCGTGTGTATTGTGGAAGTTGTAAGACTTACAAGGGAAACCGGACTAAATTTAGTAACATGGCGACTTTAGAAAGTAAATAGTACACCGATTTTTTCTGAGAAACATTATTTTCTATTGAAATGCCAATTAATTTCATGGATAATTTTTAAGAATCTTTAATTGATATGAATTCTGGACGGAGGGTATTAATTATAGTGCCCTTTTTTTTATTAACTCAAACATACATTTTTTAGGTATATTCTTATTATAAAACGAGAAAAATGCTCACACAAATCAAGCCCAATAAAATAAATACTAAAATTTGGCCTTATGACCCTTTCGGAAAGAGAAAATGTGGGTTTTTTATTTTTTCAATAACATTTCAAAAAATAGAGAACAATTTTAAGGAGTTCTCGATGTGTTTCAAAATGGATAGAGAAGGTAAACGTTAATTTATTGTTCTTGGGGAATTTCGGTGACGTGAAAAAAACCTTTACGAAATATACACATATTCCCTCACACTTTACTGCATCCCTACTGGTCCGCCTGTGGATATATGCATATTATACATACATATGTATATATTATATATGTATATTGTATGTATTATATTTATTGTATAGATTACATATATAGTATATATTATACATATATATTGTATGTTATATATGTATATTATATAAAATCCTCGCAAATTTTTAAACTATTACCTTCCCAAAAATAAAACGTTTTCATGATTTGTATTCCATTCAGTCTTAAATATATCATTAGTCAGTCTTAAAAATACCTGCGTATAAGTTATATATATATATAATATAGTATATAATAACTATTTCTTAGGGGTTACTTCAAGTCACCGA
Organism: Pocota personata; assembly: GCA_963082735.1. Lineage (NCBI taxonomy): Eukaryota > Metazoa > Arthropoda > Insecta > Diptera > Syrphidae > Pocota > Pocota personata. Next base: position 8,048,549 of record OY720433.1, read on the forward strand.
AATTCCTTAAGAACAATAAATTAACGTTTAAAGCTATTATAGACCTATTTACGCCTTAACATTTTTGAACTTTTCAAAACGATGAATTGAACTTTATGTAATCGAATTACGCCATAGCAAAATACGTATAACCAATAAAAACATTCGCTATCCATCTGATAGCAAGGCAGCTATCTATTACTTTTCTAAAAATAAACGTGCAGACTTCAAAAAGTTCAAAACCTTGCAGTTTTATTATTATATCTGTTCTAGTACTTTGTGCACCAACATTTGTAAAACGTCAAATTTAAAGGAGTGGGGTAAAATTCTCTCAGAGTGAGGTATAAATATAAAAAAAGCACTGGAACGACAAGTGGCATACAAGATAATCGCCACGAACATATGTATGTGAGAACTACCAATTTGCATACGCAAATTCATCGCTTGTGTCCTTTTTACTGACCTTTTTAGATTTTTTCGAAATTTCCAAATCCCGGAGCACTCAGACTTAATTTTTTTCTGTGTCCATTGTACTACCAAGCAGAACTTCTTTTGGTGTAGTGGTTGGAGAAACTTAAGGCTGAACTATAATAGTTGGAAGCAATCGGAAACTAATGTCATAATTCTACGTTAAGTTTCCTTCAGTACTGTCAATTGCTCAAGTAGCCCATAATAGGCGAAATCAAGCATCGTTGGGCGCTGTTAATAGTTAGGGGGGCCGCTTGTCAAATTTTTATACGTACAAAAGTGAACGAAAACTTAACGAATCGAAGCAAAAACTATTATGGTCACACAATACAAATCCTTTGTATTCGTACTGTTTCGGAAGTGATAGTACGAAACCATTATTCTATTATAGTTCAGACTTTAGATTTAATTCGATTCTCTTTTATGTTCGGGTGGCTGTGGTTGCTGTTCCCTGTCCGGGCTTGAACCTGCACAGTTCGGGTCACAAGCGAACACACTACCCACTACACCGTAGCTACCATACCTTTTTAGATTAGTTGTGTTTTTTAAATTTATTTAACATCAAATACATACAGCACAATTTAAATTTGGCATAAAAGATTACGTTTCATGTTAAAGCACGGGAGCGCTGGCATTTCTCAGATTTATCATTCCATATTCTCGTTGTACGGTGTAAAGTGAGAAACATAATCAACATTCGCCTGCATATGCAAACCCACGAATACTTATCATCCAACACATAATAAGCCCAGCTTCGATTCGTTAAATGATTGTTCACTTTTGCAAACATGAGCGAACATAAGACGGAGAGGCCTCAGTCGCTCATTGGATATGTATTTAAATCTGACAATTGTCACATTTGTTATGAAAATTTTCCAAAAAAAAAAGTCGGACTACGAATTTGTGCACATATTAATAGAAAGTGTTCATAAAAATAGGTGCCTTTTCGATAAAAGAGATGCCTTTTATTTTAATAAAATGAAAAAAGGAAGGGCAAAAACAGCGATAGACTGGAGACATTTCGACGATGGTGTAGCGAATCTATAGAAAACGCAATGTTCCTCTCTCCTATAAGCCTTATCTCGCGATTTTGATCCAGTAAGTGCAAGGACATGTTTGGTGCACCAGACCAGATATATGCGGTTATACTCAAGTTTGGGGCCAGATCAGAAGGGGTGAAATGTTTTTTCATCAGATATCTTGGCGACATCGAATATTTGGTCATTCCAATGAAGATTTTCATTAACACAGATACCGAGGATGGAAAGTCTTTCGGTTTCGACGATGAATTTGCCATTCATGGATATTAACTAACGATTAAATTACGCTTTAATGACAGAAGACAGCAGTGTGTTTTGGAAATTTTAAATTCCACTCTATTGGTCTTATCCCATTTTATTATGCTGTCTAGGTCGGAATTTAATGAGCTTAACATACATTGCCGATTCAGTTCGACGCCCGAAGATGAGGGACGACGTGAGTCAAGAAACGAATATGAAAAGCTGAGGGTACTGTCATCAGCGAAGGAATGAATTGGATTAGAAGTAACAGACAAGACCTAAAGCTGTTCAAAACAACGAATTAAACGGTCCGATACCAAATGCACGCATTTTCGACAAAATATCTGGATGTCAAACTCTGTCAAATGCTATTGAAATATCGAGTGCAACGAACTTACTTTCACCACCGTGGTGCAGTGATGGGTGAAACTTTTCAGTGAGAAAAGTGTTGCAGCGACACCCGTACTACCGGTCATTAAAGAGTTTACGCGATTCAAGATATTTCATAAGCTGACGATTTATCAGCGTTTCCATGGCCTTGAAAAGAGACGTAAGTGCAATAGATCGGTAACTGGAGGGAGAAGGAGATTCGCCTTTTTTTTGGGGACGGGCTGGGCAAATGCTGTTTTCCATCTACTCGGAAAGAGCCCAGACGAATAGGACAGATGAAAAAGCTTGCGCACTGGTTTTACCAGCGTAGAGGAACACCTCTTCAGAACGATGGGAGAGTTACCATCTGGACCAGCTGATTTGTGAATGTCAAGCCCAAAAAGTACTCTTGCAACTGTACGAGTGCGAAAGTGGATTTGTCCCATTGAGTTTTCTACGCACTCAAGTACAGGGGGAGGCAAAGTACAGTCTGGAAGCGTCGAAGTAGCTGCAAAATATGCAGCGAGCAGACTATCTTTGTATAAAAAATTGAAAGCAGAATGTTAGAAGAATGTCATTCAGTGTCGGGATAGATGACGAGGCCGTATTCTTGATGTTATTAATAAACGACCCAAAGTTTTTACTACCCTTGAGACATTGTAGTATTTTTTGCCTCAACTTTTGGTCGTAGGAGAATTTGACATTTTTAAATTAGGGCACTACAGCCGTTTCTGGCTCGTTTAAACTTTTTTCGGTTTTCCTCGAATGGATTGACCTTATATGATCGAAAGCTTAACTCTCGTAACCTGATAGCTCTTTACAGCTCAAGTCATACCACGCTTTTTCCTTCGGTCTGATACTTTTTATCCTTTTAATATATAATAAGAAGCTCGAAGAATCGAGGATCCCTTCATGTAAAAGAACCCACCACAAGCAAGATAGAGCACGACCGGCTCAGTTGGTGTTGTCATGTTCAAAGGAGAGATCCTTCGAATCCCGTCAAAAAGGCAGTATCAATCAACGTTCCTGCACAATCGCGCAAAAAAGACAGACCAAAAATCAACTGGCTCACAAAAACACCAGCATTTGATTGGCCTCAGTGACGAGGTGATCCGAAACCGGAAAATTTGCAAGTACTTCCTGAGGTCAAACCCCACAGGCCGGTGTAATCCTTCTACTCCGGATCATAAACTCGTCGTAAGGAAAAGGACGACTTTTTATCCTATTAGGGAAAAGGAAAACGATTTTATACCAAGGTGATTTATGTTTGATATCATATCAGCAGCAGCGTCCACATCGCTATCGAGGAGTTTTAGGAGTTTATTCTTTAAGTTTGTGGTTAGAGTACGAGAAATTAACTGATATGATACAGTGTATTGGCGGTTTGGTTATCAATGTCAGGTAAATGTGTCGGTTTATTTACAAAGAATAATAGCACAAGTTATGTACATCCAGGCAGACTAAATTCTGACAAATCAGAATTCGTGCTGATCTGTGTTTCACAAAGTGGCAAATCAGCTGGTTTATAGTTAGAGACATGGACGTACGCCGAAAAATGATTCGACCTTAGCCTACTAATATTACTCACGTCAACTCTAAGATTCCTTATCATAAAAAAAAAGCAAAAAATAACACAACTCCGACTGTAGAAACTAAGCAGAACCGTGAAGTGTAAATCCCACACCAGGGGTCGGATTACGACATCAGTTAACGAGTGAATGAAATCCATACGCAATCGAGTGATCGAGTAACTGCATTGGGATGATCACATAAGAATGGTCACGTATCGAGTACACTCTGAAAATTGTACTAGTACAATTCTACTACATTGAATTGAGATGGCTGACAAATGTCAAAACTATTAATTTTTGTGTGAGGAAAAGTTTTGTATTTATCGTCTTCAATTAAAAATTGAATATTTACTTTATTTTTCATCTTCTGATTCAGAGGATGATCGCTATGAGTGTATTGAACGAAGACGTTTAAGAGATAAAAGCGATCCCTTCTCTTTACAAGGCTCTGAGTACGTATACAGAACAAAAATTTTCTGAAAATATCTTTCACAGCATACACTTTTGATTGCAGTTCTATCAAAACAGTTAGGGCAAATAAGAGTGCACTCTTATTTATAATAGAGAATATAAACTCTGGAGGATGCATCTAAACCACTCTCCCAGCTCATAAAATTTACTAAAATCTCCTTTTGCAGAGGGTTAATTTTATTTAGACTCAACCTGAAATAAATTTCAAACAATAAATTTAAATAAACGCAAAAATAACAATAAACAAAGATATTCCCACATACTTTCTCCCAAATGCACCGCAGCTCGTCAGCAGAAACCATATCGAATAAATAAATACACGATCACTGATGACAGAATGCCAAATTTCGATACTCAATACTCGATCTCTTAAGCGGTCATGTCAAATCAACATTTATCAGTCACGTGTTGCTCGATAACTGATGGGGTAATTCGACCCCAGATTTCCAAAACACCCGAACGACAACTTGGTTTGGTCCACTAACAAAAACTTACACTATTCGCCAGATGGTGTCTCTACCCAGCCATTGCACATACACGCATAATAAAAATAATCATACGGGACTTACAATAGCCAAGAAGAAGCAGCAGCAAACGAGGAGGAATGGGGCGAGAGGGACTACCCAAAACAAGGCAAATTTTTTTTGGACTTTGTTATTGTTTTTTTTTTCACTGAATTCCACTGCGCTGATGTGGATTTCATGCGCGGTAATTTTTCGCACAAACTCCTACGAATTCTAAACGAATTTTCAGGTGCTGGAACAGACCAATTGTCGGGGATTCTAACGTATTACATGTACTTATTTTATTTGATTTATCTTCTGTACAATGACAAAATACATTCTTTAAGTACAGTCTTAAATATTTCAATTTGTATAATTAAGATTTAAAATGAAAATATACAAATTATCATAAAAGTTAGTTATTACTATAAGATTTGTATTCACAAAATATTTATTCATACAATTTAAGAACATATTTTTCTGAAAGAAACATTAACGGGATTCGCGAAAATGATTGAAAAGAGTACAAAATACAGAGCACTACTGGGTTGCACACCTTGCTCCATATGTGCTGCTTATTCGTGAATTGTTAGATTTCAAGTGTATGCAATGTGGAAAAGACAAAATTTGAATTTTCGGAAGATGCGTTAAAACGCAATATGGCTAAAATTTTAATGCCATGTATTCACGCACTATATATGTATGTCTAAAATGACTTATGTTAGATATCAGTTTTAAATAAAATCATCTAAACCGTAACCGATATATGGGCAATTTATGTAAATCCGCGAATAAGTAAAGTACCGTTATTCGATTTTTTTAGCGAAAAACTGGGCACGCAGTTATTCCTATTACCCGAGGTATAAATATGTATTGAAATCGTTAGAGCCGTTTTGGAGAAAATTGCCAAAATTGGCTCTAAGTTAAGTGCCGTTAATTTTAAGGTTAGAATACATAGCATTATTCCGCTCTTCCCTCTTTGCACGGGAAGAGCTATCCCACAGATCCTAAATATGAAGTTGAAAGTAAATCCATCCAGCCGTTTGGCGTCCGATATACTGACGGACAGAATTGCAAGGCAAACTTTTTCGAGCCTCTCTATTATAGTAACTATAACTTTTTCTTAGATGAGAAAGTTACAACCAATCGTTCGTGTTAGACAACATCATCCTATTTTTTTAAAAGACGTTCTTCGTCATAAAGTCATGGTCCTTTGGGACGGAAAAACTTTGACTGATTTGTTTTGTTCGTCCTTAGTTACTAATTTTATTTATTTCTACTATTCTATTTTATATTTATTTCTACAAGAAATTGAATCATTAGCAAAGATTACATAGTGCATTAATATGCATCATAGATACAGATCTAGGATGATTTATAAAGCTATGGAGATGGAAAAAGCTATAACGACTGGGTCGCACGTACTTGCACGTATGTACGTATATGTTGTTTATTTACAACTGTCTTCGTTTGAAATGTAAACAAAATCTTTTAGTTTTTTTTTCGAGCAAATCGGCCATTAATAAAGTATGGTTAATTTTGAGGCTAGGATGAAAATTGAGATTTCGCCTCGAATTGTGAAGAAGTTTAGGCTGCAGTCGGATATAAATACATCGGAATTTACTGAAACTTAATACCACCTGAGTTTCAAAAACACTACACCAATCTTTCTTTCTTTTCTCTCTCACTTTCTACAAACGCCCGTGCCCTGAAATAATTTAAGAGTATTAATGCCCCCTTTGGTGTGCGCAAATTATTAAAAAAAAAAAAAAAAAAAAAAATAGAGAGAGACACTCACTTTTTTGAGTTTCTCTATTATAGTAATGTCCGTTTGATCAAAGTCTCGAGATCGAAAATTTTCAGGCAACCAATACTTGCCCCTATTGGTGCAAGTTAAAGAGCACGCCCGATTGATTTTTTTTGTAAATAAGTACATACTTGGAATTGCGAAAAATTTGTGCACTCCTTATCCTGCCGAAACGTCTACTGGGTTAAAGAATGGTTGAATCTTTTCCACGACAGTCTCAATGACAAGATACCCATCTCAAACTTTGGTTAATCCGATAGGAAAGCAGTGTATAGAAATTATTAGCCGTGCTCTTTTATAGCAATTTCATGATGAATACTGACACTTTGAACAGTCATTATATGCCAATCTTTCCAAGACTTACAATAAAGAAAATTGCGCCTTAAATGAGGTTGTCTATATCACTACGAACCAAGTTAGTGCAGTTTAGCAAATAGATTTATAAATAGGCGTAGAGCAGTCTATTCCACACGGTAGTTTCACAACTCTCTTTCACTCGAAAGTATGTAGATACACATATTCCGTTAAAGAAATAATTGAAAGAGAGAAACCATTTAAGTCTGTCCTGAGAGTCAAGTGCCCAAATTTGTTCGCCCTAAAGATTTAATAAGAAACTATAGAAAGACTGGACATGTCATGCAGAAATATCCGGAAACAAAACAGTTATCGCCCAGTCTAAGCTTGATCAGAAATCTCATTTTTAGGTTCTCAGCTAGATTTGGGCTGCAGCTCGTCATTTTACAAACATAGAATAGCTGAACTGCTACGGTCATATGCAAATTTAAATGAATAATGTTACAAAATTGTGTATATTTTCAAAACTTCCAATGGGCAAGAAATTTGGCATGCATTTTTTTTTTTGTTTCTACAAAAAACATTCATTCATTCATTTGTACATTTTAGCAGAAGTGATAGGTCTGCTATCTGAGGGCCATCCACCTATGTATCTCGGATCCTGGATATGGATGAAACCAACAAAATAATCGATGACCGTTAGTGTATTGAAGTTGCTCCATTTAAGCCATCTGGAATGGATAACATTCAACTGGTGATGCTGTAAGAGTTAGAGGAAGTTGGTAAAACTAATTTATGTCTTAAGGTGATCTATATTTGTAAAGATTTGCAGAAGGTGCGTGCCATTTTCCTCCGAAAAGGTGGAAAAGCTAACACATTAGCTTTAAGCAGTATAGATCGATTAGGCTGGCTAGCGTTTGACAGGCATATATGAGTATATCGCAGATACACACTACAGGCTAAAAGTTTGAGGCCTACCTTGCAAACTGACTTCATTCATGCATGGAGATTGAATTTTATGAATTACATTGGGTTTTTTTTACGTAAATTTTCTACCTGAATAATATACAACACATTCAGATAATAAAAGCCACACTTTGAAGTCATAAGAATTTATTTGAGATTCTTCACGTTAAAAATGGGAAAAGTCGCGGAAACCACAATCGAGAAACGATCTGCAATCATCACCCTTCTTAAAGAAGGCAAACCGCAGCGGGAAGATTCTTCGCAGTTGAAGGTATCAAGGACAAGCTCAAACCGGAAATCTTGAGGATAAACCATGGCCAAAATGGGCTAGACCTACAATTAAACACGAGGATTAGCTAATAGTCACAACAAGCAAACGAAGTAGACGAAAAACAGCACCCGAAATACGCGCCGAAATAAATGAAACACGGAATAAACCGCTTGACAACTGTCAAACGAAGATTAAGTGCTGGACTATTTGGGCTAGTTGCTGTTCGAAAACCCCTGCTGCGACCACAAAACAAGCAGACAAGGTTAGAATGGGCCAAAAGAGCATAAAGCCTGGACGAAAGAAGATTTCAACAGAGTTTTGTCGCGCAATAAATCTAAATTTGACGTATTTACCACAAAACGGAGAGTTTTTGTTCGATGCAGCGCTCAACGAAAGATGCTACCAGACTGTGTGGTTCCTACCATCAAGCATGGAGGTGGTTCTATTATGGTCTGAGGATGTTTCTCTTCAAGTGGAGTGGGAGATCTGGCTCGAGTGAAAAATTAATAAGGAGGTATACAAACCAACATTAGAAGGAAAAAATGTGATCTCAGGACTAAGGTTAATTGGCGAAGGATTCATATTTCAACAAGACAACGACCCTAAACACACGTCAAGACTTTGTCAATACTACCTGAAACAGAGGGAAGATGAAGAAATCTTACAAATCATGTATTGGCCGCCGCAATCAACATATTTAAACCTTATAGAGCTGTTATGAGAAGAACTGGATAGAAGGGTCCGGAAGCAATGCCCTTCATCAGAATCTGCGTTTGGAATATACTATTGGATTGCTGGAGCAATATACCACAGGCCAGTAGTGTACATAATTGGAGGCGTAGGTACATGGAAGGTAGATCATGCTGCTTTAGACTTCGGTATTGTTTTCATTAGAAAGATGGCTACAGTATAAGGATTTCGCCCCAGGAGCCTTTTCCAATATTCAGCGCACCTTAGCAGTATTTTTGAATTTTTAATAAATTTTTTTTAAATTAAATCGTCTTCCTAAGATAGGTTATGTGTGCAATTTTCTTTTTCCCAATGCTTTAAGCATAGTAAGTACGGTGTTCAAACAAAGCAACTGTTTGCAGAGATGTTTGTGTGGTTTGGTTCGAAGACGTTTCTTTACCAAATGCATATTACACACTTCCCAATTTCTACAATTTCAGTATCTGCTTAACATTTTTAAGTAAGAATATTTTAGACAACCTCCTGATTTGGGAGGGGGAGTGCGAGAAAGTTGAACCACTTTTTGTTCAAAAGCATGTATAAATTCATGCGTGGGACATAATCTAACTTTTATAGTATTATTCCCAAGCTTTGTTAATGTAGTATAATTGACATCTAATGCAATTGAAATATCTATCGAGAAATTTCGCTCAAGTCACTCAGTTCGATTTTGATAAGTTTTAGGTAGGACCATTTGCAAACAAGACGGACTTAGAAACCAAATTTCATTCAAATCTGTGGGTAGTTCTTGAATTCATAGGTTCTTGCTACGTAGATATTATAAAATTACGATAATCTAATATTATATGCAAATAAAGCGTCTGTGCTAAAATAACTGTACAATCAAAAACAAGAATTGTTCTTTTTTAACTTTTAGCATGTCTGAAGGTCATAGCAACCTGACGATCACGATATCGTCTAGCAGGATAATCCTTGAATGTCATAGCAGGTTAATGTTCACAATTTATGTACACATAATCGTTTACTTCGCGAGAAATTGGAATGAAATATCCCGATTGATTCAAGTCTCCCCTATAGTCAGCTCTCTTGTGTATCTTGTAATCATGGTGCTGAAATTAATTATACGTCGATGGCTTTTCATGACTGACTTCAGGATTCTGAGAAATTTGATTCAGTTCTTTTGCATAACGCTGGAAAATACACGATATACTCGTACTGTACAAAAGTTTCAAAAATTTTCTTTGAACTATTCCGAACGTGCACCGGAAGAATATGCGAAGTCATTTAGTTCCTTTAATCACATGCTGAAGTAAATAACGAGGGAGTAAGATGCTAACGCATAGGACACTTTCTTTCACAACTGCCCTAGCACATAAGCTCGAATGGATCTAGTTAAAACAATAAATGTTATCCACAGAGCGTCGGAATACTGGAGACGGCAAATTAAACAGATTTTGCCAGCAAAAAAAATCGAAATGAAATTTGAACATTGATTTAAAGTAATTCCTTGAATCTCGAATTTCGGTGAGCTGCAAATTCAACTCAAACTTATTGATACACATTCAAAACTCGCTGTGTTGACAGATCTACTTTAAAGCAAGTAAAACTAGTTTAGTTGTTTTATAAAAATTATTCTTATTTCATTTGAAAATCTGTTTTTCGAAAACATAATACATATAAGAGAAAATTGAGGAGTGCCTGCTCAAAAGTAGCAAATTACATATATTGGACTCGTCGTGCATACAGACAGACAGAATTGAGAGACCCACTTTATTAACTTTCTCTGTCATAGGAAACTAATACCTGAGCTTAAAGGTGCAAGTAAAAAATTAATCGCCTAAAAGTAGGGCTACCTTTGAAGGTCTTCTTCACGGTTGCGCCGAAAACGGGCTTTAGAGTTTTGCCTATGAATGTTGTGACCACAAGGAAAAATAGCATAAGTCGACTTACATATGTCAAAAATGAGTTAATAAAACAAGGTAGGTACAGAAATATATTAAGTTATTTCTCTCCAATTTTTAGTTTATTATCTGTAATGGCTACCGAGTTATAGAAGGACGAGTGAAAAAAATGAAAACTTCAAATGCCTCTCCTGAAAAGGGGACTTTAACTTTACTTATGCTGGTTTTCCTTGTGGCCACAAATATGTGCAGAAGGCGCTACACGTGTAGATATACTGTGGTTGAACATACGAACAGGTGCGGAACTATTATAATTTTTGGGATTATTATTTTTTAACATTTGCATTTACGAACGTGTACGAAACAGTTAAGTCTTCCGAGAAAGTCGAAGCACTTAGAATCACTTAGTTTACCGCTGGGACTCCGTAATTTGGATCAGGGGTCCCGTCGTCTGCAAATAAATGAGTTAGATTACAAGTGAGAGTGAGCAAATAATTAATATAAATTAGAAGAAAGGTAGGAGAGCGGACAGCGCACTGAGTGGAAACACTAGTATATATTATGTACGTTGTTAGATTGAATCGGTTTAGTTAGTAGTATGGTTCACAAGCTACAGATTTAAGCAGATAGATTTATGAAAAGTGGGAAATTATTTGAAGAACGATTTTTGTTTTTCAAATGCATAAAATGAGTCAGTTGAATAAGCTATTTTAAACAGAGAAAAGTAACCACTTTAGTCTTACAGCGGTAGCCATGTCTAAAGCTAAGAAAATAGAGAACTATTGCAATTTGAGTTAGAGTTGTACATAAAACAAAAGAAGGTTAGCAAACAATATAACTATTAGACGTTGAGCAATTGAAGCGCTTATTGTGTGAGCGCTTTACTACGCATAACAACACCTTTAACACCTGAAACAATTTTCACAAAAATGATTCACGTGCTTCGAGGGAGTATGAAAAATACCCTGGACCTTAGGCTATGTGCTAACTTAACTTTTGAAAAACAGTTTTATATGGGAAATTGCATTTCAGCTTGCTATTCAATTTTCGGAGATTTGGGTCTCGAGAAGACTTCCATTGACAACTGTTTGCTTTTCACTAGACTTTTGCGACAGACAGCAACCAATAAAAATAGAACTCATCCATCTAATTTTTAGAAACCAAATATACAATACAAGAATATAAAGGGATATAGAAAAAAACGAACCATCGTCTATATTTACGTATTGAAAGGAGCTGTCAACGAAAAGCTACATGTAGTGAAATAATCCTACATAGGAAAAGTAAAAGACTCGAAAAGTGAGTCATGTTATTTGGTTTTTTTCTAAGTCTAAGCACGAAATCTATTCACGTACAATTGTCTCTCTCTGCGAGATGTGAATCTCTGTTAAATTTGACGTTGGCGAAGTGAATCACGCGACTTTATATGAAAAAACAAAAAAAAATTAATGCAATGTCACCCAAATCCTTGCTGTAATAAAAAAATTAAAAAATTATTACGAGAACAAATTAAACCAACTGACAGTCAAATGACATTTCTGAATTATCTGTCACATTAGATTATAGTCAAAAACTATATGAAATACTGCGAATCTACGAAAAGGGCTCATTCGATTGTAAGGAAAATTAGCATCAAATAAATTCGTACCAATTAATTATACTTAAGAATTAACATTCATATGACTGTTGTTGTTTTTGTTGTAACGAGGAATGCTGTTGTGATGACTGTTGTTTTGTTACGGTATTTTGATGTTGTCCAATGACAGCTGCTGCCGCCGCCGCTGCTGCTGCTGGAAATACTCCGGCTACTCTGCGTGCTGCCGCTGCTGCCATGTACTGACTATAGTACCGTCCAAATATACGAGGATCCATAGCGGCGGCGGCCGCCGCTGCAGCCGCTGTACCGAATTCATTGGGCCATTGTTGCATAAGACCCTGCCAATTGGTTGTTGTGGAAGGATTCAGGCTGTTGTTATTATTGGTTTGTATAGGTGGTAAATCGGAGGAAGAATCATGTTGGCTAACTGGACTTAAGGTTTGATAATGATGCCGATTGTTGGCGTCTAGGGGTGGTGTAAACGAAGAATGTGAATTGTTACCAGTACCATCTTGTTGATGATGGTGGTGATTGGATGAGTGACGATGATGATATAGCTCCTCATCCACCCGAAGGATATGCTCCTGCTCCTCGTCGACGTCACTCGCAACTACATCGATGTCCTCGTCTTCGGTGAGCGTGACGCGTTGTTTACTCATCAATGGCAGGTGGCCCTTGTACGGTGATTGCTGATAATGATGGTGGTGATGATCCGGAGTATCGTCGGGCGCGAGCAGTGAGGCCACATCGAACTGCCGCTTTCTCGATTGCGAATACAAATTGGCGATGACTCCAGCGGCTGTGGTTGTTGTTTCCTTGCTGCCAGCACCACCGCTGCCTATTATAACCGAAGACAGGGGACTGGGATAGTGCTGGTGATTTGAATGGTGAGGATTGGCGTATGGAGATCCCACTAAAAGTACACCGGGATGCGGTGGAGGTGCCATAGGTGGTGGGGTGACTGCTAAAGGTGGAGGACTCGGTGAATCTGTGCCCTCATCATCCACAGCCAGTCCCATGTGTTTTCGAACTTTCCGCTGCGCCTTACGCCGACGAAAGTCACCCTTTCTAAAGTCATCCATATTCGCCGGATGAATGGCCCAATAGTGACCCTTGCCGTTGGCACTGCGACCTGCCTTAATAAAGCAGTCGTTTAGCGAGAGATTATGTCGAATGGAGTTCCTCCAACCAGGACCTCGTGTCCGGAAATACGGATAATTATCCAAAATGTGTTGGTAAATATCCGACAGGACTAGCTTCGATTCAGGTGAACTCAAAATTGCCATCGCAATGAGCCCAATATAGCTGTGTTGTGGCTTGGGCTCTTCCGGTTGGAACATTCGATTTGGAAATAGGCCCATTGATAGGGCAAATCGCGTTGGTGCATAGGGACCATTGGCCACTGGGCCTCCCGCGGAACCAGGATAACCTGATGAGTACAATGGTCCGGGATATTGTTGAGGTGCTCCACAGCCTCGTAGCCGTTCCACATTCATCGCATAGCTATAAAGCTGTAATCGGTAGTGATCGAGCGGTCCCAGAATACCCGGCGGAACAAGTCCATAGCCTCCTAGTATCGATGACATCCGTCGCGTGCTTAAGAGTTGATCGCTGGAACTGCTTCCGTTTGAAATCGGTGGCAGTGGTTGTTGTGCTTGTGATTGCGACGGTGGTGGCGGTGGTAAAGACGGTGACATTGAATGTTGGCCCGGCGTTGTCCCAGCAATTGCGGTGGATTGCATTTCAGCTGCAGTCGGTATAGGCATCCTGTCTGGTGGTGACGACGACGCTGGACAATATGATTCCAATTTCGGCGACAAACTATTCGAATGGTTGGTATTTTTATTGCAATTTACCGTTAAATTGTTATTAAAATTCACGTTTACAAGTCGGCTACAGCCAGATGTCACTGATTTGATAAAAGCCGACGGCGTTGGTCCGTCGATTTCGTATTCTTCGGTTTTTAAAATCAATTCACCACCGTTAGCTACGGATTCACTTGAATTCATTTTTGATTACCGTTCATCTAATAAGGACCGCGGGCCGCACTCGGACACAACGGTAAGTAAGCATTAAAGTAAGAGAATTCTTTTTTTTTTCTAGAAAAAGTAATAGAATTTTTTTTTTTTTAATATTTTGATCACTGAACACTTTCACCAATATTTAATTGATGCATTGTTTCACTTGTTACTACGTGCAACACACTGAATCTATTTTCTGGCAGATAGTCGCGCGCGTTATCGATAAACTGATGGATGCGATCGCACTGAGTCAAACAGCTCGACGGACGTACCGATTGAGCCAGCCTACAAAACTATGTGACTTCAATGGAATGGGCATTTATTGAATATACACCACATAAATACAAGAAAAACAAATCCAAAAAATACACTCTCAGTCGAGGCGTTTATATGGACACGGCAGTGAGCTGTGCGTATCTATCTATAGTCAAATTGAAGGAATGTTTATCTCATCAACAACATAATACAACAACAAATTCATTCGGGTCGAAGCAGCAACCAATATGCAAGGAGTTTGTGGAATAACAACATTCGTGTGTATACAAACAAAACAAGGAAAAACGATACACCCCGTCCGAGGGAGGGGTGTTAAATTCGCACACAACAGTGGTGAGTGAGAGAGAGCAACAGAGTGCGACAGAGAAGGCTAAAGTATCTTCCGGGGTAGGAGGGTAGTTACTTATTTCGTTCCCTGATTGTTGTATTTCTCTGGAAAGTAAACCACACTCTCTTTCAGATTCTTGTTTGATTGCCTCTCTATCGTTCGAATGGCGGCTACGATGGCGGTGTTTCAGTCTTAAAATCACTGAGCCGTCAACATTGTTCTCTTCGCCTATGTTGTTGTTTGTTGTTTGTACCCTGCTTTCGTTTCTACGGTCAGTGTGTTTTTCTCTTATTTATTATGCTTCTTGGGTTTTTTTTTTTTTTTTTGAAATACAAGAAAAAGTGGGACGAACCCAAGAAACAAAGGAAAAGTTTTCCTATCTTGGATTTGTGTATTCGGGTTGGTGGTGTGTAGTAGGTATGCCACAGAATGTAAAGAAAATGGAATTTCTTGTGTTTTATGTAGACCCCTCCCACTTTTCTGAAGAATTATTTTCGAACTCTGGCATCGGTTAGGCAGGCAGCTGTCGTCTTTAATTGGTGCTCATACACGGATGTGTGAAGCGATTTGACATGTCAAAAAGGACGGCTGGCTGGCTCTACACTAGAAGTGGGCTTGGAATGTTTTCTATTATTTGCCGGATGTGCCTTCGGCTGTAATTTGTGTTTTTTTTTTTTTTTGCATGACGAATGACATGATTTTTTGTGTATTTTGTTGTCACTATCATTTGCAGAAAAATAAAAATAAATAAGTATTTATAACAGTCAATAAAATGTCATTAACACTTAGGTAGGTGAATACTTTTAATAATTGTTTTATAGTAGGTAATAGTTTTCTACCTACCTACATAATAGGGTCATGCAAATGAAAATTGTGCAAAAAGCAGAGTAATTACGTAAATACATATATATATGTATCTAGTTGCTTGACCAATTATATCTAGAAATTTAGTACAAACACATAACATACTTTAATACCTGGGGATCGCAAACAAGTAACTTCGGAGAATAAAAAACTGATCCCAGCCAGTTATACCTACTTATGCAAGCATTCCTATGTAACGAGTCCGGACGAATATACTAACTCGCCAGCAACCACCGGTACCTTCAACAAGGACCTAGGTCACTCCAAAGAAAAGAGGAAAATTAAAGCTTTCTTATCTGGAAACCGGACATTTTGAATGAGTATACATAATTTTTGCAAGTTTGACATCCACCTTGTAGAGAATTCCAAAACCTAAAATTTCGTCCGAAATAATTTCATTAGTAGAACGCACCGTTTTGAAAATACTCACAGTTAAAACCGATTTCCATTAACTGTAGTCCGAAGGCTAAATAAATTTACAGCACCACCAGCTATTTCTTCTTCCAAGTGCACAGGAATAGAAATGTGCTATTCATTATATTACAAACATCTGGTAGATTATAGATTGGTTGTAGGTAGGTATGCGCTCTGTGACCTTTATACATCTATTAGGCTCTAGTCCTCTAACCTAATTGTCTTGAAGAATCGGAGTATCTGAAACGGATCCAACGACGGCAGATCTTCCGATAGTTGATAGGCATCTACAGTGTTGGACAGAGAATTAGCACATATTCTATCCGCAAACAAAAAATACAAACGTCTTGATAATGTAAAGGTTTTTTCTTATTTTTTTTATTAAAATATATTATTGTAGATTATGTTAAAATAACTATGAAAAAAAAAAAATCGAGATTATGTTTTTCGGATAGGTATATTGCTGGCCATAGAATTAGCACAAATTCGAAATATATACATAAATTTTGTTTTTAACTGAAATTGCATTAATACTTGGTAGGAAATCCATTTTGACGTACAACTGCTTCTAATCGCCGGGGAAGACTTTCAACTAAATGTCGGCATCGGCACGTAGGAATAGAGTTCCATCCATCTCTAGCAGCTTCCCAAAGTTCAGTCAAATGTTTGGGTTTTCGCAGTCCAATCTGGTATTCCACATCGTTCCATAGATTCTCGATGGGATTAAGGTCAGGACTTTGTGCAGGCCATGGTAAAATATTAATTTGCTGATCACTAATCCACCGTTTCACAAGCCGATACGTGTGTCTAGGATCGTTGTCATGCATGAAAGTCCAGTTTAATGGCAAATTTTCATCAGCAATAGGTTCGATATAATTTTCTAATATAGATCTATATTGGTGCTGATCCATTTTTGCATCAATTTTGACAATTGGTCCTACGCCATGCCATGAAAACGCTGTCCAAACCATTATGCACCCCCTCCATGCTTCACCGTTTTGACTGTATAGCGTGGGTTAAGCTCCTGTTTCGGGGGCCGCCAAACATGTCGCTTTCCATCCGAACCGAATCGATTAAACTTTGATTCGTCACTCCATAAGACGTTTTTCCAAAATGATGGAGGCTTATTTCCATACAGCTTAGCAAACTTAAGCCTTGCTGTTATATTTTTGTTTGACTCTAATGGCTTATGCTGAGCCACGCATCCCATCAAATTCTTTTCGTTCAGCCTTCTACGAACTGTTCTACTACTAACAGCTATGCCATGAGTTTTATTCAACTCATCTCTAACCTCTGCGGAGGTTATGAACGGATTTTTCTGCGCACATGTCGCAATTAAACGATCTTCGGCACAAGTTGTCTTCCTTGGAGGTGGTATCCTCTTAATTGCGTCGGTGGTATTGTGCTTTTCAAAGTAATTAATTGCATTAATTACCAAATTCCTTGAACGTCCAATGTCATTTGTGATGTCCGTTATTGTTTTCCGTTATTTTTCATGTTCATAATTATTTTTCGGAGCTCAGGTGTACATGACGGTACCTTGCGCATCTAATTATATATTTCTGTATTTTTTTTTTAGCAAAAAACAATATTTGAAATAACTTACTGTGAAATTCAAATGATTTTCAATTAATCAGTCAGCAAACGAAATGATACACGGTTTAATTTTACAATGTGCTAATTGTGTGGCCAACTTTGGCTGATCGTGTAATGTTTCGCAAAAAAAAAAATCGTGGTTACATTTTATCAACGGTACATTTCCAGAAAAATATAGTGCACATATGCACGTATTTGGAAACAAAAATTTTCTTAAATAATTCTTGTTTTACAATAATTTAACTTGGTAGGTAGTAAATTGAGGTACTATGTGCTAATTCTCTGACCACCACTGTAGGTGGTTCATTTTTTTTGTGTATCAGTGTTAGTTCATCGTTAAGCCCCACTCCCGTGTGACCCTCTTTATTATTGTATTATCTCGCGATTATGACTATGTCGTCGGCACATCCTTGGCAATTCATGCCGTTATTTGTTAACGTTTGTTTACTACTAACCTCCACATTAGTGGTGAGAGAACCCCTCATTGTGGGCATCCGTTAGCTGTGCTTGTGATGGTTTTTTGTCCCACCACAGTTTCAGCTATCCTGGTCCTTAACATCTCACACATCCAGTCAGATGTCGTTTGGTTTACTGCTTTTCTTAAGAGGACTGTATTGTCGTTCTTCGATGTCCAAGAAAGCGCAGATGGCCGTTTATCTGCATTATATAGAATTCTGAACTACACTTGTCAGCTGGTTTAGTGTGGTTTCGGTGAACTTCCCGGCCCTATACGCATGTTGATTATGATAGTTAGGAATTCTTTTTAACACCGTCATTCTTATATGGTTATCTATGACCTTTTCCATTATACATTTGGTAAGAGCTACAAGAATTCATATTACCAGTTTAAATTTATATACAGCAGCAGCAATGTATTCACCAACAAAATGACTGGTTTAGCAATATACATAGTAGAGAAGAATATCGCTCACAGTTGCTTTAGCTTTTATTTATAGGAGAACTAGCTATTAGAAGTAGCCAATATTGCTATTTTTAAATAGCTGTTTTTAGCAATTTTTTTTTTTTAAGACAAAGACTCTGCCTTGGGAGGAGTCGAACGTACGACCATTGACGTATTGACGCAACATCTTAACCATCAGGACTACGTCCGCGTTGCTCTCGGGTATGTCAGAAGTCATACATATATCATATTCGTTGGCGATGTGAGGTTTTTTTTTGTTGCCGCTTCCGAACGGAATTCAGAAGTTCGGTAATGACAATTGCAGTTTCAGTAATGACAAACTCAGATACTCGCATGAGGTAAAAAACACTTAAAAAAAACCCTTTTGCGTTTTTTGCATTTTCTGGAGTTCGAAATCTGAACCTCCCGTTCAGTCCAAAGCACTTAGCAACGGCGCCATTATGCAGTAGCAATAAAAAAAATCCGATCATAAATTTCTTTTTTACTATGCCTGCCTACAAGTTGCAATTGGTATGCTTAAATGACATCTGTCACTTTTTAAAACAGCAGCTGTAATGTAAATAGCAGAATTAGCTATGAAAAACAGTCACTATTGCTATTTATGTGAAATGAAAATAGGAGAAATTGTTATGAAATATATGTAGCTGTTATTGTAATCCCTAAATAACTGTTTTATACATTTTAATTGGTACTATGCTTAAATGACTTATACCGAACTTTTCTAAAATAGCAGGAGTGTAATGTAAATGGAGAACTAGTAATGAAAATTACCAATTTTCATATCATATATAAAATTAATTAATGTGGAGAGCAGTGGCAGTATTTTCAGTTCTTGATTCTGGTTTTGCTATAAAAAATTGCATACCACTATCGTTTTTGTGTAAGCCTCAGCTATTTGATACTTAATACTTTTCAATATTAGAAATGCCATATTAAAGAACAGAAACGCTTTATAGACAGTTACGTCCTATATTATCACTCACAGATGCAGCCATATCGTTGTGTTTTGGAAGTTCTTTTTAATTTTTCCAGATTTTTTTTTTTTAAATCTGTGCATGTGTATTTATACATACAAACATTTTTTTGTTTGACTTTAAGGCTACCCGCAAACTTTTTTCTCTTGATCTGTCTCTCGATCAAAAAAACTCAACTTTCGTTAAAATTTCAAACTTTTACGTCTAACATTTATGGGACTGTGACAGACCGACAGGCAGACAACTGATTCTATATCTATGTATACCAAAACCCTTAAAAGGCGCAAAGGCGACATTCGACGCAACCTAACAAATCTCAATGGACATCAGGGTATCGTGGTCAACACAATCGCGAATGGACTTGCCAAATAAGACCAATGGACTATTCTAAGGCCTACCCATTTGCCATTTGAAATTGAAGTTCAACGCCTAGGAAATTAAAGAAAAGCCCTCTGTATGGAACTCAATTCAAGGGCTATGACAAGTCAACAAATTTAATAATTTCTCTGACAATAAAATTAAGCAACAACTTGATACTTTGAGCAAACTATCATATTACGACTCCAAGATCAAGTAACTGCACATTTTGCGACATTCGAAAGGCATTCCGCTCAGTCACAAGTTCTTATCTGCTATAAGAAAGACGAGAAAACATACGTTCAATGAAAATTACAATAAATTTAAAAGTTTAATTCTAACTATTTCTTTATACCTACGAGTACCTATATTGAACATTCACAGAAGGACTTAACGAGTTTTCACTGGACGCTGATGAAATATTGATTCAAAAAGGACATTGACTTCTGTCTTCATCCTAAAAGGAAACACATAAAATTTAATTTTACCAAACGTTACTAAACAGAAAATCAATAAATGGGTGGCGCGTAACAACTCGAGGATATCCTTTTTTATTTATTTTTTCCCCTGAAGCTGCTCTAGTTTTTAACGTCACGTAAATACAATGCCCTTGGATCAGAGGACTCAATCTGAATTTCTATTTGACAAGATTATATTTTTTTCCCCCCTAAGAATGTAATTTGAACAACAGCAAGGAGAATAAATAAAAAGAAAACACTTAGTATAGGTATGAGCTACGTGTGCAATCAATTGGTCTATAAATTCGATTGCATTGTGTCACACAATTGCAATTTGAGATGATCCCAATCAATTTTAGGTATGGGTACACAAAGTGGAGTTTTTGAATACATTCAGTTTAAAAAAAAAATATGCATTTCTGAACTGATTTCTTCTATCTAACGCCCGCTGTTGGGATTGAGAAAAAAATTGGATGACAATTTTTTTACAAAGAAAATTTCAAATTGTGGGTAGTTCAAGTGACAAAGAAAAAAAGAAAACAATTGGGTCCGGCGCAATCGATGGATAGCTCGTCTGCGGTCTGCCCCACACCTTGTACGGTGAATTAAAAGAGAAGAACGACAACGAGATAAGTCAATAAGACCAAATGCTATCATTTCAGGCACTCCTGGGCAAAAGATTCATTGAAAAGGTTTCGTCTGGCTCTCCTTCTGGATTACGGCCTGCGGGATCCAGCTACTCTACATTCCAAAGGTCTGCTTAATCGTAGCTAAGGCTTTGATGGGCTAGATACATAGATAGATAGATAGATATTTATTTTATTATTTTTAATTTTCGGAAGAGTGCAACATAACCAAGCAGGTCCCAGCGGTCTGCGCGAATTGCATGGGAAACCACCCAGCGAACTATCGAGGTTGCGAAATCGCCAAGGAACTTAAAAAAAGACGCGATACTCTAAAAAAAACAGCTACACCCGGAACCAAACTTAAAAGATCTTAAAATCGATAAGCCTAAGACCGTTAAGCCAGTCAAAAGGACGAGACCGATAAAGGAAAATATACAAATTGCACAAGAGAACGTCGCTGGTCCAAGTCCAACGGAAAAACTGCCACTGGCTGGAAGTACGAAATCGTACGCGCAGGTAGCATCAATATATCATATCGGAAACCCACTTAAAAAAAGGACCTGGACCCAGAATAAAAAGCTACAGTGATTATGACGCGCATCATCCTTCGGAAAATACGAGAGGCGGTTCCTCTATGTACATTAAAGAATACATTAAGCACTCCGAAAACATAAGAGTAGAACTGGTTTCTATGCAAATAAGCTCAGTTTCCGTAAAAATAAATCATTTAGACTACCAGATCGGATCGTGTTACTTCCCTCCGGGATATAGGCTGGTGGACGACGACCTCGTTCGCCTCTTTGACTCACTCGGGCCTAATTTTAACATCTGTGGTGACTTTAACGCGAAACACACTTTCTGGGGTTCAAGATGTAATTCAACGAAAGGCAGTTTATTGTACAAAGCCAGTATGAAACGTGGTGTGGAATTTTTTTCGACGAGAAAGCCAACGTATTGGCCAACTGACAATAAGAAAATCCCTGACCTCGTCGACTTCTTTATCGCAAAAGCGCTAACTAAAAATCTAACGGAAGTAGAAGAATGGTATGATTTATGCTCAGACCACTCAGCAGTCACTCTGAAAATCGGTGGAAGTCTAGCAAAAAAAGAGGGACCGCCTAAGTTAATTAGTAACAAAATAAACTGGGACGTTTTCAGAAAAGACTACAAGGAAAATATTGCTCTAAATGTGCCGCTAAAGACACCACTTGAAATAGAAGACGAAATTGACAAGCTCGTGGAAGCCATTCAATGCGCAGCATGGAAAAATACCCCTTTTCGAAAAACAGCAACACGGAACAGCAAAGTCAAATACCAGACTGATATCGAAGACCTCATACGAGAAAAGAGAAGAGCGCGCAAGAGATGGCAACAATCCCGCGCGCCACTGCATAAAACTTATCTTAACCACCTTTGCAATAAGCTGAAAAATGTGCTGCAGGACTTAAGAAATCGCGAGACTTCTACTTACCTTGAGAGCTTGACCGCTGATAAGTGTTCAAACTACTCTCTATGGAAAGCCTTGAAGTCCATAAGGAAACCCGTAATGCACTCGCCACCAATAAGGAAAGCTAACGGCGAATGGGCAAAAGGAGACAAAGAGAAAGCGGAATTATTTGCCGAACATCTAGAGGAAACGTTCAAGCCATTCGATGGACAACCATTGATCGAAGATCCGATTGCAAATACGGTACCCGACAACTAAATTAAAAACTGAATACCTGTCCTAACTTCGAATGACAATAAGAAAACTGAAAAATAACAAGGCTCCAGGATATGATTTAATCACTGGCGAAGTTTTGAAGGAGCTACCGAAAAAAGCGTTAGTTAAGTTACTCTACATTATAAATGCTTCATTGAAACTTCTATATGTTCCAAGGCAATGGAAAATCGCCAAAGTAATAATGGTTCTGAAACCGGGGAAATGTGCAAACGACAAGAAATCATAGAGACCCATTTCGCTTCTGCCGATAATATCTAAGGTCTTTGAGAAACTTCTGCTAAAAAGATTGCACCCAGTAATTGAAGAAAGGCGATTGATCCCGGATCATCAATTCGGGTTTCGGGTTAAACATTCCAAAATCGATCAGGTGTATCGAATAACAAATAAAATTGAAAAAGCTCTAGAAGGGAAAAAGATATGCTCTACCGCTTTTCTCGACGTATCGCAAGCGTTCGACAAGGTATGGCACGAAGGCCTGAGATATAAGCTAAGGGTAATCTTACCAGATAAATTCTACAGAATATTGGAATCTTACTTTAATAACAGACTCTTTCGTGTTAAACATGGGGCAGAATATTCGGAGTTCAAAGAAATCCAAAAATATCTAGGAATGACACTAGACGCAAAACTTAAGTGGAAGCCACATGTTAAAAAGAAGCGCGACGAGCTCGAAATCAGACTTAGAGAAATGTACTGGCTACTCGGGAGATACTCGAAGTTAAGCGTATACAACAAACTGCTTCTGTATAAGCAAGTGCTAAAACCATCTTGGACATACGGTATACAACTTTGGGGTTGTACCAAGCCAAGCAATATGACTGTTCTGCAAATATTCCAAAACAAAACACTAAGAGCAATTGTGAATGCTCCATGGTATATAAGGAATAGTGATATTCACAGAGATCTAGGAATTGCTACCGTGAGGGAAGAAGTAACAAACTTTGCTCACAAACTTCGTACTCGCCTTCATGATCATTGCAATAATGAAATAATCCGTACTCTGGACGTGACAAACCTCGAGCGCCGACTACAAAGAACAAGACTGTACGATCTGGCGCAGTAAGGGAAAACCGCATGTAATGACGGTATTAGTAGGTGCCTTCGCTGGAAAGCTACCTACCTAACGCGATTAACACTGCAGAAGCGTAAACTAATTGTTAAGGTAACTTAGTCGTAGTCACCACAAAACGAAAAAATTAGAGGAACGAATTTCCTACTACTATGAGCACGAGCGGCCGGTTCTCATAGTGCCTCTCTGGGGGGTGAGGTTTAGCCTGTAGGCATATACTGGCCGACACTTATGAATCATCAGGTCAGATATATGAATCGGGCATAACCAATGGTACGGGCCATTGGTATCTTTTGAAGATTCCTGCACCTCCAGGCGCAACAAAAAAAAAAAAAAAAAAATAAAAATTTTAAATTTTAAATTCATTTCCAACAATTTGAATACATTTTAGGACAGGACTTAAAAAGTATTTAAAAAGATTCTTCAATTATCGCCCTCCTATATTCTGATGCTTTTTGACAATAGTTGTGCAGTTTATTCCAGTCTGTGTCATTCATAATGATTTTCATCTCCAATTCATCCAAAACTCGTTTCCCACTTAGAAGAGGACACCTGCCCAAGAAGTGATAAATGTTCTCCCTCTCTAGTGCATAATTGCAAACGATTGGTAAATCTTCCCTATGCGTGATAAAGTTTAAGTCCATAATTTCACCTCTGGCCTTATCGCAGATATCGTATCGTTAGAGCACCTTTCGTTAAAGTAATTGCTTTCACATAGATTGTGATTTAGACTTGCATATACATGTGTACATTTTCCTTGCGTGCATTTTCTCGGCCGAAAGTAAATTGGAGAACTCTTCTTTCCATCGAGTGATGTTTCCAGTACTTATTCTTAAGGTGTAGCCACAGAAGTCTGCTAGTGACTTTCATTTCTTATAAAAGAGTATTTTCGCCTCTATAACATGATTTGCTATATGTGTAATCAACCTTTCTCCGTCCAAAGACATGGTTCTCGAAATGCAGTTGAAATGTCCCCTGTTCAGCAAAAGACCGTTTTTCGTTTCTTGCATACATCACAACTCTTTTTTTAAAAACCCATTGTCTCGGATTTAGGTGTGTTAACCTTTAACCTCTAATCTTCGCTGTATTTTTGTAGTTGATTTATTATTCTCTGTAAGCTCTCCGGTGAGTCCGCAAGTGTTACTTAATGTACACTTCTGAATACATTAAAACACCGACACAAAGTATTTTGAAATGTCGTCGATAAACATCACAAATGCTTGAGGGCTGAAGTTGCATCCCTGTTTTACACCTGTAGTAGTAGTTTCGAAAAAAAATCGATAGTCGATTACCGTCCCAAAAAGCTGACGACGTTTTTTCGTACAACTTTGCAATTAGGTTTCCAAATTTTCTTGATTGACCAACATTATACAGTTTATTGAAAATGGCACTTCTGTCCACTGTATCGAAAGCCGCTTTGAGATTTCCGATAGTTTTTTTCTTAACTCTGATGAAGTTCTGCGCTACAATGGTAAGAGTAAAGATTTGATCTGTTGTTAAGTAATTCTCACGAAACCCTGCCTGGAATTCACTAAGAAGGTTATTTTGTCAAGTCCAATATTGAAAACTCTTTGCTAAAACATCCATCAATATTTTTAAAGCAGAGTTTAAAAATGATATGCCTCTGTGGTTTTCTTTCTGGTTGAGGTTCCCTTTGTAATGGATTGGAAAAATCGTACTCTGATGGAAGCTGATTAGGATGTCTCCTGTTTCAAACATTCGATTGAATTCCTTAGTGAGTATTTCTATCAGTCCATTATTCGCATATTTGTAGAATTCAACTGGTATTCCGTCAGTCCCAGGCGCTTTGCGGTCCTTGCTCTTAACTAACCAGAGTCCTACTTCTTCTTGTGTTATGGGTCTATCCAAGAGATCAGTCTTTGTATCCGGAACTGTATATTGAAAACTAGACTGGGGTATGAAGTTAGGCGGGCTCAGGATATTTCTAAAATGTTGTTCTAGTTGCGTCGCATTATTTAGTCCAATTTTAAACTTTTTCAAAATTTTCCATAGAGTTGCAGAATCCCTACATTGTGAAATTTCAGCTACTAAGGCACTTTGAAACTCTATGTTCTTCTTTTGGCATGTGTTCTTGTATTCGCGTTTCGCATGTAGATACATTTGTTTGTAGTTTGACTCGTCGTACGAGTATTTTCGATATACTTGTAGATCTAGCAGAGAACAGGATTTGCTTCTAAAATCTCAAGGATTGATGGGCTAATTAGGCAAACAATTAACGAGGTTCTACGTGCAACTATACCTAATGAGAATTCGACTACAGTCCAACGAAGTAGTAGTAGTAGCTAATTTTTTTTTTACAATTTTAATGTTTTCAGCGTTTCATTGGTCGGAATTTAAGGCATTCGATTTTATACAGGCTTTTGAAATATAGTCAACTGATTTTACAGTCCTTCCATTGACAAGTTTTTGTGCTGGAGATACAGGCTTCCATAGGTGTCCTATTTCTTAGAATGCCGGCAAGAAATCTGTGACCACCTTAAGTCGAAATTGAAACAATTCTGGCTGATGATAGGTAGGTAGTTACATACGAGGGTGGGTCAATAAGTCCCTGAAAATTAACACAAATTGTGTCGTCACCTTAAATTTAATTTTATTTGTCAAGAATCATCTTTCAAAAGGTGTGTTCTTTTGTCAAATAGTTTTGTTGTGGCAGCCATTTTATATAGACGCCTACTAGCATTTTCGTTAAAATGGAAAAAAGTGAATTTCGAGTGGTCATTAAACACTATTTCTTGCGAGAAAAAACTATCACGCAAACCAAACAAAAGCTTGACAAATATTATGGGGACTCTTCACCATCGATTGGAACCATTCACCACTGGTTTACTCAATTTCGGTGCGGTCGTTCAAGCACAAGTGATGCCGAACGAAATGGTCGACAGAATCCATGGTTTGATAATGGACGATCGGCGAGTGAAAGTACGCGAGCTTGAAGAGGCCACAGGCTTATCACATGGCTCAGCGATTTCGATTTTACATAAATATTTGGACATGAAAAAGCTTTCCTCAAGATGGGTGCCGCGTTTGCTCACAATCGACAACAAACGCATTCGTTTGACAACTTCAAAGGTGTGTTTGGCGATGTTCCAGAAAAATTCGGTAGAATTTTTGCGCCTTTTCGTAACCGTGGATGAAACCTGTATTCACCACAACACCCCAAAAACCAAGGTCAGCAAACAAGGTCATGGCGACAGTTTTTTGGGATGCGCGCGGTGTTATTCATATCGATTACCTTTAAAAGGGCAAAACTATCACCGGCGCATATTACGCAGAGCTGCTGGGTCGATTCCAAGCCGATTTGAAGCAAAGACGGCCGCATTTGGCGAAGAAAAAAGTTCTTTTTCACCAGGACAACTCACTGGCGCACAAGTCCGCAGTCGCAATGGCAAAATTGCATGAGTTAGGCTACGAACTCCTCCCTCATCCAGCATACTCCCCAGATTTAGCCCCCTGCGACTATTTCTTGTTTTCAAACATAAAGAAATGGCTCGGAGGTAGGAGATTTGGGTGAATTGAAGAGGCCATCGCTGAAACAAACGCTTATTTTGAGGGGCTCGAGAAATCGTATTATTTGGAGGGCATAAACAAATTGGAGAAACGTTGAATGAAGTGTATAGAGCTAAAAGGAGACTATGTTGGAAAATAAAATGTTTTTATACCGAAAAGAGTATTCCTTATTTCATTTTTCAGGGACTTATTGACCCACCCTCGTATGTTGGTGCAAATTTACGGAAATCGTTAATCACAAACACCTCGAGTAAGAAATGATCAGGAACATTTTTAATTTTATTTTAATTAGAATATCTACACTTCTTAGTTCCTAAACTTGATTACTGAAGACAAAACTCAATAAAAAAAAAAAAAAAAAAAAAAAAACACATAAATCAACGCCTCCAGCTCTATCCGGAAAAACCGTCAATTCGGACTTGGGCACTAACGATATGTTGGTGAATTGGTTTTTAATAATCTCCTATTCCACGCTTCTTGAATTTCCTTAGAAAGGTGACCTATCGAAATCGAGCTACTAACCCATAGATATACACATTCTACTTGGATGTTGACTCTCAAATCAGTGAAAGGATTATAAACATACATCTTTCTAATATATTATTATTGTGTGGTACAAAGGAGAAAACAACCCTTAATCTGCAGGCTCATGTTCATCATCTTCTCACGCAGAAAGTAAATTCGCAGATTCAATCAATGATAAGCTTCTTTTCTCTTCGCCATGGAAACGTACAATAATATTCTTGTTCAGCTTCACCTGGACGCACATCGATTCATACCAATAGAGGAAAGGAACTCCCTCCAGATGAGATGCGGATGATATTTGTTCTATTCGTGGTAAATGAAATAAGATTATTTTTCCTCAGATGAATTGCGGATTCTGTAGGAGAGATTAGATTTGCCCTGCTGTTGTGGGTACACCTGAAATTTGAGGTGGTTTTGCTTCTTTATGTTGTGGGAAAACTGTGTTTGTTTTTGAAATTTTTAAATATTTTGACGGAATGATCAAGATTGCAAGCAACAACGAGATAAATCATTTGATCGTTAGATCGAGGTAAATGTTTGTTTTTTGCTATTCAAGAGGGTTCTAGGAGAGACATGATCTATACAAACACTTAGAAATATGTTAACTCAGAGACAAATCGGAGATATGAACAGACTTTGCGATAAAAATATTAATCGCTCTTAAATAGTATAATACAAAAGGACAAAAGCCATACAGGAAAGTGTCTATATAAATCGTAATAAAAGATAAGGTAAAAGAAACAGTGATGCTAAGCAGGCGAAAGCGATGTTTTTTTATATCTTCATATGATAAGGGTCCAAGTAGGTTACATCTAGATTTATTTATATTTATTTTAATTTAGCTTAATACAAGCAACTACTAACTTAGATATTAAAACTAACTTAAAGCTTTTTTTTTGCGATATGGACAAATTATAAACTTGAATTACTTAACTACGAGTAATGCTTAAACTAAGAAAGGGGAAAGTTAAGTAAAGGGATTTTCTCAGTGCAAACCTGCTGCACTGAAAATCAAAGGAGCTTTGCATTCGGTTAGCTATGCGTAGCATTCTAGACATTGGCTCGTTACAACCATAATTGGTGTGGTGAAAATTAAGGCGGAAGAGTGGTACAGACCGTAGGTTGCGTGGCTTCATGTTAAGAGAAATCATTTGGAGCAGTACGGGGGAGTCAATTTTTCCAGTTACTTCTCGAAGTTTTTCGAGTGATTGTACATTGGGGGCAAGTTATTATCTGTCATACTATTGGAGGCCCCGTAGAGTGAAATGCATGAACCTGAGATGAACGGCAAATGACACCGATTTTTGACGATTTTTTTGGCACCAGGTTGAAAAGTTATTCAGGTCAACTTGGAATGGGTGAGTGTCGGTGGGGGTTGATATGTGTTTTTTTTTTTAAGTTTTTATTAATTTAATTCATTTATACTTACATGCTAGACCAAAACGCTTAAAACTAGCTTAACTAACTTAACTATCTTATTCTAACTTACTGGCCCTATGCGGGCGCTCTAAGCTAAACTTAATCCTTATCTCTGTGTTTCGACTTAATCTATTACTTATTACTATTTTACTTAAATAACAATTATGACTAAGAACATTTTTTTATTTGAAAAAATTTAGTAACGGTACTGTTTATTTGATCTTATATATAAAACTTAAATGCTACCTTAAAATAAGTCTTAACCTAACTTAACTTTTTTTTCTTTTTTAAAATTTTTTTTATAATTTTTTTTTACATATCCAAGTGCTGTGTTTTATTTTTATTTTTATTTTCCGTATAAATAAACTTAAACTACCTAACCTAGACACCTAAAAACAATGTAAGTCGGCCAAGGCAATAAATATGGCCAATTTTGCCGCACTGCATCTACCCCGGATCAAAGGGGATCGACGAGGGAGCTCTCTCTAGTAACCACCAGAATTGCTGGTGCTGCTTCTTCACATCATTAATATCGCGCCCTCTGTGCGACGTCTTGGCTGTAGTTGAGCCGCCTGTCCACAGTTGTCCGGGCAACGTGGTAGATTAACGGCACCACTGATTTATCTTGGATCAGACCTGCCTGATCGAAATAGAGGAATGCTTCTGGAGGGACAAAGCCGTTAAGGCGCACCCTCTCATGGTACCTATGGTTGGGGTAATAAGCCCCGAAGATCAGGTTATTCATCGAGGTCATTGCTCTTACAATGCGCCTTCGAGTCATCTTGACCAGTAAATTGTCCACTCTTATCAGATTCGCCCTGTTGTATAGGACCTCATTAGAATAGATTTTTATGTACTGAGACTCTGGTGTTCTGTACAAGTGAAGGCAAGCCCGAAGGCAGGCCCTCTCAAACACCCGAATCTTTTCCATCCTACTTGCCCCTATGTTGAACCACACGGGACATCCATATGCTAGCATGGGCCGAATGAGGGCCGTGTAGCTGATTACCTTTACCCTTGCATCGAGTTGCTTGTTATAAAAAAGTCTCTTTGTAAGGGCGAAGGCAGCTCGGGCTCTGGCCAGAGCAGCATCTACATGTTTGTTAAAATATAGATATTGGTCTAGCCAAAGTCCAAGGTATGTGACCACGTTTTGACACGCAAGTGGATGCCCGTATTGTCCAATTATAGAGAACTTTCGCCAATTCTTTCTGGTATTCCTAGAGGCCAGAGACAACGGCGTTCTGAATAGAATGGTTTCTGACTTCTGAAGGTTGATCTTCAACTTCCAGTCGTCGCAATATCGCTGAATCTTATCGAAGTCACTCTGCAAGAGTGTTGCAATGACGTCGATCTTAGGTCCTGGTCTGTACGTAATCAAATCGTCTGCGTACGCTATTGCATGCTGAAGAGATCCTATCTGATCAGCCGCGTAAATATTGAAAAGAATCGGTGAATTAAGCGTACCCTGTTGCAGACCATTTTTGGTTGATATGTGTCTGAAAATTTGCATGCCATCAGCGTAGGTGGAAATATTTGAGTCCTTAATGATATAGTCAACGTCATTAATTGATACTATGAAAATCAGCGGACCAAGGTGGCTACCTTGAGGAATTCTTGAGGTGGCTGTAATGGGGTCAGATACAGAAAATCTACAAAGCACTTTATATTGTCGTGCTTCGAAATATGATTTAATCCACATGATGAACCCCGATCGAAAGCCAAGAGCTTTAGTTTGAAAAGAAGATTTTATCGAAGGCTTTCCTAAAATTGGTGGCAATTACGTCGACTTCTTTACCATCTTCTAATGTGCAAAGAGTGGTCGATAAGAATTCTGTTAAGTTTGTGATTTTTGACCTTCCCTTAAAAAACCTAGCTGATAAGAAGAAAAGATAGACATACAGTGAAAAAACATTGTATCGTAAATAATGCTTTCGAAGACTTTGGGTATGCAGGAGAGTTTAGCGATAAGTTGGTAGCTTGAGATATCGTTCTTGGGGCCGTTTTGTGAAGAGCACTTCCAGACACCCTGCGATAGAGAAAGTTGAAAGAATGTGGTAAGGGTTTGGGCTAAATGTTTTATTTAGACCATCAGGCCCAGCTGAGTATTCTCATTTGAGTGTTTTTATATTTTCTTCAACGAGTACAATGCTTATGTCAACTGATACTAAAGAAGTTTTAGGAACATTACTTTCTCATGTAGGAGAAGTAATAGTAGTCAGGTTCCAGGACATGGTTGGTGGACGATTGGCTGAGGAAATAAGCAACAAGTTTGCTATTATTTTAGGTTCGTTTGACGATGAGTTACATAGATAGTTTCAGGGTGGATGGATAGCTGTCGAATTTGTTGTTGGTATTAATGAAGTGAAAAACGCTTGGGGTCAGAGATTAATTTAGATATATTCGTTATAAGAGATTGGAAAAGTTTGCAGGTAGTCACTAAAGTCAGAGTGAGAACGAGGCGTAAGATATGTTCGCCAGAGTTTATTTCTTCTAGTTCGAAGAGAGCGTAGGTTAGGTTAGGTTCAAGTGGCTGCCTGCGCCCTTAGCACAGACATACTTAGACAATAGTAGATCCATTGTGATACCACAGGATCAGCGGATTTCTCCCGTCCTACCTTAGAACCAATTGGAGCTTCTAATAATACGGTAGAGGTTCCTAACATTCGTGTTAGCCAGTTCACAGAGGCTGTCGTAGAAATAAGCTGAAGCCTTCTTCTGACAAAGAGAGAGCCGAACAAGTCCTTCTCGTCCCTACAGCTTCTACAAAAGTCGTTAGAGAAAAAACCAAGCCTTTTGGCGTGCCTTCTAATGAGACAGTGTCCCATAATGACACCAATTGTTGTGTGATATGCTTCCTGCTAAGAGAGACCAACCTCTTCGAGCGTTTCTGATCCAGCTGAGGCCAAATCTGTCTAGTGACATGACACTTATTGGCAATCTCCCACCTGAAGTTGGTCTCCTTGAGAGGCATGCCGAGATTCTCCTTTTCCGGTAGAATCTGCAAATGTGTGCCCTGTCTGGCAAGACATCAGCCATCAAACGATCTCGCCGTACATAAGTATGGGCTTAATAACGGATACATAGAGCCAGTAAGTTATGCGAGGTTATATTCCCCACTTCTTACCAATGGCCTTCTTGCACGAGCATAAAGCTATGGTAGCCTTCTTCCGGAACTGAAAAGTCCGAACACTGCTACAGATGCGGTGGAAAGGGTCATAAGGCAAAGGATTGCTCATCAGAGCCGGACTGCATGCTGTGTAAAGGAAGTCACCATAGTGCCAAGTACAGTACTGGTAGCATAAGATGCCCTGCATTCCATTCCAGCTCGCGCTGAATGCTTCCCAGAAGCGAACATGAAGGTTATCCAACTAAACCTTAACCATTGCGAGGCAGCTCAGGACCTACTTATACAGTCGGTCCGAGAGTACGATGCGGATATCGCTATACTCAGCGAGAATGAGGGAATATGGACGGCGGACACATCAGGTCGCAATATGGATACGCGGCCAACGAGCCTTCGAAGAGTAGATAGTGATGCACCAGGCAGGCTTCCTGTGGGCCAAAGTTAGCTGCTACGCCCCTCCCAGCATAACACATGAAGAATTTGAAAGAATAGTCGACAACATCGTACCCACTGCAAGGAAGACGCCGCGTCGTCATTGCAGGTGACTTCAACGAGTGGGCGGATGAATGGGGCTCACGTACCACAAACTCCAGAGGAAGAACTATCCTGGAGGCGTTTTCATCGTTGGACTTAGTTCTCATAAACTCAGGAAACGAGCTGACCTTCAGCAAAAACGGAAGAGGGTTCAATAGTGGACCTCCTGTATGAGTACGTGTTTGGCAAGAGATGCTGCGTGGAGAGTAAGCTAAAAATACACGCACAGCGATCACCAGGCAATTAAGTTTCATCTACTACCCAATCATACAGGAAATAGAGGAGACAAGATGAGACATATGCAGAATAAGGGGTGGAAACCTTACACCCTAGACGTCGAAGTACTCCAGCTGATGACGGAGGACATATCCCTCTACGGACCTTCTGCCGATAAACGAAGCAGCTCTTGAGTGGAGTGACAAGAGCTTGTTACGCTTCCATGCAGCAGAAAACAGCAAACTTGCATCGGCCCACCAGTAGGTGGAATGATGAGATCACCAGACTGCGCACAGATTGCCACATGGCGCGCCGATTGTATAAGCGTTCTGGGGAACACAGCAGCCACGGAGAACTCCACGAGAGATTTATAATTACTCGAAGAAACTTAAAAGCTGCAATTAAAAACAGTAAAAAGAGAAGCTTCGAAGAACTGTGCAACGAAGCCAATCAAAACCGGTGGGGAAAAGCCTACCAAGTGGTTATGATAAAATTGAAGGGTGGCAGAAAACCCTCGCCCACATCCTCAGTGTTTCTCGAAAACGTGGTCTCTGTGCTTTTTCCACAACAACAGGGAATAGAGGAACAAACGGAGAGGAGAACCACGACGGGGGCGTTACCAATACCTCTCGTCACAGCAGCAGAAGTCCTACCAATCTGCAAAAACATCAAGGATCAAAAAGCACCTGGTGTTGATGGAATCCCAAAAAAAAGGACTACCTGCAGAAAATAATGGCGGACTATTTTAGAAATAGAATACTGTACTATTACACCGACGACGGAATGAAATAATTGGCTTCGCAGACGACATAGCGATCGTTGTAGTGATAAAATTTCTTGAGGAGTTGGAGCATGACTGTAAAGAAGCTATCGGGATGGTACAGGACTGGCTAGTAAGCATGGAGCTAAAACTAGCAGAAGAAAAGACCAAAGTAGTGCTCATCAGCAGCAGATGAGTTATGTATGGAGACTATAAGAGTAACCGTGGGCGATCGCGTTTTAGTTTCCAAACCAGAGAAGGCAGCAAGAACAACGGCTGCTCTGGCAAGGATCATGCCAAATATTGGAGGACCTGCTCTTAGCAAGAGTTGCGACGTCGATGATGCTTTACGGCTCCCAAATATGGGCAAGTGCCATGAAGACGAAATCGTAGAGAAGGAAGACGGATGCGGTCTACAGAACCAATGTCTTGAGAGTATGCAGAGCCTTTCGAACAACCTCCTACGACGCGGCATGCGTAGTGACTGGAATGGTGCCAATAGACCTCCTCGTTGAAAAAGCCGAACGGAGATATCGTGCCAACAGGACAATGGTGTCAACAGCGAAGAGTCGAAGTGACACCGAAGTATCGCCAAGAAAAAGCCTCGAAGAATGGCAAGAGAGATGGAACTTTTCTGACAAAGGCAGATGGACGCAGAGATTGACCCCCAATATAGACCCTTGGATCAATAGGAAGCATGGAGAGCTGAACTTCTATCTGACGCAGATGCTTACTGGTCATGGATGTTTCAAAGTCTACCTCCACAGATTTGGACACGAAGACAACCCTTATTGCCCAACGTGCACGGAAGTAGTCGAGGATGCAGAACACATTATGTTTCACTGTGAACGATATCACGAAGAACGTAACTTGCTGGTGAACAGACTGGCCGTGGACTGCTGACACGAACGAGCCGAGTATGTTAGGCTGAAGCCCCCCTTGCGATGATATGCTTGACGGCAGTGTCCCGAGAACCAGGGGGAGGTGGGTTTAATGGGGGAAAACACACACTGTTACTGAGTAAGGGCTCAGTTTCTTCTTTGAAAGATTCCCACCTTCTAAAGAGAAAAAAAGATAGCATTCTTAAGGAGTTCCTGGATGTTGGGCTTCCAGCTAAGATACCAAAACAAGACCCAGGAATTTTGCTATGTCTTTAAAAACGAGGCTGGTTCCATTCAGTTTAGGAGAAGCTAAGTAAGGAATTAAATTTTTCCTGGTGAAGATTTTTCCTAGTCCACATTTATCAGCCCATTTGGAGAGTTTAGCAAAGGCATTCTGCAGCAACTCCCTTAGAGCAGTCAGGTGCCTCTCCGAGACAGCTATAGCAAGTTGAAGCCCTCCCCTTACAGGATAAGTATTAGCTTATTCAGTGCAAGATTCCAGAGAAGGGAGGACAAGAGACTTTGCGATGTTCTTTTACTGACAAACCTTCAGGCTGCGCCCAGTTTTGTGCCGATAATTCATTTGCTTAACAATTAGTTTATCAGTACGTCAAGCGAAGCCTCTATCTTAGAGTTTGTCAATGTATGTGCAATCGTCCCTGGTATGAAGGACTTCTGTCCACAACCTGGGGACGTGGACTAAATCCAGACAGCTTCTAAAGATAGCTGACAGCCAGGGGAGGATGATGTCCGAAGTCTGTTGAATTTCAGCGGGCGAAGCCCAGAAGCCTCAGATGTCTCTTCAATTTTGCCACAAAAGAGTCTGAAGGATTTCCTTCCTCAGATCCAGTTTGTATATTTTGTGTTGCTGCAACCGTTAATGTACAAATGAAACAATACCCAAGACAACGTATCCAATTGGATACCATGACATATTTGTGCCTCAGCAATCCCTTGCGAAAGCTTTCCTTCCTCGATTATTCCTCCACCAACCGCACCATTGCAACCACCAAACGGTGTATCCACAAGCATTGCAACGACTGTGAGTCAAACCAATACAAATAGCCATACAAATGTTTCAAGTAATAGCAACAACCACACAATAAGTGGTGGAGGAGGCGGTCGCGGGAAACGTGCAAAGCCACCACATCACCAACAGACCAGCGTGCAAGGCAACAATAATTCTGTCACATCGGGTAATGCGACGTATCAATTGGGGCCGGGAGTACCATTGGCGTTTGCATCCGAACTCAATGGAACAATGTATACCGTTCCGCAGCACGCAGTTTCCTCTAATATGCTTCCATATACTCACCAAAGTACAACGGCGCCCGCGAATGCAGCGGCCACGACTAGTGTGTTCACTCCATTCCCTTATCAACTAAACGCTGTGATCAGTATCCTATTCAATCATCAACCCTTAACAACAAGCAACAGACCGGTCCCACACTGCAGCCGACCAGTTATGCTGTTCATACGAACGGTAGCTCAAACCACGCAGACCCTAGTAGTGGGGCGGCGGAGTCGGCTCCGAGTACCCGCACTCGTTGTCACACCGCAATCAGTGGAATTCTCCGTTGTTTGCAACTGCCCCTATACTGCTGAGCAATTTTAACTCTCCCATATAGACCCATTATCAGAGCTTTACAGACAGGTGGCGGTTCACCTCATTTACGACAAGCGAAATGGCAACGGAGTAGGTATGAATAAGAACAAATCATCAAATGTTGCCAGTGGCGGTACTCTTCAAATGCACCACACAATTTGCCATCAACATCGCTGTATGGAACACCAAATAACGTCATTAATAGCAAGCCGTCAGCATCGCATCATCAGCAGACGTTTCTAACCAATCGTCGTTGTTGTCCTCGAATGGCTTACAAGGACAACGCCCAATGCACTTTAGCCAACCAAAGCGCATGAATGGAAACAACAAACACTAAAATTCTCTTCTTAATGGTCCTCAAATGTGACTTAATGGAGGTCGCACAGACACAAGTAATAACGGTTGCGGTAATAGAATGGGTCAGATAACAAACCACGCGTCTGCTCCGGGTATCGACAGAAGCCAAGCAATCTCGAATTTCGGCGCAGCGTAGTCAACGCAACTCGCCGACTGCCAACTCCAAAGAGAGCATACAATAATTCGCCGAACAGTATTGTATCTAGCTATACGGGCGCTGAAGGAATTCCATAGTATGTTGTGACGCCTGCCGATAATCAGCAATCATCGCCGGTATATAAATTAATTTATTTTACACGGATGTATATAAAAAAAATCTTTATTAGAAACGAACCAATCGCCTTCACGGCTTCTTAAGAACTAACTTAACAAATGATTTTCTTAAATTAACTTAAACTACTCATCGTCGGCTGATACTCATTCCCACGATGCAACGGCTACCAAATGCTGACTTTTCGTCTGGACCATTTGACACCACCTGCATTCCATCACGTACGGTGTCATTACGCTTCATGCAGCGGAATGTGGCATATTTTTCTGTTGAACAAAGTTGTAGTTAGCTTATATTAAGCGAGGAACGCACATTCCACCGATACATGCGGCTGCGCAAAACGCACAAGGTGCAGCTGTAGTGGCAGTAACGGTGGCCGCCAAAGAAGCGTGGTTGTCCTCAACCGCTTATTAGAGCGTATAACCTGGTGCCCCGACGAGTGTATATACTCGTATCAAATATGAACAAACTCATTTTGCGCACACAACTGCCGCTCTCCAAAATAACCGTCGATCTCCGCCGAATAAACTCAGACCTCAAATGGCACCCATTAGAGGGAGTATTCGGCAGTGAATATGATGATGTCAGCAAACTACAGTGCTGGCACGCTAATTAGCACACCCTATCATACAAAGTTATGATAAGATAAAACGAATGTTAAAGTAAAACAATTTAATAAGGATCTTCAATGTTTGCTTTTATTGATATTAATACTTAATTAATTTATAAAAAAAAATTAAAAAAAAACAATAAAAAAAAAAAAATAAAAAAATATGTGTTTTCGTAACACGCCAGGGTCTCGTCAAAGACATCTGAAAATATAAAAAAATAAATAATAACAAGTTAAAATTAAAATTAACTTATGTAAACTTACCTAGTACTTAGTTGGGTACCCTTTTTGGGTAATTCCGGCGGCACATCGTTTATTCAAGGAGCACGTGAGGCGTGCGCACTCTTCCTTTGGTATCTTAAACCATTCTTGATGGATTGTGTCCCATAACTCCTTCACATTTATCGGTTTTAAAGCCATGACACGTCTCTTAATAATAGCCCACAAATTTTCGATTGGGCTTAGGTCTGGGCTCTGAGGGGGCCAATCCATTACCGATATTTGGTGTTCTTCAAACCACTCTTTTACAGACCTGGCCTTATGGCAAGGCGCATTGTCCTGCTGGAAAACAGCTTCACGGTACAATGATAGCGGTAAACTCTCAAGATATGGTATGAGGTGGTTGACAACATAGTCTTATATGCTAGAGCATCTAATTTACCTTTTATAAGGACTAGAGGTCCAACACCATGAGAGCTAAAACAACCTCATACCATTACGATTCCTCCACCAAACTTTACCGTCTTTTTGGTGTACTTGGGATCTAGTTGCTTGTTTGGAGGTCGTCGTACAAAAGTTCTTCCATCAGAACCACAGATATTAAATTTGGATTCATCGCTCCATATCACTGAATTCCATAAAGATGAAGGAGAATCCAAATGGCCTCTTGCGAATGCAATTCGCTTCTTCCTATTACCATCTGTTACTTTCGGTTTCTTAAGACTCTGGCATCCTCGAAGGTTGTTCTCCAAAAGCCGTTGCCGCACCGTCCTAGCCGCGATGTTTACACCATATTCTTGCTCCATGCGCGCTCTAATTTCAGAAGAAGTGGCAAAAGGATCTCTAAGAGCATGTCGGACTATAATGGAATCCTCTCTTTTCGTTGTTTTTCTAGGTCTGCATTTTCTTTTATCCGCAAATGTTCCATGGGTTTCACAATCTATGTTCCGTGCAATTTTGCTGACGTTTTGCTCCTTCTGGAACATTAGCCATATTAACCTCCTCTCCTCCGGCGTAGAACTCTTGTTTAATCCCATAACTATTTCTAAATGCACTTAAACACTTCAAAATAATACTTTATAACTCACCACAACAATAAGATGAATAAAAAATAACGGCTTTAAATGAAACGCAATTTTTTGTTTGGGTGTGCTAATTAAAATGCCAATGCGAAAGGCAATCTATTTTAAAAATAAAAAAAATATAAAGCAAAGCCTACTGAAATTTCAAAATTTGAACATTTCAAAATGTGATTAGAGATTGTTAAATATGTAATATGGACATATAATAATTTATAAATTATGTTGTATTATGAAATAAGGCACAAGTTTATTCTTTTATGAGGGTGTGCTAATTAGCGTGCCAGCACTGAATAAGGAAACCAAAATCCAGATTTTAAGGCCGATCTCATAATAATAATTTTTTAAAAATAATGATAATTTCCGGTCCATTTTACACAAAAAATGCAACATCGTAGACATTTAAATAAAAAAAAACATATCAGGGTATGAATTAAGAAAAGAAATGATTTTTCATAAAGTAATAAACTGAATTCATGCACCTAGATCCTAATTCGATTCCTAATTCCCAAATATAACAATATTAATTGTTATAACACTCCCTACACATTACGTTCATAGACTCTATCTACTCATTTCTAAAATATCGCTGAAAACTGAAATCACCTCCCATCAGAGTCATCTCCCGTCATGTTCTTATTTTTAAGTGACGGAAATTCAAATAATTTTGATTCTCTGAATTCATGCCATATTATTATTTATTTATTATTAATTATTTAATAATCAAACCAACATAACTATTTTTTGATTTAGACTACAACACAACAGTTGAGTATTTTACTAAGAACATTTTCTTTCTCCCTTATTTTTTTTTTCTCTTGTAAATCCCAAAATTTTGTTTTCTTATTTTTTTTTTCTTCGTCTGAATGAATTAGTACTTAAATTATAATCAGCAATAATTGGTAAATTTTAATAAATTAAATAAATTTAAAATTAAATTTTTTCTTCCTTAAATTTAAGAAAAATATTTCATTTCAAAATAAAATTAGTTTTTTCCTTTTTTGTAACATTATGTTATTCGCTATATTTGTTATATATTTTATTTATTAATAACAATTGTATTGAAATATACCTCATAACATTTGCTACTGAATATTTTCATTTGCAAGCCCAATTAAATAATAATAAAATAACTTTAAAATGTTCTCCGAAGAAATTTCACAATGTAGTATTAGTATATTTTTGCACGAGACGATAGTCCCTAAAAAATGAAATAAGGAACACTCTTTTCGGTATAAAAACATTTTATTTTTCAACATAGTCTCCTTTTAGCTCTATACACTTCATCCAACGTTTCTCCAATTTTTTGATGCCTTCCAAATAATACGATTTCTCGAGCCCCTCAAAATAAGCGTTTGTTTCAGCGATGGCCTCTTCATTCGACCCAAATCTCTTACCTCCGAGCCATTTCTTCATGTTTGGAAACAAGAAATAGTCGCAGGGGGCTAAATCTGGGGAATATGCTGGATGAGGGAGGAGTTCGTAGCCTAACTCATGCAATTTGCCATTGCGACTGCGGACTTGTGCGCTGGTGCGTTGTCCTGGTGAAAAAGACCTTTTTCTTTGCCAAATGCGGTCGTTTTTGCTTCAAATCGACTTCGAATCGACCCAGCAATATGCGCCGGTGATCGTTTTACCCTTTTCAAGGTAATCGATGTGAATAACACCGCGCGCATCCCAAAAAACTGTCGCCATGACATTGTTTGCTGACAAACCCGCCTTGGCCTCCTTCGGCTTCGATTCACCAGGAGAAATCCATTGTTTTGACTGTTCCTTGGTTTCTGGTGTGTTGTGGTGAATGCAGGTTTCATCCACGGTTACGAAACGGTGCAAAAACTCAGCCGAATTTTTCTGGAACATCGTCAAACACACCTTTGAAGTTGTCAAACGAATGCGTTTGTTGTCGATTGTGAGCAAACGCGGCATCCATCTTGCGTAAAGCTTTTTCATGACCAAATATTTATGTAAAATCGAAATCAGTGAGCCATGTGATAAGCCTGTGGCCTCTTCAAGCTCGCGCACTTTCACTCGCCGATCGTCCATTATCAAATCATGGATTTTGTCGACCATTTCGTTCGGCATCACTTGTGCTTGAACGACCGCACCGAAATTGAGTGAACCAGTGGTGAATGGTTCCAGTCGATGGTGAAGAGTCCCCATAATATTTGTCAAGCTTTTGTTTGGTTTGCGTGATAGTTTTTTCTCGCAAAAAAAGTGTTTAATGAACACACGAAACGCACTTTTTCCATTTTAACGAAAATGCTAGTAGGCGTCTATATAAAATGGCTGCCACAACAAAACTATCTTACAGATCTGTCTGAAAATTTGGGTTTGTTCTTTTGAAAGATGATTCTTGACAAAAAAAAAAATTAAATTTAAGGTGACGACAGAATTTGTGTTAATTTTCAGGGACTTATTGACCCACCCTCGTATGTAACAAATTGTGTGAACACTTTAAAAAAAAAAAAAAAAACTTTGAAGTTCTCTGATCCTAAAGAATGAAGATTGTTTCAAATAGTAATACACACCTTCCCAATCATATCCATCTCAGGGACCCATCACCTCAAACAGGTTGATCGTTTGGAATGGAATAACCCTGTGTTTTGCCAATTAATGAGTTTTTTTTTTATAATTTTCATATTCTACGTAAAAACACAGTAAAACAAACTTGTTATGCCAAGAAATATTGTTCAAATATTGATTTCGGACAACATCGAGACAGTCATTGACTACAAATAACAAATTTTTAAAAAACAGCCAATAAGTAAAGTACGCATATTTTGGCAAAAACTTGGTACGCCATCTCAAATATGAAATTTTAATAAAATCGTCGAGTCGTTTTCGAGAAAATCGATTTTTTACAAAAGAGGCCATTAGTAAAAGTACCATTAATTTTGGGGTAAGAAATAAAGTTCCGATATCGCCTGGAATTTAAGTTGCAGTCGGACATATAGGTACATACAGACAGACAAACAGACAGAATTGAGAGACGCACTTTTTGAATTTCTTTATTATAGTAATGTCAAGTTTAATACTTGAGATCGAAAGTTTTATTTAGAGCTTTTGAAAATTAATGAAAACCGTTTTTAAGTGCGAATATATCAAAAACAAGTCTTCCTAGTAAAAAAAAAAATTCAAAATTTTCAAAATGTCCAACTTTTGTTCAAAGTTAATGGAAATCGTTTTTGAGTGCAAATATCTCGAGAAAAACATTGTTTCGGTAGAAATTTTGAGTTTTAAAATTGACTATAAGCAAGTGTAAATTTAATTTTTTTCGAAAATTGGGCGTAAATTTCCACAAAGTCCAACTTTTGTTCGTAGCCAATGGAAATCGTTTTTAAGTAGAAATATCTCAGAAACCGTGATTCCGACCAAAATTTTAGGTTTCGAAATTCTCTATAAGATGGAAACCAGCATTTTAGAAAATTTCGAGAATTCTTCCTATTCTTGCCCGATGTTTATGAATATGTTATTTTTTTTTTTTTCATCTTTTATTTAGTTTCAAATCATTTATGCTTGAAAAGTTCTCGGCCTGACGCGGAGATGGCATTCCAATCAGCAAAAATTTATGTTTTCTGCCTGGGTGCACTTCTCATTAGTTCGTATGATAAGTTTCAACTTGTTCACTCAAGTAGTTTCTTTACACGAATTTTTGGAGTAGACGTGTTACGTGTTTTTCGTTAAAATGGATAAACTTGAATATCGTGCGGTGATAAAATTCTTCGTTTTGGATGGGTTAACCCCTGAGGAAATTCATCCAAAGTTGACAAAAGTTTACGGGGCGATTTGTCACCATGAATGAGACATGAGTCCACCACTACTCGTACACGCCACAAACGAAACAGCAGTCGAAGCAGTGGGTGGAAGCAGGTGGTTCAGCGCCAAAGAAAGCGAAGTCGATTGCATCTGCCGGGAAGGTCATGGCCAGTGTGTTTTGGGATGCGAAAGGGATCCTGTTAATTGATTACCTTGAGAAAGGCAGAACAATTACAGGCGAATATTACTCCCACCTTCTTAACCAGCTGGATGCCAAAATTCGCGAGAAGAGGCCTGCCTTGAAGAAGAAAAAAATCATCTTTCACCAGGACAATGCACCTGTACACAAGTGTGCGTTGGCGATGGGAAAACTGCGGGATTTGCGGTATGATTTGCTCGGCCATCCCCCCTATTCACCTGATTTGGCACCCTCAGACTTCCATCTGTTCCCAAACTTTAAGAAATTTGTTTCTGGGAAGCGCTTCGCATCCAATGCAGAAGTTGAGAGGGCCGTAGATTAATATTTCCACAGCCTTCCAGACTCTCAGTTCCGAGAAGGAATACTCATGTTGGAGAAACGTTGGACCAAGTGTGTTGAAGTCAAGGGAGATTATGTAGAAAAATAAAATCATTTTTTAACTGAAAATCGCAGTCTTTCATTGTCAGGCCGAGAACTTTTCACCTTGCCCTTGTACTAGACAAAAACGCTTAAAACTAGCTTAACTAACTTAACTATCTGGATATCGTTTTTGAGTGAAGATGGTCAGTGGCGAATTTTTAAAAAAATTTCAAAATTGTACGGTCTCAAGAAGACATTGAAGATTTGATTTCGTGATTTTTAGATTTATCCGCAAAATTCAAATGTTCTTATCAACGACATCCCATTGTTATCCGCTAACGGCTAGATTGCAATAACAACAAAACCATACGAGTAAATTTTAAATACGAATACCTCTTGAGAAAAAGAAAACCCTGCCTGCGGGTCCTACCACTGAATAAATTGTGTTGTGTTGTTTTTTCTCCTCATAAAAAAATAGTCCTAGATTCCTTCTGTCGTTCCCTTTTTTCTTTTCACTTTTTTTTTTTGCTTTTTGTGTATTGTTGTGGTTGGCATTGAGTGCATTGAGAGTGCATGGAGTGCCAAAGCAAACTCATTCACTCAAAGAAACAAAGTTCAAGTAGGCATTCGATATCTTTGGCAAGTCCGACAACGACGACGAAAGAACCTATGCGCAGGGATTGGCAGGGTGTCAAAATTTGTAAGAACTACAACAACCAATATCAGCATGAGAGATCCTTTTGTTGTTTTCTTCTTAATATTATTATTATAACAATTTGTCTTCTTTCTTGGTCTTGTTTTGTTCACACTCTCTCCCGCTTTATCTCGTTGCGTTGTGATTTCACACACATTAAGGATCATTAGGAGCCCACTAGTGTTGAAAGGGAATTGCTTTTATTTGGAATTTGAAATTTTTTTTATTTGTTTTGTTCTGATTCCTGGTATCCCGACAACAGGGCAATTCCTCTTGAAATTAACTTTGGGTTATTATTCTATTAGGCGAATATAGGCTGTATATGGTTCGAAGTATGTAAGACCGGTGTAACTAATTGAGAATATGTGTGCTAATAAAAATATAAGCGCTTGCGAAAGAGAAAGAGGCACACGGAAGGACAGTGAATGGAGAAAAGCATTGAGGGGTGTGTGAAATTAATTGGTTTTTAAATTCGATTCTATTGTCGTCAGTTGAGTGCAATC
The DNA here is from genome assembly GCA_963082735.1 of Pocota personata. Taxonomy (NCBI): domain Eukaryota; kingdom Metazoa; phylum Arthropoda; class Insecta; order Diptera; family Syrphidae; genus Pocota; species Pocota personata. Next base: position 8,092,988 of record OY720433.1, read on the forward strand.
TGAGATGACCGCAATCATTTTAATTTTTTTTTTTTCGTTTTGATGGAATGGATTCAATTTTCATTGAAAGAAAATACTTATGGATTTTTTAAAAAAGAGTCTTTCTTAATGTCAACGTGAAGGAGGATCAAACATTTTGCCTTGTGGTTTGAAAAAAAAAACTCAAATTTGATAGATTAAGGTCGGACACCATTTGCTACTACATATGTAGTTTTGGAAACAATAAAATATTTTAATAGGTAGTTTCTTGCTCCCATTTGGCTGATTTGGTTATCCTATCAATTTCAAACTCTTAAGTTGTCTTTATTTGGTTGATTTTATATTGGTCATGAGCTGGTTGTGAAATCGATAAATTACGTGAAATCTAATGAAACAACCTCGTGGAACATAGTGACACAAACTGGAAAGAGCTTGTGATACTTTAAGCAACTTTGTGGTTAAACCTCGCAACTTAGACAAATCTGGAAGTTTTGTTAGTATGTGATAGTATATTCTAGTATTCGCTAGCTCTTGTTTTTGCAAACAGTTTAAGTAAATACTAGTAAATACTAAAGAAGGCTAGAAATGTGTTGTAACCTTTAGTTTACATAAAGTATGAGTAACTCTATTGTAGAGTTGGCTTAAACATTGCGTCAACTATTCAAACTTTCGAAATGGCTTCTAAGTTGCGTCAACCACCCAATCATAACAATCGGCAAGATCAGGAGTTGGAACACCAGGCTTGCTTCGTGGCTTGGGTTCCATATTTAGCTTAAAATTGTTTTCATATCTCCCATATATGACCAACTCATACTTGCTCTAAAAGGGTTATCCTCTATTCTATCGTTTACGTCAATATACCTATTAGAAATTTCCCCCAGGCGCAACGTATTTAATTTCACAAAACTCCTGATATCCCTCAAACAAATCAGATTACAAATGTCTTCAAAATACCTTCTGTGCCACTGCCACCACTACCCCCCTCCTAATGCACATTTAATCTAATTCACTTACTGTCCGCATAACTGCAAGCTATACCATTCACGCACGAAGAACGTTCGAAACATCCTTCAAATTGACACATCACGCATTTAATTGCTGTCAAACCATTCCATCAGAGAGCCTTTATTAGATTCCCCCTTCCGGTACCAGAAACACGCATACAAGGGTGAGGTAGCTGCTGTGTTTTTGCGTGCAGTATCACCCCATTTTGCATTTCGTGGTTTCGTCTGACCGGCAAAAGTTCGCTGAGCGTCGAATTATTAGCGACAAATGCGATTATCCCTAGAGATGAATGCTTGTTGAATTATTTGCCTTATAGTTAAATAAATCAGAAAAGCGAACAAAAGGATGATGTTACTGGGGCGCTCACCACCACCCCTATATCAACGCACACGCACACACACCGAGAATATTTAAACCTCCCTGGTAATTGTTTTGATAATCTTCTGGAGTGTATTTATTTATTATTTTATTGTGGGTCTTGTCATAATCAAAATCATCCTCGTTCGCTTCAATATGGCTTCGCATGGGTAAGTGAATAAAGAGGCAACAACAACAGTAGCACAGCACCGGAACAGCGGATACAGGAAAAGGCCCAAAATAATGCGTAAGACGAGGCAGAAAAAATTGGCATAACAAGGCAACCAATTCTCTAGGGGGTTATCGATCCAACAGAAAGTGTATGGAAAAGGACGTGGACGTTCGTCGTCGGAACGGGAACTCGAACAGAAATTCTAGTGAAAAGAAAAATATTTTCTTTCCAGTAAATAAAAAAATTTAAAATTTAAATTAATATAATCCAATTTTCTGTTAAAATTTCTGATGCCGACTACGGTTCTTTGGAAAGGAAGGACGAAACTAATTGCTTATGAGAGTATTTTTCTCACTTTATGTTTGACCGAATTACATCAAATGTGAAGGAAGCGATCAATTTAAGTGGTTTTTGGAATCGAAGTAAGTTAGTGAAAGGAAAGTCCTTATAATAAAAGTAGTCCCCGCATCAGTAATCCGATTCCATAAGGAGTTATTTTTCTTGTTTTTTGTTCTTGCAGTTTTTATTATTTTGAAACAATTATTTGAGATAATCAAGAATGAACTTCGAAAAACTATCAAAATTTTAATTTTCGAAATAGAAAGCTTGACCTTCGAAAAAGTAGGTATCTAATGTACATGATTATGAGTATTGAATATTTGGTCTCACATCTTGCTTATTATGAGACTCAGAAGTCTAAAAACGTGACACCATTTAGAACAACCTGGAACAACTTTCAAAAACTCGATTTTTCGTGTCTAACTTCACACGGGCCGACGTTCACTCGCAGAATTAAAGAAGGGTCATCGATGAAAACCCTTTAATTAATTTCACAGTATTATTCAGGAGTGGAAGCACTCTATCCTAGCATTCAAATTTGTATTTGTAATCAGCTATCAGTGTGACAGTTCCTGCAATTTAAAATATGTAGGACTTCAACCCCCTTCGGGTAGGGGTTAGAATACACCCTACGTATACAGAGCGTAGTGCATACAAGAAGTGCAATGAACAAAACAAAAATGGATATACATAAATACCCCAGGTGGGCTTTTTCAATTACATAGAATAACCGATGAAATTTAAAAAGCTTTTGAAAAAATAAGATTTGCTCAAGCGATATAAATACCCCAGGTGGCAGTCCAGTTGCATTGGAAAAATCACCCTCTTCGGAGGTCAGCTCTATGGTCTCTACGGAGAGCCATTTATTGCCTTTATGCGATCCTTTTAAAAAAAGGAACAATACATTGTAAGATCGCCACCATCAACATCTCTACAAAATACGTGCGGAACTAAAAGTCCGACGGCATCTTAAATGTCGGCGCACGAACAACGTACTTCAGTGAAATTAAATAGTCTCAATGAGGAAAATATTGAAGTTCGAGCGAGGCTAAATACCATGAAACTCCTTTGCACTAAAGGCAGAAAACAAAGATTTTAAAGAAAAATCTCGAAAGGAGTCTGCTTCAAGTCTAAATAGCGCTCTTAACACTGACTATCTAACAGACGATGAAGAATTGTTTCGAGAAACCGACTGGATCCTAAAAGAAACGACAAGGCAAAAAACGCAAAGCTATGTCCTCGCCCGAAGTCATAACGCGGCGAGAATGCAATCAAAATAGCCCGATTGAGAAAGAACAGTCAGACACTCGTATTAAAGATACGATGCGTAAAGAACGTTTGCTGCTACCAATAAACGTGATTGGAATTATTGACTACAATAAGTTACATACAATCCTAAAGACATTGCTGACATCTGACTTTAAGGTTATATCTGTTCCCAATAATCAATGGAAAGTCATGGTTAAGGACCCTGAGAGCTACCGCTTAGTATCCAACAAACTTAATGCCGACAAAATTACGAAAATAAATTGGAAAGATCGATACGATTATCTAGTAGCTAAATGCTCAAAAGGAGATGTAATGAATGACATGAAAAACCGAAACTTACAAATCATTGATACTGTTTACATAGTGAACCGGGGAAAATAACAATTGGACGGTGAGCAAACTACGGTAAAGCGTGGGCTACCTCTTTTTATGCTCACCTTTGATAAAGTCGAAAACTTAGAACAAATTTATGAAATAAAAACGATACTCAATATGGTAGTTAAAATCAAACCCCTTCGTAAAAATACAACGTCAGTACCTCAATCTAAGCGTTGCCAAGGATTTAATCACAGCCAAACATATTGTCATAAGAACCGCGATATGCTAAATGCGCCGGAAAACACTTACATATCTAAAGAATGTGGTGTAAACAAGAAAACTTTTGCAGCGTGCATTAACTGCCAGTAGTTTTGTAGTAGCCCCAATCAGTTCCCTACGAAAGAAAATAGAAGACGAAACCACCGATCGAGCAAACAGACGATGGATTCATCTGGAAACATGCGCAAAGGCCAGGGCGCTATGGTCGGCCTTTAGCAAGAAGAGATCAACTTCTCTGGTGAAACTTAGTCGTTATACGGGTCGTTTCTGAAATAATTACTGGTCATTGTGCCATTGGAGTTCACGCGGAGCGACTCGGTGTGCTACATAACAACTACTGTAGAAGCTGCAGGGACGAAGAAGAAATTGAATCAGTTCATCACCTGCTGTGTGATTGTCCTGCCCTATCCGTTACAAGAATGAGGACTCTCGGAAGTTATTTCTTCTCGGAATTGGAGGACTTAGGTAATATAGAGCTTACAGACCTCCCGAGATTTATATCATTATCTGGGTGTATCTAACAGCGGACTTTTAACGTTTCCAGGGTTAAACACAATGGACCCGAATTTGTTGGTCTAAGTGAGCAGTGACTCTATTTGTCACAAGGCACCCATCTACCTAACCTAACCTAACTGTAAGGGAAACCACCCGGCTAATTATTGACGCTATGAAGTACCTAAGGAGCTGAAAAAAAGGCGCGATAAGCCTCAAGCTAAACAAGAAAGGGTAAACCAACAATTATTAAAGAAAAAGTGACATACAGACATACGCTCAAACCACGAGATCGGGAAATATAGCTCTAAGATCGCTAAATAAAGAAAACCCTAAAAGCCCTAAGCAAAAAGTGGTAAAAGAAAAGCCATCTGACAGTATTGTACAAACATACGCACAAGCCGTAACATCTAAATGCAGTAAAAATAATAGTTTACAAGATCCGGTATCTCACGTCTTTTTTATTATTTTTTTTGTCAAACTTGAGGAGCTAGACAACAACAAACTTATTTTCGAGAGATTAGTTGAACTTGAAAATAATGTTCGTAGTATGCGCACCCTAAAACGAACATGAAAACGATGCTTAAAATACTTACTTGGAACGCCAATGGGCCTTTGCAAAGATTCGACGAGTTAGAAATATTTATACGTGAAAACGATACGATATGAACGTATGTTTCATTTCTGAAACAATCGCACGCAAAGATTAAAGGATGCTATTTGTATCACGCCTGTCACTCGTCGGAAAGGGCCAAGGGCGTATCATCATTATATATAAAGGAAAGTATCGAACATTGGCCTGAACTAAAATTAGAACTTACTAACACAATGCAAGTATGCACTGTACGCGTAAGAAATAGACACTATTCTTTTAATATCTCGTCTATTTATTGTCTTAATCGAATGGTGCTTGAAAAAAAGTGATTTCATAAACAAATTTTAACCCGCTTATACCACGTTTTATAATCGGTGGTGACTTTAAAGCAAAACACACATTCTGGGGCTCAAGATGTACCTCACAAAAAGATAGAATGCTTAACGATGTGGGTATCCAATATAGCTGTGACTTTCACAAGATGGGTACACCTACTTACTGGTCAACTGTTACCAACAAAATACCCGACCTGATTGACTTGTTCGTCGTAAAAAGAATGCTTTGCAATTGTATAAATGTTGAAGAAATGTATAATCTGTCCTTTGATCATTCTCCAGTCATTCTAATGATGAGTCAAACCCTGATTATAAAAGAGGTACCAGCCAGATTAACTAATGGTAAAACTAATTGGGAAGACCAGGTGGAAGGGTCGAAGTATCTGCGTCTGTAGTGACAGTCAGGCTGCGCTTAAGGCCTTGCTCAATCCTTTAACCACTTCCAAAATAGTTAAAGAATGCAAAACATCCTTGAATTCGGTCGGAAGGCTGAACTCACTGAATCTTGTTTGGGTCCCAGGACACACAAAGGGATAACAGGAAATGAGATCTCTGACGAGCTTGCTAGACAAGGCTCAGAAGAGAATTTCTCTGGACCTGAACCCACGTTGGGTTTGCCAGCGTCCTCGGTTAGAGCTTCCATTGACGACTGGGTTTTCAGTGAACACAATATAAATCTGTGTGTATCACTTAAGACGCGAACTAGAAATTGAAGTCGATGGCTTTAGTGAAATCTTGCAGTGTGCCGCCTGGAATAATACTCCAGCACTGACAAAAAAGCAAGGAAATTATGCTTAAAAATATCCTCCGGAAATTAAACAATTGGTGAAAAAAAAAAGGAAAACGCGAACAAAAATGGGAACAAACTCGTTTCCCACAACATAAAGAAAATGCAAAACGTTTGTGTAAGTTATTAAAAAAAAGAATGATCAAAGAATTCCACAAAATCCGAGATAATGCGAGAATCCTACATTGCGCTGAGATTGAAAATTCCACCACCCTGAGACTGCGCTCAAGACACCCCCCGATAGAACTCGCAAAAAAGTTAAGTGCCGAAAACTTCTCCCTGGAAGAATCCTGGTCATCGTCGTGGACGAGTTCCCGCAGAGAAAGTCCAATATTCAGTAACGAAAACAGAGAACCTGAATTTGAACTACCGAGGAAAGCATGGTGCAACCTTAACCGGCTACGCACCTCTACTGGAAGATGCAACGATACCTTAGCCAGATGGGGTCACATTACTGACCCGTCCTGCTTAAGTGGCGCTCCCGTTCAAACGATGGAACACATCTTGCTCGACTGCCCAGAGCTGTCACATATGGGTAACAAAGACGACATCTTTAGCCTGTCATCAGAAGATATTTCCTGGCTACAATCACTGCATCTATAAAATGTTTATATATCTGTTTTGCAATTTCCTTTTTTTGTATCCATACGCTAAAAAAAAAAAAAATAAATAAATTAAAAAAAAACCATAAAAGATTTTAAAAATCGTGCAATAGGAATGTATCTTGAAAATCTAACAGCGGAAAAAGATTCTAATTATTCACTTTGAAATGTGGTTAAGGGCATTAAAAAACCACAGATCCAAGTCCAGTCAATCAAAAAGATATAATGGCGAATGGACCAAGGATGATAAGGAAAAAGCGATGCGGCGACGTGGATGCGGAAGAAGGCACAGCCCACTTTTTCTGCAATTGCCCAACCTCAGCAGACCCAGAATGACGGCCATCGGAAAATACTTCTTCAACGATTTGGGTGAACTGTCAACAAAGCCATCGAAAGCCATTCTAAAATTGGTTCAGGGAGGCTGACAACATTTAAAACTAACTATTTTGCATTCCTATCTTTTCAGTTTTTTCTTACATGTCCCACAGTGGGGAGTACAATGGATCCATGGAGATCAGAGTGAGGTATGCGCAAGCTAACCTAAACTAAAACATGTGGAAATTGAAGAAAAGAGTGGAAATCAGCATGTACAAACAAATATATTGTCAAAGCGATTTTTCTAGTGATGACAATGTCCCTTTAGCTGTATAAAAATGCGGAATCACAAGTTCAATTCTACTGCAATGGTACGCTAATGAAGAATGACTGTAATCTTTGTCCTAAGATCGATTGTAATTTATGTAACGCGAATTAGCCTTAAAAATGTTGGTTTTCTTTTAAAATACTAAATAAAAATTTTAAAATTTATTTTTATTTGCTGGCACTGTGAATTGTTTCCAAGGTGACACTACGAGTGTTTGCGAATTTAAAGTTGTTTAATTGGTTAATTTAGTAGAACTTGCTAAAAGAAGCTTGTGAAGGAAATATAGTATCCCAAAGTCGAAAAGCGAGTTACCATTAAATTGAGTACTCGTATTTTTAGCAAAAGCAAACATAACCTGTTCCAAGAAATAGTAACATGGTGTAAATATTACAACGAATAATATTGCAGTGTCTGAATGCAATGCGAGTTACAATGGAATGTCCCAGATTTTCATGGAGAGCATAACACTTAGATATTTGACTAGTCTCTACAGTCTGAAGAACAAAAAAAGGATATCTACTAATTTTTACTTGCACCTACATATGTACATACATACATACGTATGTATGTAACATAAAAGGGAAAGCATTGGCTTCGTGAAAATTTTCAGACTCGAGATTTTGAACAAACTTGACATTGCTATGATAGAGAAACTCAGTAAAGTGAGTCACTCATTAGACATGGACATATTTTCTTCAAACTTCATATCTATAATCAGCAGGGCCACAATTCAAGGACAAATCAGAATTTTCATTCTAACCCCAAAATTAACGGTAACCATTTAACCATTTTTCCCGAAAAAAAATTAGATTTTAACGACTTCACCTTAAAACTTGGTTGATTTGCAAGTGAACAGCACACAGGCGCAAGTGCGTACAACCCATTGCATTGCTCAGCAATTTTTGAGCTACGAATAAAATCATCATCAACACCTGAGAAATATCGCGCCTTTTATATTTTAATGTTACTATCTGAGCTTACCCCGGGGCACCAACTGTGCTATCTATGGCACTGGATGGTCTATACAAAGTGTTTCTATAAATTTGAAAATACACAATGGCGTTTTCCAAAATACTACAATTGGCCGCAGTAAAGCATCACTTCAGAAGTTGCAGCATTTAACTTGTTTGTGCCAACCGAATAGAACCCTTCTATAAAAATATTTTAATGCAGCTCTTCTGGATAAAGTCTGATGGGTGGACAGAATCCAGCCAAGAATCTTTGAAGATGCTAATGAAATCATCCCGAGCTGCAATAATATTGAAACTCCAAAACTTTACATTTCAGCAGTTTCTTTCGACCATATAACCGAGGAAGTGGTGTCAAAGATCATCAAGAAAGATAAAATGAAATTTTTATTTTTTTTTATAATTTGCACGTGTTAAAGGGGATATGAATACCCTTATACTAATTTTTAGAACACGTGCGTTTTGTGGAAAGAGGGAGAGACAGAGAGAAAGACAGAGTGGTGTAGTTTGAAACTCAGGTGGCATTAAGTTTCTGTAAACTCCAAGGGTAGCTGTCCAGATAACTGGGGAGTATTTTGTTTGTTTTCGCTATTATTGTCGTTGCTTATGATTCACAGTATTTTTTTCCGTTCTCCTGATGTCATCATCACGATCAAGTTGCATTTTAGCCATATGACCACCCTACTGCCAGTGTTATGCCTTCACAGTAGAGTTGTCTTAGCTTTCGCAAGTGGTCGACTTTTTTATTTATTTCATGTGAAATAAATAGATGATTCTTGACATCAGGATTCGAACCGTGAATCAACAGCGTGACTAGCGATGATGTTACCACTACACCACATCACCATATAGGCTATAAAGTAGTCGAAAGAAGTTATACCAGTTAGGTTTTGTAAATTAACCAGTATGATACTCCTCTTATAGCAGCTAACTGACCTACACATCAGAGGAATGATTAATTCTTAAAACCTTTTGGAAGTTCAGCGCGCCTACCTCAAAAATAAATCAATGGAAAGTGTTGTACGAGAAATTATGCATTAATGCGGTCTTCTAGGCATAGAAGTTGCCTTTAATAATGTAAGAATTATCAATTTAGACATTGGGACTATTTCTGTGAGGAGAATGACAACAAGAAGAGGACGGCTTCTTCCCGTCGCTAAAATCCGCAAAATCTTCTCGTTTAATTTGTTGTGACTTACGCAAACGATTCAGTCACCCTGATTTCGGGTCACTTTCTGCCCACTATGACCTAACTAATGAAATCTGCTCTATGAATATAATAACTCATCTTATATGGGATATCAGCAAGATATCAAAGTCAAGAAGACTACTTTCCGATGATCAACAGCTAAGTCTCATTCAAACAAAAGAATAAAACAGTAAAATCATCTTTTGTTCCACAGATCTATTATCTGCGGCTAAAAACGTATGTTTCTTTGCCCAATGATAACATCACCCCCTTTTACATCACAACAATGTTACTTCAATTGACAAATTAGTTGTGCATCTCGAATTTCTCATTGTTGTAAGGCATTATTCTCAGTTTCGTTATCCAACCCTCCCACACATGAAAATATTCGCCACCCTATATGTTGCAACCATATTACGGAAGCTATTATTTTGGTAACAATATTAGCCTAGCGAATCGTGCGTAAGCGCTTCCTTCGGGGAACAACACACCACATTGTTAAATTTTATTCACTTTGATGGCTCAGCGTGAAGTGGGGAGGGGGTGGAGAATGTTTGTCCTTATTAAAATAACAAAACGACTTAAAACTGCTAATATTTCGTTCTTATACGCTTTCATGCTCTTCTATTACCACCGACAAAAAACACCACCAATGATGATGACATGATAATGATTCTGACGCGATGATGGTGGAAATTTCCCATGGGATTTGGCTAAGCCTTTGGCCAAATCTTCGGTTATACATATAGGGATGCACATTTAAATCAGGTGGCATCATAAAACCGCACAACTGTGCTTATTCCTCGGTAATACATACAGAAATGAAATGAAGATTCCCTTTGAGACTTTCATTACGCTTCCTTCGACAGTATCTATCTACTTGTATTTGATGCGTCTTGCATTGCTGCTGCTGGTGTCCTTTTTGATCAGGATCCTTGTGGGTGTATTTATTTGGCTTCGTAACACGTGTAACTGACTTGTAATGAATTTCTGCTCTGTACTGGTAAATAAGTCTAATAGTCTGGTCTGTATAAGTAAAAGACCTGGATTAAGGGATTACAGCAAATTAAATATCTTTGAATGCCATATCAGACTGGATGCCATAAAAGAGAGAAAAGAAATAATCATAATAATTAGACGTATTACAGATAACAAGGGTAGTAATTGTTCCATTGGAACATGAATCAGGAAATTAGTAACATGAGCATAGGGTGTGAGTATGAACATACTCGTAGAGTATGTTACAGAGGCGGATAAGAAAATTCTTAAAGTTGTAGGTAGGTATCCACATGCGACGTCTGAAGAGTTCATTACTATTACTCATATTGAAGGATTAGCGCAAGAGTGCCACAGTTAGTTATATCAGATGATTTAATCCCTAACAGGAATTGTTTCCTCTCGAAAGTCTCGTGTTAAAATTTATAATAATTTTGACAACAGAATCTGAGATTAGATACTAAAGATGTCTAGCATAAAGTCTATACAAAAGTTGTTACAAATTCATATTAGCTGGAATTTGTGGAGACCGGAGAATTTTTGTATTGTTCGAAGTCGAACTAGTGGGTACCCATCACTAGGAATAATGGGCCCCGCACAAAATGTATGGGAAAGTGCGATTTTGATTCTATTTTGAACTCCACATTCAACAGCAAAAATAAAAGAAATTTAACAGTTCACTATTGCCTCAGTAAAATAATTTTGTCGAGTTTGCTGTAACTGCTGGATACTATGCGGTTTGGAACTCAGCAGTGCGGGTAAAAGGTCTTTTGGAAAGTCGCGGCGAGTAAGTTGGGAGAAATACTCTGGGAAGTTAAGAATCTAAGAATGTTCTAAAAGGAAACTCACAAACGACAGTTGGATGGCGATACGGTTAAAACTCAGACCAGCGCATTAAAAAGATTCTATCCGCCTAGTGACTTGGAAGCAGTGTATTGTCATCGACTTGAAAAAAATTATGTCACCTTGTGAAACTCGAAGACAAAATAAAAATAATCAAAGTCTGCCACTGTCTTATACCTTTCTTCCTTCATCTAACGAACTTTTTTTTTTATTTCCCACAAATTTTTTACATTTGTCATTTCGAGACTAAGTAAATATTTTAACAGTATAGGTACTAAATTAGCTTTATTAACAATGTCACTAGTTCTACAAGTTGGAAATTGCATATATACATGTAGGATCACCCTGTGATCTTCCTGCTCGATGGGAGAGAAGAAAATACAATATACCGCTTCCGGCACTTGTCTTTAGACTGATAGCGGGGAGTCGCTGAGTGTCGGCCAAACGAAGAGCATCTTTCTACTTACTCGTATCTCGGGTAAGATATTTGTATTGACTAATCCCAAACATATACATAACTGCATAGATTACTTACATGGTAAGATATATGCAAACATATGTAATTACTTACATTCACTTTCTACATTAATACATCGTTTAAAGTTCAATTTTTAGAAGCAAAGGTTAAGGCATTTTGAATTTGAAAACAAGAGACAGAAGAAGGAAAATAGGTATATACTATATATACTATATACACATGGTCGAGTTCTTCTTAGTCGGCGTCTACTGTTTGTTTCTTGATCGAAAAGTGTGTTTATATCGTTTTTAGTATGAGTTCTTAAATGTTCTGCTTATCTTGGATATTTCTTCAGCAACTGCCGAAATATGTAGATCGCGACGTATGTCATTGTTGGTTATGTACGAGTACCAGTCCGCGTTTATTATGGAGCGTCTAATTTTGTATTGTTGTTTTTTTGGCTGTTCCCCATAGTTGGATTGTATTTTATTATTGATTTGTAGAGCAATATTTTATTGTTTGGTCTTTACGAGAACAGAGTAGGACGGTATTGTCAGGAAATGTTGCAATCATCGAAGTTATTTCTGTAGGAGACGGAACGTCTGCTGTATAAAGGACATAAAGGGATTTTCAATAGGGACATAACAATTTTATATTTTAATGCATACGCACCCTTAAATTTTTTTATCATCTGTCAATGTCGAAAGGTCAGTCAAGGTTTACGTTTTTATCATGGTGAAGTTCACTAACGAGCAACGTTTGGAAATTATTAAAAATTACTACCGAATTTCTGATTCGGTGGTCGCAACTTTAAGAGCGCGTAATCCAAGTTTCAGCCATAGTAATAATCGTCCCACCAGACAAGCTGTGCGTGCTATAGTGGATAAATTCGAGTCAACATATTCACTATTGAATTTTCCTGTGCCAGTGAGGTAACGCACCGGTCGAAGTATCGAAAATATCACAGCCGTAAGTGTTTGAGCTCAAAATGAGCCAAATCAGTCGATTCCACAACGTTCACGGGAATTGGGAATCTCTCAGTCCACATTGTGGCGAATTATGAATAAAGATCTTGGCTTAGACCCTTACAAGCGCCGAAACTTCTCCGATTGGGCTCTGCAAAAGTTTGAAGAAAATCCTGAATTCCATCTAAAAATCATCTCCAGCGATGAAGCTAATTTTTTAATGGCTTTGCCAATAAGCAAAATATGTATTATTAGACAGTAACAAACAAACATGTGCTTCAAGAGACTCCATTGCAACCACAAGAAGTGAACGTATGGTGTGGTGTTTCATGCCGGAGGTGCGATTGGACCGTATTTTTTCGTCGATGAAAATGATCGTCATGTTACTGTCAATGGAGTTCGCTATCGTGTCATGTTGGAAGACCATTTTTGGCCAGAATTGGGTGGAGTTTACATCCACACAGCTGGTCAAACAATTGATCTACTGATGGGGAAGTTCGGTAATCGTGTAATCTCGAGAAATGGTCCGGTCGAATAGCCAGCTCACTCATGCGATTTACTCGTAACACCGATGGATTTATTTTTATGGGGTTACGTTAAGTCTTTGGTTTATGTCAACAAGCCAGCAACGTTTGAGGAGCTCAGGAACAATATCGAACGCGAAACTCCCAACGTTCCGGCCGATATGTGTGGAAGAGTGGTGGAAAATTGGCTCCAAAGAATCGATCGTTGCAAACGTGCTCGCGGTAGTCATATGAACGAGATCGAATTCCTTACTTAAATTTAACATGTTACTACACCTGGAAAAATATCAGCCCTATATCTCAATTATTCGGTGTTTTATTTAAATACAAAATTGTTATGTCCTTATTGAAAAACCCTGTATAAGAGAGGTCCCACAACGCTTCCTTGTGGAACACCCGCACTTGCTATGTGTATCGTTGAACATTCATTCTTATACCTCAAATATAAGCATCGATCAGTTAAGTACCTTTTTAATATTGTATAAAAGTTTTCTGATAGCAGGTGTCGAAGTTTTTGTAGTAGTCCTGCATACCAGACCTTGTTGAAAGCTTTTGCCACGTCAAGCAAGACACTCACACAGTATCTTTTTTCTTAAAAGTCAGCCGTCATTTTATTTGTCAATCTATTAATTTTTTTCAATTGTTGAATGCCGTTTTCTGAACCCGAACTGGTGATCAGGAATTATGTTGGAACTAGACACGAAGGGTCGAGGTCTATCGCATAAAAGTTTATCAAATATTTTTTGATACCATCGGAAGCAAACTGATTGGTCTGTAGAACAACAACTTTCCATACATTGAGGAAATACTTAAGTTGTATAAGTGCGTTTAGAATATTTCTCAAGTATTAGATGGCTACATTTCGTAATTCTGGTTTACCAGTTAGGAGGTCATAATCTGGAGCCTGGTCAATTATTTGTTTGATGAAGTGTGCAATTGAGAATGTGTCCTTTAAGTGTTCTACTTGTCTACTTGAAGGGTGCCTTGTCAAGATTTTTAGATTTTCTCTGGCCCAAGTTCCATCAGCTTTTTTTGTTTTTTTAATTTTTGTGTCGCCATCCACAATCAATAATTTGTTTTGAATGTGGCCGATAGGTTCTTTAAGTATGTCCTACTCTAACTTGATAGGGGAGTGATTGACATGATTCTATTTTTAGGCTAGAGAAACAAATATTTTTTGTAATACAAAAATTGATTAGGTCTGGTATTTTATTAAGTTCAGTCGGCCAGTGTGTTGGTTCTCCGGTGCTTATATTCTTGCCATTGTTTGTTTTTATTTCTTGTATCAGGTCTATGTGTTTTGCGTTAAAGACACCTGCTGCTATGAACCTATGTCCTAATGTTTTGAAGAGGTATCCTGTTGTTATTTTGTGATTAGGAGGTTAGTAGATGTCAGACATTAATGTAGGTCCATACGGGTCCTCTATTTGAACTACTTTTGATTGAATGTGATTGGTGTAGTATTTGTTTAGTTCAATTTTTTTCTTTTTATATATAATTTGCACGTGTGAAAGGGGTTATGAATACCCTTATACTAAATTTAGGACACGGGCGTTTTGAGGAAAGGGGAAGAAACAGAGAGAAAGACAGATTGGTGTAGTTGGTTTGAAACTCAGCTGGTATTAAGTTTCAGTTGAACTCCAAGGTTAACTGGGGAGCATTTTTTTTGCTTCGTTATTATTGTCGTTGCTTATGATTCACAGTATTTTTTTTCCGTCCTCGTGATGTCATCATCACGATCAAGTTGCATTTTAGCCATATGACTATCCTACTGCCAGTGTTATGCCTTCGCAGTAGAGCTGTCATAAGCTTTCGCAACTGATCGACTTTTTTATTTATTTCATGCGATATAAATAGATGATTATTGACATCAGGATTCGAACCGTGAACATGCAGCGTGACAAGCGATGATGTTACCACTACACCATGGCCACCCTTAATTGTAATTGATTGTTGTTTTACAAGTAATTATGCTTGCAGTTCCTTCGTGCGCTGATCCGTCGGGGCAGTTTGTATTATAGATGTTGTATCAAGGAATAGTTAGGCGGCCTTTATTTGTAAAATGTGTCTCGGCTTTAAGGAGTATGTATAAGTTCCAAGTAGTGTTGAATGATCTTTAGTCTATTATATCTGCGATCCATTTAATTTTCTTACTAACAGGGTAATTATGTATGTTCTTCATGTTGGTCATCTGGCTCATGAGTTGTTTCATATCCCCTTTAGTTCGTTTATGTCGTTACTTCAATCTATGTTTTTATTTATTGAGTGTAGGATTTGGGTGTTATTTGTGTGTTGTTCGTTGAGTGTTGTTGTTTGCTGGGTGGGGACTTGACTATTCGATTTTGTAGATATTACGTAGGCGTAGTTGAGTTTATTCTTAGGTGCGGTGGATGGATTTCCTTGGTTGTGATCGTTGTGAACGACAAAATATCAAAGAATATGTTACTTTGACACAATTTCTCCTCTGAAGGAAGAGACGGTGATCATGGTGAACCGCGAAAATTACGCAGGTTATTCGCAGGTTATGGGCGAGTTGGAACCTCGTTAAGGAGCTGCTATCGAATGATCCACTTACAAAGGAACATCGCTCTTAAGAGATTCGTTGCAACTGGACTGATTCACACAAGGAGACGCCGTCTGGTGACCACCCGCTTCGCATGGAGGCACCTATCGTCGATCTGCCGACGGAGGTAAATGGAGATAAAATCAGCAAAATAATCGACAAAAGCGAAATAGTGTGGGAAACAAAACCATTCACTTCGACGTGCCTGCCGTAGGTTATTTTCCTAAAAAATTGCAGGAGCTGCATGTTATTTTATTTTTTAAGGCTGGGAAAACAAATTACACCACCTTTAGGCAGACTGTTTTAGTTTTGCTGAAGACTCTTGAATGCCAGATAAACATATATGCCAAAGAAATGATTGGAGACAACCTCTTACTAACGCAATCCTTAGCAATACTTAGCAGTGTGCGCAAGGCATAGCTTAGCACCATGCTTAGTTCGCGCACGATCAACTCCCCAAGAATACGTAAATAACAGAAGAAAGTTCGGTACCTACAGCATCCTCTCGCTATTGACGAGATTCTAAAAATACTGACAAGTGACGGCTTCAATGGCTTCGGCTTATATTTCTCCCATTATGAACTTTTGCATCTGTTTTGTAAATCATTGGGTCAGCCGCCGGGATTTGGAAGACAATCCTTCAAAGCAAAGAAAAAAACGTGCCGTTTACTAGGAAAAGATTATTCTCCATATTCAAGCCTCCAGGAATCGGTGCTGAAAATTTCGAGCACAAAAATATATATTTTTACGCCTATGTACATAGATTTGTTAAAGGGTATACCAAAAGGCATACAAAGCGGTGCCGTAGTAAAACCCAAATCACGGAAGTAATTTTACGGAAGTTCGTTAAATTATATGAAACAGTAATAGTTCAGATCATACGCAAACATTGACAAGAATAAGAAATTTGGGTCTTTTTCTCCTTCAACTCTCCAACTTGTTCTAAAATATTGCTATCTTTCTGCTATACACTTTGTCGAGCATGTCTAATGTTGTGGATTCCTTACATGAAAAATTCGCATCTTCCATGATCTGTCTATGGTGTTCATAGTAGATTCTAACCCCGTCGTCTTACAAAATCTTGAGGGATTCTCAGAACGCACAAGCAAATAGGAGTCCATCTTCCTGGATTACAGTCCTTTTTATACTTGATAATTTTTTACCACTACTCTAAGGATTATTCCATTTCTTACTATAGGATTAAAGAATAGCAACCAACGACTTATGACGCTTTCTTTTTTTTGACAATTGATGGTAATAAAAACATTACTTACACGAATTATGCACATAAAGGAATTTAAAGACTTTTTAAGTAAATATTTGGAGAGCACGCAAGACACTATTAGAAAGAAGATGAATGTCCTTCTTATCCGACATTATCCATTGTGTTTTAGTGAATACACATAAAAGTGAGTGTGTGCTGGCAGAGAGCCTCTGTTAGGCAGTTGTGTAAACATTTTTCTGCAATACATAGGTACACATTTTTCATTCTGTTTATCTTTTATTTGCAGGATAACAAAGAGGAAGTACTTGTCCGTCCAGGTAGGCCTTTCCTGTGAATTGAGTTGTTTTTATTCGCCCTTTTGCAGTTAATTAACCGTAAAAACAACCAAAGCCGTACGAATACTTATAAATATAATGCGCGTCCGATTGTAGGAGTGCTGCAGTAGCAAGTAATTATCTCCATATTCGACAAGCAATAATTTATGAGAACAACTTGATAATAAATTAAATATTCATATATTAAGATATTGGGTTTATAACTTAATTCGTACGTTTTTTTGTCAAAATTTGAACGTTTTTTATTCAAAGTATTGCCCATCTGAAGCTATGACTTTTTCCCATCTTTCTGGCAATTTGTGGATCCCATCCCAAAAGAACTGCACCGGCTTGGCAGCCAAGAATGAATCAAGCCAATTTTTGATATTCTACTCTGATGTGAACCGTATTTCAGTGAGGGCGTTCTGCATCGACCGGAACAAATGGTAGTCAGAAGGGGCAAGGTCTGGGCTATAAGGCGGGTGGGGTAAAACTTCCCATCCACTGTTTTCCAAATAGTTCTTAACCGGAATAGCAACGTGCGTTGTCATGATGGAAAATTATTGCCTCGTGTCTGGTCGCATATTCCGGGCGTTTTTCGGCTACTGCTCTCTTCAAATGGATTAATTGTGTTCGGTAGCGTTGTCTATTGATGGTTTCACCCGGTTTAGCAGCTCATAATACAGCACACACTTCTGATCCCACCAAATACAGAGCATTACCTTCGCGCCATGGATATTCGGTTTTACCGTTGATTTGGCTGGTTGGCCGGGTTTCACATATGATTTTTTACGCTTAGGGTTGTCGTAATGGATACATTCTTCATCACCAGTAACAATCCGATGCAAAAATGACTTCCTTTTGTGGCGTTCCAGCAGCATTTCGGACATGCAAAACCGCCTTTCGACGTCTCTCGGCTTGATGTCATGTTCCAATGGAATAATAACAATGGAATAATACAAGTTACGCCATCTCTTAGCAAACCGCACGAATTAAGTTATTGGCCCAATAATTATACCAGGCGGCACATTCCAGAAATATTGGATGTGGTGCGGCAACCAGTCTCTGAATGGAGAAACAGACAAGGGGTTTAGTTAGGATTCGAACACAGGTAAACAAAATAATTCGAATCGTCGTTGATGTCAAGAGCCATACTTGTCCGAAGCACAACAAGGGTAATCATTCACCATAGCGTTGCCTCAGAGCTACAATAGTTACATTTTAAAAGAAAATCGGAATCTGGATATCTGCATTTATGGCACAAAAAACAGTGTCTACCATAGTTCACCATACTGTTTAAAAAAAAAAAACATTTCCTAGCGTCTCAGAATCGCAAAAAATTTGTCGCAGTTAGCTACTCGAAGATTTCTCCTTTTCCTTTTGTTGTGCAGAGGAGACGATAAAGTGAACAGCTAAGTAGGTACGCTGAAGACGGCTCGTGCCCTGCTTAACCAATCTTAACCAGAGAAAAGGATGTCTTCTTATCGAAGATTAGCCACAGTGTCCCAGTGGATCCACCGCGTGTTTATTGCTAATTTTTTCAAATATAAGTTTATTTGCTTTGCTTTACTTCTCAAGTTTAGCGAGAGTTATAGAAAGAAGTTGTGAGATTGGATCTGGAGCAATGCCGCTTTTTAATTTCTTGGACGCGGCTTGCGCATACGTTTGCACCCCAAAAGAGGACGGCTTTTCTTTTCAAACTTTCTCTTGCACAACTTTCGTCTTTCTCCTTGAAAGTTTTCTTTCTGTTGCTGCTTTCTCCATAGACACTTTAGATTTTTCCTGTGGTTTCGGTTCGGTTTGCAGCCTCTATAGTTCGCTGGGTGCTTCCCTCTGCAGTTTATACAAGTTGCTGGAGCCTGCACTTTTCCGAAAAATGTTTACCGGCGCATTTTACGCATCGCGCTTCTTTTTGACAGTACTCGTAAGTCTGCGTATGACTGAAACCTTTACAACACTTACACTGCGGGATCGATCTTGTATTCTTACGCAATGGCTCGATTTTGATTACAATGTTTAGTATAGTTTTAATATTGTAAATATCGTTTATATTCTCGTTCTTATCAAAACTAAGCATAAACAGCGGGAGTCCACGCTCAAGAACAATTTCTTACTACATTCCGTCTGTTGCTTCTCCTTCTTGATAATATTTACAGCGTCAAGAATTTTAAAGCCTTTAGCTTGAAGATCATTCATAATGTCTTCTTTGGTACATGAAGGATCGAGACCTCTTGCTACAACACGCAATGCCCTTTCTAGCTTGTTTTCGTAGGTGTACCATTGGATGTTCTCGGTATTTAATTTCTGGGACACTGCTCGGTAACTGTTGGAATGATCGACGTTAATTTTCCAGACGTCATTGCGCAGTGACGTTACCTTGAATATCGATGCCAACGTTCCTTTGAGGAGGTAGTGCAATTTATTATAATCCGAAATTCCAATTACGTTTATTAGGGGCGGAGGACGTATATTTACTTGGATTTGTTTCGCTCGCGACTCCTTTCGCTTGACTTCTTTTTGTGGTTCGACTTCGGGTGAAGAATAGGCTCTTCGTTTTTTACTTCGTCTTTTCTTTGGCTCCGTTTCTCGCTCGACTAGCTGAGCGGGGTGAGCTACCTCTGCGTTATTTTTGGAGATGAGTGTTCTTTAGAGCCTTATTTTCTTCTCAGAGTAGATCTACCTCTTTCTTAAGCTCCTAATAGAGTAACTCCATTTTGTTAAGCACATTGGCGCTTCCAGCGGATTTATTTACCCAGATACATTCGATCGCGATCGAGATACCCTTGAAAAGGGTCAAAGAACTGCAAGAAATGGCTCTCCCCAGAGTTCGTAGACCTCAGTAGAGGGTGGGTTTTCCAGTAAACCTGAAAGCCACGCTGTTTCAAGGGTATCAAATCACTTGATGTGCATTACGAAAGTATCAAAAGGGCATGGATGACAGGTGAAATTTATTAGAAATTGTTCGTAAAATTGGACGAACGAGCCAATGAACGTTCTGCTTTTTGTTGATAGATTAAAAAAACATAAAACTAGCATACTTTCCTCCAAACATGACCTGACTATTACAGCCATTGGACCAGGGCATTATTAAAAATTTAAAACAACACTATAGAAAACGGGTTGTAGTGAAGATTTTGAAAGGAATTCCTACAACAGTGACGCTACTTGACGCAATTAGAGACCTGAGCAAAACATGGAACGTGAATGTAGAAAAGCAAACATTTGCTAATTGTTTCCGGAAAGCAGGGTTTACTACAGATGAATTACTGGAAGATGGTGAATACTGGGATGAAGAAGATTTTCTTCCACTATCCGAATTAAATGTTCTGTAGGCCTCATTTAATTCTTCAGCTGATATGGGCGATGTTACATTCGAAGACTACGTTAATGTCGATATTGGTACATGTACAATGGATTACGCTACTGAGGATGATATCTTAGAAAGCGTTCTAGACAGTCGTGTGCCCGGAGCAGAAGGTATGTATTTCAGACACAGGATTTTAAAATTAATGAAATTTTTTTTTTTTTGAAGAATCAGAAGACGATGAGGACGAAGACGTAACACCTAACCTCTTCTATTGAAAAGCTAAGAGCTTTTGTGGAGTGAGTACCGAAGTAATGTTCTGGACAATATATATAAGTCCAAATGGTGGAGGATTTCGTAGAAAAGGAGAAGTGGTCATGCAAGATCCAAACAAAAATTACAGAATTCTTAAAAAAAAAAAACAAATAACTGTATTCCTGTATTTTTGCGTATTTTCGTAACTTGAAGTTTCCGTAACTCGAAATTATTTTCTTATCCCTTGAAATTCGACATAGGGAAGTTCCACTGTAGTCCTACCTGAAAACTATGTACAATACATAAATCGGACTTAGTGAAAGGCTTTTCTTTCACACGCCTAGTTCAAGAAGCACTTTTTGAATTTTGATGATATTTGGCTTTGCTTTGCGTGCAGATGGTCTTGTTTAAAAATCATCAGCATTAATAAAGTAGTGGTAAGGCATGGGTGGTGAAGTTCCAAAAATGGTTCTTGTAACGCGGCTAGCTCAAAAACCCTTTATTAGATTTTTATGAAATTTTATTTGTTGGTTATTCCTGATGCGTAGACAGTAAAAATCGAATATATGTAGTTGTGGTAAAATGCTGGATGAAATTGCAAAAACTTTTAAGAATCGTAGCGTCACACGCCTAATTAACCATTGCACGGATTTTAAAATTAAAATTGGATGGATTAGGGATAAGATATTGTAGCATAATAATAACTACGCCCCCTAAAAATATGACGCAACAAATTCCGAAGTGACTTCATTCTGGCAGAATTTTGGTTCGAACTGTCCTTTCATTCGAGGTTCGTGTCTGGGACGAAGTCTCCACAGCTCATGTCAACGAAAGAGACGAATAATATCAGGGATAAAAGGGAATTATAACTGCAAGAATTATTTCTCTTGTTCCAGTGGTCGAAGAATTTGCTAGAAGTTTCTGGCTATCAGAAACTTCTGCTATATAAGGACAGATGGCGATCAAAAAAGACACAGTTGGTTCAGAACCGTGGCGAAGAGATTGGAAAAGTGATAATGGGCGAAGTTGTAATTTGGTGATAAATTGAAAGTTGAGAGTGAACAAGAAAAAGTAATTAGTTTGGATTTGTGAATTAAGTAATTGAAAGGAGATAAAGTGATTAGAGAGGAAAGAGACCTTGTAAGAAAAGAATTTGCGAAGAATAGTATAGTGTGAACTTGAATTGTTCTATAGACTAGAAAATAAAGAAATAAATTTCACAGAATATCGTTTTATCTACTCGAGCCGTAGCTTGCATATTACATTGGTGTCAGAAGCGGGATAAAACTTATTCTGTGAATAACTATTTCCGTGGTGTGAAATTGCACAAAAAAAAAAAAAAAAAACGATTTCTGTGTTGAGTTAATTAGTTGCGCAAAATGGGTCGCAAATTGGGAAAACTAACTATAACTCAACTAAAGGCAGAACTCAGTAAGCGGAACCTCGACACAACTGGGGGAAAAGATGCCCTGCTGATTCGTCTGGAAGAAGCAGTAACGCAGGAAGGTGAAAATCCGCACGACGTAGAGTTTGACGTGGAAGAGGAACCAGCAAGTACAGCAGCCGACCCGGGTATAACAAGTCTGCTCCTGCAACTTAAGTTAGTCATGGACGAACAAAAGAAAGCAATAGAAGATCAAAGGAATTCTCTAGAACTTAAGCTGGACGAACAAAAGAAAGCGATGGACGAACAAAAGAAAGCAATGGGCGACCAAAGGAATTCTCTAGAACTTAAGCTGGACGAACAAAAGAAAGCAATGGACGAACAAAAGAATTCTCTAGAACTTAAGATGGACGAACAAAAGAATTCTCTAGATGCTCTGGAAAGTAAACTTGATGAGCAAAACAAGAACTTGGAATCCAAATTCGAAGTGATCGAAGAGAAAATCGAGAAGGTCGAGACGCAACTCGAAAAAGTCGAAACTAGATTCGATGAAAATTTTGAGAAACATGAAACTCAGTTCGGGAAGATAGAGACTCAGTTTGAAAAAGTAGAAAAGCAAGTCGAAAATCTTGCTAAGGAGCTCAGCAACGTGAAGAGACAGAAAGCACGGGAATATTCCACTGACGGTCTGAGAAGAAAGGAGGTGCAGCCTCCTATCTTCGATGGTCAAACATCATGGCCAATTTATAAGAGGCAATTCGAAGCGGCCGCAATGACCAATAGCTGGGACGATGAAGAGAAGTCTATTGCACTCACGCTTGCACTGAGGGGTCCAGCTGCGGAGCTCTTGCAGACCATCCCGGAAGATAAACAGCAGAACTACGACTCTCTGGTTCAGGCTATCGAGATGCGGTTTGGGGATGAACACATGCAGCAGGTGTACAGGGTTCAGCTGCGTAGTCGAGTCCAGAAAAGGGGGGAAACGCTCCAACAGTTGCAAGCGGATATAGATCGACTAGCCCATCTTTCATACCCTAAAGCCGGTGAGGAGCTTATCAACGAAATGGCGGTGGAAGCTTTTATTCAGGCCATAGAGGAAAGACAACTGCAAATGGCTGTAAGGATGGCTGAAAAGCGAACACTCCCCGAGGCATTGGCATTCGCTTTGTCAATGAAGGCTGCGGACCAAGCATACCAGGGAATACACCGTGTCAGGGAAATGTCCGTCGTGGAATGCTCATGCCAGAGAACAGCCGTCATGGATGAAGACAGAGCTCGCGGAAGTCAAATCCGTTGCTGGAATTGCAACCAAACCGGACACCTACAACGGCAGTGCAGGAGTGCACCTAGACGAGGAAATTGTTCACATTGCGGAAGTAGGAGAAGCAGAGAGGAAGCATCCTGTCGGTCAGACTTCCCAAAACCAGCAGTCGGGAAATGCGTAAGGACCAACTTCGCGGGGCAGAAGTTGGTTACTGGAATCGAGGCCCCCAGGACCACCATTCAAGTTTCGCAAACCAAACGGGGTAACAAGAGCCTGACAGTGGAGGCACTAATCAGCGAGAAGAAGTGCGTAGCCACCATCGACACAGGTGCCACTGCCTCCATTGTAAGAAGAGATATCGTCAAAAGCTCCTGGCTGCACAACACCAACAGCTACTGCCTGAAGACTGCAACAGGGGAAATGGCGAAGGTATTTGGAGAAGTTCGTCTTACGATTACTCTGGCAGGACTGACGTTCTCCCATGCGTTTCTGGTGGCAGATATATGCGACGAGTGCATCATCGGAGTAGACTTCATGAAAGCAAATGAAGTAATCTTGGACATCGGGATGCAAGTACTGAGGTATCGAAATGTGGAGATTCCGATGGTGTACGGAAATGAGAATGCCGTAACTCTCAGGACAGTCATCAGCAAAGACGAAGTTTTGCCGCCGTCTTCAGAGACAATCATTTGGACGAAGCTGGAAGGTGATCTTGGGAGCCACCGATTCTACATAGTAGAACCAGACCCAGAGAAGAATTCTCAAGACTACATCGTGGGAAAGACGTTAGTCGAACCAAAGAACACCATGGTTCCAGTGAGGGTTTTGAACGCAAGACCACACACTGTCAAACTAAGGCGAGGGGAGGTGACTGGAAAATGCACGCCGATTACCGCCGTCGCAACAATATCTGAACGTGATGCTCCAAAACTTCTCCCATCACCTTGGACAGCGGAAGCGAGAGAGACGATTCTCCAGTCCAGTGAGCTGAATCAGGAGCAGCGAACTATGGCAGAGAATCTTATCAATGAGTACGCTGATGTATTTGCCTCACAGGACGGAGAATACGGCCGAACACACCTGGTACAACATCGAATAGACACTGGTGATACTAGACCAATTCGTCAGCCTGCTAGGCGCCTTCCATTGGCAAAGCAGACAGAAGTTGCAGAGATGGTGTCGGCAATGGAGAAAGAAGGTCTGATTGAAAGTTCCAAAAGTCCGTGGGCATCACCGGTTGTACTGGTTAAGAAGAAAGATGGCAGCACGCGGTTCTGCGTGGACTATCGGCAGCTCAATTACGTCACCAAGAAAGACAGCTACCCTCTGCCACGGATTGACGACACGCTAGACACACTATCAGGAGCCCGATGGTTTTCCACTCTCGACTTGAAGAGTGGCTACTGGCAGGTACAGATCCATCCAGAAGACCGGGAGAAAACCGCCTTCACCGCAGGAAATGGGCTATGGCAATTCACGGTAATGCCATTCGGGCTGTGCAATGCTCCGGCGACTTTCGAGCGATTGATGGAATGTGTCCTGCAAGGGTTAACATGGAAAACCTGTTTGGTATACTTGGATGATGTCATCGTCGTAGGAAAAACGTTTGCGCAACACCGAGACAATCTAAGGGATGTGTTTCAAAGGCTTCGAAGTGCCCACCTGAAGCTCAACCCCAAGAAGTGCGCCCTGTTTAGAGCGGAAGTCAAGTACTTGGGGCACATAATTTCAGCGAAAGGAGTGAGAACCGATCCAGAGAAGGTCGAAGCGGTGAAAAACTGGCCAGTCCCCAAGGATAAACACCAACTAAGGAGCTTCCTGGGCCTAGCCACCTACTACAGACGGTTCGTGAAGGATTTTGCCGGGATCGCAAAGAACCTGCACCAGTTGACGGAAAAGGGAAAACAATTCAAATGGTCAATTGAGTGCGAGAAGAGCTTCAAGGCACTTAAACAACGGCTATGCGATGCCCCGATACTGGCTTACCCCACTCCCGGGGAAACGTTCGTTGTGGATGCAGATGCTAGTAATGTCGGGGTAGGAGCCGTACTCTCCCAGGTGCATGACGGCCAAGAGAAGGTGGTTGCGTACTTCAGCAAGGTGCTCTCTAAGCCAGAAAGGAACTACTGCGTGACAAGGCGGGAACTTCTAGCTTTGATCTTGGCTACGAAGCATTTTCACAAATACCTCTACGGGAGGAAGTTCGTTCTTCGCACAGACCATGCAGCCTTAAAATGGCTATTACAGTTCAAGAGTCCTGAGGGTCAGGTCGCAAGATGGATCGAAAGGCTGCAAATCTACGACTACGAAATACAGCATCGTAAAGGAAAACTCCACTCTAATGCGGATGCACTGTCCCGGAGACCATGCAGAACGGATTGTAAACATTGTGCGCGTCAGGAAGAACGGGAGCTGGTTTCAATCCAAAGAATGAGAGCCGAACCTATCGCCGGCTGGAGCGTAGATGAGATCCGGAACGCTCAGAAGGAAGACCCGGATATCGAGCCGATTCTGGCCTGGAAGGAGAACATGGAGAAACCGGATCATCAGGACATCTCTCACAGAAGCCCGACCTTAAAGGCATATTTTGCGCAGTGGGACTCCCTCCATGTCCAAGAAGGTGTTCTGAGAAGAAAATGGGAATCCTCCGACGGAAAGTCGTTTGTAATGCAGCTTGTCGTACCGCGGACGAGGGTCAAGGAGGTGTTACAGGAAATGCATGGCGGGGCGACCGGAGGCCACTTGGGAGTGAATAAGACGCTAGAAAAGGTACGAGAACGTTTTTATTGGTTAAAAGCGAAGGAAGATATCGAAGACTGGTGCAGAAAATGCGACGTGTGTGCAGCTAGCAAGGGTCCGAGAATCAAAACTCGAGGTAAGATGCACCAATACAACGTGGGAGCACCTTTTGAACGAATCGCCATTGACATCGCAGGACCCTTTCCGGAAACCGACAATGGTAATCGGTATATCCTCGTAGTGATGGACTACTTCAGTAAGTGGCCGGAAGCGTTTCCGATCCCTAACCAGGAAGCCAGAACCGTGGCGGAGCAGATCGTCTACAATTGGGTTAGCAGATTCGGTGTGCCCTTGGAATTGCATTCTGACCAAGGGCGGAACTTCGAGTCAAGAATCTTCCAAGAGATGTGTCAACTACTCGGAATCAAAAAGACAAGGACAACCCCGCTTCATCCACAGTCGGACGGTATGGTGGAGCGTTTCAATAGGACTTTGGACGAACATCTCTCGAAGGTCGTAGGTGACTACCAACGGGATTGGGACCGGCAGATTCCTTTGTTTTTGATGGCCTATAGAAGTGCCGTGCATAGCACTACTCGACATACGCCGTTCGAAATCTTATTTGGTGGAATAGCTCGTTTACCCAGTGAGGTGAAATTTGGATCTCCTACCAATGAGCCCAGAAATGAAGAAGAGTACGTGGCGGACCTTAGGGAAAGGCTTAGGGACATACACCAAAGGACCAGAAGCCAGATTAAGATGACGAGCGACCGCATGAAGACCAGGTATGATGCCAAGGCAACAACGTCAGGATTCCAGGAAGGAGATCTGGTGTGGCTGTATAATCCCCATCGCCAAAAGGGGAAATCACCTAAATTACAGCGGAACTGGGAAGGTCCCTACAGAATAGTAACCCGCATCAACGATGTTGTCTACCGCATCCAGCGAGGACCGAGGGCCAAAATGAAAGTGGTTCATGTGGACCGACTGAGTCGATACAATGGCCGAAATGAGGATGCACTTGTTCGGGACGAACATGTCTAAGAGGGGGGCAGTGTAGCATAATAATAACTACGCCCCCTAAAAATATGACGCAACAAATTCCGAAGTGACTTCATTCTGGCAGAATTTTGGTTCGAACTGTCCTTTCATTCGAGGTTCGTGTCTGGGACGAAGTCTCCACAGCTCATGTCAACGAAAGAGACGAATAATATCAGGGATAAAAGGGAATTATAACTGCAAGAATTATTTCTCTTGTTCCAGTGGTCGAAGAATTTGCTAGAAGTTTCTGGCTATCAGAAACTTCTGCTATATAAGGACAGATGGCGATCAAAAAAGACACAGTTGGTTCAGAACCGTGGCGAAGAGATTGGAAAAGTGATAATGGGCGAAGTTGTAATTTGGTGATAAATTGAAAGTTGAGAGTGAACAAGAAAAAGTAATTAGTTTGGATTTGTGAATTAAGTAATTGAAAGGAGATAAAGTGATTAGAGAGGAAAGAGACCTTGTAAGAAAAGAATTTGCGAAGAATAGTATAGTGTGAACTTGAATTGTTCTATAGACTAGAAAATAAAGAA
Source organism: Pocota personata (assembly GCA_963082735.1). Classification (NCBI taxonomy): domain Eukaryota; kingdom Metazoa; phylum Arthropoda; class Insecta; order Diptera; family Syrphidae; genus Pocota; species Pocota personata. Next base: position 8,120,727 of record OY720433.1, read on the forward strand.
ATAAATTTCACAGAATATCGTTTTATCTACTCGAGCCGTAGCTTGCATATTACAATATTAAGGGTGGAGTTTTAATTTTTTTTCATTGAACGCCTATCTGGAGAAATACTGAACGGGTATTGGTTTCTAAGTTTTTCATGTAGATAATCAACTTGGAGTGGAGAGAAGTGTACGAGGAAGCGTTCACTTAACATAGAATTTTTTTTTAATTTGATCGCAAACTCGAACCTACATTGTATGTACTTGAAAACATCCCACTGACACTAGTGTAAGAACAAACAAAATAGGGATATTCACCTGCTATTCAATATCAGAATGGAGATCTCCTTCGTGTATGAAGATTAAGCATTTAATTGTGTAAGTTACTCAAAAGTCCTAATAAACTTTGCTTTGAGAAATGTAGCCCTCGCAGAGTAAATGATAGTTTTTGACGTTTGAATGAAGTCGGGGCAAAACCGAAATGTGAATTAACTTTCATTGAGAATGCTAAATTCTGGTCCAGTAGCGAACAAAAATTAAATGTAATGGATTGATAGCAGGCTTGTCCATTAGTTAATTACTTTGTTAGTTAACTAGATCTACAACTAAATAATTTAGTCATGATTAAAGTTATTGTGACTAGCCTCTGATTTTAATTGACAAACAAATTAGTTACAACGACAACGACAACGACAACAACCAGTACTAGAGTAAGTTCGGCAAATATGGCCTACGTGGGTAATATGGTCCACCTTTATATCTCCCGATTGGAAAATAATTTTTTTTTTTTTTTGGGGGGGGGGGGGGGGGGGGGGGGGTTGGTGAAAAATCTTCAATAGACACTATGAGGATAGCAAGCGCGTGCTCATAGTAGTGTCAGATTCTTACTGACTAAAAAAACACCACCCTGCGATTTGATTTGTTATATATTGCAACTAAGAAGGACCTTATCAAGCAATTTTTCTATCATGAAAAAAACTCGTTTGGCATGTTACTTTCCACTGAAAGATCCTGCATGTTCCGCAATCTAGGCGCGGTTGATTCCTATCTCGCCAAGTCGATAGGTTTCGTCCTTTGTAGTCGGCGCAATAAATTGCTTTCATCCAGAATTTGTAGGATTGTATTGTTGACATGTCCGATTAGTCCGTTTCTATGCTTTCTCGCGAAGCTTCTAATTTCAGCTTCGATTGTCGGAATTCCGAGATCCCTGTGGATATCATCGTTTCTAGTATACCGCGGTGCGTGGACAATTTCTCGTAGCACTTTATTTTGAAAAGTTTGTAAAATATTGGCGTTTGTTTTCTTGGTACAACCCCAAAGTTGTATACAGTAAGTCCACACCGGCTTTAGCACTTGCTTGTATAAAAGCAGTTTGTTCTCAATACTGAGCTGGGAATGTTTTCCGAGCAACCAGTTCATTTCTCTATATTTGATTTCGAGTTCTTTACGTTTCATTTTCACGTGCGAATTCCATTTCAGTTTTGCGTCGAGTGTCATTCCAAGGTATTTGGCCTCGTTTGCAAAAGGTATTCGGGCCAAGTTTAGGAAAATTGGCAAGACATTAGTTTTCTTATAAGTCCCCCCCGTCCATGCATTTACTTTATTCAGTGCGTTTTGCTGTTTTGCAGTCGTTTCTTCGATTGTTTTACCTACGGCTAGGATAGCGGTGTCATCGGCAAACGTAGCCAGGATAGTGCCATCTTCTTTCGGTATATCTCGAGTATATAACAGATAGAGAAGTGGTCCAAGAACGCTTCCTTGCGGTACACTGGCCGAAATTTCTTTGAGCTCCGAATATTCATTTCCATGTCTAACACGGAAGAGTCTATTCCCGAGATATGATTCTAGAATGTCGTATAGGCATACAGGGAGAACTTGTCGTGATTTGCAATTCAAGCCTTCATGCCACACCTTATCAAAGGCTTGCGAAACGTCAAGAAATACGCTTGAGCATATCTTTTTCTCTTCAAGTGCTTTCTCGATTACGTCAGTAATTGTATGCACCTGGTCAATTGTCGAATGCTTACTTCTGAACCCAAACTGGTGGTCAGGGATAAGATTATTTCCTTCTATAACCGGTTGGATTTTCCTCTCGAAAATTTTGGATATAACTGGAAGTAGCGAAATTGGTCTATAAGATTTTACCTCATTTGGAAAATCATATGAACCTCTCTTTGCATTCATTTCAAACATATTCTTGTTTTGTCTCAGTCTAACGCGGTGAGTCTGACGCAGCAGATGTGCATACTATGCCCTTTTTTTTTAGTTTTTGCAGATTTCATAAAATTGTTTGGTATGTTTTCTTTAAGTTTTTTTTTTATATAAATATTCCGCAAATTTCATAGTTTGTTTTGGATTCTGCAGTGCTTAAAATAAGATTTCTTTATGGTATATCACCAATTCGAAAACTTTTGATATAGTGTGCTTAAAATAAAAGAAAACTAAAAAAGCTTGATGTTGGTAATATGGCTCACTGCAGTTGCTGATAATATGCACCAGTGGTCCATATTTGACACATGATTCTACTTGCAAGTTAACGTGGTATCTTTTTTTTATTTCCGTAGGATATAATGGCTTCGGGCTTGAAAAGTATGGGGTTCTTGAAGGCATCAAAACATTACAAGGTCCCTAAAACTACATTACGTTGTTTGGTGGCAGAAAAAGAAAAGCCTTTGGAAGGTGGTATCTGCAAAATTGCATAGGAAACCCTACTACAGTTGGAGAACTCTTTAGTTCAATACGTTTTAGTAATGGAAGCACAACACCACTGCCATTTCGCCAGCCGACTGGAACGTTTATAGCTCCTGCAAAGGGAATTACGAGGGATAACGTCACTATTTTCTTCAATATCCTAGAAAAGTAATTGAACATTTACCATTTCTCTCCGAATAACATATACAATGAAGTTGAAACAGGAATTTTTATAGTTTTAGCCAAAATTCCAAAAGTGTTAGCTTTGAAAGGTCATCTCCTGTGTTGCTCGTAATGGACGGACATTCAAGCCACACGAGGAATATCGAAATCATAGAGCTGGCTTGGCTAGATATGATAATGTTCACCTTCTTTCAATTCCCCCACACTCAAGTCATAAAATTCAACCTCTTGGTAAAACGTTCGTGGGACTTTTGAACAAATATTTGACAGAAGAAAACAGGCATTATAAACCCAATGCCTGTTTTTGTAACTAATACAAGAGTCTTAACACATTCCGACATAATTGAATTATTCGGTCGATCTTATTTGGAAACTCAAATTGGAGAAATTGCAGTTAAAGGATTTGCATCAACTGGAATTTATCCTTTTGATAGGCATATATTTGGATAACGATTTTCTGGCAGCAGAGGAAGTTGATGCAACTGTTATGAATTTTGACAATACAAGTCCCCTTCATATGAGTACTGATCCACCGGAAGTTAAATCTGAGATACTGCAATCAGAAGCAAACCCAGATGAAACAGAAAATCGCTTCGCAGAACCTTCCACTTCTGCCGATGTGAGGTCAATTTCTTATGTGACGTCTCATGAAATTTCTCCGATTCCTGTTCGAATTAAAAAGATTTCGAACAAAGTCAGAACTGGTATCATTATCACTGCACAAAAAGTCTCTAGAAGAAGTTATTAAACAAAAGGTTGAAAGGGAATCCAAGAAGCGAAAGGTAGGACCTGAAAAGAAATGAAAAATAAGAAAATATTGAAAAAGAAGGCGCTCAAGATTTTGAAGTTTAGGGACACAAATGTAAACAACATCGCTCACAGAAAGAAAAATCAATGTGCACTTCATCAGAAAGTGAAGACAATTTTAAATACATCAGATCCAAGTCCTGATAGAACTAATCAGGAAGATGCCAAATGGATTTATTGCTCCAGTCTATATTCTGAAGATAAGGGAGGAGAAACATGGCTACAATGTGTTTCATGTCGAATGTAGGTACATGAAGACTGTACTCGTACTGGTAACGAAAACCAATATTTTGTTTGTAAATTTTGCTGTTCATAGATTGACAGATTTAGAAACAAGGTGTGTTAATTATGGACCACCCCAGTCCGTATTTTACGCAACCCATGCGGTCCATAATATCCGCACTTTTTCAAAAAGTGCAATATTGAAGTTCCTTTAATTTCGTTATAGGTGAGCCATATTTGCCGAACCTACTCTAGTATGATTCCGTTGGAACGAAGATGCATAATATTTTTAACTATTATACGAAAATCAAACGTATTTGTCTATATACATATTTATGTAGGTATCCGAAAATGTTATTTTACCATGAATTTTCCCAAGTTTTTGGGTTACGCAGGTACTCTGGAAATGGGTAGGTATTGGGTGGTATTCAAAAATAATAAATAAATAAATTAACCTGTTTCTTTGACAGCAGTGATGATGATACTGTTTCTTTGAACAGATCCAGAATTACCATTCTTCGGCGGTTTGATAATCATCTCCTGCTTCTACCCTAGATGGCAACACACGGAGATGTGAATAGTAATAGTACAGGGCTACAAAATGATCGGCTGTTTCTCGTCCTACCGGAAAATGCTGCTTCTACGAGGTGTTTGTTAGTAGTTTGTCATCCCAAAATTTGCCCATAGTTAAGTAGTAGATACTGTTAACTTTGAGGTTGGCCCTAACACTCTCATGTTAGTGTTGACTTATTAATGATTTTTTTTCTTAATCTATCAGACGACATGACATAAAATAAGAAAACTAATAATTTGTTTTTTTAATACTCAAGATATTAGATGTCCTTCTGGAAGGACATGTATATACATACCTACCTTAAAAGGTTCAAACAAATTTACAAATGTAATTCATATTAAAAATCCTCGTCTCTAAGCCGAACTCTAAGCTCCATATTTCCTATTGTAAATTAAAATGCATATGTCCTTGTCACTAAGAAAGTAGTTAGGTACCTGCTTACCTCCATAACAGTATCGCTAATTGAAATCAAAAGTCTAACTCTGGCGGATAAGAGAACTACATATAGCCAATTAAAACGGTGCAAATATTTACAGAACTTCCAATGTTCCATCGGAATTCTTTCTTCTGTGGACATGAAAAAACGAAATGCGAAATGTTCTTCCTTTCTGTGTCCTCTCCATGACCCGCAAATCAACACCCCCTTTTGCATAAACAGAAATAAACTCATGATCACGGCTAAACCAGACAAAAAAGTCATACACTCATCCCTACATCATTAGAAAATACTTATTCACAAACCCACACAGCAGTGTTTAAAAAAAAAAAAAATTTTATTCCAACCAAAATGGGAGGAATAACAGGCAACGTTGTATTGGTGGGCTAACTGTATCATATTACAAGTAACGATTGCGCGCGTAGCATACCTGAAATTTGTCACAAACACTAATGCATGCATATCCTCTTTACTCTCTCGCTCATTCTCCTGCTTCTTTGTCTCTCTTTTGGTTTGTCTTCAGGCGACAACAGAGGTAATGAAAATAATATTCTCATCCATTTCATAGAATTCCATTTTCATGCTACCTCCTCAATACCGGGTGATCTTGTGTGCACGTATGTGTGTGCTCGAATGATTAGGGTGTTTCTGATAAAGGTACAATAGAGTCGTGTAAAGGGCGTTCAAATAATTTTCCATTTTATCGTGCTTCCTGCTTCGACCCTGTGAGAGGGTTGCCCATCTAACTGGGATAGCTTGCTGGCTGCTTTGAGTTATCTTCCAGATAAATGCTTCTATGTGGTAATGTGCATAATTGTGTAAGTGTTGCACAAATAAGTGATGACAGTAACCTTTGGCACTGGTGTCACCAGCGCCATGGTTTTTGTCATTAAATGGGTCCCCACCCGCTCGAGAATATTCCTTTTCAATATGCTGGTGTTGTGGTTGGGGAGAAAGGGTAGCAAAGGGCTTTTATATTCAGATATTAAATGATGGGTGGTTTCATATTTCCATATTGTTTCCTATTACAACTGGGGAGGCATACATACATATAACAATACGAGGTGGCGGTGAATATTTGTACAGGTTTTATTTCTTTTTGAATTATTATCTAAATGACTTGGGGATTGTTCCCTGCTGAGAAATTGGAAGAAATAGAAGTCTTAATAGAGAAACAATTGTCGTTACTATAAGTAGGGATTTGAAAGCAAGGCAGAACTTTTTAAGTTCGATATTCGAAGCACTTTAAGTTCCATTCTGTCTTACGATGTTATGATTCAATTACTACCATTCGCGAACTTTGGTTCCATAGAACCCAGGGGTACCTAGGTTAGGTGTACATACATGTCCTTCGAACCGTGGGCTGTCTTGCTGGTATTATTGCTATAATATATTATTCAGTACAGTTTAGGAAAATTGACATCGTGAACAATCTTTTGAGATGGTGTCCTGTTATTCTCTTACGAGTAATTATCTACGTAAAATTTACTTTAAAGCATTACCTGTTTAGGTAGCACGAAAAGTTAGGTCCTTACTGTTCCTATGGTTTCTCCTCAAGACCTTACAGTGGGTGATCATATTATTTATTATTTTTTTTTTTTTATAATTTGCGCGCGCTAAAGACGATATGAATACTCTTATACTATTACAGGACACGGGCGTTGTGAAGAAGAGAGAGAGAGAGGGAAAGAACGATTTTAGTGTAGTAGTTTGAAATTTAGATGGTATTAAGTTTTTGTAAACTCCAAGGGGGGAGCTTGTTTGTTTTGCTTTTGTCGTTGCTCATGATTCACAGTATTTTTTTCCGTCCTCCTGATGTCATCATCACGATCAAGTTGCATTTTCAGACATATGACCACTCTATTGCCAGTGTTATACCTTCGCAGTAGAGTTGACTTAGCTTTCGCAATTGATCGACTTTTTTATTTATTTCATGCTAAATAAATAGATGATTCTTGACAACAGGATTTGAACCGTGAACCAACAGCGTGACAAGCGATGATGTTACCACTACACCACGGCCACTCGAAGAAAAAATATATTTACTTATAAATGAAGACTGAAAATTAAGTGTTTTATGTAAAATTATATTTTTATGAAGAATTTTTCACTTCATTTGTACATTAGAAATACTAAATACATAAAAAGCTGCATATACCTCATCTATAATTCTCCACCTTTATTTGGACCAGTTTAGCTCTATAGGTTCACTCTTGTGATTAACATATATCAAACGCTTGATAAACTGACACCTTTTAGTGACTAGTTCCTTTAAAATATCTTCGGCTAAGAGGTCTAATTTTCTCAACTAGGTTGATGACCGTTGAAGCCTTTAGAATCTTTCTGCCATTTTTTTTTTGGTTCTATGACATAAAACAAAATTATGCATTATGGTAAATGTAATGTTAGGAAACCACTCCTGCACTGCGGTCAACAAACTTGCTCCAACCTTGAAGGCCTTCAAAAATTCAGATGTTTTAAGTAAAATCGAGTCTTCATACAGGTGGCTCTAATAATATGATCACCTACTGTACTTTACATACTTGACCATAATTTAAATAGTCAAAGTGATCTTCTATGACGGTTAGACATTTAGCTTGTTAATCAAATTGTATCGGCGAAATTGTATACCACCTAACCATGAGAAGGCGAGGTACAAACCACGAATGAGGTAGTACCAACCTTGAATTATTCCCAGAGACAGGAGCCACAGCCTAAAAATGGCTACAAAAAACAAGAGACTATTAACTCGTCGTGACTAAGTACCAACCACGAATAACAAACTAAGTTATGGTCATATGAAAAACTACTGATCTCTCATGAGTAGGTAGCAACTACAATGACTACCAAAAACTACTCACCAGTCATGACGGAATAACAACGGTGAAGAAGCATTCACAAATGACTAATAGAGACAACAGACTATCAAAACGTCAAGACAGATTATCAACCACGAATGACTACTTGCGACGGAGTACCAACTACTAATGGGAGACTACCAACCAACCATGAATAAATTCCAGATACGACAAACTATTCATCGCCATGAGTAAGTATTAACTACGAATAACTAACCAGTCATGATGGAATAGCAACCAGGAATGTCTTGCAGAGACCGGTGACCACCAACCGCCTATACGGTATATAAACGACTCGATTCGTATTGCATATCACAGAAAAAAGAGTGGCCATGATGTACTGGCTAGTGCTGGTTCTATGGCAAGCGGGGGGAGGCTACCAACAGCCACCAGAGCATAAAAGAGAAACGAATTTCTGTTTGGTAATACAATGGACCAAATTGGAATTGTCTGAGAGGTCTGTGATTTAGTTTCCCTAAAGAAAAGGGGCTCCCAAAGAAGACAATTTGATAGAAAAGATCATTACTGTCCACATTAAGAGCCAAGCAACCGTTAAGAGTCTGTAATTAGCTGCAATCAGATCAAGAATAGTGAGGCTCTGTAAGTGGCGTCTATGCGACATATCAACATGTCAGACTTCGAAGAGATGGGTTCCCTTTCTCTGGTTAAGGCCAGTCTCATGTCGAGAGTCTTAGGGTAATCCACAATTACCACTCACTGAATCCTTTCGTTATCAGCTTTGCGAATGTCCTGCCCTGGCCGACAGAAGATTAATGACTTTCGGCAGTCACACTGAGTGACCTCTTGAGCTTTCTACAGGTTCCCGGGGTAATCTAAAATTGACACAATGGTTTACATACAAGAGCAGAGATTAACATCACTGGGCTGAGACTATTTAAAATAGCTAGTAATAAAATGATTCTCGAAACTTTTAGCTCTAAGCTTACAATGCGGAACATTTTTTAATCGCATACAGTTTCTCACATTCGAAAACTGCTTTTGAGTGTAGGTTAGGTTAGGTAAATGGGTGCCCTTGTTGACTGGATTGTCGACGGCTCACTTAGAGTCCATTATGCCCAATTTGTTGCAAACCATGGAAATCTAAAATATTTAAGTCAACCGTTAGTTAAATCCACCCAGATAAATATATGAATCTTAGGAGTTCGTTAACTTCGATATTTCGTGGGTTCTCTAGTCCTGAGAAGAAGTTTCTGTCAAAAGATGTTCTTCTTTTGAGGGCTAGTGCAGGATAGACACACAGTAGATGGCGAATAGATTTTATTTCTTCTTCGTCCCTGCAGCTTCTACAGTAATTGTTGTATGGAAGACTCAGCCGTGTTGCATAGGTACCTATCGAGCACTACTAGGAATTCTGATAGGGAAGTGTCTGTTCCGCCGAAACGTTCCATCGAGTTAGAATTGAGACGTGATCACAGGGACTTGTTGTCCAGAGTCCGTCTTCCCTGAGTCTTAATGCAGTTTTAGCTGCAGAGCCTTCGCAATATATCGTATCCAAAGCCGTTGGTGCTGATCTCTCGATCTCGTCACCCCTAAGCAGCCTGCCCGTTGAATCTTTGTGACATTCGTGAGATGGCATTTCCTCGCAAGTGCTTTCCACTAGACAATCGACCTATAAGTTAAGATCGGTCTTACCACCGCTGTGTGTAGTCAGTACACCACTTTTGGTTTAATGATTTTTCCCGTTTTCCTTGTGTCCCCGAAAGCCTTCTTACATGCATAAAGAGTCAGTAGGCTTTCTTGATTCTATTGCCAATGGTGTCTTTCGAAATTAGTTGGGTTTTCTTGTGAACCAGACCCAAGCCGTTCATACAAGGATATTTGTATGTGGGTATTGATCTTCTCCTAGTGAAAAGCACTAACTCGGTTTTCGATTGATTCATGCCCAGACCTGGCCCTTGGTCCAATTACTCACTAATAGCAGCGCATAATTAAATCGTTCGCTAAGTACGGGAAGAAATTCACCAGATACCAGTATGGCAACGTTATCACTATGTAGTTACGTTATAACCATTCATTTTCAAAAGTTTTACAATCTCGTCAACAACTAGGAGCCAAACAATTGGCGATAAGACTCCACCGCATCTCCTGGAGTCTAGTGGATTATGCGAGTACTAATTCATCAATCCATCTGCATACGCTCGCATTTATTTGAGCCCTATTCAGACTACTTACAATTGCCTCATTACTCACAATGTCAAGAAATGCACCCAGACTGAATTCTTAAACCTGAAGAGTTTTATAAATCGTATATTGTATAGACTACCTTGTGGAGAGCAGTGTCTAATGATTTACCTTTCATGTTCGCATTATGTGACGATAAGTAGCTATCTCTAGTCTCATCCTTAATGTGCATACTATTAACCGTTCTAATGTCTATAAATAACACAGATTTATTGGCCTGTAGTCCTTGGCATTACTTTGTTATATCTTACCCGATTTGGGTGTAAAGAGCACCCTAACTTCTCGCCAGGACTCTGAAGAATAAAACAGTTTGAGACACCTGTTGGATGTTGACATCTTAGTACACGAATAATTTGAAATAATAGAATGCTATGTTATTTGAATATTTAATCTAATGATTATAACACTTTGTGCAATTTTCAATTGCCACAGTCACAGTGGCAGCTACCATTTTTTTTCTTAAATTTTTTTTAAATCTGGCTGGTCAGCCAGTGTTTTTAAATTTCTCACCGCTCGCTCCTTTCGCTCGGTAATATTGACAATTTACTGAAGTCTTACGGAACAACTAAGAACCACTACTCCACTAAAAAAACGGGAGATCTCGAGATGAGAAAACGCTCTTAACGTGCAACACCATTCGTATATGTACATGAGCCTGGAATAATAGATTCTCTCGATTCTTGTAACGTTATAGGATGTATCTAGTCAATTCCAGGTGCTTTATAGGGAGATTTGTTTCCCCATGAAATTTTATAAACGTCAATGAATTTATCAATCTCCATTCTTCCTGGTATAGCTGTGTAGGCCAGATTTAATATACCTGCCTCTGCACAACCAGGAAAGTGGCATTTTAGAAGTGTTTCCAGCGTATTTTCATAAGAGTCAGTCCAGCTTCCAAGGACCTTTCTCAAACGAGCTGCTTCTGCAGTAGATTCTATAGAGCCACAAAGAATTCTCTAGGAGCTCTTTTTGGGAATCCTTATTTCTTTTTTAAGTAGTTTAACGTTTTCTCGGTGTGGAGACCATTCAATAGCTCTTTCTTTAGCTAGGTTCCAACTATACCTTGAGGTGCACAAGCGCTCTGCTATATTTGCATTCCACATGACTTCACTTGGGGAAGGTCCTAGAGACTTTGAGTCTTTTCCAGTTTACTCGCCGCGGGTTTCAAAATGCCTTACTGTCAGAATTACAGAAATCTAGATCAAAGATTATCCAGCAATGATCAGATAGTGATGTTTTGTCAGAAATCCTCCAATCCATGATTTTGGCGGAGTTACTTTCAGATAAGAGTGTTATATCTAGGACACCCTTCTATTAGATGTAATGGAAGTTAATGAATTGGCACGGTTACAGATAGTAGGTTAGTACTTAGAATATAATTAAATAAAGCCTCGCCTCTACTGTTTGGGTCTGAGCTACACCATATGGTATCACAGTCTAGGACTAAGTTTCTCTTACTTTGTTGAGACATTTTCTTACTGCCTTAATTATTTCAGAGGGGACATTTATACCTTCGTCATACGGAAGGTATGTGGACGCCACTGTTATTATCTTCTCTTTTCCTTTTACCTCCTCTGATCACTCGAGCTCTAATTGGGTAGCATTAGTATGTGGAGGATATTCCTGACATCTAAATTCTATATTTCGACTACTCGAATGCTACTCCTGCACGAGGAGCAGCATTCAATTTATTGAGGCGATTTCACTGTGCAAATTTACTTGTACTAAATTCATCGGTTGCTATAGTCTCTTCCACTGTTTCATCCGCCTCGCTAGGCTGCAACTTCTCCACGAGTCTCAATGAGAACTTAGCACCTCTTCTACGATAATTATGATGCACTTCGTGCCGTCTTCTTTCTTTTCCGCAGCAATGATATCCCAATCATTCACAGTAGCCGCAGGGTTTTGTGCTTCTAGGAAGCCTAGAATTTCACCATTTTTATACGCTCATGTCAAGTTCGGTCAGTTTGGTTATAGGCCTCTATGGTACCTCGTCCAGAGGGATTCCCTCCCAGGGCTTGAAATTAAGGATAGAAAGTAAGGATAATTCTTTTTTCAAAGTCGTGGGAGAGGTAGTCTGCTGATCCAGCGCATCCAGTTTGTGAGGCCAAAAGTCGGAGCAGTGGAGCCAATACCCTTTTGAATGTGGTCGATCAACTTTCCCTGTTCGAAGTGTATATTGGCGGCTGGGCTTACCCAAATCTACCAAAATAATATTGTTTAAATATGAATATTGTTTAAATATGAATTTTAAGCAAAATCGAAAGAATCATAGCTGAGAGATATTGAATTTTTAAGAACCAGTTAATAAGTAAAGTACCGTTATACCTATTTTCGGCGAAAACGTAGTACGCCATCTGACAGCATATAGTATATACTCGTATCCATAACTCAAATATCGCATTTGGCCAAGGGCCATTTTCGAGAAAATGTTTTTTTTTTTTTTTTAAATCGGCCATTAGTAAAGTACCGTAAATTTTGGATTTAGAATGAAAATTCTGATTTCACCTGGAATTGTGACCCCGCAGACCCCAGATATCAAGTTTGAAGAAGATCCGTCTAGTCGTTTAGGCTGCAGTTGTGCGTACACACAGACAGACAGACAGAATTGAAAAACCCACTTTATCGAGTTTTTCTGTCATAGTAATGTCAGGTTTGATCGAAATCTCGAGGTTGAACATTTTCAGGAAACCAATACTTGCCTTTGCAAGTAAAAAAAAAATAAACAAACAGAAATCGACCTAACAAAACGCAATATTGACCAATGAAATATTCGAACGATATGGCCAGGATAACTGTTTTAATTTCAGAACACGTGACTGAGCCTTATATCCGATTCTTTGCATTGTGTTGTGGTATACTCTTTTGAAGAACTCCAACCCTTGGAGTTGTCCGATTCCGACAAATCGTTGCGGATGTAATGACGTACATATATAGTATAATGTTATAACTCAACAATGTGTATGTCAATAATACAGCTTATTGATGATTTCAAGGATACACAAGTGAGCATAGGTACATGGAAGGGATGACACGCGTGAATACATCACCCACTCCCATCGATGACGGTAGAGGTGTGTCGTATTAGAAACCGTTTAACTTCATTATGAAGATGGATATTCCGAGTATTTTGAGAAACCAAGAGGAGTAAGATTAATCCTTTTCAAAGGAAACTGTTATCTATAATTATTTATGATTATTTATGTATTCAGGTAAATCCTTTAATGGACTTTGCTATATGATATATGCCCGGGGTCTATAAAAAAAGAAATCTTTTCGAGATACACTCAAAATCAATAATTTTTCGTTTTAGAAAATTATTAAAAAATCGAATCTACCTACATAAAATTTATAATTATACATATTTATAAAATGATTTCCATTAGCATCGGAAAAAGTCGGGTAGTTTGGAAAATTGCGTACAATTTTGGAATATTTCTTTTAGAAAATTTCAAAACCTAAGATTTCAACCCTCAATTTTTTTTTAGGACGCATCATTTTCGAAATATTCGAACTCAAACATTTTAAACAAAGCTGGACATTTTGAAAAATTCAGTACAATTTTCGAGAATTTTAATGCAACATGCAGAGAATTTCATCTTCCAGAAAGCAATACCTCCACCTAGTCAGAAAGATCCCAATCAGTTGTATGAGTATATATGGAACCACTAGGCTTTCAAAGGGTGTGACCAAAGCGGAGGTAGATAGATTTTCTTAATCTACATGTATAGTAAATAAATATTAATTGAAAGGAAATAGTTGTCCTCGGTTGATACTTAAACTGATAGTCGCGTCTACAAGAAAGTTCTTCATTACCATCACTGCCTCGTTTTATATGGAAATAAAAAACATCACAAGCAGTCGGCGTGGCTTTTATCTCACAAATTAAATGATTGAAGGTTAAGTGACTTCCCCGTCGACCACCAAAGAAACACTTATTGTACTTAGTCCCTAGAATTTATTAAATATAGTATGTTCTACTAAATTGTCTTGATTTGTCTATGGTTTGTTATATTTTCAAGAACTTTACAAAAGTTAAGTTTGGGTTCAGAAGAGTACCCAAGGCTGTAACTAAGTGAGTGGTCAGGAACACTGGTCATTAAGGCGTCTTTCTCCTTGCTGTGGACAGAATCATCTCAGTCTTGGAAGGATTGAGAGTCAACGGCTGCTAACGACATTACGTTCTAACAATACTCTGGACTGTTTGCATTAGCTCGGAGGATGTTACTCGGTACAACTGGATTGTGTGTCACGTATCGGGTAGTAATCGGATAGTTGGAGAAGTGGGGAAATGAATACAATCCAATATACCTAGGGGCTACAATAGTACATGCCAGCGAGCGGGCAGTTCGCTTTCGCCTTGGTGTATGGGAGGTTTAAATTATCCCACATATCATGGTGAATGAGAGCACGAACGCGAACTAAAGCGAACAGTTGTTGTTCTCCCTAACAACTATAATTTCGCCACCTGCTCATCCTGATAGCGCACCTTTTTTCTTGTTTGCGCGAACTGCCCGCTAATTGGCGTGTGTCACTGTGTTGTAACACCCGTTGTGTATGCATTTGGCTTCTTATGCTAGAAACCGTTTCGTTTCTTCGGGAAGTTCTGTAATATAATCGATTCCTACGCATCTGAGATGTGTCAGATCACTTGAATCCTTGCCGCAATGTAATTTTTGCTAGATAAATAGTGCTACAAATCGCGGACAAACCCTCGTCATGGCCTCGTACTGCTAGAACTTAAGAGAGATTTTTACACGTTTGCAGTCCCTTTTCCAGGTTTTGTCACTAAGGAAAATTTAACTCTTGAAAAGTAAGTACCGAGTACCGCTGTGATAGAACTTTTGACCGAAGTTCTATATATAGGTACTTTACTCGAAGTGGCCTCATAAATAATCCCGTCACTGGTTTGAATGTATCGAGAAATACCTTTGAGTCCAGAGTAGACAAACGGTGGAGGTAAGGTAAGACACCTTAGGTTGTGCGCGACTGCATCCCAACCAAAATGATCTAGCAAACATAGACCAATATAAAAACACTTTGATTGAGGCCTAGATCCACCATGTGCATTTATTGATATATCTCTACAAACCTCCGTACCCCGCATTACACGTACATATGTAGCACACCCTACCAATTCAACACTTCCTTAAATACCTATAATTCACCAATTACACCATCATGTTTAGTTTCTCTTCATATTCCCAACGGCCCTTTGTCAATTTTCCATTTGAACAAAAGAGCAAAACGTTGAAAAATTCATGTCAAAGGACAGTAATTAGATTTCTCTAAGCTTTTTCAGAAAATTATGCGCGTTGTACACCCTTTTTCTGTCTTCGTCGTCCCATGGGGTATGGAAATTATTGTTGTAGTTCTACGTATTATTCTTAATGTTATCCCTTAGAAAGGGGTTGAACCGATCAGAAAAATAGAAAAAAGAATAGAATAACATTCGACAACCAGTGTGTGCTCAGTGCATTCAAATTCCGTTTAATAATAATATTTATTGATTGTTAACAGATGAAGGATAAGAACAGTTAAACAAAAGACATGTTTTTGCAACAAGGTTCATTACAGGTATGCGCACTTACAACATGGGTACTCTCAAACTGTCTACACTTTTGTTAAAAGATTTCTTTAAAGAAGGTGGGGATTATCACACATTAAGGACTACATAGGATAAAAATACTTATCTTTTGATAGAAAAGACAAAAGAGTGGTTGATGTATGTTGGTTTTGTGAGGATGCAAAAGCACGAGTCATGAATTTAACTTTAAAATCATTTTAAGAGGGAGTGGAAAGACACATTTTCACAAAGGGAATTTTGTCCCTATTTCCTGGTAAGAAGATCAGATGAAGTATGGTAAAAAAATGTACATAAATATGAGGAGTTCCTACAAGGAGTTTTTGCTAATCCTTCAAATAATCCATCTAATTGATTGTGCAGTACTGCTGATCCTGTCAAGAGATTGCTCTTCATTGCAATAGATTTATCCTATTAGAGTGGTGTGTCAAGAGTGTTAGAACAATTTTATTGAATGAATCCGGACAACTTATTGAAGATGTATTTTGAAAAAAAAAAAATGAGAAAGTGGGATGAGCTACCGTTAATGGGACCTATTATTATTAACTAGCTGCCTCAATCAGCTAAGCCCGTGACCACGTAGGCAGACAAAAAAGGGACAAACAGAGGTTATTTTGACCTGCAATATTTATATAAAGTGGTAATTTTGAAGTTAGACCAACAATTTTTCTGCTTTCAGAAATTTTGGCGGTAGGATGACTATTTGCAGTAAGAACGACGCGGAAATTTGACGGATATTGTACAAGTTAACACTCAAAAGAATGATTATCCCTCAGTCATGATCCTCATTGGCGGTGCACCTGCATCTGCAATGCACAGCAATTCTCAGAAATCACCAATCAAATCAATTCAGTTGCAGTTACCTGAATTCTCAGTTCCCAAAAGCTGCCGACTTAGCGTCTGATCCCTACCTCCAGCACGTTGTTTTACGCTATAAATATTTGTAATTTGTAAATTTATATTTTGAGTTAGAATAAAGTACGAGTATCCGTAAAGGACGGTCAGCCGTTCCAAAAAAAAAAAAAAAATATTTTTTTTTATTCCGTACTGCCCACTTACCGACAACTTTTGTACCTCTTCATTTTCATAAAATATAACACTTTTTGATAGAAAACCTTGTGTTTATCAAGTTGAGGCGGAAAAATTGTTAAACCAACGAAAAAAATAACTCATCAAAATCGGTTCATAAAAGCCACTGCTTAATCAAAAAAAAGTCTTTCTGATTCCTGTGATATGTTAAATAATCAACCACAAAAGCTTTAAGACAATGCACATAGAACGATAAGTTATAGTTCGTAACGTGCAGCTAGAGATTGTTTTTGGCCGATTCCACCTTAAAGTTAATTCAGAGTAAATAGTCTGAACTGGGTCTAGCTCTCTTCATAAAGTACTTAAGGGTGGCCGTGGTGTAGTGGTAACATCATCGCTTGTCACGCTGTTGATTCACTTTTTAAATCCTGATGTCAAGAATCATCTATTTATTTCGCATCAAATAAATAAAAAAAGTCGATCACTTAAGAAATCAACTCTACACTGTGAAGGCATAACACTGGCAGTAGGGTGGTCATATGGCTAAAATGCAACTTGATCGTGATGATGACCAGGTGGAGGGAAAAAATACTGTGAATCATAAGCAACGACAATAATAGCGAAAACAAACAAAATACTCCCCAGTTATCTGGACAGCCACCCTTGGAGTTTACAGAAACTTAATACCACCTGAGTTTCAAACTACACCACTCCGTCTTTCTTTCTGTCTCTTCCTCTTTCCACAAATCGAACGTGTTCTAAAAATTAGTATAGGGGTATTCATATCCCCTTTAATACGTGCAAATTATAAAAAAAAATAAAAAAAATTGTTCGATATATGTATGTACATACATCTGGTGTTTTCCACATGCGATTAACAAGTGTAGTGTCGTGTTAAAAGTGTAGCTACCCACCTAACCATAGATATTGAGAAAAAGTACATTTTCCATAAAGTTTTACTGGTCTAAAAGTTGATAAATAGTCTAAATTTTAAATAAATTGAGATGATAAAAATCCCTTATATTTTTATCACGTCAATTTATTACTTATAAAACTAAATAACTCGACATGTATGTATGTAAATTCTAGATAACGAGTCAGTTTCTCTATATTTGTACATATGTAAAAATTCGACAATTTTGTTTATTGACGTACCGATTCATCCCAGAAATGGGCCTCATCGCTGAAGATGATTTTTCGATGAAAATTAGGGTCAGTTTCCAACTGCTCCAGAGCCCATTCAGGGAACACACGTCGTTGTCTATGGTCGTTTACCTTCAGCTCCTGAATCAGTTAAATTTTGTACGGGTGCAGGCCCAAGTCACGACGCTTCCATGGAAGTATTCCTGGAACTAACTCCGCTTCATATTGTAATTGAGTAAAGCCCAAGGCGGACGATCCTAAGGATGGCAAAAAAGGGCATCGGGAGGGAGAAAAGCATCAATTCAAAAGAATATGATGTACATACTTCTCAAGAAACTCCCCTTTCTAGCACTTTCTAGGGACAATAGTATCAAGAAATTTAACTTTGATACAAAATTCCGTACGAAGTTAAATAACAAAAAGGCTTGGAGCAATGAATCCATAATATACGGATTGAGTAACCACACAATAAATTGGTATACGGATGGCTCGAGAACTGCAAAAGGAACAGGGGCAGGTGTATTTGTGCCAAGAATAAAGTACTCAGAACCTATGGGCAAAAGTAGCAGCATCTTTCAAGCTGAAATATAAGCTATAGATAGATGTGTTCAATTCAATCTCGATAGAAGATACAAAGATTGCTACATAGCAATATTGTCAGACAGTCAAGGAGCTATCAAGGCACTTGATTCCCATGTCATTAAATCAAAACTTGTATGGGAATGTCTATACAAACTTAATGAATTAGGTAGCAGTAACAGGGTAAACTTCTATTGGATTCCTGGCCACGCTGGAAGAGAGGGCAACGAAGAAGCAGACTCCTTGGCAAGACAAGGAGCAGCAGAATCCTTTATTGGACCTGAACCATTCTGCGGGAGAGGAAATCACACCATATCCGAAGATGGAGAAAGAAAACAGGGCGAGAACCTGGGTCAATACTCCAGGTCAGAAGCAGGCTAAGAAACGTCTGCTAAGAAACTTCTGGGACACTAAAACTGGAAGAGATTTGAAGTGTGCATCTGCCTTAACAAGAATAACCTACGTATGCTAATAGGCTTTCTAACGGGGCACTGTAAACCCGGGGAGCATTTAAGGAAACTAGGTATAACAAACGAAGGCCTTTGCAGATTTTGCAATGAGTCCATTGAGACTACAGAACATCTTCTGGATTGAAGGATTGAAATGCTTGGGCAAGTACCAACTATCAGATGAGGATATTCCAACCATAGACCCACTTCTCATTCTCAGATTCCCAAGAGGAACCGGATTAGAGAGGTTGCTCTAGGGTGGACTATCGTTGCCAAGACATTCTGAGGGAAACTCTAATGAGGGAATAAACCTCTTCTAGGTACTAGCAGGGGACACAATAGACAATTAGGTTGCAGTGCAAGATAAGCCTACACAAATAATAATAATAATAATTATATATTTTATATCTTTGCATGTTGATGGAAGTATTACTTTTAAGGTGTGTCTCTGTGACAAGACATATATCCATATTTTTAACGTCAAGAGTCACTTGTAATTCTTCTATGCGATTCTCAAGGCCATTGGCTTTCCATTCTAAAATTTGTAAGTCTTTCATTATTATTGTTTTTTAAGTACAGCCTTTTTGTTACTGATTTATTTCTCAAGCAATGTTAACCTTCTCAGTATTACCTTGTTTGATTTCTCCATATCCTCCATTCTGATGAGAGTTCTCTGGAATCTATTTTCTATTGAGTTACTGGGCTCAGTTTATAGCTGTCTTTATCTGGCTTTTTGCAATACCTACACCATTATCTGAAATTATCTGCGCATACGTTTTAC
This sequence comes from Pocota personata, assembly GCA_963082735.1. NCBI lineage: Eukaryota > Metazoa > Arthropoda > Insecta > Diptera > Syrphidae > Pocota > Pocota personata. The sequence continues at coordinate 8,140,244 of OY720433.1, forward strand.
CTGCCCGTTTTACGTTCGTCCTGAATATTTTTTTGAGTACTTTTGATTTCAGGGGCATCTTTAGTTAATTTTCGTACAATATTTTCCCTGGCTTGCTGTAGCGCTTTCGCTACTGAGCATCCTCTGTAATCAGCGGAATGGTTTTCGCTACAGTTCGCACATTGAGGTGGCGTCTTTTTTTCTTTGTTGCCGTTTTTGGTATGGTGTCCACCTGCACATTTGACGCATCTCAGATTTGAGTTGCAGTAATTCTGCGTGTGACCATATTATTGACAATTTTTACATTGAGGAACAAGTTTTTGTTTACGTAGAGAGTGGATGTCTACTTTCATTCCTAATATATATTCATCGTGGCCAAATGTAAGCAGAAATATCGGCAGCGTTTCTTTACTTTTATATTTTAGTATGTTAGTGGCTTCCAGTATTTTATAGCCGTTTTTGTTCAGGTCTGAGACTATACTCTCGGGCGTGCACGAAGGATGCAATTTTTTAGTGGCCACCTTTATTGGTCTCATTTGTTTATTTGCATATGTATACCATTGTACTTCTTTTTGGTTAAGTATCTTTGTTAAATTTCTGAATGATTCTTCGTTTTCTACAATACATTTATTACTATTTATCAACGCTGTACTATCTTTGATTTTGTGTTCCTCCAGTACAGTAGGTAAAGCTTCATACTTCATTATTTGTAGCAGAATAATTGGTGGAGGTTTTACAGGCTTTTGAATATTTTTCTTTTCTTTGGTTGAGTTATTATCTGTGTTTGATAAGCTCGCTTTTGGAGATGAAATTTCGGGAGACGTATTCATCTTACGTTTCTCGTTTCTCTTGCTCTTGCTATGACACCATTCTGACTCTTTCTGCAGTACATCGTCATCAGTCGAATACCCGACAGCGGTATCTTCCTTATTTTGTTTGTTGATCTGCTATTTCAAAGCTTGCAGCTCAAGCTTTAGCTGATTAATTTCACTAAGCAAGGTCTCATTGGGTCGCTTGAATCCATCTCTTTCGACAAAGACTTTTGTACGCAGTCACTAGCGTGGCACAATTTGTTGATGACATGAGCTTTCTAGTCCATACTCTCGTTACAAATTAGAAATTAATATTACTCAAATTGCTTAAAGTGGTATTAAGTTAGACAATTTAAACAAGATACACTGACTGAGGTTGAATGTGCAAAAATGCAAAACCGGGTCTGAAAGATAGAAGGACAAATGGGAGGAATCAGTATATCAGCCGCAAACGGAAAGTTCTAAACTTCTGCTACATAGTCAAGGAGGAGCTGAGGCGACTAACGAAGGCAATATTAACAACTGATTTCCTTTCCACACAAAATCCAAAATACGAAGAAAATAAAATGCAAACAAAAAACAAATATTTGGCGCAACAGCTCTTTAAGTGCCAGGGCCTAGCTTCTCGCAACCACCCGTGTTGTGTGCGTTATATTTTTCACACGAATGGAAGGGACCTACAGTTTAGTGCCGTATCCGAACGGCAATTTGTATTGAGAAGCTTTCTCATGACAACAATACAACAATACTCTCGGATGTTTGTCAGACGTTCGCGAGAGGTGGGATCGTGAAAAAAAATGTTTGGTGTTTTCCGGGATTCGAACTTGGAACCTCTTGCGTAGTGATCCGACACACTAACCACTACGCCACGACGCCCAACAAAAATGAAAATAAAATGCACGAGCACATAAATTATAAAATAAATAATAATAAACAAAACAAACAAAAACCAAAACCTGGAAGTACAAGCCTGGTACCACCTACCCGCTAAGGTCTAAGCCTAGTGGAAACTAGGGCTCCAAATACGAGTACCAGCGAACAGCAGAGTCGGAAACGATTTTACGAGAAGTGAATACTGTAGTAAACAAAAAAATAGAAAATGCCAGGAGGACGATTAAAGGGTATGTTTAAACTAGCCGGCGACAAAGTTGGTATATGACAGGCTTAAATGCCCGGAGACAAAAAATGCAACTGTTAGGCTTAACATTTTAAACAAGGATGGAAAGATAAAGATGTCGCCACAATGAATCGACAACCTCTCCAACAGCTGCCAGCAAGAAGCCAAAAGTCACAGATTCCAACGTCTGTCAGACGAACATTGTTGCGTTTGTGGAAGGAAAGCTGCTCAGCATTATGGAAATGGCCTTAAGCGATGCCTCCAGCCCGAAGTCGTTCTTCGGGAAGATGTCTAATCTTAAGCATTTCTCAATTCTCAACTGCGAAGACGAGTTCACCCTCAACAGGCCCAAACTAGAAATTGGAAAGATGGAGACACTTTGGCAAGATGTCAAACTCCAAGCAAAAGAAAGGAAGGACATGTCAACCAAAGCCAGGATTCACATCTCGGGCCCACTTTTGTGAAATAACTGGCTGAAACAATTCCTTCGCAGACTGAACTCGGTATTCCCGAGTGACGACTGGAAAGTTTTGGATATAAAAGAGCTCCCTGAAGGGAGCCAATAAGCCGTTGTCATATTCAACGCTGACATGATGGCGATGCTTCTAAAGGGTTCAAACTGAGCGTCCGATTGAACAAGATAAAACATTTGACAGATAAAATAGGTGCGGAACCACTAAATTATCCGTCTTGGTCCGAACTCTGTAAACCAAATGTGCAAAAAGTTATATTTCGAATTTTCGGTAAAGGGGGTCGAGAATGACCCAAAAACAAGCGGAATATCATTGCAAACTTTTCACATAACCAGAATTAAAAGTATCTGCAAAGAGAAATATGTAAACAAACAATTTTAAAACAATTTTGAATAAATCAAACAATTTCGGAATTTGAAAGTTTACATTTTGCATTTGTAACGTATTTTCTGATCCCTTCCCGAAAAGACCTCTCAATCCCTGCTTCCCATTATGTACATATGTATATCCTCTACATATGTATGTCCGTTCGACACTCATTAAAATCCCTCCAAAAAGAATTTGGTCTTTCAATAGAAAATGACTACATTTAATTCTATTTCAGAAAATTCACTCAAGTGTAAATTTAGTGCCCATAATATTCCTACCAATCGATATGCAATTTGTCCACACACGCATCCAACAGAGTGTCACATTAAAGTGTAAACACTGCGGCATCGAAAAACACCATTCATTCTCACATTTTGTTACGTATATCGAAATTTGTGACCGATTCTTCAATTGTTCTCATTCATTCCACTCGAATGGAATTATTATCGTGTGCGCATTTATAAAAGGCTCGCAACAAAAGATTGAACGACCTCAACTGACTTTTGTCAAAATAGAATTCATCAAGTGTAAATAAAACTTTTTCTCTCTTGCAACAATGTGTCATTCATTTCAAGGATATTTTTATCCTTGGGCTTCTATTTCAATTCCGAGCAGAGCATCACGCGACAAGCAACTTAATTTGTGTCGAACACATTAGGAATTTATGTGACTAGCCCTCAGGGGTTGGACAATAACAATTGCGTCTCGACATTTCATTCGACGAAGCCATGCTGTGAAAATGTGTCGAATGGACCAACTATGGCATATTTATGAATAATTATCAATTAGTGACCCCAGAATAATAGTAATATAAGCGTCATGAATAAGATCTACATTTTTCAAAGATCATGTGAATCATTCAGAGATAGAGTCACTGAGGCACGTGTCTATGGAACGGACAGATTCCGATTAAGCTTCAAATCAAACATACACAGGTACATACCTACTCAAGATATCCAATGAATGTTTGCAAGATATCACGAAATTTCTTTGAGAGGTTACGACTTACTGGTTTAATGTATGTACATGTATATTAAACCAGACCAAGGATGTAAGACAGACTATGTCTGATTACAGAGAAAGTATGAATTTAAAATTTAAATTTAACAGTCGTTATTTTAAAACCCACTTCATTCATTGACGGAAAATCATCCCCAATGGCTCACTCATAAGATTAACGCCGTTCCATATACTTATACACACTTTATCCATATCATATCGACACCAATCATTCACTTAAGATGTTAAGCATTAATTTCCTTTTTAAGGGAAACTGCATTCATCCACAAATTTGATTTCACACCCACACCCATTTAACAACCCACCACCACATTGGATTGAAATGAAAAGGAAGAGAAAAAGGAAAATAATTAATAAAAGCATTCACAAATGTTCTGGAAAATATCTTGCCACTCAAAGGACTAATTCAATTTGCACATTTCATTGAAAACATAATCAGTTTAGGTTTCGAAGTGTAACAGGATATCTACACATTATTGCCACCATAGCGCACCAGAAGGAGCACAAAAGCCAGAGTACACGAAGCAAAAGGTCTGAGTGAGACCTGGCTGGTGTGATACCATTCGGAGGGAAGGGTAAAATTCACTTCGTCTTCGCTCTGTAAACCGTATGATATAAAATTACATTTAGAGTGTTTTATCGTTCAACTATCATGAGAGGGAGCCATTATAGTGTATTATGTATGAAGGCCAATTTTTAACCTGCACTTAGAAGGCAATATATGGAAGCATGTATATCTATAGCAACATTTTTTTTTTTTATACGTGCATGAAGACTTTAAGGTAGATATATGATAGCAAGTTTTTGAAAGCAGCCGGACTCTTCTTGCAGTTCAGACTCCAGGAAATCCAAACTGTATATCCAAATAATGAAGCGGAGGTTCAATTGCCTTGGAAGGAAAGGATAAAAATATTGGACTCAAGCGGTAACAAATGGTAGACATAAGCAATTTATAAACACGCAAGCGTCGACGTATTGTACACTGTCTGTACCATCTCTTAATCTCACCTCCACGCGGTGACCATCGAGTGCTTAAAATGGATCAAACTTGAGAATGGAGAAAGAGTGTTAGTATGACAACACCTTTGGAAACGGATTCAGGCTAGTTGACTTTGTGTCTACGCGAAACCATAGACAGCACTCATTTCCCGCATCCTAACATTCACAAAGAGACTTGGCGTTCTCCGGATCAAAATGCTGTCAGGCACGTCTGCACTATTCTGGATTTTCTGAGCAGCTAACATCGCCTCGAGCTATTTCTCGGTTGTAGCCAAAGGATAGCATCGATAGAATACTGCGAGAAAACTCAACGTCGACAGAATTGGCCACCAGCATTGAGTGAAGAAAATCAGTGTCAAAACTGTGTACAAGCCATCATGTTTCACTCCGCGACCGCATTGAAATCCCTGGGTAACTGAAAAGTGCTGGCAAGCACATGTAGCAAAGAGGGGGCGTATAAAGCAGCGCTGCACAGGAGGACGACAAATGCTCGCTAGATCTACGAGAAAAAGAGCAAGGAAATGTACGGATTACTTCGAAAGAAGAAGAAGGAAGAAGGAGCTGTTAGTGCAAAGGCAGCGTTCGAAAGTTTTACCGAATAACTGCCTTGACAACCAGCAGTCCGTTGTCAAACAAAATCATTCAATTTGGACGCGATGGTAGTCAACACTTCTGTTTAACCGACCAACAAGGCTGCTGAAACTGATGGCTAACCGACCGAGCTATTCGAAGCAGCCGAAGATGATTTGGTAAGAGCACGCACCAACTCATTTATAAAATTTGATCAAATGAGAGTAGGTATATCCATTGAGTAGAATCTTAGCATCGTATGTCCATCCACAGAAAATTTTTTTTTGAATTGCGCAAATTACAGATGTATCAGTCTCATTTACATCGCCCAAAAGTCTCATTTACATCGTTCTGTTTTTCTTGTAAGAAACTAGAAAGTAGTAAAAAAAAAAATCTCTACTAAAGCAGTTAGTAAAGCGTGTCCCAAAATTCACATAAGAAGTAATTGTGGTAGAAAACCTAGGTTTTTAATTAAAAATTGAAAATGTTTTATTGATTCATAAAGTATGCAGTATAGGGTTATGTATATAATAGCACATCGGGTAAATGGCCTTGATGGCACATACGCACTCTTTTGTCGAAATTTCCCATGACCATTTTCCATAAATGTGGCTGAATTTCGTTGATACAGCGCTCAATGTGCTCCTTTAAGGCGTGGGTGGTCGTGGGCCTGTTGGCATAAACCTTAGACTTAAAAAAACCCCAAAGAAAATGAGCCTCATCGCTGAAGATGATTTTGTTTGAAAAATCAGTATCCACTTGATGTTGTTCCATAATCCATTCAACGAACTCTCTTTGCTCTACGTGGTCAGTAGGCTTCAGTCCTTGAGGCAATTGCGCTTTGTATGCATGAAGATGCAAATCTTTCGTGAGAATACGCTGTAGAGAGCTTCTCTAAATGTCCAATTCTTGACCACGGTGCCGAATTGAATGATGTTCGTGGACTCTCAACAACATTCTCACGAACTGCTTCGATGTTTTGTGTTGAACGACTTGTTGAAGGACGGCCAGAGTGTTTTTTTGAATTTTTGAATTAATATCTTCACAGTTGTTGAAGTGAAATCACTATTCCGACCATATTTTGTACGAAAATTGCGAACTGTAGCTTCCAAACCTTCATTATTTTTAAAATATTGCTTAACAATGAAAACGCGTTGTTCTTTCGTGTAGCACTCCATTTTTAATAACCCTGAACTGTCAGCTGTCACTCTGTCTTTTTGTTTCGTTGGCAACACTTTACCGCACAAATGGCGCAAAATTCAAATCTTACGTGATTTTTGGGACACCCTTTACTCGTGCATGCCTTCTGTCGCAAGACCTGAATACTTGTAAGTCAGAGGGAAAAAGGCTTACTTTAAGAAAAAAAAGTTAAATTTTAGAAAAAACTGTCATTAGGCAATAATTTGTGTGCAGTATAATGTAAACAAATCTATGATATGCAGAATCAAGCAAAAAGAGGGAGTTTTAAACAAATTTTTTTACAATCGGTTTGTGGACCTGGCAATCGAAAAACATAAAAGCTCTTGAATTTCCGAAAATGAAAAAATCACTGTATAAATGGCTAATGCGAAAAAGGGCCGTTCATAATCCCGTTTCCGGGGACATTTTGTATACAAAGGCAAAAGAATTGCATAATTGCATACAAGAAAGACCGGAAGAATTTGAAGCAAGCAGTTGTTAGTTTCGAAATTTAAGAAGCGTCATGGGGTACGATTCTTAAAAATTGGTGGAAAGAAAGTTCCCATTGCTTCTGAGCTCGTAAGGCAATTTTTTATGGAGTTTGAGAAAAAAGTTGCTGAAATAGATATATGTCCGGAACAAATTTTTAATGCAGACGAATCTGGATTCTTCTGGAAACTCCTTCCAGACAAAACATTAGTCCATTTTAAGGAAACGTCTGCAGCTGGAAGGAAGACATCCAATCAAAGAATAACATTCATATCATGTGCAACCGATGAACTTAAACTTAAGCCATTTCTGATCGGAAAAGTGAAAAATCCAAGAGCTTTTAAAAATTTCACCAATTTGCCAGTAATCTACAAGGCCAACAAAAATGCTTGGGTGACTTCAGTGCTCTTTGAAGAATGGTTAAAAACTAACTTCGCCCCAAAGGAAGTAATGGTAAACTTTATACAATACATAGATAAAAGAAACAGTAGACAGAACAAATTTTCCATATATTTTTTTTTTGTAACTTGCAGATATCGTGTAATCTTCAACATAAAAACTTTGCCAAAAAAGTTCTACTTCTGACCGATAATGCTCCTTGTCATCCAAAAGACTCGGTAATTAAAATTAAAGGTTTCAGCATTACAATAATGTCTTTTGCTCCGAATTGCACAGCCATAGTTATGGATCAAAATATAATAAGGTTGATAAACCTGTATTACAAAAAAAGTTTGTTGAGCCATCTTATTTTTTCCTGCAATTATGAAGAAGCACTGAAAAGCTTAAATTTGAAACATGCCATCTGTTTCTTGGCAAAAACTTAGAAAGAGTTAAAAGCGAATACCATCGCTAAATATTGGACAAAAGTAATCAGAGCTCCTGATCATTGGGATAAAATTTTGTCACAAAGATCTTACATCACAACAGTGCTTAACTAGATGTGTCCAGACGAGAACTTTAGCAGCGATGACATCTCTGAATGGATCTCCGAGAATCTGCAAGTAGTAGTTTCTGTTGAAAGTGCGGAAATGGATATTATTGATATACAGCCAAAGTAAAATTAGAAGACGCAATAAAATGCTTCACCACAAAATTACCTCACCATTGAAGGAATGATGCAACTCCAGAAAATGCGCGATAAGACTGTTGTCAAGCGATCTTCTGCTAAACAACTACAAACCAAAATTTATAATTTTTTTTTTTTTTAAACTTAACCTGTATATAAATACTTTATTTACCTGCATTTGAGTTTTGTATAAATTAATTTTTTTTGACAATACAGAGTATATTGTGTAAGCCTTTTTTTTATAATTTGCGCGTGAAAAGGGATATGAATAACTTTGTACAAATTTGTAGGACACGGGCGTTTTTTGTGGAAAGGGGAAGAGACAGAGAAAAGACGGATTGGTTTAATTGGTTTGAAACTCAGGTGGTAGTTAAATTTCCGTGAACTCAAAGGGTGTCCAGATAACTGGGGAGTATTTTTTTTTTGTTTTCGCTGTTATTGTCGTTGCTTATGATTCACAGTATTTTTTTCCGTCCACCTGATGTCATCATCACGATGAAGTTGCATTTTAGCCATATGACCACCCTACTGCCAGTGTTATGCCTTCACAGTAGAGTTGACTTAGCTTTCGCAAGTGATCGACTTTTTTATTTATTTCATGCGAAATAAATAGATGATTCTTGACATCAGGATTCGAACAGTGAACCAACAGCGTGACAAGCGATAATATGTTTCAATTTTCTGTTCGATTTTTGCAACAGGGTCGTGTTTTCATTAGTCGCAAATAGGAAGAATATGAGTAATATAGATGTGTTTCTTTGGTATTCTATATAAGCTAGAAACGCGCATCACCGTTAAAAAATTATGTTCATCAAAACTTTTCAGCATATGCATTTTAGTTACAATTTAGTAATCAGCTACAGATATTGAGTGTTTTTTCGTGTTCATTCATTATTTTTTGTCTCCTCGTTGTAATGGCGTATTAAAAAATAAATTATGAAGACATTTGTGACATTTTTTTGCAAGTCATCGATAACCTGTGAAGAAACAGTATGAGTTGCCTTTTGCCTGCCGTCGTGCGCACGCGCGATTTTAACTGTCCGCAATCGTTGTGACATAAAAAACAAAAAATCGCGCGCCAAAGTAAACCAGTGAAGTCCAGTGGAAAAAAAACATAAATAAATAACTAATAAAAATTAAAGTGCCGGTGTTTCCCATCTTTTTCACCCCCCCCCCACTCGCTGTTGCGCTTCTTAGTTATCCCAATTGGAGCATGTGCTATATATGTACATACTTTCAGTTGCGGTGACTGAGAGAGTGTAACATTTGGTGCCTAGCGGACTGTGAATGTTTATCCGAATAGCGGACCTTAGCAGATTGATGTTTGGGCATAGCACCTACGTCAGTTTGTTTTGGAAAACTATTCTTTGAATCTTCACTTCACAGCTTCGGTTAGTTACGCTGTAGTGAGGAGGGGACTTAGGGTTGATTTTACCTACATTTGTGGGCTTCGAACGAATTTCTTCGACATATACGCCCACGCCCATTCCCATAAACCAGCTGTTTTGGCACTTAGCGATACGCAGATAGTTGAAGAATCTTCTTATTTGAAACTGCCTGGATATAACTTTATGTCCATAGTGATATTGCTTACCAAGTTATACCACAGTATGGCCATTGTCCCAATCCAGAATTCAATTTCAAATGGCTAAAATTCACCGTCCGTAAGCAATTAAGTCACTACCGCTTTATTTACAGAAGCCCTAGTGCGGGCAACTCAACTTTTGACGAATTTGATGCGTTGTCCGATTGTCTCGAATTGTCTCCTTGTATCCTTTCGTCATTGCGGGCGATTTAAATATACACGATTCGGATTGGCTTCAACATTCTGGACAGACAACACCCGAAGGAAGGTATGTTGAACTTTTCGCTGAGGTAAACAATTTGATTCAGCTTGTAAATGAGCTTACACGTATACCGGACATTGAAAGTCATTCCGCCAACACTTTCTTTCTTCGCAACCTGATAAATACACCATTGATGTTTTAGCACCTCTAGGTCGGCCTGACCATAATATCGTATCAGCTAAATTCTCGTATTCCGACCACACAGTTAAAGAAAAAACTCATAAACGAAAAGTATGCCAATACAAGAAAGCTGACTGGGGTGACCTTAAAAGCTTTTTTAGGGGTTTTAACTGGTCGCTATGCTTCCTCCATAGCGACGTGAATGCCGCTGCTGATATGATCACTGACACTATCTTCTTAGGTACTCGTGGCTTGACCCGAGTTGTAAAGAGCCCATCAGGTTGAAAGAAGTAAGTTTTCGGTCTTATAAAGCCAGCAAATCTGAGGAAAACCGACAGAAGTTTAAACAAGCCTGAAAGACTATAATGTCCATATGCGACGGGTAAAATTCTGACATGACCAAAAATTGAGATCAACAATCCTATAATACGCAAAGTCAACATTTTTGGTCATCAAAAATATTCAAAATTCTGCCTCGTCTGCCATCCCTACGCTCATTTACAGTGACATTCCAGCTGTCAAACTCTGCAGCGATCTCCACGCTGCGTCAAATTTTCCATGGGACAAGTTCACTTTCGCACTCGTACAGTTGCAGGAGTACTCAAAGGTCTTAACATGCACAAATCCACCGGTCCAGATGGTATCCCCCCAATAGTTCTGAAGAGGTGTTCTTCTACGCTGGCAAAACCTCTGCGTAAGCTTTTCTGTCTATCCTACTTTTCAGAGCACTTTCCGGGTAGATGGAAAACAGCATTTGTCCAGACCGTCCCCAAAAAAGGTGAATCTTCCTCCCTGTCCAATTACCGACCCATTGCACTTACGTCCCTTCTTTCCAAGGTCATGGAAACACTAATAAATCGTCAGCTTAAGAAATATCTCGATTCACGAAAACAGTATGGTTTTCGTAGCAACAAGACTACTGGCGATTTAATGGCATATCTCACCGAGAAGTGGAACCAATCTCTCCATTACTTCGGCGAAACTAAGATGGTTGCCCTTGATATTTCAGAGGCATTTAACAGAGTTTCGCATCAGGCTCTTTTGTCGAAAATGCGTGCATATGGTATCGATGAGTCTCTTCTTCAATGGATTAGAAATTACCTTTCGGGGCGTTCAATACAAGTTGTCTTGGATGGCTTCAAGTCTGCAATTCACCAAATACATGCTAGTGTTCCCCAAGGCTCTGTTTTGTCTCCGACTCTCTGTCTTATTTTTATAAATGATCTTTTGTCTGCACCTTCTAATCCAATCCATTCCTTCGCTGATGACAGTACCCTCAGTTTTTCATATTCGTTCTCTACGAGTAAGGACGTGAGTCCTTGCTCTTCGGCCGTAGAAGAGGAACGGCAATGTATGCTAAACACATTAAATTCCGACCTGGACAGCATAATCAAATGGGGTTCAACGAACAGAGTGGAATTTAATGCTTCCAAAACACAATGCTGTCTTCTGTCTCTCAAACGAAACCAAAGCCTTCAACCATTATCCATGGATGGTACCTACTTGCATCATTGAAACCGAAAGACTTGCCATTCTCGGTATGTGTAAACCATCTTCGATGCAACGATCATATCTTCGAGATCGCCAAAAATGCGGCAAAATGTCTAGGATTCCTTAAACGGTGCCAAGAAATATTTTAACTCGTCTGATCTGGCCTCAATTTATAAGGCATTCATCCGCCCAAAGCTGGAATATTTGGTCTGGTGCACCCAAAACCGTTCTGCATATTCTTGACAGAGTACAGAATCGCGCGTTAAAACTTATAGATGATAGAGACATTGTGAATTCCATACATTCACTTGAACATCGGAGAAATGTCTCGTGTCTCTCCCTATTTTATCGCTTTTTTTTTTTTTTTTTACAAAAAATGCTCCAGGAAATAGCCAGTTGCATTGCTCAAAGTATGAGCGCCACAAGCTGCAATATTATTACGGATAGCTTTAGCCGACATACGTTATCGTTGTTCTTGTATTTGACGCACATATTTTTTTAAGCTTGAGTAGGGTAAAAGGGGATCGAAAGTAATGTTCTAAATATATGTATGTATGATGCTAGCATGTTGCTATTGGTTATAGGATACCGCCTTTTGTGTATTTCAATCTTCCTTGCATTCTCAATGAGGCTAGCTTGTTCATGTAGAATTATAGTTAAGAAAGCTGAAGAAACACGGACAATTATTTTAAGAATCTTATTCTACGGCGTTTGTCTTGGTTAGTGATAGTTTAGAAAATATTGAAATATGTAAGATCATACTAAAGCTGGTTAAAGCATTTATTTAAATAGAACTAAATCCGTCTTTGCAGACAGCTGCAACTCACCCTAAATATCAAGATGTAAATTTGTTCTTCTCCCTATAGACTCATTAGTAAGAAGAAATTTCGAAATAAAAACCCAAAAAGATTCTTTGTAACCCAATTAGAGAATCCTCATAAATATTCAGTAAAATAAGACATAACTTTTACAAAATAAACGAGAAAGTTCCAACACATCCTGTGTAGTTCCAAGGTGCTTCTATTTAACCCTCCTATCTACAACATTTTCTAAAACAATTCACATTATTAAAACTACTGTGTACAGCTTACGTAAAAATACTTGCAAATTAAATACTTAGACCCCCTACCCACAGGAGTAAGAGAACCCAAAAACAAAAATTAAGAATATATGTATGTATAGTAATAAAACAAAAAATTCGACCACTTCCGCGAATGCTTCTGTAATTTTTTTATTTTATTTCTTTTTAAGTACGAGTATGTACCTATTTTATTTTCTCAAACTCCACTGACCTTGGATGGTTACATATCCAAAGGAATAAATCCTAGGGATTCTGATTTACATGTGCACTGTGTGCCACATAGAAGAAACTTTGCATGATCTTATGTGTGGTATTTACTTAGAAACACACCACCAATGCAGATGAATATTATACTAACCCAAGGCAAAGTTAGATACACTCTTCTTTCAGACTTGTCATTGAATTTCTGGAAGACATTTTCCAACGCCCACATCCGGATTGGAACATTGTTATGAAATGAAATACACTCCGCCCCCTAAAGTATATGGTGAAATGCTAGCACCCACCCATATCTACAAATACGAACAAACATTCGTATATTCATGTGGATTATTTGAGATTTCCGCATAATAAATGTGTAGCACAGAACATGCGCTTAGCTCATCCGCAAGGATTTATATTTTATGTCGGTGAAGAGAATCAAGACTATAAACGCACAAATTGCCTACTACTGTTTCTGTGTGCCAGTGCTTGATGCCATTGTTTGAGTTGCTTGTTGTTTGTTTATGTCGTTAAATGTTTTCGTGCCTTTGGGGATCTAACAATATATATAACGAGCAGGTTTATGTAAAACAAAAATGGCAACAACATAGTCACCGACACGTTAATTAAAATTGAAAATGATTTTTTAGCGTGGAGGAGAAGGAGCACTAGTGCCGACAACGACTACAAGTTCTACAGAATCTATTCTGAACTCTGCACCCGATGAATTAATAAAAAAATTTTAAAATACAACCATCCTAAAAATTCCGACCACGAAAAGCACTAAAAAGTGAATAACAGTTGGAAACTATCGGTATGAAGGAGAGCCATACATGACTTCCATGGTACAAAATAATGTTTATTATGCAAAATTTTGGTGGAATTTATTAGAAAGTTACTTGTTAGATAGGTGATATGATTATAGTTACATGTACATATGTATGTTCCAAATATGAGTATACATATATACAGTGCTCCACAAAAGTCTAGGTACAGCGCATATGTTTTATGAAATTAGACTGCCATTTGATAGTTATTGCACAAAAGTTTAACCTTTTTATATTTTTCAATTAGTTGATATTTCTAGATTAACATTTTTTAATAGGGGAATCCCCGAAATAATAATTTTGTTCTGTTTTGCTATGTACTTGGTGCAGTGTGTCATTCGCTGTAGATTCTTGTTTTAATAGTATCTTTTTGTTCCTTTTTTTATTGAAATATGAACCGAAAAAAGCTGACAATCGAACAACGGCAGTTAATCGTTGATTTACACACCAAACAAGAAAAATCCTACTCCGAAATAGCTTAGATAGTATCTCGTTCTATCCAGAAAGTTATTCAGCGCTATAAGAATGAGAATAGAGTGGAGAACGCTGCTAGATCAGGACATCCCCCGAAGCTGAGCAACAAAGATAAGAGACGAATTGTCCGTATGGTAAAGCAAAATCCATTTAAAAGTGCCAGAAAAATTGCAGATGATTTGAACAATCTCCGAAACTGTACGTCGTGCCATTGTAGAATTCAGGCTATCCTCTCGAACACCAATGAAAAAACCATTCATATCTTTAACTAACAAGAAAAAACGAATTTGGTTTGCAAAAGAATATACTCGTATTCATTGGTCTACGGAGTCTTGGAGTAGACTCTCCAATGAGTCAAAATTTTGCATATTTGGATCAAACGGCCGTCTAAGGGTGTGGAGAAAAACAGGAGATGCCTTCAATCCCAAACACACGATTAAGACTGTGAAACATGGCATGACATACACCCCTAATTGTTTAGGGGTGTATGTCGGCAGCTGAAGGAAAATCTAGTATTCATTGAAAATACAATGTACTTGGATATTCTAAAGAATATAAGAAGTAAATTCATAGATGTGCATATGATTAAAAATGTGTGGCGCGCCCATTCTTGGTAGGAACGCAATGTTTATTTTTAACATCAGTATAAAAGATATAATTTTTTTCAATGTTAAAGACAAAGATTTGGCATGCATTCTCCACGTTTATTCAGATTTCTTTGATGATGGCTTAAGTACATTCAATAAAACGAAAGTTACTTTGAGAATTAAAAAGGGTGCTAGTCCAAAATTGTTTACGGCCAGTAGGCTACCATTCCACATTAAAGAAAAAAGTAGAAATTGAGAACGACAAACTAGTGACCACAGTGATTGGGGGACGCCAATAGTTCCTATATTTAACAAAAATGGTTCGGCTCGTATCTGCGGTAATTAAAAAAAAAAAAAAATAAAATAAAAAAAAAAAAAAAAAATAAACAATTCAGTGCCGGTGTATTCCATCTTCTCACCCCCACTCACTCGCTGTTGCGCTTCTTCGTTATCGCAATTGGAGCATGTGCTACATATGTATGTACATACTCCCAGTTGCGATGATTGAGAGAGTGTAATATTTGATGCATAGCGGACTGTGAATGTTTATCTGAATAGCGGACCTTAGCTGATTGTCGTTTGGGCATAGCACCTGCGACAGTTTGTTTTGGAAAACTATTCATTGGATCTTCACTTCACAGCTTCGCTTAGTTACGTCAGAGTTGTGTCTTTTTGTGTTTTTATGTTGTAGTGATGAGGGAATTTAGGGTTGATCTAACCAACATTCGTGGGCTTCGAATGAATTTCTTTGATGTGTACGCCCACGTCCATTCCCATAAACCAGCTGTTTTGGCACTAAGTGAAACACAGGTAGTTGAAGAATCTTCCGATTTGAAACTGCCTGGATATAACTTAGTGTCATTATTCTTTCCCCACCGTGGTCTCGCCATTTACGTCCGTAGTGATATTGCTTACCAAGTTCCACCACAGTACGGCCACTGTTCTAACCCGGAATTTAATTTCAAATGGCTAAAATTCACCGTCCGTAAGCAAATAATCCACTACTGCTTTATTTATAGAAGCCCTAGTGCGGACAGCAACTCAACTTTTGACGAATTTGATGCGCTGTCCGATTCCATCACTCGAATTGTCTCCTTGTACCCTCATACTGAAATCGTCATTGCGGGCGATTTCAATATACACAATTCGGATTGGCTTCAACATTCTGGACAGACAACACCCGAAGGAAGGTATGTTGAACTTTTCGCTGAGGTAAACAATTTGACTCAGCTTGTAAATGAGCCTACACGTATACCGGACATTGAAAGTCATTCCGCCAACACTTTGGACTTGTTTCTTACTTCGCACCCTGATAAATATACTATTGATGTTTTAGCGCCTCTAGGTCGGTCTGACCATTATATCGTATCAGCTAAATTCTCGTACTCCGACCACTCAGTTAAAGAAAAAACTCCTAAAAGAAAAGTATGGCAATACGAGAAAGCCAATTGGAGCGGCCTTAATAGCTTCTTTAAGAGTTTTAACTGGTCGCTATGCTTCCTCGATAGCGACGTGGATGCCGCTGCTGATATGATCACTAACACTATACTCTTAGGTATGAATGACTTTATTCCTAACAGAATAAAGAGCATTAAACCTAAGGCAAACTCGTGGTTTGACCAGAGCTGTAAAGAGGCTATCAGGTTGAAAGAAGTAAGTTTTCGGTCTTATAAAGCCAACAAATCTGAGGAAAACCGAAAGAAATTTAAACAAGCCAGAAAAGACTTTCGACGTGTAAAATTCTTACATGACCAAAAATTGAGGCAAAAAATCCTACAATGTCCCAAAGGTAGTAAACATTTTTGGTCATTTGTCAAAAATATTAAAAATTCTGCCTCATCTGCCATCCCCACGCTCATTTACAATGACATTCCAGCTGTCAGCTCCTTAGACAAAGCTAATCTGCTTGCTGCTCACTTTGCAGCGAACTCCACGCTGCTAGATAATGCTTCGTTTCCACCTGTATTTGAGAGCGTCAAATTTTCCATGGGACAAGTCCACTTTCGCACTCGTACAGTTGCAGGAGTACTCAAAGGTCTTAACATACACAAATCCGCTGGTCCAGATGGTATCCCCCCAATAGTTCTGAAGAGGTGTTCTTCTACGCTGGCAAAACCTCTGCGTAAGCTTTTCTGTCTATCCTACTTTTCAGGGCTCTTTCCGAGTAGATGGAAAACAGCATTTGTCCAGTCCGTCCCTAAAAAAGGCGAATCTTCCTCCCCGTCCAATTACCGACCCATTGCACTTACGTCCCTTCTTTCCAAGGTCATGGAAACGCTGATAAATCGTCAGCTTATCAAATATCTCGATTCACGAAAATTCCTTAATGACCGGCAGTATGGTTTTCGTAGCAACAGGTCCACTGGTGATTTGATGGCATATCTCACCGAGAAGTGGAACCAATCTCTCCATCACTTCGGCGAAACCAAGATGGTTGCGCTTGATATTTCAAAGGCATTTGACAGAGTTTGGCATCAGGCTCTTTTGTCGAAAATGCGTGCATATGGTATCGATGAGTCTCTTCTTCAATGGATTAGAAATTACCTTTCGGGGCGTTCAATACAAGTTGTCTTGGATGGCTTCAAGTCTGCAATTCACCAAATACATGCTAGTGTTCCCCAAGGCTCTGTTTTGTCTCCGACTCTCTGTCTTATTTTTATAAATGATCTCTTGTCTGCACATTCTAATCCAATCCATTCCTTCGCTGATGACAGTACCCTCAGTTTTTCATATTCGTTCTCTACGAGTAAGGACGTGAGTCCTTGCTCTTCGGCCGTAGAAGAGGAACGGCAATGTATGCTAAACACATTAAATTCCGACCTGGACAGCATAATCAAATGGGGTTCAACCAACAGAGTGGAATTTAATGCTTCCAAAACACAATGCTGTCTTCTGTCTCTCAAACGAAACCAAAGCCTTCAACCATTATCCATGGATGGTACCTACTTGCATCATTGAAACCGAAAGACTTGCCATTCTCGATATGTGTAAACCATCTTCGATGCAACGATCATATCTTCGAGATCGCCAAAAATGCGGCAAAATGTCTAGGATTCCTTTAACGGTGCAAGAAATATTTTACCCCGTCTGATCTGGCCTCAATTTATAAGGCATTCATCCGCCCTAAGCTGGAATATAACGCCCATATCTGGTCTGGTGCACCCAAGACCGTTTTGCACATTCTTGATAGGGAAAAAAATCGCGCGTTAAAACTTATAGATGATAGAGACATAGTGAATTCCATTCATTCACTAGAACATCGGAGAAATGTCTCCTGTCTCTCCCTGTTTTATCGTTTTTTCCACAAAAAATGTTCCACCGAAATAGCCAGTTGCATTCCTCTCCTTCAAAATTTCACCCGCAATACGCGACATGCTTCGAATGCACATCAGTTTACCCTAAAGCCAAACTTCGGTCGTACTGTTAAATATAGGGATTCATTTATAAGCCGAACAACACGAATGTGGAACGATCTACCAGGCTTTGTATTTCCCCATCACTACAACCTTCAAACATTCAAAGCCAACGTGCATAGGTACCTCCTCTGTTCCTCTTCCCCCTTTCCCTGACGCCCGTGCCCTGAAACAATTAAAGGGTATTAATACTCCCTTTGGCGCGCGCAGATTATAAAAAAAAAAAAAAAAATTACAATACTACTCTAAATCAAGATCTAGTAGTTGATCAGTATCCATTACCGAAGATAGACGAACTTTTTTCTCAGCTGCACGGCGCGCGGTCAGGATTTTCAAAGATTGACCTCTCCATTGCCTATCAGCAGGTCGTGTTAGACGACGATTCCAAAAGCCTAACAACAATTATTACGACCAAAGGGTTATTTCGGTGTACAAGATTGGTTTATGGAATTGCGTCGGCAGCCGCTATTTTTTAAAGAACTATTGAGCAATTGTTAATGAATATTGACGGCGTGAAATTTTGAAGAGGAGGAATGCAACTGGTTATTTCAATGGAGAATTTTTTTTTTTTTTAAAAAAAGCGATCAATGTTCAAGTGAATGTATGGAATTCACAATGTCTCTATCACCTATCAGTTTTAACGCGCGATTCTGCACCCTGTCAAGAATTTGCAGAGCCGCATGCAAAATAGACAGAGAAAATAAATATAACGAGGGCAAGGCGAAAAGTTCTCGGCCTGACAATGAAAGACTGCGTTTTTCAGTTAAGAAATGATTTTATTTTTCTACATAATCTCCCTTGGTCCAGCGTTTCTCCAACATGAGTATTCCTTCTCGGAACTGAGAGTCTGGAAGGCTGTGAAAATATTCATCTACGGCCCTCTCAACTTCTGCATTGGATGTGAAGCGCTTCCCACTGCTTCGACTGCTGTTTCATTTCTGGCGTGTAGTGGTGGACCCATATCTCATCCATGGTGACAAATCGCCGCACAAAATCGGTCAGATCCCTATTGAATCGGTCCAAATATTGCCGTGAAAATCGTTTACGCATTTGCTTTTGATCGGCATTCAGCAAATGCGGCACCCATCTTGTGCAGAGCTTTCGCATCCCTAAGTTTTTGTGCAAGATGTTTCGCACCCTCTCTTCCGATATACGAGTACACACAGCCGCAGCTATCTCACTCACCTTCATTCGCCAATCGTCCAACACGATATCATGCACTTTTTCGATGGTTTTGGGTGTGGTTGCGGTTTTTAACCGTCCATTTTTGAGGGACGTGCGACCACGTTTAAATTCAGCTGCCCACTTTTTTACGGTTGACGTGGAAGGAGCAGAGTCCCCGTAAACTTTTGTCAACTTTGAATGAATTTCCTTAGGGGTTAACCCATCCAAAACGAATAATTCTATCACCGCACGATATTCAAGTTTATCCATTTTAACGAAAAACACGCAAGACGTCTACTGCAAAAATTCGTGTAAAGAAACTACTTGAGAGAACAAGTTGTCATATGAACTAATGAGAAGTGCACACAGGCAGGAAACATAAATTTTTGCTGATTGGAGTGCCATCTCTGGGTCAGACCCAGAACTTTTCACCTTGCCCTCGTACAAAGGTACAACTAGAAAACAAATCATAACAAATGACGTAGAAATGGTAAAAAGACTTTTCCGTTCCTGGAAAAACTTCGTGGATAAAAGCCATTATATTCAAAATCATAGGTCGTCGTTAGTTATTAGTTAAAATAGGTACTCAGCAAAAATAATATCAATTGGAAGCGTCATATAAATTAAACAGTTTGTATTAATAAATTTAATTATAAAAATAACCAAAAATAAACACCACACTTGTTAACTGATCTGAATTTAAGAACTGAAATTGAAAAGAATACAGAATACGAGAAATATATATAACACGAAGTGAAGTTTCATTGTATGTTCAAGGAGGAAATCACAATTTACAACAACGTTGATGTCAAGAAGACAATACGAATCGAGTGGAAAGGTCGTCAAGTGTCTGCCTGGTCACTAGAATTTAAGAGATAGAAACAAATAACAAACTTCTTTTTTTTTATTGCTAGGAAAATTCATGAATTGTCACTTTGCAGTCTTTTTAAAAATATTATGCTGATTTAAAATAGTAATGAATTCCTGACGGATATTGTGGTGTATAAATTAGACACAACAAATAGCGATCACTTCATGTGAATTACTATAAGCCTAGTATATAAGTTTAAGTAAAAAGACATGGACGATGTATTAGAATTAAGCATACACAGTAAATAGTCTATAAGAGAAAATGGAAATAAAGTTCAGGCAGTCTTAAACGAACCGCGTGAGATGTTACAGTACCTTTATTGAGCTTCATAGGTAAAGAGTATACTTTGTTGAACGAGTAGGACGCCCGCTGTTACAGCGACAAGGTACAATTCTCAAACCTCCTTATTTTAGAAGAAAAATCACAAAGTTATCTGGATTAATTACGAAATTATCGGAAATTTGTCTCTAAATTAGAAATTCTTCTAGACCTCTTATATGTGGATGTTACTCAGTCTGGCTGTATTTAGTTATCTTCCTCTCATCAAAAGAAACAAAATTGCTTAGTAAATATACATATATTTGTTCGATCTCTTTTTTTCAATTCTGGACCTAGACTGGATTTTATGTTTTTTGTTACCATTTCTTTATTTTGGCTCTACGAGTACATTCACCAAACTTATTACAATTTCAACGATGTTTTGTTTAATTGAACAAAAATTGTCCAATACAGAAAAGCCTATAAACATTACGAAACGTGACATTCGACAACGAATGTCATGTGAACGGTCTCTTCATCTGCTGGAGTGCGACGATTATATTGACAATATCGGCGTGCCTTAACAAAGGCTCTCATGGCAGCGGAATATCAGGCAGAATCTATCTATCTATCTCAGAGTGAACTCCACAAATGACACCCTTGAGGTAATTCAACGAGTGACCTGACAAAATATTTGGATTCGACTATCCTAACTCGTAGAACAAAATTGATGCTCTATAGATTGATGATCCTTCCTGTCCCATTATACGATTCCGAGTGCTGGAATATAAGGAGTAAAGGTGGGCAGATATCAGGGGTCGAATTACGACATCAGTTAACGAGTGAATGAAATCCATACGCTATCGAGTGATCGAGTAACTACATTGGGATGATCACATAAGAATGGTCACGTATCGGGTGCACTTTGAAGATTGTACTAGTACAATTCTACTACATTGAATTGAGATGGCTGACAAATGTCAAAACTATTTATTTTTGTGGGAGGAAAAGTTTTGTATTTATCGTCTTCAATTAAAAATTTTATATTTACTTTATTTTTGATCTTCTGATTCAGAGGATAATCGCTATGAGTGTATTGAATGAGGACGTTTAAGAGATAAAAGCGATCCCTTTCCTTTATAAGGCTCTACTTACGTATACAAAACTATAATTTTCTGAAAATATCTTTCACAACATACACTTTTGATTGCAGTTCTATCAAAACAGTCAGAGCAAATAAGAGTGCATTTTTATTTATACTGGAGAAGATCAATTTTAGAGGATGCACCTAAACCGCTGTCCCAGCACATAATATTTACCAAAATCTCCTTTTGCAGAGTTAATTTTATTTAGACTCAACGTGAAATAAATTTCAAATAATAAATTTAACCAGACGCAAAAATAACAATAAACAAAGATATTCTCAAATATTTTCCCCCAAATGCACCTCAGCTCGTCAGCAGAAACCATATCGAATAAATAAATACACGATCACTGATGAGAGAATGCCAAATTTCGATACTCGATACTCGATCTCTTAAGCGGTCATGTCAAATCAACATTTATCAGTCACGTGTTGCTCGATAACTGATGCAGTAATTCGACCCCAGGTTCATTCGTTGGATGACAATACAACCGTAGAAGAAGTATGCCAAGATGTGGAGTCCCCGTGTTAAAAGAGATCGCGAATGCCAGTCTAAAGAATTGAAAGCAATGGGCAAAAGATCGAAGATTGTGGAAGTCTGCAATATCTTAGGCGAAGACTGTTCGGACGCCCTGTGAAGTAGGAAGAAAACAAACGTGTTATATTAACATATACGATTTGTAATTATTTTTCCTTGGCAATTATATAGATAGAAATGCCCATAAATGGCAGATTTTGATTATTAAAGTGAAACATAAAAACCAAGATCTAAAGAATTGGCAGCAGTATCTTAGGCGGAGACTCTTCAGTGGTCCCGACCAGTTACAAACGTATTACAAACTGTAACAAACATGTCACAGGGACATATACAATTTGCAATTCTTTGTCCCTGGCAATTATGTAGATACCCGTCATGTAGGAACGTCTATAAATTGCCTTTACGGGATTGCTCTCAAGGCGTAGACTAATATTTAAAAAAAATATGCACTCAGTACTTTCTTGATCTTTGAGACAAAGCCGACATTATTTGAAATGGTTGCTGAGTGAGTATTGTCCGGTGAGGACATACTCTCTGTTAAGAGCTTTGCGTCAAGTTCATGGCTTCTTTGGCTAATTCTGTCAGGAGTCTAGTAGGGTTCTCATTCCACAAACCAATCTTTGTCCGGGTACGATAGTCAACAGTTGTTATAATTGTATAATTTTTTTCTGATCTTTATCAAATGAAATATTCCACTTGTATGCATCAAGCACCATAAGTACGCCTGTCAACTTAGTCATATCCTTACTAGCCCAATTTGAAATTTCAACAGTTTTCTTCTGAATCGCCATCGCCACCCACGATTTAATACACTCAATAACAACATTCATCAATTGTTCGTTATTTTTCAATAAGTCACCAGCATCACGGATGTTCATACTCAGAATGTCCGAAAAGCAAGAAAGAAAACAAATCTTAAAAAATAAGAAAATAATAATAAGATGCAACAATGATATTCACGAAGCCTCAAGTGGAAACGCATAGACCACAGGTAGAAAGAAAAACCTTCAAAGGAAATCCAAACTAAGCCTTACGTATACTTCAAGTAGATGACCCCCAATCTTGTCTTAAGAGTTAAGTTTCGAGAAAATACAGAAATAAAACAAAAAACACAAAAAACAAAAAGAGAATAACACATAACACACAGATAGATTTAAACAAAAAAATATCTACAAACATTTCTGGAATGTCGACTTGTATTGTATCTGCCTAATTTGTTTGAAAAAACCCTCGAGTATGAAAGAAGGAAAAAAAACCAATGAATTGTTGTTAACTATTTTTTAAATAATATTGATGAATATGCGCCCCAAATAAACACTACAGTATACCACTCTTAACAAATACCCCCCAAATAAAAAAAAATCTTTATTTACCCGTGCGGTATTTGCTGAATATTCGAATGTAATACGAACTTGAATCCTAATCTACGGTACACGGTACGAAATTACTGCACTTATATAAAGTTTACTTACTTTCTGGTTCAAGAACTTTTTGATTCTCGATAAAATAAATCGATTTACGGTTCCGGTACTTACAAGGTTAAATAAAGGGCACGATGTTAAAAGGCTGATCAACTTTTTTGATTATATGTAAAAAGCTTTAATGCCATCTTTTTCTGTTTGTCAAAAATTACTTAGATATCAATTTCGAATGAAATGGTTAAAGCCATACCAGAGAAATTGCTTATTTTCGTAAGTACGCTAATAAATAAAGAACCGTTATTCGACTTTTAACTGCGTTCTGAGTACGCAGTCTAATTGCAAACGTCCACATTTTTATTGAAATCGTTAGAGCCGTTCTCGAGAAAATGCCTTAAGTAAAGTACCGTTCATTAATGAAAATTCTGATTCCCCCTTTGGGCATTAGTCCGCAGACCTCTGATTTAAAGTTTGAAGAAAATCCGTACGAGCGTTTAGGCTGAAATTTGATATACAGACGGACAGAATTGCGATGCCCACTTTTTAAGTTTCTCTATTATAGTAATGCTAAGATTAATTAAAATCTCGAGATCTATTTGTTTCACGAAAACAATACTCCTTATATGAGAAAAAAAAGTAAAAACGGAACACTTATAGTAAGAGACAGTTTTATGTTCGTCTGTTTATCACAGCCTTATAACTTTGGAACTGTAAAATGTAGAAGGTTGAAATTTGTACCAGATTTGAGTTTTACTAACCCACAGACAATAGTAATTTTGGAAATGTGTAAAAATAAAAAGGTTTGGAGGTTAGAATAAAAAATATTTTTTTGTTTTGTATATACATATATAGGTAAATACATAATAGCAACATCTTTTTTTTGTAGGCACATCGATGTATGTTGTATGATTTAGAAAATCGATAGGCATTCAACCTCTGTAAGGGGTAGTGGACATGTCTGAATAGCATAATGTTCTGGCTGTTGCTCCGCTTATGGGATTGGCTATTGTCGCGAACTTCAGATTTCGTCTGCATGCCGCTCGGTCCCGGCCTCTTCTTTTAATATTCAACTTCAAACCCTTATAAATGATGTAAAAAAAAATCATTGTAATCGGTGCAGTATTGCAGAAATTAGGAGAATAAGGATTCAAATTGAATAAAATGATTGGCGAAAAAAATAAAATATTCAAATCGGTGAATTTTTACGAAGCTTATCGTGAACAAAAAGGGAGAGTGAAAGGGAATTCCACGGACAGAAAGCCGCACGTACAGCCATTATTTGGAAACCCACATTTCTTTTCTCGATTGTAGCACACGATTTTTCGACAAACTTCCACATCTTTAGAGAATTAAAAAAAAACCTAAATTTAAGGAAAACATTTCAAAAAACATTTCTCAAAATTAAAGGAAAATAAATATTTTTAGTTACAAGTTGAATTCACAAATTGTTGCTGCTAGATTCCTGAAGCCTTTGTATGTTTTAAGTTTTTTTTATTTGCTATGATTTGAGGTACAGTTTTACTTAGATGGGTGTCTAAAATGGCGATACAAAAAGCGTCCGAATAAATTTCATTGCATTTTGTCAGAAGAATACAAAATATAAAGGAGAAATGTAAAATCATAAAAGCGGAGTAGATTTGCTTTGCGAAGTAGATCTACTACGATCGTAGTAAAGTGGCAATTCTTGATTTATACTAGTATAGTTCCCCCATTTTCACTTAATCAGGTTTCGAAAAAAAAGCTTAAAAGAGCTTAATTTGTTGGTGTCCTTCAATACCCTTGATTTTAAGGATATGAACCAAACCCTTTTGTGGAAAGGAGTACTTATGAAACTGCCAATATGTTAAAAAAATGTATCTATAGTTTTTTTTTTTAAACCTAACGGTTTAAGAAATACTAAAAAATTAATCTCTCCGACTGCATTTCTTACTTTGCACGATTTAAAGGAAAATAAGCCGAACAAAAAAAGGAAAGATCTGACAAATATTCGTACTGAGGGAAACCGATGTACTAAGCAACGGCCAACGCACGGCGCCTTTTAACGTAATCGGGATTGTGGACGAAAACCCACTGCAAACCATCTTGAAGACATTGTTGCAATCCGGTTATACTGTAACATCGCGCACCAATAATGCGTGGAAAATTAGCGTCAAAGACGCTGACAGCTGCCGTTTAGTCTCACATAAACTAAGTACCGATACGTGTAGTAGGTAGAGACTACACGCTTCGCGCTCTAAAGAAGATGTCGTCAGTGACTTAGAAAATAGATACTTTAAAATTGTTGATGCTGTTAATATTGTTAAGCGAGAAAAGCAATAATCGGAAGGCCAAGGATACAATCACACGCAAACGTTTTGTCAGAAAGGGTCGCGATATGAAATGCGTCAGAAATTACCTCTCCAAAGATTGTGGAGTACGTAAACGAACCTCTGCAACATGTAACATGTATTAATTGCAAAGGAAAGCACCCACACAAAAAGGGCGGGGTAAATTCTTAAAGCCGCAAAATCAACACTCGAAACTAGTAAGTAAGGAAAAGCCTAAGACCGCTAAAGAAACAGTAACAAAAGAAAATCCGCCGGGCTCTGGTCACAAAAACACTAAGGAAAAGTGACAAAAGAAAAACCATCGGACTTTGTATGTCGGACATCGGGTGCACAAACATAAGCTCAAGTCGCGGCATCAGAAAATGGAAGAACCGAAAGTTCATCTGACCCTGTATATCACGTTTCCCCGTTATTCTTGCGAAACTTGTAGAGCAAAGAAAAATAAATAAACTTATTTTCGAGAGGTTAGTTCAGAACTAAAATAATTGCAATAACACGCGCATTTGAACGAATGCTCATAATACTAACTTGGAATGCAAACGGACTCTTACACAAACTAAACGAGTTAGAGATATTCATCGGATAAAAAGATATTGACCAAGCATATGGTCTCGGAAACTCATATGAAGATGGAATCGCATGCAAGCTTGTCACCCATCGCAAAGGGTGAGAGGCGGATCATCGTCGGACATAAAAGACTATCGAACATTTGAAGACCTAAAAGTAGAGCTTGGAATTATACAAATTAGGCATAATTTCTTCTTTCTATCTATTGTCCACCGCGATGAGCGCTTGAAAAAAGTGTTTATACAAATATTTTGAACTCACTTATACTGGATTTCATTATTGGCGGCGATTTTAATGCGAGAAACACACCTTCTGGGGTTCAAGATGCATTTCACAAAAAGGTAGGTAGGAGTACAGTTGTAACTTCCATCAGACAGGCAAACCGACTGGCCGGCTGATACCACAAAAATACTCGATCTAATCGATTTCTTCATTGTAAAAGGAATATCAACCAATTTCATGTAAGTTGAAGAAAGCTTTGATCTGATAGAAATACTAATTGGGAAGACTTCAGGAAAGAAATTAGAGGAGATATTGAACTCAGCGTACCACCTACGACGCCCTATGAACTTGAAGCCTAAGCCACGTGGAATAAAAGAAATGATAAAGGAGAAAAGAAAAGCGCGTGGCAACAAAGTTGTGCTCCACAGCATAGAGCCGATTTGAATCATTTGGGTAACCTGCTGAAACAGACTATTAGGAATTTTAAAAATAGCGCAATACTCGTAGGTATTTACATCGAAAGCTTAACAGCGGAAAAAGAACCCAACAAAATTCGATTAAACCCAATGTGAAATAAATAGATGATTCTTGACATCAGGATATGAACCGTGAACTAACAGCGTGACAAGCGATGATGTTACCACTACACCACGGTCACTTCTTGCGCTGATATTTTGCGAGAAATTAATTTAATCCTCTCAAAAGAACCACCATTTTGGATCTATTACAGTAATAAGAGGGTCATTCTTTCTTTGGTATCTCATAATGTTTACACAATTTACACACTGCCAATTTCAAAGCACCCTTTTCCATGCAAAAAGTTGTAAAACAATTTAGCTCATAAGCGTTTTTCTCCTATTTCCAAAAGTTTTCCAGAAAAATAAGATAAACTTGTAAAGTAAATCATGGATATCTCCGTAACAGTTAAGTTTACGGAAAATTATTCGTTGTTTCACGGGTTATTTCGAAAGTACATTCAAGGATACCCAAGGTAACCAAACAACGTCCCCCTCTGCTCTGTACAACTTTATTCTTAGGTATTTTCCTCGTATCTCTTACCGTTTCTGAGATTTTGAGGTATCTCCATTTAAACGACTCACCATGTATATACCATAAATCAATAGAATCCACGTTATTACTTTTTTATGGTCGTCTTTAGGTAAATACCATGAAAAAAAAATTTCAATTTTGATTCAAAACCTACGTCTTGGGGACTTCTTTTTGCTCCTTTTGTAAGTTTTCTAGCGGTAACCCTGGCGTACAATAATTAAACTCAGAGACCGCTTGCGGAAGTTCTCGAGTTGTTTTACTATTTTGCTCATTAGGTACTCTTTTTATCATATAACCTATGACACTCGGGAAGAAATAAACTTTTAAGCATCCGAAAACTTTTTAAACTCAGCTCAGCAGTGTTTTAGACCAGCGTGAACAAACATATGTATATATGTGTTTGTATAGATTTCTATCTTTTCACTAATTTCGCAATTACTATGCAGTTACTTACTTGTCCACATGCTAATATAATAGACTATGTCGTTCCATCGGACTGCTTCATACTCGAGAATGTTCTAACAATATTTTATCTGGATTACGACCTTGCGGATTACATCACAATCCTTTTCCCCCTTTTCCTTGAACTCATATCCATGAGCGATTTAGTTAGTAATCCTCATTTTGACCATAAATTTTCTTTCAGTGTATCATCATTTAATTTTTTTTTAAACATGCCTCATATTATTCCAATTTTCAAATCAAACGCATGTCTAGCTTTAGCTTGCGTACGATGTATGGACAACAAAATACCGAACGTCAAGTGTACTTTCTTTTAAATTAACATAACAAAAACCAATCGAGTACCATAGAAATACCAATGATGCTGGCGCTGATGATGAAGTTGATGACGCTTCATAAATACTATTATGTGGTCTTCATGCCATACACGCAGTCGCACTCTTTCAATCGGTCAGATACGAGCTGTCGAAGCCAGAAGTACCGAGATCACCACTCCTCCATGGAGTCCCCTAAAACTCGTCAAGTTGGCTGCATTATAACACCAAATAAGCACGTGCGATGAAATGTTTTTATTTTTCTCTTTCTCTTTGTTTCTTTTGGCTGTATCTCCACACAGACTTTTTCCTTGTTTCTTTACGTTTGTTTATTACTTCACCCACTTAGAAAAAAAGTTTGTTGTCTTTTGTATTATTGTGTATATATTATATATAGGTATACATATAAGTTTCAAAAGCTCCTAGTATTGCCCATCGAATTGGGTGGCAATGGAAGAAAAATAAGTCTCTCTTAGTCTAACGTAATCTTATATGAAAGAATACAAGTGTGCACGGCACCTGCCTTAAGCTTGCCCTCTGAAAGCTTGAAATAAAGAATCGAAATTCAGAATTCAGCATTTTTTTCTAGAGATAATCTTCAAGTCAGTTCTGACTTAGGGTACAAACCTTAAGGTGGCCACGAATCTATAGGAATCTATGTTGTTTCGCAGCTTTTTGACTGATCTCCATCTAATGACTATCTACAGGTATAATACAACCACATTTGCCTTACAACTATCACAGAGCTTAGAGGTCGCTATTAAAAAAACTTAATTAAAACGTATTAAATATTTGTGGACTCCTTTCGAAACTCTAGTTTACTTCGAACTCCATCTACCAAACATACGAAGATTCGATAACCCGATAGAAATAAATAGCAAACCACTTATCGAAGACCATATTTATTGCTCACTCTCGGTTGATCTCTTCACCTCTTTTTATAAGTTTTGTGCACACAAATCCATATTAAATTTGTTGACCCTCTTGTTTCAGCCTTCTTAATCTATCTATCAACAACAACGCGCACCTATCATCATCATCATCGCCATCATTATCATAAACGTCAGCCATGCAAATGACATTATAACCCCTCAGCCTCAAAGGGGCGGGCGAAAGAGCCTCTTCAACAAGATTTGTGGTACGTGCGTTGCGCCACACTAAATATAAAAGTAGACCATAAGTACGTACTTGAGGTTTCGATAAACGTACGATCGATCTTCGTGGTCGTTGCCGTCGTCTACCTCATCGTGTCGTATCGATGGATATCCATAAGTTGCGGCTTTATAGACCGCACCATTTGGCTCTGAAGTGAACCTCCAACGCAGAGTGTGATACTCCAAATGGCATCGGTATAGCATGGCATGGCAAAACACAGCAATGAAAACAAAATTAAAATATACTGTCAATTTGGACAGAGCGACAGGAGAAGGAGGAGGTTGGGGTAAATTATCGCTCCATTGATCGAACACAAATCACATATTTGCACATTGCTTAAGGAAAGAGTTGTTGTATAGTTTTAGTTTGTTTTTATTATTTTAATACTTGTGTTGAGAAGTTGTGATTACATTTGTAAAGAGAGCTAACAGTGGAAGAGGAAAGTAGACAGAAATGTTGGTTCAAGTCGCAACATACAGATATTCAAGATTTTTTAAGTAAAGACAAACTCCTTATATTAATTTTTTTTTTTTTAGCGGAGACATTAACCTACCTACTTTTTGTTAGATTTTGGTTTTTGCATAGCTCATCTACCCGCTGTTGAGAGCATGTGCATTGAAATACATCTGCATGCATGTATTTATGTATGTATAAGTACATGAACATACTTGCCATAATAGAGAAATTATAATGTAAAAAATTGTCCCAGTTCTCCCCGTTTACTACCATAGTGTAGCACAAAAAAAAAAAATAAATAAGTGCATGTGGATTATATGCATAAAAAAATAAAAATAGAGTGAATAATGAGACCAAAGAGGGATCGCGGTAAAGGAAAATTCTAGCCTGGATTTAACGAACTTCGTGCACAAAATTGGAAACAATTAACTAGGAATCAAGCTGGTTGGCTTGGACTGGGCCATCGCTTCAATGACTTTTGTGGCCATACTCTTCTCTAATATGATTATTTTTGTAATAGGTAAATAATATAAAGAACACTCTTAAAAACCAGTTGTTGCTTGTCTGCAGCAATAAAACAAATTGGAATTGCAATTCAGACCACGGGAAACTTATTTGAGTTGGGAATGGCTATTATCATGCCAACAGTCTGATGTTGTTGAGTCTTGTATGAGCACGTTTCTAGAAATGTATTCACTTACTTTCAAACCCTACTGTAGCCTATAACAACGATGATGAATTGAAGTGTGCTGACTTTTGTTACATTTAGTGCGCTCGCCTGGACACATGGAAATAATGACGACAACGACGTCGATGGTGGTTATATCAGAGTTTATTCTGGATGTGAATGGGTTCCGTGTACACAAGAACATGCTCGTATATCATAAGGAATTTGATTCATTTGTTCTCTACTTTCTCCCATCAGGTTGGTTGGGAGATTTGCCCTGTTCAATCTGAGTTTGTCTACGAATACTCAATGAATTTCAGGAAGCAAGAGAAAAGGACGACGTGGCACCTAATATTGTTTCTACGAACGTCACAAGTTTCTTCTTAAAAAAAGCTAGAAATCCAGAGCCCTAACCCAAAATTGTGCAACAAACTTAGAGGACGAAGATTCTTAAGACATACAACTTTTCACACGAGCGAAGCATGCGTTGCAGCCACTCACGTAGAAGGTAGAGGCGAAAGCTGCTTGGTAACGCGGTAACACATCAGTTTAAATAAGAACACGGGACATTGCAAGCTCCGTAAATATCGTCGACTCGTGCAATATAGGGTTGGGGGTTCACGTAGCAAATTAAATTGTTTTCGGAATATTCGCATTGAAAATTTAAAAATATATTTCGCCGATTAATTTTTTTCGGGGTAAAATCCTGTCTTGTAAAGAATTTTAAACTATACATTTTCAATTGTAATAATTTTGTTCATCCAACTCATCGTGTGGGCGCCTTGGCTTAATGGTTAGGTTCGGGACCACTGAGCGAGAGGTTCAAGTCTCGAATCCAAGAAAAGACAAAAAAAAAAGTTTTTACACGGTTCCTCCTCTCGCGAACGTCTGACAAACATCTGAGAGTAAAACTGTCATGAGAAGCTTCTCTAAATCGAACAAATTGCCCTATGGAAACGATATAAAACAACCATTCGTGAGGCGCACAGCACGATTGGCTGCGAGAAGCTAGGCCAGGCTCTGCATTGGGCTGTTAGCGCCAAAATATTTATTTGTTTATAAAAGCAGCGTAGCTTTGCAATATATTATACATATAGGTACATACATACATACAAGTTGACAGACTCGCAGTACTGTTAGCCTTAAAATTCGATGAGCAAGTGCCATACTACTCTTTCCAGGCAATTAGTGGAAGGATGGATAGTTTCATTCACTTGTGTTATGATTAAAGAATGACATGAATCGGATAACTGTTAAGCGTGCAATGAAACTGAATTCATTATGTATGTGCATTCTTAATAATAACAGGTAATACAAATTGATATAATTCACGGAATGGAAATGTTGATACGCTGGCATCATTACATGAAATTGTCACCTTTGCATTTTCAGCTGGTGTAGCAACTGACTTCGAGTTTTGAAAACCAAATTTCGCTTGAGATGCATGCTTCCATCTACGAGTGTGTTGATTTCAATCCCGATGTAGTAGTTTGCATATAAACCTTCACATCAAAACTTTTACGGAAATAAGATATGAGTACCTCAAGATCTCCATCCCCTTCTGCAGCAACAAGGCCGTCATCAATGTACAGGGCCAAAAAAACCTTTCGACTTTCCTGTTTACCAACAAACACACAACAATCCGCATCGCTAATCTTAAAACAAAATTTCTTCAAGAAACCGGAAAATGGTGCATTCCAGCACCTAGATGCTTGCTTCAAGCCAAAAAGGCTTTTCTTCAGTTGTATCATACAACTTGTCACTTCCATCTTCATAGCCCTTTGGTTGGAAGATGTAGATGTCCTCAGACAAATTTCTATGGAAAAAAAGCAGTTTTGATATCAAAATGCTTCAATCCTTCCACAGCGCAAAGAGCGATTATCATACGAATGGATGTGAATTTCACAACTGGGCTGAAGGTTTCTCGTAATCAATCTCATACTGCTGATTAAAACCTCTAACTACCAAACGCGCTTTAAACCTCTCGACATTTCCATTAGTCTTGCGCTTGATCTAATACTTGTATACCCCTTTGTCAGTTATTGCCTTCTTGTTAGACGGTAGATCTCATGTGTCATTCTTAATAAGCGACGTTATTTGTGCGTCCATTGCATTCTTCTACTGCTTATGATAATTCGACGTTTTTGCTTGGGGCTTTGCATTTTGTTTGGATTTCATCCGGTTCGATTTAGCATGTAAACCGCAGTTGTGACAGCTTCGGAGCCCCGTATCAACACCTACTTGTTCAAGAAAGCACTCAATAAATTCAGGAACTTCTGATTTTGATTTTAAACAGTAAATGCGTCGATAGTTAGAGTAATCATCCCGAAACAGCAGCATGTACCTAGCACGACGTTTCTTGCATGGGTCCACAAAGGTGAGTGTGGACTAGTTCACCTGCAACTGCAGATCTATTTTGAATCCAGCTAAATGGTGTCCTATGGTGCTTCCCTAGTAAACATGCCTCACAAAAGAATTCATCTCCTGACACATTCGCTGATTTTATGATTCTATTGGGAGAACCATATTAGCCAGGCCATTTGGCATCAAATGAATGACCCGGAAAAGCTAATTAAATAGCTTATTTGATCCGCGATGCCCACCAACATCATCGCCCTTCAGAATTTGACACGTATTTGAATTTTCGTTCCTTTACAGATAGAATTGATCACATCTCCATTAACAACTCGAATTAGCATAGGCTTCTCAAATTCTTGAAAATCATGCACCCATTCTATTCTGACCTCGACCCCTAGTCCAAAAACCATATGTCTCTCTCTGTCCCATTTGATATCGTCGCTTCACCAACAAAAGCGCCCCCGATCCTGGTACCACTTTACTTTCTATTTTTCTATTTCTATTTGTGTGCAAATAAAACACTTTTCGCTATAAAAGTATATGACACACCACCACGCACAACTACCCGCGATTCTTCCATGAACAACCTCACCGTCAAATTTTCCAGGTTACGTTCTTCCTTTGCTATAGACTCCCAAGAAGTAAAAAAATCACCAACATTTTCTGAAAGAGTCATAGGGATTTTTGTAATTAACATAATTTCGGAAATTTCTTCTCCGAGGTTTTTAAGTTGTTGTGCGATTTTCTGAAGCTTGGATATGTCTACTGTTATTGTATCTTCAGAGCCTTTTGAAAAATTAAAGAAAAACTGCTATTGCAGCAAAGAGCGATCACAAGTTGGACTAGAAGGTAACAAAACAGAGATTGGCAACATAACAAGAAGATCAGCAAATAAATTTCCCCATGCATTCGCTCTAACACAACTCCAATTTCTATGTCTGGAATTGAGATCTCCTTCAATTAGGTAATTACCGATTAATGTGAAGAGTCTTGTAAAGTCTATTTTTCTCATCTGAAGCAGTTTTATCCGGGAAATATACACACAAAATCTTGACTGGATTCTGATTAATTAATTTTATTTCAATCCCCACAATCTCGACATAACGCATTCTAACAATAAGTAAGAGCGATCTTCTGTTAAGAATCGCAACACCGCCACCAGTCCTATCGATCCTATTACTTCGGCAGCATTTGAATTCGGATATTGATAAATTTATACCTTGATTGAGCCAAATTTCAGTGGGTGGCCGTGGTGTAGTGGTGACATCATCGCTTGTCATGCTGTTGACTCACGGTTCGAATCCTGATGTCAAGAATCATCTATTTATTTCGCATGAAATAAATAAAAAAAAGTCGATCACTTGCGAAAGCTAAGACAACTGTACTGTGAAGGCATAACACTGGCAGTAGGGTGGTCATATGACTAAAATGCAACTTAATCGTGATGATGACATCAGGAGGACGGAAAAAAAATACTGTGAATCATAAGCAACGACAATAATAGCGAAAACAAAAGAAAATACTCCCCAGTTATCTGGACAGCCACCCTTGGAGTTTATAGAAACTTAATACCATCTGAGTTTCAAACTACACCACTCTGTCTTTCCCTCTGTCTGTTCCCCTTTCCACAAAAACGCACGTGTTATAAAAATGAGTATAAGGGTATTCATATCCCCTTTAACACGTGCAAATTATAGAAAAAAAAAAAACCAAAGCAACGTCAATGTTGCTGTTATTTAAAAGGTTTAAAAACTCAAAAGTTCTGCTGCGAATTCCTCTCGCATTCCAAGTGGCAATATGTATATATTTATCATATTACTTTTCATTAGTATACAAAAACTTAGTTGCTAAATGTGCAATAATAAAAATAATTATAAATTGGAAAACAAGCGTTTACTAGTGTTTTTGTCAAGCAAGATTGAACGAGCCGTCACTGGGTGTAATTATCTACATCGCTGTCCTTGTAGCAGTTTTTTTCTCACTATCCTTTGAAATAGCTTGCGTTTGCTCTCTAAACACATTTTCCCTCCAAAACACTCTAATCCCGCACTCTCAGTACCAATTCACTAACAAAACTATCACTATCAATCAATCTGAATGAACTCAAATCTGCTTCTATTCATACCCAACCATTCAATAAAGTGGCTGACCTTTTTGTTTTAAAACCATAATAACAACTAATAACACTAATCTATAATTTGATTAACAAAATTAATAAGAACAAAAAATTGAAATTCCACTGTAACTCCTTAAAATGATCCAAAAAGAGGTGCCGAAGATTTTAAAAACCGAAAAGTCATTCAATTTAATATCGGAACAACAAACGGACATTAATTGGTTTACATGCACACTGCACCAGAGTGGACAGGGCGTTAAGTGCTGTTCTCTTCTGCTTTTAATGTCTTCACCCGCCTTGTGATTCTCTGCACATCAGCATTTAATCCAAATGTGTTAAAATACACGCCAGGGCATTAAATGCAGTCTTTTTCAGAGAACCCGAAAAATAAAAAGGAAAATTAGGTTAAATTGCGCATTTCATTTGGCCAGGTGCTCGTAGGTATTTTTTTTTGTTTTTATCTTTTCTGCTGATCAAGGGGTGGGTCCTTTTCGAAAGAACTACTTATTTGATTTAAAGTGGAGTTTTTGTATTCATCGTGTCGGATATCGAAGATGGAATTATGCAGATAAATTAGCCGTGTTAAAGTGTTTCGAGGTAAAGTTGTATTCAAAGGACATCTAGGCAATTATATTTAGTCACCGGGCTGACAACAGACTTTTTCGAGTTTTCTATCCTACTTTCTTCAAAAGCTTCACAAGCAAATCAAAACTCATCGTCATCACACACTTTTCTTTCATCTGATGAATAAAGAGAAAGAGGAGAACAAGCGAATCAAGTGCTATTATAACCAAACATCAAAATCATTCTCTGGTGTGATATACTTGTATCCAGGCACCCCTGCTCCACAAGACATAACCCATTCACGTCGAAGTGAAAAATAATATTTGCCCGTGTGCCACGGCCACGACATGCCCACCATCGTCGTAGCGTCGTTGTCGTTCACTTAAGTTTGTTTTCATGTTCCAAAGCGGGCGGCACTATCTAAATGTAACAAAAGTCAGCACACTTCACTTCGTCATCATCGACATAGAAAGGAATTAAATAAACATTCAGATACGGAAGATACATAAGGCAACAGTGTGGATTAAAAATAGGCGATATTGGTTTTTGTTGGCTCATTCCTGGAAGTGTTGTTGTTGACCACCCACACATAATAGCATCTGATACCCACCTCATACATGCATAGCAGAGATCTTAGACAACTACTTGGCTACGCTTGAGATGTGTACAATAAAGTGTGTTTTAAAGGATGTCATCACGACACCTTCAGTGTTAGAGTGGACTTTAGTATTTAGACTAGTAAGTAAGTAAGTGACGACCCTTGCGTGGCAGTCACCTTGACGTTGGTGCGAGGGCTTAAGTTTTTCGAACTAAAAACTGCCTTCCCCTAATCCGGTCCATAATGCGACCCGTGCCTATTGGATGGTTTACAGCCAGGGGGTACACCGTCTGTATTCTAACGGAGCGTCTCTGATACCGGACCACCTCAGGGAGTAAGCATAGTCTTACTCCACTATACGGGGCTCTGGTCCAGCCGACAATCCTTTTTCGCGTAACTCGTGGGATTATGAAAAAAAAAAAAAAATAATAAAAACGATTTAAAAAACAAATTAAATAAGATGCGGGGATACACCATGTCTATGATGGGTCGTATAGAGCAAAGACTGTGCTGACGACCTAGTAGGACGAAGGCAATCAGAGAAAAACTAAGAGGGAGGTTCCCGGCGAGGGTGACCTATCTCCAGCCAAAGAACCGCTTCAAGGAGCCCACTGACTGGCGCAGCAGTAAGCGCAGGAAGTGCTACGATGGAGGGTAACAAGCACTAACTTCCAGACTCTATGGTAAGGTAGCTACATCGGTTATGAAATTTAGAAAATCGAGCATAGTTTGGACTCCTACAGCCTCTCAATCTATTAATGCTTCGACCAAGAGGATACGAGCAAGCCTGCCGATGCCGCGACCAGGGCAACCTGGAGGAAAAGACGACCCACTGAAAAGGCGACTTAATGGTGCGGGCTCCCGCTGGTACCTGCGATTGCCAGGAAAAAGGCAGAGGAGCATAGAGGTAAGCCCACTGCCATGCCAGCAACGGAGAAAGAGATGAGGAGAGCGCTAAGAGGTCCCAGGCAGAGACAACGAAAGCTAGCGCTATCTCAGTTGGCAGAAGCTATGCTGTGGTTGCAGCTCCGGCTGGCAGAAGACATGCAATAACTGCAAAGTCTGTTGCGGTACTACCTGTTAAATATTCATAGGAGATGCTCGATGTTGGGGACCTCAAGGCACTCGAGAACACCATTGTAGCGGAAGTGGTTCTGGGATGGGAGCACAAGCTTAAGTTCCAGGGCATCCATTTCAAGAAGGGGGTGCTGTTGATAGAGTTCGAAACTCCGCAGACGGTGGAATGGCTCAATACAGTAGGACCCAAGTTAAGAAATTCGAAAGGAGTGGGCCTTACTGCATGCAGCTGGGAGGAGATATCACGTGCCTATTCCATCACAATATTCCTACCACGAAGTGGAGATCAGGAGTACCAAACCTCTTTGGCACTACTGGAAGCGCAAAATGATGGCCTGAACATCAAAGAATGGAAAGTTTTGTATGGTCATAATAAGGGGACCGGGCAATTACTGGCTCCCGGAATCGATCAACAGTCATTTGAAGCCATTAAGCTCAAAACCGCTCTCTAGCTGTCGGTTTGGCAGAGTGGCAGTGAGTGGACTCAAGAGGTCGGAGGAGAGAGCAGGGCAAGGTACCAACTTGAACCCAATCTGGCACGGGACACAACCAGAAGTGGAACAACAAGTTGAAGTACCAGCTCCTACTGGTGAACAGGATGCCCGGGGTGCAGGTGTGAGTACGTATATCTCAGAGTGCTCGCTCTTTCAGCATTTTGACCAAACAATAATCGCCCTCCCTCAGCACTTCAGTCTGAAAGAGGAAGAGATTCTACTATAGCGGCATCAGCCGCGATAGTTAAATGTTTACGAAACAAAATATGAGCATAGGACTTATTCAAGAGCAATAAATTTTGAAAAGACTAGTCACAGAACTATAATACGAGTATAAGGATGCAAAAGTAATTTGGGATATAAGAGTGGTTATTCTAATGGCATGCATTCTGATAAAGAACAAAACACGTGACACTAAATATCGATGGAGTACACTGCACAATAATTATCGCCTCTGTGTATTGCGCTGGGGATGAACCAGCAGTTTCGAGGGAACTGCAACGCTTAGTGGAGCATTGCAACAAGCTCTAAACGCCGCTGCTGATTGTCACGTCCAATGCACACAATGTCACTTTATCGAGCACCGACACCAATATCAGGTTGAGTCTTTCTTAGAATTTATTTTAAGTTCATCTCTTGATATATACTCGTATAATGTAGGGAATATTCCAACTTTTGTTATTAGAATTGGACAGGAAGTTCTTGATCTCACGCTAGGCAGTCCTAGCATAAGTAGGTTAGTTAGGAACTGGAAAGTATCCAATGAATGAGCCGTCATTGTCTGACCACAGAATAATTGTGTTCGATCTAAATAATGCATGCATTATGAGAAATCCAGTAAGAAATCGAAGAAAAAACGAACTGGGACACCTTTGAAGAAACTCTATGTAGTATCGACATTAGTAGAGCTCCAAGCCATTACTTAGAGTTAGAAAAAGTTGAATTTCATAAAGAATAACAGAAATAAAGATTTATTTTCGGTGCCACACCTTATAGCAACTCAGTTTCCAATATATGTACAAAATGTATTATAAGTAAACAATACTTTTCCGGCCCTAAAAGGGTTTATCGAACATCATAAAAGCGTATGAAACAAGCTGTCCCATAAGAAACAACAAGGGTGGGAAAGATGTGCCATGGGCCATTAAGATCCGGAACATGCAAATTCTTGAATAGGGCAAAACGTAACGGATACTGATAAAGCTACAGAGAGACACTTACACATTACAATAAAGAACTTAGAAATGGCAACAAAGAAAGCTTCAACATATTTTTAGAGACAATTACTATCATTCCTGCTGTAGCAAGACTGCATAAAGTATTGGTAAAATCGGGTGGAATGCAAACACCTCTAAAAAATCCACACGGCAGTTTCATTAAGGATGAAGAACAGCGAGCACACAATTCGTCGAATACATATGAAGAGAACATGACCAACATATCAAGACCACGGAAATAATAATAGTATTGATTGCCAGATTAAAGTTCGAAGAAACCCTTTGTGACATCATGCAAACGGGTCTAAAAAAGGAAGTTTAAACTGAAGCCAATCTGGCTGTGGGGCACCGAACTGACACCACTAAAAGAAGTGAAATATCTAGGATTACATGTAGACAGTAAACTCATGTGGAAAAAGCACACAGAAGATATATCTAAAAAGGCCACCCGTGCTCTCATGATATGTAGGAGCCTACCGGGTAAGACTTACCACAAACATTCTAAGATGGATGTAAATAGCGATTGTGAGACCAATAATCACATATGGAACAATAGCATGGGTAAAATTAACCAGTCTAGCCACAACGAGGGAAACACTCACTACAAAGACTTGCTTGCTCTGTATTTCTAGGGTCATGAGAACATATCCAACTGCAGCCATGGAAGTATTGCTGGAAGTAACTCAGCGAGCAAAACATAAAGTTTTGCAAAAATTCAAAAAGAGGGTACCGGGAGGGAGAAATTCATCAGTTCGAGAGAATACGATGTACTTCTCAAAAAACATTTTCATTTTTATATAATTTATAATTATATAATTTATGCGCGCCAAATGGGATATCAAAACCCTTATACTATTTCAGGATACGGCCGTTTTGGGGAAAGGAGGAAGGGACAAATAGAAAGAAAGATTGATGTAGTGGTTTGAAACTCAGGTGGTATCAAGATTCAGTAAACTCCAAGGGTGGAGTCCACATAACTGAGGAACATTTTTGTTTTGCTGTTATTGTTAAGTTAAGTTTTCGCAAGTGATCGACTTTTTTATTTATTTCCTGCGAAATAAATAGATGATTCTTGACATTAGGATTTGAACCGTGAACCTGCAGCGTGACAAGCGATGATGTTACCACTATGGCTATTCTCATCTAGCAATCCCTAGGGATGATAGTATCAAGAAATTTAATTTTGATAAAAAATTTCGAATGAAGCTAATAATAAGATGGATTGAAGCGATGAATCCATAATATACGGACTGAGTAACCACACAATAAAGTGGTATACAGACGGCTCGAGAATTGAAGAAGGAACAGGGGCAGGTGTATTTGGGCTAAGAACAAGGACCTCAGAACCTATGGGCAAAAGTACCAGTAACTTTCAAGTCGAAATATATGCTATGGATAAATGTGTTCAACTCAATCTCGAAATAAGATACAATAACTGCGATATAGCAATATTGTCAGACAGTTAAGCAGCTATCAGAGCACTTAACTCCTATGTCATTAAATCAAACCTTGTGTGGGAATGAATACACAAACTTAATGAATTGGATAGTAAGAACAAGGCAACCCTCTATTGGGTACCCGATCATGTCGGGATAGAGAGTAACGAAGAAGTAGACTCCAGTGAGAACGGTTTCCATCTAACAGACACGAGGTTTCCCTACAATCGAATCCACACAGCAACCTGAATATCTCCAGATAATTATACCACCCACCAATTCAATCAAGTGCTAATGCAAGGTACCTAACCTACACATTTAACGCATTCGGTTACCCAATGGAAAGAAGCTGCGGCGTTGGACGCCTAAGAATACTTCGAACGGAATACAATTGAAAGACTTTTTGGGCTGCCACCACTAACCCCAGCGACCAGGGGATCCAGTGTCGCAACATCATAAAAGGTGTAGCCGAGGTTATATTGGACCACTAAAAAGAAACCCGTGGAATGAAGAAGAGAAAAAGGTTGGCAGCAAGCTAAGAATAGATTAGTTTAGATTCGTGTGGCTGCCTGTACTTGCATTGTGATATCACAAAATTCTTGGGATTCCCAAGTCGGAAAACCAATACGCAGAACCAATTGGAGCTGCACATGCTCCTGACCTATTAACTAGGCCACCAAGGTTATCGACGAGAAATGCTCCCAAATACAGCTTTTTTCTCGCCTTTAAAGCTCTTGCTCTGGAAGACACGCATTCGTTCATACACTTATCTTCTTGTTTGCATAAGCACACATTATCCTTTAATCACAGATAATAAACTAGTAGCACAGATAATAAACTTACCTAATACCTAATAAACTTACTTAAGTTTATTATCTGTGCTAGTAGTTTATTATCTGTGTTTTATCTTTAATCATAAAATAAATAGTTAGACACAATCCAGAACCCATTTCTATTGTGCCCCGCACAAAGTTCCCATATTATTGTGGCGGATGTGTTACCACATACATTCACCATTTATCACAGACAATAACCCCTGACACATTAGCAGCGCCCTGCGGACATTTAAAATATTAAAATACTTTTCAATCACCTGCAATCGCCTTTTTTGCCTTCGATCTGAGCAGTTCGGCCACGCGCTTCTAGTAATTTATTGTAAAAGTTGTAATATTCTAATTGATAGTAAATAAAGATTAAATTATACGCAATCCTGAACACATTTTTATTGTGGACAACATATAACATGCGCCACATTATAAAATGAGTCAACGCCATCTGTAAGTCAACAGGTACTCAACCCAATGTAGTCGAGATATT
Source organism: Pocota personata (assembly GCA_963082735.1). Classification (NCBI taxonomy): domain Eukaryota; kingdom Metazoa; phylum Arthropoda; class Insecta; order Diptera; family Syrphidae; genus Pocota; species Pocota personata. The sequence goes on from OY720433.1 coordinate 8,182,148, forward strand.
AATCGGATATAAAAGTTGGCCATTTAATTTTTATTCTTTTCAGGATATCCGGTTTTTCATTCGGTTTTGACTAAGGACAACAATAAACCAATTATGTCATTTTGGTGTTATTGGTGTCCGATTAGTTTAAGATAGACAGTGGTACAATCCAAATTATTTGCTTCATGTTCACCATTGAACTATATCTTACAATTATTTGTCTCTGCTTGTTGTTATTGCGGTTTCGTTCCAGTCCATAGATAGACAACATCAAATCGATTTCCGAAACATCGTCAATGATTTTTTAAATCGATCTTTAAGCTTTCGATACATGGTTTTTTTTTTTTTTTTTTTGTTAAACATTGATACAAAACATGTATGCTAAAGAAACTAGCTCTAAATTTGGTAAAAGCAGTTTGCAGTAATTTTGGTAGAAATAAGCATTTGGTGTGCTTTACTCCTACACCAAATTTGGTCGGAAGCGGTGATGCCAGATATTTCTGCTTTAAAAAAACCTTATTAATCTTGTAATGAAGATAGTCAAATTTCCTTTGACGTGGCCGTACAATTTATTAGAACTAAGACTAATAAAGGGATTGTCAATAAAACAGCATAACTTAAGGTTAATATAAATAAGAAAATTGCAATACTAAGCGTATTGCAATTTTCAAACTGCAGTTTGTGGAGTTTTAGTAAAGAGCTTACTTCCATATTTGTTTTCTTGCCTATCGGTATATTTTAGTGTTGTTGCATACTCAAACTAAATATACATTGAAAAGTAAAAAGTTAAATATTTTTTGAAACACCCTGCACTCTTAAAATCCACCACCAAGTTTTGCATTATGGTTACAGCTTAAGAGTCGAAAACGCAATCGAAAATTAATCAACTTTGCATGGAGAGAGTCTAATAAAACGATTTAAGAGTCAACAATTTAGAAGTAAGTAGTTCATATAGGTTATCTCCTAAGATTAAACGAATTGATAAATTAAATTAATGTCTTCAATAGTAGGAATGCACTCATAGTCTGTTTTTCGTCGATATCTTATGAATGGTTGGAATTTAGAAAAAAAGATTATATAAACAAAGGATAATTATTGTCAATTTGAATTTTTTTTTTTACTTTTATATATTAATTTTGCCAACGGCCGAGTAAGGTCGAAGAAAAAATGTTTTAAAATAAATTTTTTGCCATCAAATTCTATTTTTGGATTTTCTTTCTGCCGTGGCCACGACAAAAGTTTATTTCAAAGCCTTTATCTGCCGAAAAAGTATATTTTAGGTTTTTTTTCCGCGTTGAAAATGTTGACAAGTGAAACGTGAATGAGCAGAAGAAGCTCAAGAAAAACGAGTGCACACTCGCCGCATTATTTAGAAGACTACGCCGTAAATACTGACGCCGCTCCAGAAGAAAATAAGCTAGCCGAACGACTGGCTACGTTGGAAAGGAGCTTATTCAAAACGCAGAAGCAGCTGGCTCAACATGATTTGGAGCTGTCACAAAGGGTACTCCTAAAAGTGCCACAAGACAAACTCATTTCGCCATCCACGAAGCAATCAACAAAGACGCCATTTGCGATAACTTTTCCTGCAGCGTCATGTTCTATGGCGCCAATTGGATTTTATGCGGATACAAATGCAAATCTATTTTGATTATTTTAAGTAAATTTGACAGGGAGATTCCAAATTCTTGCGCACGGTGTCTAATGCCTGGCATTTCATCAATATTGTCTCTCACTGCAGCAATATTTTGTGCCGTAACGTACACTACGGACCGATTTCACTTTACCTGCCAGTGTATACTGACTTCATTATACACTGAATGGTTACTAGGTATATGATTTAAACCAACAAAATTATGCAAATTTAAACCAAATACTCGTAGTCATACCGGGAATGCCGATGTGGAGCGGTTTCAAAACACAATAGCAGAAAAATTCAGGATTATTTCATTAAATAAAAATAAATATTCAGTAAAAAGGATCATACAAAAAGCTGTAAGAAATTATAATCATAGATTTCACTCTACAATTAAATGCAACCCTTTAGACGCACATACCCATAAGATTGACATAGAAAAAAATATATCAAAATACGAGTATAGAGAAAGCAAAAGAAGAGAAATTAAAAAAATTAAATGAGACCAGAGAGGATTATGAAGAAAATAGGTCTACAGATTTTATAAAAAAAACTAGAGGGCACTCAAGAACCCAAATACATATAAGAAAGCTAAATTGAAAAATATTCATTCTACCAATATTAAAAGACCGTTAAAATTTTCAGGTGATAACATGGGTATTACTTCTAATAATGATAACTCAGACTAGCTGTCAACAATATCTGGACGTACAGACAATCAATGAACAAAATAGATACGTTAAACTTCACTTAACTGATATAAGCATTACGAATGAAACTGACATAATACTTCATATAATACATATGTATATCCGGCTGAAATTATATCATTAGTAAAAAATATTTCATTAAATTTAGCCCCATTAGAACTTGAACAAACGAAGAAATTTCAAATATCGTGCATAAAATTAAAACTCTAACCCCAATACAAAACAGACAAAGAAGAGGTTTGTTTAATGTAATAGGTACCGCACAGAAATGGCTCTTTGGAACCATGGATGACTAGGACAGACAAACAATAGAAGGACAATTAGATAACGTACTACAGAATAGTCGTGCTTCAATAAATGCAGTTAATAAACAAATTCAAATAAATGAATATTTTAGTAATACTTTTAAAACAATTGACAGTGACCGGAATACTATTTTAAGGCAGATTAATTCAATACAAAGAGTAGAAAGAGAGCTAATAATAAAACAAATTTATTTCGATCAATTATTTAAATTGAAATATATATGTAGAATCAAAGATAGAACATATTCAGTATCTACAAGAAGTAATATACTACACCCCAATATCCTTACTAACGAAGAGATTGAAAATTATAAAATAGATTTCCTTAAGCCAAAGCAAATAAAATTAGGAGTTGCGGAATACAAAAATAATATGCTAATATTCGCCACTAAAATTCCAAAAAAATATTCAACTTTACCACTTAAGCTGTCAACAATAAAGATTTTATGGAAATTAATGCTAAAAAAGAATTTGTTGTATTGCGTTGCAATAATTTTAATTATGTTTGCCATATTGTCTTGCTTATGCATACAACAAAAAAGAATACAAAATTAAATTTAATAATATAATTCAGTATAAACCGCTGTCCTTGACAACGGTTAAACGAAGATCCAAACATGCTGGAGTATTTGGGCCAGTTGCGGTTTGAAAACCCCTGCTGCGACCCCAAAAGCATAAAGACTGGATGGGGTTTTATTGAGCAATGAATCCAAGTTCGAAGTATTTGGTACAAAACGGAGAGCTTTCGTTCGACAAAGCGCTAAACAAAACCGTTAAGAATGGAGGCAGTTCTGTTATGGTCTTGGGATGTTTCTCTTCGAGAGGAGTGGGAGATCTGGCTCGAGTGATTGAAAAAATGAATATGAAGGCATACAAAACAATATTGGAAGAAAACGCTGTGACCTCTGGACTAAGATTAATTGGGGTAGGTTTCGTATTTCAATAGGACTACAAACCTAAACACACTTCTTTTTAATAAATTACTTTATGTTAAGAACAAAATGTTCTGTTCATTTTACTAAAGAGTTTTTTTTAGATGTTAAATTTTTTTTTCCTTTGAGCACTGAGTGCGGCCTCAAACTTATGGCCTGGAGTGTAAATGTCTTAGCAAAACTTGTCGCAATTTGAGCTTCAAGCCTTCGTGCCACAGGCTTGAAAAACGTCTAGAAATACGCTTGAGTAAATCTTCTTTTCTTCAAAAGCTTTTACGGGTGACTGTGGTGTAGTGGTAACATCACAGCTTGTCAACGCTGTTATAGTTCACTGTTCAAATCCTGATGCCAAGAATCATCTATTTATTTCCCATGAAATAAATAGAAAAACTGATCAATTGCGGAAGCTAAGTCAGACAACTCTGCTACGAAGGCATAACACTGGCAATAGGATGGTCATATGGCTTAAAATGCAACTTGATAGTGATGATGACATCAGGAGGATGGAAAAAAAATACTGTGAATCATGAGCAACTACAATAAACGCAAAACAAAAATGCTTCCCAGTTATCTGGACGCTACTCTTGGAGTTTACAAAAACTTAATACCACCTGAGTTTCAAACCACTACAGCAAATCTTTCTTTCTTTCTTCCTCTCTCTGCCTATCTACACAACGCCCGTGTCCTGAGTATAACGGTATTCATAATACCGAAAATTATATAGAAAAAAACATCGGTTATTCTATGTAACCGCTTGATCAATTACAGTATCCGAACTGATGATCAGGAATAAGATGTTTTTTTTCTTTAACCGGCCGCGGCCGGCTGAGTAATATCCATTCAAAGACTTTGGATATAACCGGAAGAAGCGAGATCGGTCTATATGAATTTTTTTTTCATTTGGTGTCAGAAGAGCAGCGTTTATAATCCACAGAAGTTTAATTACCGCTTTCCTAGGTAATTCTCATTATTGATTGAGTCGTATCAAGGAACTTTTTTAGGTTACAATTTCTTTATTTCCTGTTTGAGTTGAACTAGCGTTGTACTTGCTATTGTATATTTGTCAAGTGTTATGACTCATGCGTTGATATTTTCAATGAGTGGTTGACCATCGAACAGTTTAAATGTTTCTTCCAAGTGGACTGCAAAGTTTCCCGCTTTTCTTTATCTTGCTTGGCCATTATTTTTTTGATTGGTTTTTAATGCCCTTAACCACTCTCCAAAGCGGATAATTAGAAGGCCGCTGTTAGATTTTCAATTCCTATTGCATGATTTTTGAAATCTTTTTTTTTTTATATAAATTACACCAACGATTTGCAAGTGCTTTATGCTGTGGGAATTTGAATTTATCTTTCTTTAATTTCTTTAAAGGATATTTTCATATCAGACCATAATTTTTTTGCTCATTGGGCCAGTAAGTAGGTTTACCCGTTTAATGAAAGTCTCAGCTATATTGCATACCTGCATCGTAAAGAATTCTACCTTTTTGTGAGGTACATCTTGAGCCCCAGAACGTGCGTTTTGCGTTAAAGTCACCATCGATTATAAAACATGGTGTAACCGAGTAATAAATGTTTATGAAATCACTTTTTTCAAGCACGATTCGATTAGGACAGTAAATAGACGAGATATTAAAAGAATAGTGTCTATTTCTTACGTGTACAATGCATATGCACTTGCATTGTATTAATCGTATTGTAATATGCCAGCTACGGCTCGAGTAGATAAAACGATATTCTGTGAAATTTATTTCTTTATTTTCTAGTCTATATAACAATTCAAGTTCACACTATACTATTCTTCGCAAATTCTTTTCTTACAAGGTCTCTTTCCTCTCAAATCACTTTATCTCCTTTCAATTACTTAATTCACAAATCCAAACTAATTACTTTTTCTTGTTCACTCTCAACTTTCAATTTATCACCAAATTACAACTTCGCCCATTATCACTTTTCCAATCTCTTCGCCACGGTTCTAAAACCAACTGTGTCTTTTTTGATCGCCATCTGTCCTTATATAGCAGAAGTTTCTGATAGCCAGAAACTTCTAGCAAATTCTTCGACCACTGGAACAAGAGAAATAATTCTTGCAGTTATAATTCCCTTTTATCCCTAATATTATTCGTCTCTTTCGTTGACATGAGCTGTGGAGACTTCGTCCCAGACACGAACCTCGAATGAAAGGACAGTTTGAACCAAAATTCTGCCAGAATGGAAAGTCACTTCGGAATTTGCTGCATAGACATAGGAGCGTGGTTATTATTATGCTACAGTATTAACGACCATTAAATGCTAACTGACAAATGTCAACCAAACCAGAATAGCGGCCAAACATCATCGACCTGGGACATTAAAAAAAAACACCCTGTATAAGACCATGGCAGCAGCAGTCGTAACCAAACAGTTGCGAAACTAAAAATTGTCCGTCCGCAGGAGTTCTAAATGCCCCCATACATCGCATAGTATAATTTTATTTTTTTACAACCAAAAATCGTTGCTATTGCCGAGTACTGCAATTGGAACAGAGATAAACTACAATACAAGTTAGTTTTTGAGTTCTTAACATCCGATGTTGAAATCATAGTTTTCTATGGTTGACATATAGATGACGCCACAGTAAAAGTTTGATGTTGTGTGCCTTGGATAGGTCCTCCATCACAGATTGTATACCAGTGTTGAAAAAAACCACCCCTACACATTCCATAGGACTTGTATATCCACTAAATCCATAAATGTTTATTCAATTGTGTAGAGAAATTTTTAAATTATGAATAAACGAGTACAATTTTCAACGAGTTGAAAATTATCACGAAAAAAAAATTTAAATCTTCATGAAATGCACACAGGATTTGTTGTTGATGCAATTTAAATATCTTCCCAATTTGTGGGTTATGATTTAATTTTACAGTTATTTTTTTATTGTTAAGCATTCATTCGATATAAAGGTACATATTTACATAGAAATTCCTATATTGTTTCGTATATGTATGTATTAAAAGCTAAATATCACGGCATGAGTTCTAGAAAAGAAGTCGACACTATCCAAATGAACGTAATTGGTTGCTGGGGTGCGCGTTAGTAGGTAGGATTTAAGGAATTTTAAATTCCGGAAATTAAAAAAAAAAATATCCGGAAATGTCGTTTTCGCGAGTAATGAATAAGGGGACAGGTTGGATTTGGACAATCCAAATTAAGTACCTACTTCCGGTTTTTTGTTTACACAAATGTTTTTCATCTACAGTAAGTTATGAGCTATATTTAAATTGTGTGAGTTTTTGGAATGAAACGGTCTATGGCTAGACAGGGAGTAATCATTTCTCACCTCTAAAGTATTATTCCTTCCATCTAGTAAGTGTCGCAGATAGGAATAATTGTTATTCAAATATTATTCATTTATTTTGAAACCTGATGATTGTATTCTATATAAGGACAGACCAAACTACATATAGTTTATTGAATATTCTCACAGAATGAGCAGACCCGAACAACCAGACCCAGAGGACAGCATTTGTCATCCAGGCACCTATTTAAAACTACCTGCAGTACCAACACCTTTAATCCATCAAACTAGGAGTGTACTTAATGTTTAATGAGACATTGCTGCTTACTGCTGTATGCCTTGTAGATTATGAATAGAACGCACGTGTAAATAATTTGTTTTCTTTATTTTAACGATTGTCATCAAGAGTAATCCCGTACAAGAAAAGTGGCGCGTAGAGAAACCAAAGAAGCGTGCCAGCCTCTTTCATGAAACTTCCACGCTTCAAGTGGAGACGCACACATTTTTGTGCAGCGTTACAAAAAAAAAACAACGCCTGAAAGAACAAAGTCTAAATTAATGAACAAAAATTGCCATAAGAAAATACATTGGGGGAGTATAATCAGAAACATATGCAGCGCTGTCACAAACGCATTTTTAAACATAAAAAACTCAAGCGGGCGTAATAAATGATTTCATGTATGAGCGATGTTTTTATTATGTAAAACAAACCGAAAATGTGTAGCAAGGCGAGTAAAGGCGATGTGAAGGTATGTACGTACATATACATGGCAACAGCTTGTAGGCAGAAAGAATTTTCTGTTAAATAAAGTACTTTGTTGATTTTTTGAAGCATGACATTCATAGATGAAGGCCTTGCTTTTTCGACAAAGAGATGTCAACAAAAGTAAGTACAATATAATCTTAATTACAGGCTTAGGCATCTTCCCTATTTGACATAGGATGTCGGCAAGCCGTTATAGTCTAGCTGGGCACAATTCATGCAACTTGTGTGCATGCTTAAGACGATACGAGTAATTGACGAAAATGTCAAAAATGTCTTTGTTTTACCAGGGTAATCTTTTCGATTTTAGTCTACAATGAGACAATTTTCCATTTCTAGGATTTTAGAGGTACGAATGTGACTGTTTTAACTTTCTGATCCTTGCGAAGTGGTGTAGTCCAGTCCAATTAGTTAACGTCAAATGACTCGGTGGATTTTGGTGCTAGAGCAATGGGGTTGCTTATGTGTCTAGAGTAAAATGATCAGATTAATTTGTGGCTAAAAGTCTTTTTTTAGGATGAAAAATTCTCATTTTGCGTTAACTGTTTATACAGTCAATTGTGTCTTTTCTACTGTCCACAGTTTGTTAATTGACGAAAAAATACTTTCTGTGACAGCATTAGTGCCAGGAAGACATAAAATACGTACATTCTATCAATTTCCCAACATTTTTAAAGGAAAATTCTTTCGTGGAAAAATGCTTAAAAATCTCTACCCATCTTAAATAGATAGACAAATTTTGATTATTCCACTCATTGAACTTATCACTATCGGTGTATGTTTTTACATATACAACTTCATCAAACAAATCAATTTCTGAAATAGTCTGATCTAGTTTTTGAGACACAAATAAAAAAGTTTTCTTTACATTTTCCCAATTAATAACTCATTTTAGGCAAACCCATTGAAAATAGTTTGCGTATTGGTACTGTGAAGTCCATTTTTGTAAATATTACAGACAATTTCTATAAAAATTCTTCACGTGCGACATAAATATCTTTTTTTATCCTCAGTAAACTTTTTTAAAATTTGTTTCACTGGGAAGGAAATAAATTCGACGGCTAACCTCTCCTCTATCTTAAATTTTAGATCGGAAATACATTCGTTTACATCCATTACAGTTATTTTTTGTCCCTCTATAGCTAATGTTGTTGTGTGAAACACTGAACATTGATTATGTAAAAACATAAACCAAAGTTCTGAGGTCGGATCTAGTGAAAGAAAGTACGATTTTAAAGGTTCATATATTTTTAGAATACGTTCAATAGCGGGCAATAATGCAAGCCATCTCGTTTTGCAAAACCCTAAAATACGATTGTACTCCACTTCCGCATCGGAACAAAACTCCATTAGTTTTTCAATACGAACAGTGTATATGTATGTAGAAATGAGAGTACTATATACCTTCATAATAGTATTTTCAACATCTACTGGCAATAGATCTGCTGCAGTTTGAATAGTATTGTGTATAATATGTGCCAAACAACCTACTCCCACTAGAGACTGTTTTAAATTATTGTCCTAACGACTGAACACATTATTTTTTCCACTCCTAGCTAAACCTTCAAAGTTTGTGTTGGCATTATCTGCGCAAAGACCAACAATTTTGTCAGATAAATGTGAGCAGATACACTATGGTCTCTAGCATTCTCAATTTTACCCTTCCAGATGACTAAAATACTTTGTTACAGTCGGGAACAGTTTTAAATCCGGCAAAAGCGGCATATTTGGCGGGACATATGTGGGCGCGGAACAGAGACCTCAAAGCGAGACGATCCCGCTAGAAGCGAGACGTATGGTCACTTTAGTCTAGAGGTACGCATAATGTATTGCCCCCACAGGTACAATTTGTGGTAAAATATACTAAAAAGGTAATAGCTTTGCTTTAATAACTATAGTGTTTTGAAATTACAAATAAGGGTCCCTTACTTAGCAGAGATAATGTTTAATAAAATTTGGTGTCCTGTAAATGACTGAACTTTACTAAAAATAAAAAAAGCCCAGTGAACATACATTTTCATGTTTTGCACTAAACATTTAAACGAAAACTAAATTTAAATAATACTATATTATAATTATATTATAATATTTAAATAATTATGTAGCAAAAACGGTTCTCCTTACAGCGTATAGAATATACGCTGTAAGGAGAACCGTTTTTGCTACATAAGTACTGTCCAAAGGTAGAGATGTACTACGTAGGTACACCACTTGCCCCTACTTCAAGGACTAAAGTAAATAGTATTAGTCGTGTTAATTTATATCAAAGACATCTCAAGAAGTCATTATTACAAACGCAGATTCACTCTTCGCAGACAATACGTTAATTTACTATGATATTTTGGGGAAAGTCTTAAAGCGTGTTAACTCGTAATACAGAATTGGCTAGGTAAAAAATAAGCTAAAGCTTAATGTGAGCAAGTACAAATGTATGTGTTCAAATGGTAGAGATTATAATTTTAATACTGCGATAAATGGTGAACAAATAGAATGTGTGCCTGAAATGAAATACCCAGGAACTTTCACTGTTTTGATTTAATGAACATATGCATTATTTGTGTGCTAAGATTTCTTTACAGGAAAGTTTACTTGAACGTAGACATATTTCACCGAGTTGTGCTTTATTTATATATAATGTTATTAATCTATCTCATTTTTATTATTGCTCATCATCATATAAGTATAATAAATCTGCTGAATATTTGCCTGTCTGAATATTTGGTCCAACACAGTTCTTAAAGACCTGAGTAAAAGTTGACAAATTTTTCCACACAATGTAGATATTTCCCTCATTTAGAGTATGCTGCTCGTTATATTGACTTCCGTCCACTTTTTGGTGAAGCTCCCATAAATGTCCCCGTAAAGTTCAAACATTTTTACTTCCAAATGGGTGGGTATCGTTTTGACGAGCGCAATCTCTTCACTCAAATTTGTTCTAATTTTTAGCGTTCTAAGGTTTATTTTCTGTCACGCGGTTGGTTCACAGTTCAAATATTGATGTCAAGAATCATAGTTATTACATGAAATAAATGAAAAAGTCGATCAATTGCGAAAGCTAAGTCAACTCTACTGCGAAGGCATAACACGGGCAGTAGGGTGGTCATATGGCTGAAAATGCAATTTGATCGTTATGATGGCATCAGGAAGACGGAAAAAAATACTGTGAATCATAAGTATCGAAAATAAAAGCAAAAACAAAAAAACTCCCCAGTTATCTAGACGCCACCCTTGGAGTTTACAGAAACTTAATACCACCTGAGTTTCGTTGTAAACGCGTGATTTTAAAAAGCCCCAACGGAAGAAGTCTGGCGATCTGGCCGGCTAGTTCAAATCGCCAAAACAGGAGATCACACGGCCCGGGAATTGGTGATTCAAAATCTCCATCGTTGGCCGAGCTGTGTAAGCGGTTGCTCCATCCAGCTGGAACCAACAATGCTCGAGACCCAATTCAGCAACTTTCGGCAAAAAAAACTCGTTTAATATCTGTCTGTAGCGGTCACCATCTACGGTTACGGTGGTGCCGTCGTCGTCCTCAAAAAAATCAGGGCCAATCACTTTTCACTGAAAATGCCACACCAAATAGTCACTTTGAGCGGAAGCTATGAATCTTCGTGCATTTTGTGTGAATTCTCCGTGCCCCAGAAATGCAAATTTTGACTATTCATATAACCACTTAAGTAGAAATGTGCTTCGTCGCTCATTATGATTTTGGATACGAAATCATCCTCTTCTTGCATCATTTTTAACAGAGCATTATTTGTTGATGGTCAGCAGACAGCAATTGATGAACGGTTTGCACTTTATAAGGGAACATCTTCAGGTCTTTCACCAAAATTCGACGCAACAAACGACTGCTGATGTCAAATTGTGTGCATCGTTGCCAAATAAAACAATAATTCCGCGTTCTTCAGGTGTGTATCGCTCCATTGCTTGTTGTCAATTAATTCTCTATCTGTCTACAACATAAATGTCAAAGCACAATGACATTTGACGCCATTTGCAAAAATTATGGCACATTCACATTATGACATTACTTTTGCCCCACCTTGTCCATAATTGCAACATAAAGATTCACAATATAATAGTTGATAAAAGAAGATGGAGAAATTATTGATTCTAAAATTCTGACACACGAAATGTTCGATAAATTAAAAAAAACTTAATGGAAATTGAAAGATTGAATACCATAGAATTATTAAAGTACCGCAAATTAAAGACATACTTAATCTCCAGCTATTCACTGACGCTTCTGTCTTTTATAATAATCATTCTAATAATCTCAATTTGTAAAAACGTCCGAAGAACTGGGAAAATCAAAATGAAAAACTTAGAGAAAGACATAAAAGAAAAATAACCGCCCATCTTGAATAACTTCCAGGGGAAACTTCATTCAAAGGCGGGAGGAGTTAAGTATTGGGCATAACATGGTTGTGCACCTGGCCGCCAATGCAAACACTGAACTTTATTGACACAGTTAATGGGGTGAAGCAACAGCCGAATTGGTATTGTGAATTGGCAATATTGTATTTCGTCGATGCAGTGATTCACAGTGGTGATTAGGTAAAACAGAAAGTCGGTCAGGTCAATCGAGTGCATTGGTGGTGTCTGGTTAATTAATTGACTTTACTTCGGACACTCTTCTGGTAACCTTAGTAATAGGAGGTTGTAAAAAGAGAAAAAAACTCTCTAAATAAAAATACATTCAAAATTCGTAGGGTATATTATTTAATTCGCGCTCGAACGCGATATTGCGAATTGGGATGAATATGGGACCTTTGCGTACGTTTGAAATTAAAAAAACAGCTACGACTAACGCAGAGTTCTGGGTAATTTTATATTTATTCGGTATGACTTCGTTGTAAGGGACTGTCTTTGCCAATGACGAGAATTTTCTTCACATTTCAGAAAATGTCTGGGTACGATGACTAAAAGTTATTAAAGTGTAATCAAGACGTACAAAGCGGATTTGAAGCCACATATTCGGTTCAAAAATGGTGTTATATTACCAAGAGCACACTCTTTTTATATTAGCCTGCAAATATAAGAGTTATTAGGTGCATGTACATATTAGAGTAAGTACTGTAGCATAATTTTCTAACTAAACTTGTACACACGATTTGTGGAGCACCTTCTGTGAACTCATTGATGACGCCGCAAGACTAGGCAATGTTCAATTCAAAGACCCAGCGACCGTTGGATATCTTAAGCAAAGTAATAGCTCCTGGACAGAGTTGACTCAAGAATCGTAAGAACTCTTAATAGATGGAGACATACTTTCGAGGGTGCATAGCACCCTGATCGTTTCAAACTCTTTACAACACAATTAACAAATCAAAGATATTATTACATAGTACAAGGTAGCATAGGTGGTGAAATCATTTAAACCTTACACAAAGCAATAGACATCCCTATCGATGTACCTACTGAAAAGAAAGATAGTGATAGACCTTAAGGTCAATGAACAAATCAACACCGCCTGTGTTCTATATCGCAGTTTATGGCCAATATTGAATGGAGGAACGAGAAACTCGTATCCTGATAAGTGCACTGACAAGACACTGGCCGCTAAGCTAGGCATCAATTCATTTGCCTACCACAGGTGTTGCCAAAATAAGAAAAAAGTACATAGAAACAAACACTTTATTTGTGTATGATCAAATCTTCAAACCCGTCGCCCCATTATATGGGAAACAGGCTATTTAACGAACTTGAAGGACTTGTGAAAGGTTGACTTACGAACAAACATAATATGTACCTACTGCATATATTTATCAAGACCGCAGGTTAGTTTGAAAAGAGACCGGCCAATGTATAACGTAGTTAAAACTAGCACCACCAAATAAAAGAGTAACACAATGGACCAAATGTCCGCGGGGCAACCACTCCTAAAGTGCACTTCCCTTTAAACCTAATCTAAACTAAGCACTTGGTAAAGTTGAAATTGAAACGGCTGGCTTCAGGATATACTACTCCATAGTTGACAACATTTTTACACTCTCAAGCATTGCTAGGTTCTACCTGGATAAAGGGAAAAAGCTGAAGGAGTATAAATATCTTGGAGTCATCATAACACCTCGACTGGTTTATAGAAAATATCTGAAAGAAAAATTAAAGGAAGCCAAAACCGCAATAAACTGTAATTGGAAAGACATACTTTGCAGAAAGTACAGAGTTTATGAAGCGGTAGTAAGGTCTACGAGTATTATGTGTTATTCGGCTCAAGTATGGGATATTTTCAGTATGAAGAAATCGAACAACTACTGAGATACTTTATCAAAATAATCTTCAGATTACCGGAGAACGCACCAAACATATGCTCCACCTGGAAACCGGTCTCCCACCCTTGAATATTTATACATTAAAGCTGCATTTCCTCTATATTTTGAAAGTAATTTCGCTCTCAAGTTAACTCCCCCCCCCACATAGTTGCGAAGCAAACTTAAATTTGTCAGTGAATGGTCTAGGTTATGCAGTGAACACGATATCCTACTAATGGACTATAACGTACCATCTAGGAAAGAATATCTTCAGGAGTTGTTGATGAACATGGAGCTATTCATCCGCAGCAAAGTCTAACCAGGAGCATTTACCGAACACCTCAGGAGAAGAACCACTTTCACGACCAAAATAGCTTTGACGCTTGAACTATATGCCATATAGAACCGAACAGAATGCTTTCGTTGGAAATGTCGCTTACTGAACCCGTTCAGGAAAATTACATTGGGGAAAAAAAAGCCTGTCGTCAAATGAGGTTAGTTCAATATTAAATGGCCACAACTGATCGTAATCGAGATATCTACAAACTGCTTTACAATATCGACAGCAAATACATGATGGTGCATTTTAAATATTATTATATAGTATAAAGAACAAATAATTCAATTTGCTTAAGTGATTATATGTTATATATCTCTTATCCGACTGACGGCAATTGCCAATGCTGTGAATCGTATCTATGTATGAATTATTTTATTGTACAATAAATTCACATACTACATAAATTGGAATAGTCCACGACACTCTTTATTCTCAACGTGTTCGTCGGCTGTTTTTTTCTTCTTAATTGGCCCCTCAATCAGAGTCGTACCGTATCTGTACGTAGATAATGTTTATTTCATGAGTGCAAATTTAAGAATAGCTTTACAACTTATTTCTATGCGCCTTGTCATATGCATAGAATCCACATCTCTTGTTTACGATGTCCAAATTGCTTATTCGTCAATCTTATAATTTATCTACCAGATACATGTGGCCAAAGTATAAACAAGAAACGGAATGTGAGATTTTTGTTTACCATCGAATTATGGGGGAACAATGATTCCTTTCGTCCATACATTATCACGGCCTTGATATTTATGCACAACTCTTCTGAACACCCATTCCCTACGACTTTTCAATTTCACAGAATTATTCATTTGCTTGGCCTTCCACGAACAAGAATTCTCAAGCCCCACCTCTCCATATTTAGAAAATAAGTACTTGTATCTGGATACACTTGAACCAAGTAGATATCGAAAAAAAATATTCTCTCGCTGCTTTCTATTTGTGTATTATTTTATGCGTTCGTCGCCTTCCTCACTTTTTCTCCTTGCGCTCCATCACACTATTTGTCACCCATTCACAATTCCAATCCGCGTCAATTTATTGGCTCTACAAGCTTAAAGCAAATTACACAGCGCGAGTCGAGAAGTCCCCGAAAAAAGCAACAACAATTCTTTTAAGAAAACAATCAATACACTACTCAACACTATACACACAGCCACACAAACATATGTATGTATAGGAATTTTCAAGAAGAGCTGAGATACTAAACACAAATGGAAGGATTTCGAGCTGAAAATCTCTGCACAGAAATTGAATAAAAAAAAGTCATCAAAACAGAAAAAAGTTAAACACACACACATAGAAATTGCAAAGCAAATGGCACTGCGATCCGGCCCGGGATGTGAAAGATGGATTTGGAGATGGAAATGGAAATGGCGGGCGGTGTTCGGTGTACTTAAGCCAGTAGCTAGAATCCCTGAACATACACATTTAACGATTTGCAATGGTGGAATAGTGAAGAAAATAAATTTCAATATCACCACCTGAGCCACCTCTGAGCATCTTATCCGAGCCGAGAAAAACCTTTTCCCTAACATCTTCGTAATGTCTGTTCAACCACCACCATGTCGCCACTGCTATCATCAATGCTACCGTCGTAGTCACCACCCAAACCTAAGAATTCTTATTTAAAAGACCTTTTTAGACTTGTTCCTGCTTACAAAGCTTCAACACACAAGTCTCGTGCGGTTAGTGGTAAAGTGAGGCAAACGAAAGGGGTGGCAATAGAGAAGGATTCGTAAATTGCTTTCAATATTTTTGAAAAATCTTCTCTTTTTTTCGTACAAATTGTCAGCAATGAACCTGCGGGCCGATTACTTTGTTACACACTTTGGGGTGGTGATTTGGTTGGGTAAAGCATTTGGTGGCTTTATTCAGCGATGATGGGGGGGAGGGGAGAGGGGCTATACTTTTAAGTAAGGCAATGATTCTTATACCCTCTTTCATTAATACGCGAAGTAAGATAGCTTATAAAATTCGTATCAGGCCCGGTCCGGCTGTCATTGAGGTGATTCAAGGTATACCCTTTCTACTTTTTCAGTAGTATAGAATGCATTTGCTGTCCGTTTGCTAAGTTCATTCAACATATGCTCTTGCCTAGTGTAAAAACCCAATATGTGGCAAATGTAGGAATTGAGGTAAAGCTAAGAAACCAAAGGAAAATAAAGATTTCCTGCGTATATTTCCCAGAGAATATTCTAGGAGATAGTACACAGGATGAAAAAGGCAAAAATTCAAATATTTGATTTTAGGAAACTTTTAAGCATTAGAAGTGTCTTTTTAATGTGAGGAGATCTCAACTGAAGACATAGGAATTGGGGTTCCATCAGAGCAAATTCCTGGGGAAATGTATTGTCTGACCTTCATGTACCCCCCCCTGTGGGTTAGGGGACAACACATTCAAGCGGGAATACCTGCAAACAAGGTGCATAAAATCATAATGCCACTGAAAATGTCAAATTCATCCTCCTGCGATTGTACTACGAGTAGACTTTTGAAAAATATATCTTTCCTTATTGCTGATATACTATGCTGTGATTTTCTTTACTATTCAAGAAGGTATTTTTCCTGATTCGCTTAAGACTGCAATAGAAATCCCATTACACAAAAATGGGGATACTACTATTTTAAACAATCACTGCGCCATTTGTTTTTCTAAGGTGTTGAAATGCACAACTCTTTTAAACAATTGTTATTTTATTTTACTGTTTTGTCTATACAAAATGTGATTAATTAACGGCGAGGATGTGCCACGATGACGACCAGAGAAAAAAGACACAAGACAAAACCTTTAGGCGGAAAAACCGGAAAACAAAAGTTGAGATTTTTTTTTTTTTTTGGAATTTGCACGTGTGAAAGGGGTTATGAATACCCTTATACAAATTTTTAGGACGCGGGCGTTTTGAGGAAAGGGGAAGAGACAGAGAGAAAGACAGATTGGTGTAGTTGGTTTGAAATTCAGCTGGTATTAAGTTTCAGTGAACTCCAAGGGTGTCTGTCCAGATAACTGGGGAGCTTGTTTTTTTTTTTATTTACTTTTGTCGTTGCTCACGATCCACAGTATTTTTTTCCGTCCTCCTGATGTCATCATCACGATCAAGTTGCATTTTAGCCATATGACCGCCCTACTGCCAGTGTTATGCCTTCGCAGTAGAGTTGACATAAGCTTTCGCAATTGATCGACTTTTTATTTATTTCATGCGAAATAAATAGATGATTATTGACATCAGGATTCGAACGGTGAACCGGTAGCGTGACAAGCGATGGTGTTACCACCACACCACGGCCACCCGATGGCGCTCAATAATAGCGCAGATTAACTCTTTGTTTGTCTTAGGCTCCTTTCATATGATCATGACATAAGGTTTCGAACGAGGTTTTGAAACAGAATGTTATCGTTCTTAGATAAAAGACAATTTTTCAGTGATTTACAGTATAGTTTTAGACGTGGTAAATCTACGGAAAACGCCTTGCTAAAACTGTGTGGCGAAATATTATATACAGCAGTGTAAATGTAAATGAATCTCCTGCCGCTGTATTTAGCGATATTACTAAAGCTTTCGATATGTTTCATCATGTGCTTTTACTCAGAATGTAGGCTTCAGAGGATCTACGTATTATTGGCTTGATTCTTATTTAAGCAATCGTAAACAGAGGGTAAGGATTAAATCTTGTTTGAGTTCTGTGTGCTGCACTAATATAGGTGTCCGCCAAGGATGCGTTCTAAGCCCTATATTATTTGTATCTGCGTGAACTCCTTATTCGTTCTAGGCAAAATTACAGCAGTTGGCTATGATACTGCGCTATCTTACTCCAGTAACAACCATCTTAATTTGTATGCAGATGTCAATTTTGACCTTGAAACTCTTATGGTTTCAGATTTCACAAACTATCTATCAGCGCTAAGACGAAGTTCATGTTATTTAACGCCATGGGTACAAATTGTGAAGATATGTTTTTGCGGTATCATTCACCTATGTAGTTGCTCAAGATTTCGTCTTAATAATGCCTGTTGCCATGATCAGTGTTTAACCACTTTTGATGATAATGCGAGTTGTTCAGATCATTGCTTCGTTGTTGAACGTATTGGGAGTTTCAAGTATTTAGGTATTATTTTGTATAACAAGCTCAGTTGGAAAAGTCACAAGTCCCACTTGAAGCAATATCTTAATGCAGTAGTCACGTAAGTTTATCAGCTCAGCCTTTACTGTGATTCGGAAATTTTTAGATTGGTGTATAATGGTCTGTTTAAATATAAACTTCAGTACGGAATTTCGAGTTGGGATGGTACACACTTGGTTATATCTTATATCCCAGCGCATTCAAATTATAGTCGACATACAATCCAGATAGTATAGATATGCACATTGTACGAGTATATAGGTATATAGACCGATAGACAGACAAAAACACCTACAGACAAATATGGCTACATCGACGTTGTCCCTTATAACTGTAAATAGTTCCACTATTTCAATTTACCCTATGCGAATTCGTGGCTTGAGCAGAGTGTGGTTTAAAATGAAAACCCGGACATCCATTTCCATTTTTGTTGACTGCGATGATTC
Source organism: Pocota personata (assembly GCA_963082735.1). Taxonomy (NCBI): domain Eukaryota; kingdom Metazoa; phylum Arthropoda; class Insecta; order Diptera; family Syrphidae; genus Pocota; species Pocota personata. Next base: position 8,200,923 of record OY720433.1, read on the forward strand.
ACCTTTTAGTCCTTCGTAGTATCTTTGCATGTTAATGTTTCGACGGATAAGCGTGTGTGTGCAGTGGTAATGCGAACGTCAACAACAAAGTGTGTTTTGACATTTAGCGTAAAAGTAGGAGCAAGAACAGAAAAAAAGCATATTTTATTCCCTAGTCGATATTATTTCCATTGTAACGCTTTCACAAGTTGCCACCAGTTTTTATAGCTCATATTAGTAGTACGAGTAGATCGCAATCTTTAACTCATCTAAGGCACAAGCAATTTGACCCATTATTCAAGGACACTATAGTACACTCCCATTTCAAAGTTATTTTCAAGCGCAATTAAATAAAAGTCAAGACAAAGTAAAGTCCCTTACAACTCAGTGTGGAATTTTCCGCCTATTTGAATGGTTTCATTATCCAAAAGTGCATGAAGGTGTATACCTCTTCGGCTCAGATAAAAATACATGCAACACGCAACATCTATTTGTGGAGAGCCTGAAGTCAAATCGAATTGTTCTGTACTTACATAAATACGAAGGACGAAAACCAGATAAGAATCTGTACCATGACGAAGAACGGACGAACCTTGTGCATTAACAAATTGTGTAAACACTAAATAATATATACATTTATGTTATGTGTATATTTTATCATCAAGTTTATGTGCACAAAGTGAATAGTTTGCTGTTACTGCGTGATGAAAAGTCAGAAGTGATGGTAGCGGTTTGTCTATCACACTTAGCCATCTCCGACACAGTGCCAACTGAACTGAGTGATTTTTACACAAAATATTTAATGAGAAAATAAAAAATAAAATAAATATTGGCAAGCGACAGGACTTTTGTTACCACACGATAGCTGTGACATGCGAAAAGATTTTCATTATCGAAAAACACACACATGCTTATGTGTTTAAGTGGCAATCCTTGATAACCTCAGAGAAGCCAAACAAGCCAACTTGACCTATAGCCCTTTTATACATTATCTCTGTGTATGATCTAGTCACCTGGGGTAAGACCATATTCACTTCATACATATAGATATATGGAAAACCATTTGATATAATATTTGATCGAATACAAATGATGAAGGATCTGTGAATGAATTCTATTGTATAGGGCGATTAATGAATGAATTCTATTGTATAGACAGATTAATATTTCTAAACAGCTTAGAAATATTTATAAACAAGCACCAAATATAGTTTATGTACCAAATTAATTATAATATATTTTTCTACATAAATATTTTTGGGCTCAAAAATATAGATGATTTTTGGGCACCAAAGTAATAATAATCGAAATAAAAAGCGTCATGACTTATATGTATGTATGTGCGTGAAGTTACTTTTCATGTCTTGGCAAGTTTTACGCGAATTTTTGTTCGACATTATTTGATTACATGTTTTTTGCATACCCTATTTAGGGTATATTGATAACGTATGTATATATTTATGATTAGAATCGATGATGTCATTATCCTTGGGGATTTCAATCTTCCATATCTCCAATGGGTTCAGTCTGAGGATGAGCCTCATTTTGTCCCTTCAAATGCAACCTCAGACGAAGAAGTCCTTTTCACAGATTGTCTCTCCAACTCTGGCCTCCATCAAATCAGTGGTATAACTAATTGCCTTGGCAGACAACTTGACCTTATCTTCTCATCTGATGCTGATAATTGTATTGTAACAGCAAGTAACCATATTCTCTCTACTTTACCATCCACCCATCTTTCTTTCATTTTCCTACGGTGACTTAAATTCTAATATTCATACTCAGAACTCATATAGCTTTAATTTTCAGAAAGCTGACTTCGCCAAACTTAACAACGTGCTCAGTAATGCTAATTTTAACTACACACACGCTGCTGTGGATACTGCTCTTGCATCTATCTATACTGTAATTTTCGATTGTTTTCTGCAAGCTGTTCCCTACTTGCTCCAAAAAAATTGTTCTTCATCCCCACCCTGGTATAACAAACAATTGCGCTCACTTCGTAACAAGAGGAATAAACTTTGGAGAGCATACCTGAAATCCCGTTCTGGCTATGATTACACCATCTATCAGCACACACATACACACTTCGCCTAACTATGCGAAGCTCTCTATCAGGATTACCTTGACCGAATGCAATCCAGTCTTATCACGGATCCAAAGCGTTTTTATCATTTCATAAATGCCAAACGAAAATCTGATAGTTATCCATCTACCCTTAAACTCGCCAACACTTTTATGTCAGACCCTAAAATTGTCGCAAACTTATTCGCTTACGTTTTTAGTCAGTCGTTTACCGACCGCATCCTCGAACCAGACCATGATTACTTCTTTTATATGTACAATTGCGCCCAAACGTCATTAGTTTCGGTTGATATCACTTCGTTACTTGTCGCAGAGAAGATTAATAAACTTAAAGATGACTACTCTCCTGGTCCTGACGGGTTGCCCGCAATTGTTCTAAAAAATGCGTGACCCACTTGGCCCAACCGTTGACTTCCCTTTTTCTTATGTCCATTTCCCAAGGATCTTTCCCGTTTCTTTGGAAGAACTCATTCATTATCCCTATTCACAAGAAAGGTCCAAAAAACGAAATTTCCAACTATCGACCTATCGCGAAACTATCATGATCGACAACCACCAACTTAACTGAATTCGTTTATCAGGCGCTGTGTGCATTCGAAGATGGCAACGAAATTGATGTTATTACCACTGACTTCAGTAAAGCATTTGATAAAATCTCGCCCCAAATTATTATTCTTAAGTTTAAAGCTCTTGGTTTTCAACCCGGTTTTATCAATTGGATCAAATCTTACTTGGAAGGTCGACAGCGCGAGGTTATATTTAGATCTTCTGTCTCTAACCCTATTAAGGCCACTTCGGGTGTCCCTCAAGGCAGTCACCTTGGTCCTTTAATTTTCGTCCTGACCATCAATGACGTCGACTGCATTATCAAAGACTCGTATCTCTCTGTCTCAGCTAATTACTGGTCACATTGATTGCCCCGCGCTCCTTGAACTAGTCTCATTTAATACCAATCCCCGTAACCTAAGGTCCATTCCCCTCTTCCGTCTCACTTATCATCGCACCAATTATGCTTATAACGCACCACTGTCCAGAATGTTGCGTTTGGCTAACAATATGGAAAACACCTTTGACTTCCACCGCAGCAGAACTACCCTTCGAAACAATCTTCAGCATCGCCTCAATTCCACCTAGCCAAGTATTGATTTGGCCAACACCCCCTCCTTTTAACCCCCTCTACCTCCTACCTAGTTTTAAGTTTAGTTTGTTTAAGTTTTCTTGTGCTTGTATTAAGCTAATAAAAATACCTGTAGAGCCGGCGTCAATCAATGATTAGAATCAAAAGTTTTGTCGATCTAGCCATGTCAGTCCGTTTGTGTGTCACCACCTTTTGGCCTTAAATTTTGAGTTAGGAACATGCAATTTTACATACAAATTAACTTTTTAGAATTCGAAGCAATACAAGTGTAGACATTTTTTAAATCCGTCCACAGACTTCAGAAAATTACGTTTCTTTCAATATTTTTACTACAAACGGAAAAATATTATATTTGCAAAATAAATAGACGTTGACTTTATGCATGCAGTATACAGAGGCATTCCTACTTTTGGGAGCGATTTCTTCGAAAAATCATGTACGAGTATTGCTTTCTCAAAGGTGAATAAATTTTATTGCTTAAATATTATTGTGAATATCTTTTCAGAATCCGTGAACTACAGTTACATATTGTGATGGCTACACGTACTTTCTCCAAGAAAACAGTTTTCCTCATAAAATCTCTTAAAAATCGCAGAAATATCCCCCGAGTAGGAAGATGTCATTGCATTTATATTAAAAAGTTCACAATGCCACACTCACTTCATTTGGGATGGGTTAAAAGAAGTGGAGGTTCATATACGACCAATTTCAGACGAATTGTGACTTTACTGTATGTTTTTCATTTTAGTTTACTAGGTAAAAGACGTATTTGTTGCGATGTTGTAATTACAGTTCGTAAAATATGCGTGTAGTTATTCATTTGGTGCGTTAGGATTTTAATTGTAAATAAAATAAAAAAAGTATTAAAGATTTCAATTAAAATTTTGTTTACTGTTTTAAATTTTGAACTATGCCATTATATATGAAATAAAACACCAGTTAAATGGCCGCCACGGGGGTTTTTGCAAACCTCGATTATTGCGGCTATAACTTCACGGCTGTTGGTTTTTAGGTAATCCAAAGTTTGAGAATTGCCTGCGTAGGCACTATAATAAATTCTTAAATGATTAAATTTGAATTTTAATTTCAGTTTTGAGAGAAGAATTGTTGTATACCTAATACCATATTTACTTGTATGTATATACTGTCATATAACCAACATACTTGCAAAAGACAGAAAAAGAATACACTTGTAACAAAGCATCAATTCAGTCATTAAATATAGCTGGAAGTATTAACACTGTGCTCTGCCTTTAAAATACAAACTTATATAGCCTTTACAGTGGGGACAACAACACAACGTCTAAAGCTGCATAAAGCAACAAGATGAAAGGAAGAAGTAAACACGGACCATCAAACAAAGACAACGGACAGAACCGAGCTGGTAAATTTAATTATTGTCATAATTAAGGACATTGGGCCAGAAAATGCTTCAAGCGAAAGAAAGACCAACAATATAAGCAAGAGCATGAAGATCGATAGAGCAAAAGTGATCGACAATCCCTCGTGATTTAGAAGGAAATAAACAGAAGCCAAGTTGACCCACAAGCGTCATCAGCTGTAAATAAGTCGTACTTATTCATCCTTCAATCAGCGAAGTATCACAGAAAAATCAAGAATGTGTAGTACGCATACTCAGGTGCCACAGATCACATGTCATTCCAGATGGAGTGGATCAACAACTTTGTGACATTTTTGGTGGAAACATGTGAGGTGCGGGTTGGAGACGGTCCAAAACTCTCGGTGAAAGGAATGAGTGATATTGAAGTGCATGTGAGGAACTCAAAATTACCTAGTCCTGTTCGTACAGGACTTGGACGAAATTTGTATCTATTTCTAGATTCATTGAGAAAGGTATGCAAGTCATTTTGGAAGAAGGAGCTCAACACATCAGTTTTATAATAGGAAGCATCATCATTGCTGATAGAGTTCGAGACAACAGGCTCTACAAGGTGCATTCAGGGCCAGTCAAGACTACATAATTGAACGTAGCACCATCAGGGTCGCTTATGTTGTGGCATGAAAGTTGAAGTCACGTAAATTTTAAGACCTTTCAAGAAATGGAAAACAGGGGAGTTGTTTTTGACCTAAAAAAAAAAAAAAAAACCTATCAGATGATAATAAGATGAGTATGTGAACAAAGTTTAATTTCACCAAACGAGCTTTTATAGCGTTACACCAGCCCTACAAATTATAATTTATTTTTTTAAAACTAATATTATTTTTGAATCTAAATTAAAAACACTTCGATATGAGTGTAATGATCAAATCATTCAGGCCTCGTACAATACTAAAACAACTACCAACAATATCATCACATCTTCCTCCATCACAACAACATGCAATTCTACGTTTACTAATCAAGTCACAAACACTACACATCAACAACACAATTCAAATTCTCCAACAAAAAAATAAAATAAAAATATGTAGTATTGCACAGTTGTATATGCTGCGAAACATGTACCATCTCGCTGACCAGGAAGAAATTAAAAACAACTTGCCATTCTAGACGACGTTAGAAACATACACAATATATTGCAAAGTAAAACCAAACTATCTCTACCACTTTTCTCCATAGAACTCGAAAACAGCGAAAACAATAAAAATATGTATAATTATTATTATATAGTATTACATACCTGTTTCACTCCAAAGTACCTTTCGAAACTCCTCACCAAAAAAGAGTCATCCCCCAATGTGCGAATTGCTAGAACTACTGGCATACCAAAAATGAATGCGCAGAGGAACTACTCGTAGCTTGCGTAAAATGTGCAGGTAAACATAAGATAATTGAGTGCGCACTTGGACCGAACAGCAACAGCGTAAAATGTGCTCTATGTAGAGCAAATCACACAGCAAACTATAAGTGCCAAGATTTCCTGCCATACGGAAAATAGTACTCACGACAAACAACGATGATCCCCTTCCAGAAATATATGAAACAGCAATAAATGCTCCTCCAACTTTTGCACAGATTGCAGCAAACATTATAACAGCAAAGAATACAATAGCAAATTATATGAGCCCAACTAAACAAAGTACAAATGACCAAGCCCAAACTAGCACAGCAAACACGATCTTACAGACCTAAAATAATAATGATGAATATATTCACTTTACTAATGACAAAAATAAATGGATAAGCACAGTAAGAAGTTGAAAATTGTCATATGGAACGCTAACGGCCTAATTCCGCATGCGCTAGAACAGTTTATTAAAGATAATTCTGTTAAAATTGTTCTAATATCCAAAATACACTTCACGAACAACAGCTACCTCGAAATTCCAAAGAACAGCATTCGCTATACAAATCAGCCTAGTGAACGTGCCCGCGGTAGTGCGGCAATCATACTCGCAATAAGACAGGCAATTAACTACGTACAAAAGGGAACACATTCAATCGACGACAATCCAATTAAACGACACACAAGGACCACTTATAATATTTGACACTATAAAAATGCCGGACCTCATAGACTTTTGTATAATTAAAAACATTAACCCAAGCTATTTGCAGATACTCGTAAAATCGTGCCCTGAACTATCTTTTGATCACTCACATATTATAATCAAATTCCGAACAACTCCAAGATTCTAAGTTCCCGAAATCAAGCTATCAGTGGCGTGGGGTGAAATTTCAAGAGAGGGAAGCCGAAAAAATTTTAAGTAAAATGTTTTATTCAAGACTTACCATTTTGATGCTTATTCGAAACAAAGACTTAAGATATGCAATCTAAGCCACCTTTATTATACTTTAAGTCATTGGAATTTACGTAGACAATGAGTTCATTGCATAAAAAAAGTGGCTTCGAAAAAAAGAAATTAAAAACTATAAATTAAAAAAAATAAAAAGACGTTCTGGGCAGAATAATCTATATAAGTTATTGATAACTCGGAGCATTGTTAAATATAAAAAATTTAGCAATTACAATTATGTACTACCTATTTGTACTCTAAAGCTATCCTACGATTCTTTTTTACGAATTCTCCTAAAGCTCTTTCATAAAAATTTGAGTTATTTTTAATTTCTAAAAGAAGGTGCTTTTCGATAGATAAAAGTGCCAGGTCTGAGAGTCTTTCTTCTTTGTGGGAATTTCTTAAGTGTGGACTATTTTTAAAGTCGAAAAAGATCTTTCGACAGAGGCCACAGTCAAAGGCAGGGTTAAAAAGATTTCACACAATGTTAGAGTTTGAGAAAAAGTATCTCTAAGCATTTCCGTATTAAAAAGTTGAAAAACCTCAAGCTTTTTAAGTGAAGGGGTAGTGTATAAAATGTTGAGTTCCTTTTTTTGAAGTAGTGAAATTAAAAATACCAGGAAATAGGGTAATTAAAGAAGATATTTTGTAATCCGGCATTGAATTAGAAAAATATCCATATTTTGATTTGTTTAATAAATCAAAGAAAATATATGAACTAAATGAACTATGCCTATTCTTAATCTGACTTGTAACATTATCTATAATTGCTACAAAAATTCGTATATAATTTGTATTTGAATCAATATTAAGTAGTCGGCGCTTGCGTGGAGGTTCTGAGCAGTTACTTACGCTCTCAAATGAGTTTAAAAATTCAGAATGAATCCATGACTCAAAACCCTCGATCTCTTGCTTCGCAAGCTCTATGTCTTCTCTGCAATTGAATAAGACGTTCACTATACGCGAATGATATTTAAATTTTGAATATGTTTTTTGGAAGAATTAATAAAATTGTTTATATCAAAGAAACCTGTGTGACTCCAAACACTAGGAGAATTAGAAAAAAGAAGACAAAGAAAACAAAACATTTAATTTAATTTGCAACTGCCAGCCAGCCATGGATTCTTTTTGAAAAAAGACTCATGAAAATGTTTCTGATACCCATCTTTTCGCGTATAATCAATTTTTATTGATGGTCTCGAGCGACCTAGTTTCATAACTTTTTTTTTTTTTTTACAAAAAAGAAACCCTTTTAGAAGAAAATCAGTTAAACAACACTCAAAATTAAGTAGAGATATCTTGTCTAAGAATAATAAGAATGTTCAATGGGGCACTTCTTGAGTAGATTTATAATTACTTACTTGGTATATAGCTAATAACTATTCACTTAGCTCACTCACTATTTTATAATAATTTAATAATTTAAAACACTAACTTAATACCAATATGCAATTGCTAAATCAAATTTGCAAAAGAAATACCCAACAAGTAAGAAAAATCTCAAACGCCGTTCGAACTACTACATCACCCAATAACTCGATTTTCGTCGGCTTATTTTGTTGCCTACAATAAAAAAAAACTCCCTCGAACTAAAACCTTTCTCCTCCATCAATGTTCATCCACAAAAGCCGAGAAATCTCGGGTTATTTTCCTCATAAGCGAATGTATGTTAGACAAAGAAATCGCAAATAAACTTCTACTATATGCCAGAAAGGAATAGAGTTGAAAGTTCGTACTGTGAAGAAATGAATGCATAAGCCGGAAAATGAACGGCTTTTCAAAAAAATTCATTGCACGCTCTTTCGCTAGAGGAGTTCATACTTGTATCGCCTATGTGTGCGAGTTTATATATGAGTAAAAATGAATAAACAACCGAAGTGGTCGCAGCATTTCATCTTCGAGTGTGTATAAAGTTATGATTTATGAATGAAAAATGGTTTGATGAACAAATAATTGAATGTAATGGTTGGCAAGTGGCAAAATAAAAATGTTTGATATTTGAAAAGGGAAGCCGGAAGGAACCGGCTTGTATGGACGCCACGCCACTGCAAGCTATATACTCGTAAGACAGACTGGACTATGTATCGCGAAGTTATTGACAAGAGAATAGAATTCCAAGTCCTACTTAAAATAACAGATGAGCTTGAAGGTGCTATTGTCCACCCAAATGACATAATCCAATTAGCAGTAACAAAGCTCACTCCAGAGTTGAAAATTAAAGAATTCAACCACACCAGAATTCGACTACATACCAAAATACAATCAGACTAAAAATCAAAGAAAAACAAAAACTGTGGGAAATATGGAAAGTAGCCAGATCCCCACTTAGACAAAACTAAATAAATCAACCAAAGAAATAAAAGAACACAATTACCCTACGAGTACGAGTATAAGGCAATCAAATAGCTAAGGAACATTTTTAACGCAATACTTAGTTTAAAATATTTCATGAAAGTTTGGAAAGTTTCGAAAATAACTGCTATACCAAAATCAGGCAAGGACTCTACGAGGTCAACATCGAATAGACCGATAAACATCTTACTTACCGATAATATAGTACATACGAGTAGGGTGACAAACAACATTTTGAACGACTTGGATGAGCAAAATTGTGTGGCAGTTTACCTAGACGTTGCTAAAGCATTCGATAGCGTATGGCATAAAGGACTCTTATATAAGACAAAATTCATGCTTCCAGACTACTACTTCCAAATCAAAAGTATTTTTTTTATTTTATAATTTGCGTGCGCCAAAAGGAATATGAATACCTTTATACTGTTACAGGGCACGGGCGTTTAGGAAAAAGGCGAAGAGGAACAGAGGAGAAGCCTGTGCACGTTGGCTTTAAATGTTTGAAGGTTGTAGTGATGGGGAAATACAGAGCTTGGTAGATCATTCCACAATCGTGTCGTTCGGCTTATAAACGAATCCCTATATTTAACAGTACGACCGAAGTTAGGCTTTAGGGTGAACTGATGTGCATTTGAAGCATGTCGCGTATTGCGGGTGAAATTTTGAAAGGGAGGAATGCAACTGGCTATTTCGCTGGAGCATTTTTTATGGAAAAAACGATAAAATAGTGAGAGACACGAGACATTTCTCCCATGTTCAAGTGAATGTATGAAATTCACAATGTCTCTATCACCTATAAGCTTTAACGCGCGATTCTGTATCCTGTCTAGAATGTGCAGAACGGTCTTGTGTGCACCAGACCAGATATGGGCGTTATATTACAGCTTAGGCGGATAAATGCCTTATAAATTATATGTGATCGTTCCATCGAAGATGATTATTAATACACATACCGAGAATGGCAAGTCTTTCGGTTTCAATGATGCAAATACCATCCACGGACAATGGTTGAGGGTTTTGGTTTCGCTTGAGAAACAGAAGACAGCATTGTGTTTTTAAAGCATTAAATTCCACTCTGTTGGTTGAACCTCATTTCAACGATAGATACTTTTATGTGCAGCTCAACGGTGGATTTTCAAATATAAACCAAATAGACGCAGGCAGTGTTCTTCATATCTTTTATGTACCGCGGACATACCTAATATAAGACAATAAAATTAAATGATAACAACATTTGCGGACGACACTGTAATTCTGTCTTCACATACTCGTACTTGCTTAGAATAGGCTACAGACCAACTTCTGGAAATACTAGACAAAATAGTGGACTGGTTCAACAAATGGGGAATACAAATAAATGAAGAAAAATTAGTTCAAGTAAATTACACTACGAAAAGAAAATTCACTGTCCAAGCCCAATCACTTAAACAAAATACTCGTACAATCACTTAAACAAAATACTCGTACATCACGTAATCCAGAAACGAAACCAAGTCAAAAACAAATTTAGACAAATAAAGAAAGGGATCAACCTATAAAAAAACAACAAACTATTAATCTCCAAGACCATAATAAAACCAATTTGAACATATATAATATAAAGAGGAAGTGTAAGCCATTACACAAAGCCTTCAAAATAAAATCCTCCAGACTATTATAAACGTATGTACCTAACGAAAATATATGTACATCGTGATTTTGACATGCCAATAATCAATGAGAAAATCAAAAATCTCAGCGCAAAACATCTGAGAAGTCTGTCCATCCATTCAAACAACAACCTGCGAATTTTACCTCTACCACCAGAAGACGAGAAAAGATATGCAAACCCATAGATCTCCATCGAAGATAAATCAACTATGTACAGTGCAAAAGTCTGCGTAGAGTGTACGAATACAGTTAAAAGCCTTTTAAAGTTATAAAAACAACAAAATAAAAGATAAATCCATTTGAAAGTAAAAAGGGTACTTTAATCACAATAATACGAAAATAACAGAATTGAATTTCTTCCCAAATTGTTTACTAAATAAAAATATAATAAATTCATTTCAGAAATAATGTTTGCAAAAGTCAGTGGTTAAATTATTAATTTTCTAATGTTCAATATTTTGTGGGGTACTCTTTTACATTAATAATCCCTTGTAATCTTCTCGGCATGGATTCTACAAGACTTTTTGTGAGATCCGCGCTAGTTTTTTTGCTGAGTACCTTTTTATTGGTTAAATCGTGTTTTCTTATTATTTTTTCCAACTCTGCCAATAAATTTTCAATGGGGTTTAAGTCGGACGATTGCGATGGAGTTTGAAGAAAGTGGGGGGTGGTATAAGCAATTAATTGTCGAACTTGATAGGCAATATGCTTAGGGTCATTGTCATGTTGAAAGTGGAAACGTCTTCTGAGCTCTATTTTGCAGATTGCTTTTTAGAATATGGAGGTATAAGTTCTTATCCATAATTTCATTTATCAAAACTAACTTCCCCCTGTCGGCTGCCTACATACACAAAATTGTTGGTAATATTTCTTCACAATTTTTTCTCCATGCAAATTTTAGCTCGTCCAACCCACAAATATTAAACTTACTCTCATCAGAGAATATTACTGTCGACCAAAAGTCAAAATCTTTATATAAAGGGTGTCCCAAAATCCGCACAAGAAGTAATTTTGATAGAAAACACAGGTCTTTAAATAAAAAATGTAAATGTTTACAGTATAGGGTTATGTACGAAGTAGCATATCGAGTAAATGGCCTCCACGGCTTTGCTGGCACATGCGCAATACTTTGTCGAAATTTTCCATGACCTTTTTGCATAAATGTGACCGAGTTTCCTTGATACAGCGCTCAATTTGCTTCTTCAAGACGTGGGCGATCGTGGGCTTGTTGGCATAAACATTAGACTTCAAAAAATCCCAAAGAAAAAATCCAACGGCGTTAGAACGCATGACGCAGTGGTCAATTCTGATCACCAAAACGGGAAACTACACGACCAGGAAATGACTCATGGAGTAATTGAATTGTTTCTAGGGCTGTATGGCATGTGGTACCGTCTTGTTGAAATCACATGTCATTCACCTCTTCCAATTTAGGCAAAATAAAGTGGATTATCATGTCGCAATAGCGAGCACCATTAACTGTTATTGCCTGACCAGCTGCATTTTCAAAGAAGAATGGTCCGATGATGCCTCCAGCCCAAAATCCGCGCCAAACAGTGACACGTTGTGGATGCATTTGTTTCCGAACAATCACTAGTGAATTTTCTGAATCCCAAATTTCTACAATTTTGAGTCTCATCGCTGAAGATGATTTTGTTTGAAAAATCAGCATCCACTTGTTGTTCTTCCATAATCCATTCAACGAACTCTCTTCGCTGTGCGTGGTCAGTGGGCTTCAGTTCTTGAGTCAATTGCACTTTGTATGCATGAAGATGCAAATCTTTCGTGAGAATATGTTGTAGAGATCTTCTCGAAATGTCAAATTCTTGACCACGGTGCCGAATTGATGTTCCTGGACTCTCAACAACACTCTCACGAACTGCCTCGATGTTTTGTGTCAAACGACTTGTGTAATTGATCCAGTCTTCCTGAATTTGATGAAGTCAAATCACTATTCCGGTCATATTTTGTATGAAAATTGTGAACTGTAGCTGCCAAACCATCATTATTTTTAAAATATTGATCAATAATGAAAACGCGTTGTTCTTTTGTGTAGCACTCGATTTTTACTAACCCTGAACTGTCAGCTGTCACGCTGTTTGATTTTTCGTTGGCAACACTTTACCGCACAAATGGCGCAAAATTTAAATCTTGCGTGAATTTTGGGACACCTTTTATATAGCTACGTCCTTTACTGACATCGTTGTTGTTAAGTTTTATAGAAAAATCAGTAATTTGTAGTGTACAATTTCGTTTGTCTTCTCTCTCACCTTATTTTATGAAAAGATAATAGATTTTGTTTTCAGAACTGGTGCACAATCAACAACAATTGAACTCTACCATTTAAATAACATCATTAACCTTTGAATAGTCCTCAAGCTACATGCGTCTCTGCTTTGTATTCTTTTAATTTTCTTGAAATAATATTCACCAGCAAACTTTTTGCCAAAGGCGAACGATACGACGATAAATAAGCATCGTACTGCGTAACTGTAATTAAAAAATTAAGCAAAAGAATAGGTAGGTACATAATTACAAATTTAAAATCACAATGATTTAAATGAACAAAGAAAAAAAAAATAACTTTGAATGAAATAAAAGAAAATACACGAAATAAAAGGAGCCAGCAGTTTCAGCAATCTGACGAAAAATAAGAGAAATACCCGTTTTTGAAACTTTTACCGTCTTTCATTACTTTTACCTCTCACGTGCTGGTCCTTTTCACTTAACGTAAACTGTTGCAATTGCACTTTGTCCCATATTTAGCTTAATCCTCTGTCGCACCCCGCTTTCCACCGTAGGACTCAAAATGGAAACCCAAAGTTACTTGAAAAAAAAAAAAAAATTCATCTTGCAGGTGGGTAGGAGTGTGAATCGGTGCGTGAATTGTCTATTCAGCTAACAGGTCAAAGTACTACTTCCTTCAATCGTGTCCTGCATTTCTTTTGCAAAAAGACTATCTACACTCTCAAGATCTAGAATGCAAAATGCAAAAATATTTCTAAAAGGAAGGACACCGACAACTTTTTTTTAATACGATTTGTTAATTGGTTGATAATTGCTACATTTTCTATACCATAGACGTCAAGTTCATGAAGCGAATTTCTTTTCATGAAGTTGCTTTGGTTGCTTTGAGTCATTACTCATCATTATGCTCTCTTCGTATTTGGGATTAAATTTTGTATTCTCTTTTTCCTTAGTTCGCTCTCAATGGCATGCTGTCATCGTCTTTTTGATGATTGTATTTGCATTTTTGGATAGAGTTCTCTGCAAATTTTCAGATGCAAGAACTTGGTATGTAGAAAGCTGAACGAATGGGGAAATGAGATTCCGGTACCAAAACCCTACATATCCTGTAGGCGAAAGAGGAAAACATATTCCAATGATTATATTTCCTGTTGATGATGCATTTGTATAGAATTTTATTTAAAGAAAAGTATTTTTTTGGCAGAATTGTTCCCAACATGACGGATTACCTTCTTGTAAATAATACAATCTTGTCAAACAAAATTGGATTAATTAATCGAAGGACTCAAAAAATTCTTCCGTGAATTTTTCTTTCTGGTTTTCAGGCAGCTATACATACTATACACAAATATGTGTACAAGCTCTAGTATCAATATTATAATAGAAGGGATAATGGGGAAATAGAGGCAATAGATCAATTTATTGGCAGGTTTTATTTGAACCGTCATAAAACACATTTGTTGGCAGGAAGCATTTCCAAGCAAAAATGTGCAACCTTGGTTGGCTGTGCCACCCCCTGGTACCGCCCTTGTATAAAACTAAGTGCCAAAATGCGTATGTGTCCCTCTACCGCCCTTAATTTTCAACCAATTTATTTTTTTTTTTAAATGTAGAAAAAAAGAAGAAAAATACAAAAACATTCAAAAATATTGAAAAAAAAACTTAGACATTTTTGTGTGCGATACCGTTGTGGTACATACAGCTGAGTACAACAAAAAATTGTTTTTAATGCCTGGCGAAGCGGGCGGGGTTTAAACTAATATATACGAGTATATATTTCACGTCCTATTCGTCTCCTTGAATATTGCGTCTGTCAGTTAAACGAAGATATTTTCAGTGTTGAAGACGGACAATAGTGAACAAATTGATATTAAACTCTAGCACATAAAACCCAAGATATTACTATACTCAAGTTTGAATTAATGTCTCAACAAATAGCATTTTGTGACAATAGCCATTTCCAGCTCTACTTATAAGTACTTACAATTAGAAACATCTGCCCCTAACTACACATACTCTTGCAAAGACAATTTTTTTTCCCTGAGGGTCGGTTTTTTTTTCCTTTTTTTTTTTTTTTTTATAGAAGGTGGGAATCTTCAAAAGATACTGTAGAAATAGTCGGTTAAACAGCATGCCGGATTTCTACCGACTAAAAAAACATCCCCTCCTCTCCCCTGTTCACTGCGGTACCGCCATTAAGCATTTCTAGGGGGGGACTTCGGCTTTCCTTGGTTATCATTTTGTATTGGCTGTGTGCTCACATTCTTGTAGAGTTTATTCACTCTGGCGCCTTACTCGTTCAATGTTTCTTAGTTGTACAATGATTTCTTTTGCAAAGTCACTTACAGCACTCCACATCTCCTGTGATTGTGTCATGTATTGCACTATATTCTCGGGGGTTGGTATTTCTCCCAGTTTATTACGAGTACTCAGTGTTTGCCTCTCGGTTTCGAATCGCGGACAGTGGAAGAAGACATGCTCCGCATCTTCCGCAGTTTAGATGCAGTACAGACAAAAGGGCATTAAAGCATTGTCGTGCTTAAATCTGTAAAGATACGATTTCGATTCGATTCACCAGGAGAAGTCCATTGTTTTGACTGTTCCTTGGTTTCTGGTGTGTTGTGGTGAATCCAGGTTTCATCCACGGTTACGAAACGGCGCAAAAACTCAGCCGAATTTTTCTGGAACATCGCCAAACACACCTTTGAAGTTGTCAAACGAATGCGTTTGTTGTCGATTGTGAGCAAACGCGGCACCCATCTTGCGGAAAGCTTTTTCATGTGCAAATATTTATGTAAAATCGAAATCACTGAGCCATGTGATAAGCCTGTAGCCTCTTCAAGCTCGCGTACTTTCACTCGCCGATCGTCCATTATCAAACCATGGATTTTGTCGACCATTTCGTTCGGCATCACTTGTGCTTGAACGACCGCACTGAAATTGAGTAAACCAGTGGTGAATGGTTCCAATCGATGGTGAAGAGTCCCCATGATATTTGTCAAGCTTTTGTTTGGTTTGCGTGATAGTTTTTTCTCGCAAAAAATAGTGTTTAATGAGCACTCGAAATTCACTTTTTTCCATTTTAACGAAAATGCTAGTAGGCGTCTATATAAAATGGCTGCCACAACAAAACTATTTGACAGATCTGTCTGAAAATTTGGGCGTGTTCTTTTGAAAGATGATTCTTGACAAAAAAAAATAAAATTTAAGGTGACGACACAATTTGTGTTAATTTTCAGGGACTTATTGACCCAGCCTCGTATTTGGTTTTGTAAGGTGCAAAATAATACCTTCCTCTTCTAGGAATTCTTTAATCTGAACCGCTTTAAATTCATTGTCTGTAATTATTTTCATTGACTTTCCGAGTTTTGGGAAATGCACTTCTAACTGTATGCTGAACCAAATTTGAAAAATGTGTCAATTATTGTTAGGAAACTTACTTTTCGTATGACATATGTATCTATGTGAATAATCTGATTAATATCTGATTGGGTTGCGGTCATACTTGATTGCTTGATTGCAGACATCACATTGATAGCAGCTTGGCTATCAATGAGTACGGCAATCTTTTGCCTTGGCGTTATATTTGTGTGTAATTTGATCTGGAGACAGGCTTCGCGGATAGCGAGTACTTCCGCCTGGAAAACAATGGTATTATCTGTAAGTCTATAAGATTTTGAGATGTCTAAGGATTCGGAAAACACACCTGCACCAACACTATAGTCCATCTGTGAATCGTCCGTGTAGACTGTTATGCCAAAATCCTTAATCACCGGTTCATCTTACCATTCTGATCTTGTGGGGAATTGTACGTCGAAACGTTTCACAAAGCGTTGGGGATAATGTAATCATGTAGGGGATAATGTAATCTGTTGAGGGCGATACGAGTTCTCTCGGTAGACAGTCCAGTATATTACTACACCTGTAGGGTTTCGCAGTCCAGCACCCAGACTCTCTGAGTCTGATCGTGCTATGTGCTGTAATGCTTGTTATGTGTAGGTCTAAATGTAAAAGATGCAGAAGGACTGGTAGAGAATCTGACGGGGTAGATCGTAGAGCACCTGTAATGGTTATGCATGCTGTTCTTTGTACCTTGTTTAGTTTAGTTATATTATAGACCTTTCTTAGAGACGGCCACCATACTATTGACCCATATGTGAGAATCGGTCGTACCATGGCTGTGTACATCTATAGAGTCAGTTTTGGTTGCAGGCCCCATTTTTTGCCGAATGTTTTGTTACAGGCGTTACTCGTTGTTCTATGTTTAGCTTCCAGTTGAGTTTAGGATCTAGGATAACTCCTAAATACCTAGCACTGGGCGATAGGGAGAGTGCTTGACCATTTAGCCGAGGAAGTTCGAAGTCAGGTAATTTGGTTTTAGTGGTGAAGAGCATCAGTTCAGATTTGCCCAGGTGCTTACCTTACTCAGAGCATTTTCCATAATTTCACTTATCAGAGAGTGTATCATTCCTGACACTAGTATCATCATGTCGTCAGCATACCCGACTACCTTAATTTTTTCTCTGTCTAATGCTACAAGGATTTTATTCATGACCATAAGCAATATTAGAGGTGGAATAACACCGCCTTGAGCTGTTCCCCTGCTGGTTAATTTGGTTATTTCGTTAAGCATAGAAACAATCCAATGACTCAAATAACTTTCTATTCTCAGTTCCGTTAGGGACTATAGAATTGCTTCAGTGTGTACATTATTAATAGCTCCTTCAATGTCTAGAAAGATAGCTAAAATGCATTCTCACTATCTCACTGTCTCTGTCGATCATCCTTTGAGTTATGCATGCTGCGATTTGGAGAGGGATTGTTCTTCTATTTTACTCCGCAGATGGTTGTCCAGGAGCCGCTCGAGAGTCTTCAGTACAAAAGAAGTTAGACTGATTGTTTGAGTTTTCATGACCGCGTCTACCTGCCTTTGGAAGGAAAACCATTCTCACTCGTCTGCATGATTGGGGTACATGGTTATTTAATAAACAGCTCCTGAAGATCGGTGTTAGCCATGGAATTGCTAGGTCTTGCGACTTTTGTAGCATAATGGGCAGAATTTAGTCTAGGCTCGGCGATTTATAAGGACCGAAGCTATTTAAAGCCCAAGAGATTTTTCCCTCTGTAATAATGGGTGTAATGCTTTCCCAGGCGCTAGGTTGTAGGCGCTGAGGGCTGATAGGCTCTGTTCTGTTATATTTGCACCCAGGAAAGGGGGTGTTTATTAGCAGTTCTAAAGATTCTGCAGTTGACTCCGTCCATTCCCCATCTGCCTTCCTCAGGATGGATGGATTGGAGTGTTCTTTCTATAAAATTTTACTGAGTCTTGCAGAGTTCACATTAGATTGACAGGATTCTGTCCATGACTGTTTCTTAGCCATTCTGACAGATTATTTGTATAATCTAAGACAGTATTTATAAGGCTGCCAGTATTTACACCTGTGGCAGATATTGAAGGTCTCTACGGTCAACTTTCTAAGATTAGAGAGTTCTTCATTCCACCAAGGAGGTAATGGCTTTTTGCTATACCTGATCCAATTGACTCAGAAATTGAAGCCAGCATACCATGAATAGCATCGTAACTTCGTTGATTGGGTGTTAGCGAACCACCTAGTTGATGGTGATTTTTCGAACAAAATCATTTTCAGCGTGATTGGGTGGTGCTTCTTCGAAAATTCTCGTTGTGCTGTTGTAATAGTTAATCACGATATGATAACAAATTATTTTTGGCACAAATTGGACGATATTTATGTGGAAGACGTGTGTTTTCAACAAGACGGTGACACCTGCCACATAGCGAGAGAAACAATAAAGTTATTCCATACAAAGTCTCTTTCTCTCTCGTTTTGGCAACCAAAATTAGTTATTAGGTTATGTGAAGCACAAGGTATATGCCAATGACCCCCAAATGATTCCAGAGCTAAAGGATGAGACTCGAACTACTGCAGGATTTCTGCCGAAAAGTAATGGAAAATTTCACCAAAAAGGCGAAAGTCTGCAAGGCCAGCCGTGGCCGCTCTTTGGCCGATATCATTTTTCATTTTTAATGTCAATGTCTCAACATTATTGCAACATACTCATACAAATTCCAGCGGTTTATCCAAAACCAACTTGTTTCATTTCACCCTTAGGTATATAATTATATAATTTTTTCTTTACTATTTTGTTTGTTCAGATATCGATGTTAAAGGGTTAAAGAGATACAAGAGTGTGACAGACACACGAACAAACAGGCGCACTAAAACCAACCAACGCTGAATACAACAAGCAATGTCGTTGACTAACATTAGATGTTGACTTCTCTTTAACTTCTGCTATTCAACTAAACACATCTGCAATAAGCATCACACATGGTACACAGGTCACTTTCAACTCATCAACGTAATTATGTAATGGCAATAGATGGCATGCAGATAGAACCAACTTTATATTTTCTTTAAAGAAATATGAACTTAGGACGAAATCGGTTAACAATTTTCCCATTAGGAGTCACTCTTTACTTAAAACCTCGCACCATCTCTCTGAGATTCTCAGTCTGCCACTTCCATTCCGACAATATTTACACTGCAGGCCAAAAGTTTGAGACCGCCCTCAGTGCTCGAAGGAAAAACAAAATCTAATATCGAAAAAAACACTTTAGTAGAATAATAATCATGCAAAATGAACGGGGAACATACGAGTACATATATAAAACCAAAATAAGAAGACAAATATTTTCATTTTGTTCTTAACATAAAGAAATTTATTAAAAAGAAGAAAAAAATGACTTAAATCGATTTTTCGTAGAAAAAGCCAAATTTAAATTCGATTACTTGGCATTCTAGCTATCAGTTTTTGAATTGTTGCCTGGGGTATATTGATCCAGCAATCCAATAGTATATTCCTCAACGCAGATTCTGATAATGGGCATTGATCTCTGACCCTTCTATCCAGTTCTTCCCACAACAGCTTCAACTTCCCTCTGTTTCAGGTAGTCTTGACAAAGTCTTGACGTATGTTTAGGGCCGTTGTCCTGTTGAAATGCGATTCCTTCGCCAATTAATCATAGTCCAGGGGTCACAGCGTTTTCTTCCAATATTGTTTTGTATGCCTCCTTATTAATTTTTCCAATCACTAGACCTAGATCCCACACTTCACTTGAAGAGAAACATCCCCAGATCATAACAGAACCGTCTCCATACTTGACGATAGGAACCACACAGCCTGGTGGTGGCATCTTTTGTGCAGCGCTGAGTGGAATGAAAACTCTCCGTTTCGGGCTAAAACATCGATCTTGGATTCATCGCTCCATAAAACTCTGTTGAAATCTTCTTCCGTCCAGTCCTTTGTTTATGCTTTTTGGCCCATTTTAACCTTTTCTGCTTGTTTTGTTGTCGCAGCAGGGGTTTTCGAACAGCAACTCGCCCAGCATGTTTGAATCTTCGATTGACCGTTGTCAACGACAGCGGTTTATTCCGGGTACTGTTTTTCATCTACTTCGTTTGCTTATTGTGACTATTAGCCGATCCTCGTGTTTAGTTGTAGCTCTAGGCCGTCCTGACCATGATTTATCCTCAAGACATCCGGATTGAGCTTGCCGTTCAATGGTACGTTGAGTGCAGTACCTTGATACCTTCAACTGCGAAGCAACTTCTCGCTACGATTTGCTTTCTTTAAGAAGCGTGGTGATTGCAGATCGTTTCTCGATTGTGGTTTTCGTGACTATTCCCATTTTTAACGTGTTGTTTACTCAAGGCGTGGAGAATCTCAAATAAAATCTTATGACTTCAAAGTGTGGCTTTTATGTAAGACCCAAGTCGACAAATTTTGACATTTGAGAACCCTTTTGATGTAAGGAGTAATACGAGTAAACAAGTGCTGAATCAATAACCAAAAGTAATAAAATTTAATAATTATGAAAAATCTAAACACTTCTCAATAAACCACAAAAGCGGTTTTCCCACATTTGTAAACAAAACGCCCACTGTTCAAAAACGTGGGTGTAAAATCCGACTTTTATTATCTGAATGTGTTCGGTATTGCGCAGGTAGAAAATTAAGAAAAAAACCCTATGTAATTCATAAAATTCAATCTTCATGCATGAATGCAGTCAGTTGTATAGGTAGGCCACAGACTTTTGGACTGCAGTGTACCTACCGCAAAACTATGTGACAATTCTAGGTCAAACGTGTGTTATAGAAATGGATTTTTAAATGCATAGTCGACTCACAAATTCATTCCTTATGACACCCCATCTGTGTGATGTTTGACATGGCAAAGCACTAACTAATACATTTCCAAATGTATGAAATATGCCGTGACACAAAGAAAGAGAGAGAATCTTCTTCTCCACTTGACGTTCAGTCATTGAAAAGAAACAGTAAATAGAAATGAAATAAAAATGTCAAATTGAACGTGTACGGGAAATTTGCTCTTGAAAATATGATGAGGTCTTCTGGGACATGCACAGTGCAAAAGGGAAATAGTACAGCCAAATTAAACTCCTTACTGCATTATTTTGATTACAAAGTGCATACGTATGGCTAGCAATTCTCTGCTCATCTATCTGGCGAAGAGCTTGCTGCCCCTCATTTTACCACCCACACATACATTTCCTCTTGTCTTATTCTATAAGAGATGCTATCCATTATTTTCAGATGTTCTAAGACATACATGCTTGCGTCACGTGTTCAGTTTCATTTCCTTTTTTCCCAAAAGACTTTGTCTATAACATACACTTCAATAATTTTTACATCACCTCCTCGCCTGGTTCTCTCGTATCATAATCACCGTCATCATCAGATGCAGCTGCAGCAGGTCACGTTAGGTTTTCTCAGCACCCATCACACCCACTAACCCATCGTTGTCATCTTTGTTACCATGGTGGTGGTGCTGTTCTGTCAGAATGTGGCGCGTACTGACGAGAAAAAACCTTGTTTTCTTTTACTTTCTACTATTACTATCATCATCATCATCATCATCATCATTATCATCACCAATACCCACCTACCCACCTCCAAGACGTTGAGACACTTTACAGCGCACAATACCTTGTGCTTTACAGTCGAATTTTCTTCGTTCGTCCTTCCATGACAAAAGCGCTCTTTTAATCCTCTATAATCCAAATCTTTGGAACGAGGAATTGCCAAGTGCATAAAAATATTATACGAAGGAAAATAAGATACGAAAGAAGCAAATCCAAAAAAATATCCTTCCTTCTTCGGAATCCGGTGGGTGACAAGACAAGGCGAGCCAGCGGCTTGGGGTAAGCTGCTTGCTTGAATTGCAAGACAACTGAACTGTGCACTTGTTTGATCAGATCAAGATAAGCGAATAAGGACTCTTTGCTGGCAAGGACTCGTACACTCCATGGATGATGTTAGATTAGATTAATGAGGAAGGTGTTTTGCACTATTGGTATCATAAAGTATTACTTCCACGCCACTGATGAAGTTACTGCTAGGAGTTGGAGAGATTCCTTTTCTTTCTTAATTGCTAATTCAATAGAGCCTTCATTCTTTTTGTTTTTGCATCTATATATATATATTCACGCGTGATTTAGTTTGCCTCTATCTCTATATCGAGTCTCCTTCAGCATAATCTCACACAATCAGGACATTTAATACGTTTCTAGCGTAGGGTTTTGTCAAGTCTCTTTCAAATGCAAATGCAATAAATCCTGGGAATGTAGGAATCCACAACAGTATGCCAGGATTTATGTGCATAAACATATTGAGGGAGAGTGAGAACATGAACGGAGGAATAAATCCATCCCTTCCAATGGGTTTTCTATAGGCTTGTGATTTGTGGAATGTGTTTTTTTGTTTTTGTTATTCTATCTGAGATAGAGTTTCATTAATTTATGGATTTCATAGTTCTCTGGGTTTTTACACTGTGCAGACTGAACTGGTTATTAAGTCCACAAGTCATCCTATTCGATTCGTTCAATGCATTTGCATCTCTGTCCCATTTGTCAGGTTTCGAGAGTGGCTTCCATTTATCTTTGCTATAACAGATGAACTGCATAGTTTTTTTTTTATCAGTTTGCGTACTCATGACCTGTGATGAGTACCTGACTAAGCGCTGCCTTTAAAGAAGGAGCCTATCCGCAGGATAGTTTTAAATAAGAGAGAATCATTTAAGGTCTTAATTAAAGCATCATTGGTTTTCGTTGATTTTTTTCGGGGTCTACCAATCTGCTGTCTGCTGACTGTAGATTTACAATAAATATTCCTTTCTAATGTCCTACAAAACAGCGAATAAGAGAGGCATATTTCTGGCTGCTGTGCTGACATCACCACTCACTCTATCCAAACTGTTCGGTACTGCTTTATCCACTAAAACGTGGAAACGGAGTTTGTAAATTAATTTTATTCAATTCTCACAGTCTGTCCCATTCTGATTAGGTAGTGGTGTCAGAAGTGGAACCAATCTTCTTTTTTTTTCAATATAAAAAAACTCGGACAGTTCGTTAAAACAAAGACTTGTCTGCAAACCCACAAAAAGAATAGAAAAAAAGATTGTCCCATCAAGAAGAAGGAAATTGGTCCCGCACATTCGCACCCATCATAGAAAATGAACTAATCTACACCTCACAGAATGAATGCTAACATTCTGATTAAGGACTGGTGTTAGAAGAGAGGTTTTTTTAATACGAAAAACTAGAACAGTTAGTGATAAGAAAGCCTTTCTATAAACTCGCAAAAATTAAAATCAAAAATTCATCCCTACGGAAGATAAGTCGGTACATTTTCATACCGACGGTTCAAAAACTAACGACGGGGTGGGTGTGGTGTCTTCTCTGATAGGCTTAATTTAAACCTCTCTTTTCGTCTCCCAAACCATTGTAGCGTGTTCCAGGGGGAGATAATGGCAATAAGGGAGGTCTTGTCTTGGCTAAAGAAAAACGTGATGTCGGCCTTGATATCCGCATCTTTTCAGACCACCAAGCCGCAATCAAATCCCTGGAATCTTCCTCAACATATTCTTTAATAGCTCTAGACTGCCGATCGTCTCTTCTTGCTTGAGATGGCGGAGTAGTTTAATATTCACATAATTTGGGTGCCGGAGTATAAGGATATTCCAGGGAATTATAAGGCTGACGAACTTGCCAGACATGGAACAACAACACCCATCCTTCCGGGCAAAAGTTTATTGGGTATGCCTATCGCTACATGCAAACTTAATTTAAAGCTGGATGCTACAGTAAAGACAAATTCTAGGTAGACAAGGAGTACAACTTGTCTAGCGACAAAACAGATTTGGCCCATGGTGGATCTGAAACGCTCTAGGAATTTGATTTCTCTAAATAGGAAGCATATTAGTGCTGTTATAGGTGTCATTACTGGACACTATCTAATAGGAAAACATGCAACAAGGCTTGGCGTATTCGATTTCTGCAGAAGCTGCATGGACGAGGAGGAGGAAGAGACTATTCCTGCCCAGCTCTCTCCCAAAGAAGGAAACTCCACTTAGGAACCTTCTGTTTCAATGACCTAGATGATCTGAATAATATTGACGTTAGGTACATTCTACGCTTCATCAGAAGCTCTAAATGGTTCAACGAGTAGGCTAGAGGCCGCGTCTGAAACACATGTGATATCACAATGGACCTTTTATTGGTTTAAGTATTTTGGCTTCTTTTGCTGACAGCCACTTCAACCTAACCTAACCTACTGTCATTTCAGTTTCAATTGTACAGAACTATTCCAGTAACGTTCAAAAAATTCGTTAATTCTACCGATTTTGTATTGTTCCAGTGGTTACATCTGTTCCCAAACTTGAAGAAATGTGTTTCTGGGAAGCGCTTCGCATCCATTTAGAGGGCCGTAGATGAATATTTTCACAGCCTTCCAGACTCTCTTGGAAAAACGCTGGACCAAATGTGTTGAAGTCGAGGAGATTATGTAGAAAAATAAAATCATTTTTTAACTGAAATTCGCAGTCTTTCATTGTCAGGCGGAGAACTTTTCACCCTGCCCTCGTATGTATGACAGTGAGGTGAAACAAAAACTGTATAGGAGAAGTGAGGTTACTCTATAATCGAGGTTTTAATAGGCTTTAAAGAACACCTGTAATCGTATTTAGTAGGAAGAGAAATAGTAAAACAATTTAAGCTTTTTCCCATAAAGAATTTTATAAGTCCTCTTTTTAACGTACACACACTCGTTCGTTAGAGCCGTTTTCGAGAAAATCCATTTTTTTTTTTTCAAAATCGGACATTTACATATTTTGGGGTTACAATGAAAATTCCGATTTCGCTTGGAACTGTGAATCAACTGATTCCAGATTTGAAGTTCGTTTTGAGTCTCTCTAAACTGTCTCTCTAAACTGTGTCTCTAAACTTTCTCTCTAAACTGAATCTAAACTACACCAAATCTTAAAACAAACCCTATCCTATACCAAAGTATTGGTTTTTCTCATCCCACAGCCGTGCCAGATGTTGGTGGCACTGGCAACCTTCGTCATCTCCTTGGCCAATGTAAGTCGGAGATGTCCCCTTGACGCCAATATCTACCCACTGAAAGTCTAGTCTTGTAGAGGAAGTTCGTTAGATCAGCACATCTTGTTGTTGTAACATAGAAAGTTGACATAAACATGAGTGTCATCGATAAGAAGAACCCTAGCATAAAGGTCACCAAGTACAAAGTTCACGCTGAGGTACGCGGAGAAGAAGTCGATACAGCAGGCTCCAGTGGGTCTCAACGCAGCTACGCTAAAGAAAGCTGACATCAAGGACCGAAAGAAAAGGTGCATACCGAAGTTGATGAGATAGGTAAAGGCAAAGCCCATATGCCGGCGAAAGAAACAGCAAAAGCGGTGGCAGATACAAAAGAAAACCTTTCTTAACAAAAAGGGAACGACTTCAGGAAGAAGGGTGTAACCTTGTAAAAAGACTGAAGGCTAATGTAGCTGTTTAGTTTAGTGAGGCTATTCGAAATGCTCTACAGCTTACTGTAGTGGATTTAGGTAAGCCCAGCAGACAATATATGTTCGAACAGGAGAAGTTGATTGAGATGGCAATGGCCAAAGCGATCTTCGATCACATCCGAACGATTGGTTAGATTTCAAAGATCAGCCATCTCAAGATATCGCTAAGAAAATGGTCCCTACGTTCAGATTCTGGGAGGGAGCTATATTAAAAGCAGTCCACCTGGACGAGATACCAGAGGGACCTAAAGTAAAACTGACGGTAACTGATATGGGCGTGGAAAAAGAAGAAATCCTGCGATTCTTATGAATGATTGGGAAATTACTATTGTGGAAGTTATTGATGACGGCACCAAGGGCTTTGTAATTGTCATGGAGGATCCGCTGGAAATACTGAAGAAAGAGAGGCATATGGGGCTCTTCTTTGGAGCTAATGAGTTCTCCTTGAGACTCATGAGGAAGTCAGAGCCTAACGAGACGGCTGACACTGAGGGAAAGACGGTAACTTGTCTCGTTCTCGCTATCCGAAGATCCGAAGCTATCCGACACTATCCGAAAAAGTCGGATATAGAATACAGGATCCGATTATCTAAAATATCCGGATACTTTGAAGCACTATTCTATTCGTCATCTACTGTATGACTGTCCTGCACTGGTAGTAGTAGGTAGTAACTTCTTCTCAGGTCTGTAGGACCTACGTAATATTGGGCTTAGAAAACTTCTCAAATTCATACAGTTATCTGGATGGTTTAAGTAGCGGTCTAAAACTTTAGGTGCCCGGAGTTTTTTAAACAAATTGGGCACAGTGAAGTCTATCACGACTAAGGGAGCCATTGAAATCTATCAACAAGGGCACCCATTTACTTAACCCAACGTCATTGTCCTGTCATTCCATTGTCGCGGCTGATATATGGAAGGACGGCCTTCTACTCCCACATACACAATCATTGCACGAAATAACCTTAGCACATCTTCCAAATGATTATTTAAAACCGATTCTGAGTGACTTCATATTTGGATTTATTCATCTTAAACTCAGGAAAATTAAAAAAAAAAAAAAAAACTATCTAGAGCTACTTAATCTAAAGAAAAATAAAATAATAAAAACAACCAAAAAAACTGCTTTTAGCACTTTAAATTCTAAATAGTAATAAAAAAAAAGGGAAAAAGTTACTCACGTTTTGTACGTCCCCCGTTGTCCTACCGGCAGCACAAGAAGAGATCCGTTCTGCTCCCAACACAATCGAGCTCTGATCACAATCGCGTACAAAAAGAAGAAGCTAAATATGATACTTACTGTTCTACCCCAAACTTACTTTACACTTTTGATGTAGAAAAAAACTAAAGTAATTTAAAATAAAAAAGCACTTCATTTAATAAAAAAAAAAACACTATTCATCCCAGGTGTGACTGTAGAGGCACCCTGTGCTGTTGGCTGTCATTGAATTGTATTTTGTTGAGTATTATGTTCCGCAGTGTCTTGTAGCTTTTGTCCAGCCTATCGGGTATTTGCGTTCCCGTTGAGTGGTAGTGTTGCCAACTTAGCCTTTGACCCTTCATAGAGGCCACGACGGGTTAAGTGAATGTTCCGACCAGGGAAACCCAGAAATATAAAAAAAAAATTAGCGGCTTGAGTTGCCTCTGTAATTGCTGTTTTTTATTTATCGGGATCATGGAAGGGGAAGATTACCCTTCTCACTATTTCTCATCAACGTAAGGTCAGGTCACGATGTGTGTCATTCATCTTTTTATGTCACGGCCTGCTGTCCATACTCTCATATAATTTAACTATAATTAACATAAAACAATAAAACTGACTTAAATAACATAAAATACCTAAATTAAACCTTATAACATGAACTATACACCTAAAAATACTTTACTACACCTACCTAGAAAACCCAAACGCTACGATAAAACTATATGTATGTTAAAGCATAACTAATTTTAACAAACAATTTAGTGCGAAATATAAACTGTTATTGTGAGCTGGCCAGCCATCTTCTCCAATTACGGTAACATATTCAGCGAGGGAAAGGGACGCGACTATTTCGACGTAGGAGGAAAGAGCACCTAAGAATAGACAAAGCATATCAAGAAGGAGAAATTCATTTCCTTCACAAACTTGATTTTTGCGTCATAATCATTCTATATTTTATTTATAATTACTACATACGGATGTGCATTTTGTTGACCAAAAATGCCCTTATTAGTTTTTGGGTAATTCTTTTGCTTTGTGATAGTGACGTCATCACTGCTTACATAAACCATTGCTTTGCATGTTGTTTGGGGTGGCCAGATCTAGTATTTTGTGATGTGCTGATAGGTGACTCGGGCAGTCGTTCAGGAAACCAATACTTTATTCCCAATAGGTGCAAGTAAAAATTAATAAACTTTGTAAGCTTTTCTAAATTAGTAAAGACACCATGGGGTAAACTGAAACAAACAACAGCCGTGTTTCAAACGACATACACTGAGCAAAGCATCTATTAGAATCGATACATTTATTATTACATTACAAGCTGAAAGGATAGAAATTTAGATTGAAAATTAAATATTTAGTTAATCCTCCCCTAAATGATCCGTGCGTGGAGATGGAGAACCCATGTTCTTCATTAAAGTCAATTCTTTTAGATCATATATTTTCATAAAGGTGTCCTCGTTAACCTCGTTTTGTTGTGCCCAATCCATGAGCGTATTCAGACATTCGACGGCCTTAGAATGTCGAACTTTTGATATCAAGGCGTCTTCTGGTTTAGAATTTACATCAGTATGTATGATTCCATCATCAGACCTTAGCCAAGAATTTAGTTCTAAATCAGGAATTTCTTCGCCACCTTTCATACAGTTGAGTAATGCTCTAAACTCCTTACGATTATTTTTCTCTGCTAACATTTCCGATCTTATCGCGGCCAGTGGAGTGTAATCTTCTATACTGTAGTATTGATCATCATGCATAATTTTCTTCCAGCAGGTCTCAATAGCAGATGGCTTGATGGTATCCCAGGCAAGTCGAATGTTTACAATAGCATTTCGCAATGTTATGTTTCTGTTTTTACTTGCAATCACTTCCGACAGCAGACGCTTTTTGTATTCCAGCCTGGCCAAGTCTATCACAGTCTGGTCTACTGCGATGGTTTGTGGAAGGAACATAGTTCTAATATTTCGGCCTCTACTCATTAGCTGTTCCAAAGGAGGATGATGGTACACTGAACTGCCTAAAAGCAGAATTGCCCTATTGGGCAGTCGCTTTTTTTCCAAATTTTGCAAAACCTGTTGGTTGAAAACATTTAAAACTACAATAAACGAGCTATGCGTATCGGAAAACTTTACCTCTTTTACAAAGCAACTGAAGAACCATTCGTTGAAAAGTTCAGGTGTCATCTGAGCGTTCTCATTAAACTTGTAGACAACGGAATAGCCAACACTCTTGAGCATTTCAGGTTCACTAATAGACCCGATTACAAGCGGCTTGAGTTTATTTGTGCCATTGGCATTTGTGCAGCTCAAGAATGTGAGACGTTCACGATGGGACTTCTCTTTCCGAGATGTATCTTCTGTCGTCTTTCCAGGCAGAACTCTCCAGAGAAGTGCCATCTCATCGGCTCTATAAATTTGATCCGGCAGGTAAGTATAATTTGCTTTATCACCGTTTGCCTTCTTTGATTCTTTTTGTCGATTCACTTTGTAAGTTGTGACACCATGACGACGCTTAAAGCTGTCCACCCATAAACTGCTGGCTTTGAACTTGGTTGACTCTTGAAGGGAGTCATGTATCCGTTGAGCTTGCACGCATAACGATGCAATTGTCACTGTAGAAACATTATCCTTTTGGTTGCGCAGCCATTGGCAAAGTGCTTCTTCGGTCTTAGGCCTTTCTGTTCGCCGAACAAACTCATTTTTTTTTACGAAATGTGTAATTCTCGTTGAACGCCTCTTGATTTTATAAATATCCACTTTTGACACCCCATACCGCTTCGCTAACTTGGTAACAGATGTACCCTTGTTAAGCTCTTTCAGGATTTCTCTCTTTTTGCTCGAAGTTAAACACTTTTGAACTTGTTGCTTGGCCCGCATTTTTTTTTTTTAAGAATTTCCACCAGCGTTCCTGCTAGATCTACTCGGTTGTAATAACTTTGTCTAACTGATTCAAATAAATTCAACTATGGGGCTATATATAGGGGGTATACATACTCCACGCCATGGAGGATTTGATTGAGATCTATATTTACCGAACATTATGTACGCATTACTGGTTTTAACTTGTACTTATAAGGGCAAGTATTGGTTTCCTGAAAATTTTCGATTTCGCGATTTTGCTCGAACTTCACATTACTATAATAGAAAAACTTAAAAAAGTGTGTCTCTCAATTCTGTCTGTCTGTTTGTATGTATGCGCGCTGCACTAAGCGGCTTGACAGATTTTCTTGAAATAGGGTCACAATTCGAGGTGAAATTGGTATTTTCATTCCAACTCCGAAACTAATGATACTTTGCTAATGGACGACTTCGAAAAGAAACGATTTTCTCGTAAACGGCAATACGATTTTGTTGAAATTCAATGTTTGTGTTACGGTGGGCATGTACCAACAGATGGCAAGCCATGTTTTTGCTCAGAAATGCGTATTACCTGATTTTTGACATTTGCTATTTCCCTGCTATGACTCAACCTATTTTGTTCGAAATCAATACATAAGCCAATATTTCACATATAAAAGACTTACAAAGTTTTGGAAAATTGTTCAACAAATTTTTTTATATCGAGTTTTTTGAAAAAAAAAAACAAAAAAAATATTTCAATTTTATTTAACATAGCATATATGTAGGTGCAGGTAAGTGCGACCCAGTCGTGCTCTTTATTTTTGAGAGCATCATCGAATTGGCACTGTTTCGCAATATAGTTAATAATGGTTCATTGAATTAAAATTCGCATACGTCTTCTGCGGATGACATGACATGCTGTTGTCTACTTATAGAGGCTTTACATCATCCCCTGATTATATATGCGCCATATGCATTCTTGATCTAAGCAGCTATAGTTCAGTCTAAAGCCGTCGAATCAGGGCTTTATAGTAACTTGAAAAACTTACATTTCTGGATGTTGTATGATCCCTCGAACCGCTAAATGTTAGGTGCATATTAATTGCACAATCCAGTAAGGGGTTGTTTTCAGGTAAACATTATAAATGGTTACTAACTATGATAGACGAAACAGTACAGACAGCGTTGCAAAGTGGATGTAATAGAAGGAAGAAGTTTTTTTTGTTCATTCTTTGTTGATTTAAGACGTAAGTCGTCATATTTTATATCTATTGGTGCTGATGCGTACATATTACTTAACAGTAACTCACGCGGTTCGAGATAGGAGCTACGTACGTCACACAAAAGTTGTCCTTGTCATTCGCAGATTTCGCTGTCTGGGATTGAATATGTGATATAAGGCCTATTGCTCAATTTCTTTGTTTTACGTAAGTTGAACCCAAGCGGTGAAAGATATATTTACAAAAAAAAGATGCAAATACTTTGCCAAAAAGCAAGGGGATGAAATCTTAAAGAAAAGTTATTTTTCTAATATGAGGTAGATATCCTTCTACTGGTAATACTATTGATGTCAGCGGAAGGACTGATTCGGTTAACACTCCATTAAAGATAACCAATGAAAGACAGCGAATTAGGTGTACGTCGAACTTGATAGTGACAACGAATATCTGATGTCTTCTAGAGTTAATAAAGGTCATATGGCTTAAAATACATCTTGATCGTGATGATGACATCAGGTGGACGGAAAAAAATACTGTGAATCATGTGCAACGATAAAAAGCAAAACAAACAAGCTCCCCAGTTATCTGGACGCCAACCTTGGAGTTTACTGAAACTAAATACCACCTAAGTTTCAAACCCACCACACCTATCTTTCTTTCTCTCTCTCTCAATTTCTACAAAACGCTCGTGCCCTGAAATAATTTAGTGGTATTCATATCCCATTTGGCGCGCGGAAATTATAAAAAAAATAAAATAAAAAGGGGGCTGCAGTGGTGTAGTGGTAGAGTCATCGCTCGTCACGCTGAAGATTTATGGTTCAAATCCTGATATAAAACTGTACTGTGAAGGCATAACATTGGCAGTAGGGTTGTCATAAGGCTGGAAATAAAAGTTTATCATGATGATGATACCAGGTGAACGGAAAAAATACTGTGAATCATAAAGCAACGACAATAATAACAAAAAATTCTCCCCAGTTGCTGGATGCCACCCCCGAAGTTTATCGAAACCTATCGTCTGAGTTTCAAACCACTACACCAATTAATATCTCTCTCTCTCATACACTCTCTCTCTCTCCCTAAGCGTAAGTTAATATTTAAGAAAATACTTCGGAGCATGCTCCCTCTAATTTTACAAGCTGTACTCGTAGGTAAAGCATCTAAAGAAATATAACTTTTTAGTAGAATTTAATTACGTTTTACAAAGAGAGCCCGAGGGCACTGCTCCAATTTAATCCGCCAACAATTCTGATGCATAATTTGTAACATATAAAAGTAATTATAATAGATCTTCAAAAGTATGCGTATGTATGTATATATGTATGATATATTTGCGATTAGCATCAAAAGTTATGTCTATTATAAGTCATTTTGAAATCACTAAAAAGTACCGCCTTTACAAAATATATAAGCCTTGACTTTCTCAACAATTCTCAATAGGCGTACGCCCACTTTTTGGGTGCGATTCTTAAAAAACACATCATATTTTCTCAGAGCTATTTACAGTCATGGTTAGGTCTTATTTTGAATATCTCATCAGAATGTATGAACTTCGGTTACAAAGAATGTACGAACTTCGGTTACATAGAGCCACTGTCCCTTTCTTGTATGGAAAAGGTAACAATAGTGTGTTTGAGCAATTCATTTAAAAATCAGTTTAAATATTTGATTTAAAAATTCCACAACGCCAAGGATACTTTATGAGAGATGCGTTAGAATATGAGGAATACATTCCAATTGGCTGCTATAAAATCCAACACTAAAGTTAATTGATAGGGGTTAGTTGATGATCCTTGATGTACTCCCACATTCATCAGAAATGGCTTGGATGTAAGAAACTAATGACTTTGGGTGGATGGGGCATACGTCGACCCTCACACACTTATTAAAAGGAAATTGACACGGGGGTGGTTTCGTCATGTTAGGATGGGTTCGTTTGATAATCGCAATGCAATGGAGAGCGGCACCATGGTACTGACTATGCATTATGATTTCATCGGGAGCAATTTTGTTTTTAGCGTTTGGTAAGGTACGTTTTGCCGAAGAAATTGTTAGCTATTTGTAAAGTAAATAAGCGAAGTGTCACGTTTTGGGATTTAAAGGGAGTATTTTACGACAAGCTTGTATACTATGCACGCTTCGCAGCGGTTTGTCAGTGGAAATGGAAAGCTGAAGCGATTATACTGTATACTATTATACAAAATTAAACCCTCATAAAATTTGCGAATCTGCATTGCGATTGATCGGGAAACTACTGACTGCTCAAAACTTGGTTTGAGCCAGTAGTGCAACAATCAAGTTCGTTTTGAAGTGCTTGTTTTACCTCCTAGTGGTGGTCCTCGGGCAACTACGTGTATAAATCCTTAAACATGTAGGTTAAAATTGCAAGTGTCGGCCAGATTCCGGACTAGAGTACGGCTCGTCACGATCATACAGTGTTACGCCCCAACGAACCCTTCGACTGAGGATGAAAAGGACAACTTCTACAATCAGGTAAGCGCCGTATTCAATAGGAGGCACCATGTTTGAGCATAAGACCTGCCACAAAGTCAGCAATAGCAGAATCGTTTACAGAATCACCAAAGAGCTGACAGGTGGTCATCCCGATGAAAGGCTTAGATAGTTCCGTACTCGTTTCAGATGAGGATCAGCTCAAGCGATGGAAGGAGCATTTTGCTACGGCCCTCAACCGTGTATCTGCTAACGATATGCACCCAAATCAAAATTGGAAGAAGGCAATGATTGTCAAGCTCCCTAAAAAATGTAGTCTTAAGGAGTGCGAAAACTGGAGAGGCATTTGCGTTCTTCCCGCTAAGGTTGCATTCTATCGCCGATACATTTTTATTTTTGATTAGCGATGTGCTTTCTGCAGCTTTGTCTACTGGAAACGAAGGAATTCGTTGCACTCTTACATCTCAACTCAAACACCTGTACTTTTACTCTCTTACAAGATTATGGATCTGCACAAAATGACAGCAAGTGCGGAGAGGGAGGCAAATGCCATGGGCTTGAAGATTAACACTGCCAAAACCAAAATCATCAACCTTGGTACTAACTTATTAACTCAAGTTAGCATTGCTGGACAACCGGTAGAGAAAGTACAGAGTTTCCAATATCTTGGGAGTATTGTCTCGACCGAAGGTAGAACCGAACAGAAAGCAAAGTCGGCGTTTGGAATGATGTCCATGATATGGCGAAGAAATGCAATCAGCTAAACACCAAGCTACGACTGTTCCGTTCAAATGTTGAATTCGCGCTTTTGGATGGATGCAACACTTAGAAAGTGATCGCTACTATCCCAAAAAAAAAAAAAAAAACTACAACGTTCGTTAATAGGTGCCTACGGAACAATAGGTGCCTACGGAACAATAGGTGGCTACGGAACAATATGTGCCTACGGAACATCCGTATCTTTAACGAACATCTTTACCAGAGAACGGGTCAGGAACCAATAGGCACAACCACCCAACGACGGAAGTGGCAGTGGATTGGTCATATACATCGAAAAGGCGACAGTTCCATAGCAAACTACACGATGCAATGGAATCCGTTAACAGAAAATGGTAGAAGAACGGGTCGGCAAAGGAATACATGACGCAGAACAGTTGAGGAGGAGTCACGACAAATGGCGAAGAGTTGGAGAGAGCTGAAGCTCATCGCCAGGAACCGTACACGATGGCACGGAAGAAGTAGTGGAGGTCCTAGGACCCACAAGGGGAAACAGGACATAAGTAAAAAAGTAAGTATAAAATATGGATACCTACATTTGTTGAGATGATTAAGATGTATGCACTTAGAAGAATTTCTATAATCTGGTGTGTATTTGCATAGTACATTTTTCATTTTCAATAAATTTGAAGTTCTCATATCAAACATTTTGATATATGCACAGTACTCTGTGGAACAAAGGTAATCGTCCAATCTTTGTTATACAAATGTTTGTGTTATTTCTTTCTATCTACAATGCAATCACTTCGTTAATCCCTCGAATTGCTATCATATCTCGTTCGCTAGCCATTTTTGCAATCCATTCCAATTCATCTGTTTACGGACGAATATTTCAACGAGTTCATATTTTCATTTTGGTCATATTGCATTTTGTCTCTCGTACCATAAACCAATTTCAGTGAAGAACCCTTACAGAAATCCAAAAGAAAATTATTCTCATCGTGATTTTCATACAAGCATGGTTGTGAAATATTTTATTCGTGTGTATTAAGGCTTAGCAACCAAACTAGTAAATGATTGGATTTTTATAAGAATGGTGTATGTAAATGTGTAGAATAGTGTATTGGCACAGATTTGAGTACAAATGGGACGAGTTGTAGGTAACAGAGCGGCCATTTCTTTTAATATTTCATAGCCTTAAGGATATGGACCACGTGTTTCCCTTTATAATAATATAAAGCCCCTACATTGTGTTACTTAATTATTTGCCAGTAGTAAGCTAATGTACCTGTATAAATTCTGTATAAGCTTTAAAATATTACTATTAAGAAACGCACTTAAAAATGCACGACTATTTAGTCTAACCGTATAATTGTATTTATAATTGTTTTTGTATCACCAAACATATGATGGCGCACCCTATTTCTAATCAAGAGCATTGCACGTAATAAGCCTTTTTTTGCGTCTCGTTTTCTCATCAACTATTTTTCTCTTATACTCTTTTTTGGTGTGAATTCAATGCAAGCTTGAATTAGATTCAGTTTTTGTCAAACCACCAACGAGGTCGGTTGGAACCAGGGGCCGAATTACGGCAATCGATAACGATTGAGTGAGTAGGACTCGTGATCGAATGATCGATTAACCTAATTGGGATGATGGCACTCGAAAGCTCACGTGTCGGATGAAAATAAAATTGTACTAGAGAAATTCAACTACAATACACAAAGTGTTCGAATGAAATGACGCACTATAACGTGTGCTGTCATCTCACATTTCGATAGTGAATGCTCGATTACGAGAGCGGTAGTGGTGCCAAATCCTCACATTTCGATGACGAGTTACACGTTATCGGTTGTCGTAATTCGGCCCAGTTTTTTTTTTTATCGAAGTTCATTGTACATTTACACATTACATTAGATATATATATTGCCTATTTATTTATATACACACATTCTTTACACCACATACATCACATCTACACAATACACAGCACAACTTTATCATACACAAGGATTCGGATAAGTTAAAAAATCGAACATTTTACATTTTAAACAATGTATAACATTTACACATAAAATACATTCTTATACAAGTGTTTTTGGACCCTCGGAAAGCCGGATTATCCAGGCATTTTAACATAAATTAGGTATATATTACATATTGTGCATGACATTAAAGCATTTTTATACTTATTTGATATGAATTAGAGATTTTTATTAATTTAATAGTCTTCGCGTGTGCACATAGACATACATATAACACGTATATAACAAGCATATATGAAATAGAGTGGCCATGATGTAGTGGTAACATCATCGCTTGTCACTCTGCAGATTCACGGTTCGAATCCTGATGTCAAAAATCAATACCCATTCCAGCGCGATATATCGGTTGAGAAAGGAACCCAAGAGGGGACTTAAAGCCGATACTGAGGGTGCTCAGTTTTCGCAAGATGCTCCGTCCGTAATTTCATGTAAGTCTGTTCATTTGCCCGAAATTACCATTACACGTAGTGGAATCTCTATAACCTGGTGTGTATTTGCATAGTAGATTTTCCATTTTCTTATCATTTTTTATTATATGCATACTAATATATGAAGCAAAAGTTCCAGATCCAATCTCTGTACTAATTGGTTTTTCAATAGGGACATAAGAATTTTGTATTTTAATGCAAACGCACCCTTAAACTTTTTTTATGATCTGTTAATGTCAAAACGTCAGTCAAATTTTTATCGTGTTGAAGTACACGGACGAGTAACGTTTGGAATTTATTAAAAATTA
The DNA here is from genome assembly GCA_963082735.1 of Pocota personata. Lineage (NCBI taxonomy): Eukaryota > Metazoa > Arthropoda > Insecta > Diptera > Syrphidae > Pocota > Pocota personata. The sequence goes on from OY720433.1 coordinate 8,238,192, forward strand.
CTACCAAATTTCTGAGCGCATTTCATCGAAAAATCATCTTCAGCGATGAAGCTCATTTTTGGCTTTGTCAATAAGCAAAATATGCGTTATTGGACAGCACCAACCCACATGTGCTTCAAGAGACTCCATTGCATCCACAAAAAGTGACCGTGTGGTGTGGATTTCATGCCGGAGGTGTGATTGGACCATATTTTTTCGTCGATGAAAATGATCGCCATGTTACGGTCAATGGAGTTCGCTATCGTGCCATGTTGGAAGACTACTTTTGGCCAGAATTGGATAAACTTGACATCAGTGATATGTGTTTCCAACAATTGATTTATTGAAGGGGGTCATTGGTTTATGCCAACAAGCCAACAACGTTAGAGGACCTCAGGAACAAAATCGAACGGGAAATTGCCAACGTTCCGGCCGATAGATATGTGTGGAAGACTGGTGGAAAATGGACTCCAAAGAATCGATCGCTGCAAACGTGCTTGCGGTGGTCATATGAACGAGATCGAATTCCATACTTAAATTCCAGCCCTATATCTCAATTATGCTGTGTTTTATCTAAATACAAAATTGTTATATCCTTATTGAAAAACACTGTGCAAATAGTTGTGTTACATTTGTGAATGCAATCACTTCGTTAATCCCTCGAATTGCTATCATATCTCGTTCGCTAGTCATTTTTACAATGTACTCCAATCCATCTGTTTACGGAAGAATATTTCAACGTGTTCATATTTTCATTTTGGTCATATTGCATTTTGTCTTTCGTACCATAAACCAATTTCAGTGAAGAACCCTTACAGAAATCCAAAAGAAAATTATTCTCATCGAAAAATTTGTGTGCAACCAAGTTTGTATGAAAAGCTTGGTTGCGAAATATTGTATTCGTGTGTATCAAAGCTTAGCAACCAAACTAGTAAAGGATTGTACTTTTATTAGAATCAATACTGTATTGTCACAGATTTGAGTACAAATGGGACGAGTGTAATAGTATTTTTTGTCGCGAACGGAAGTAGTTCAACTGGTCTCTAGTTTAAAATCCAAAAAGGCAGTGTTTCTACCTACCGTTTTGCTTGGTGTAAACCTCCACTGTCATTTTCATTTTGCAAAAGTTTTAACATCTTTGAGTTGTGTAAAAACTATTTAAATCTAATTTAAAAAATTTCTAGTCAAAAAAAAAAAATAAAAATAATATTCAATATAATCCCTGTGTTTAGTGGTTTAATTATAATTGTGCAGTGAAGGTTCCCCCTTTATTTTCTCTCGCGGAATGGAAACCCAAAGCTCTCTAGATGCATCGAGTGCATTATGCAGTAAATGCATCAAGCCGCTCCCCTCAACGGGTGACTATGTAACGTGCAACAAGTGCAAGTCCAAATACCACTACTCTCCCTGCACAACCGTCTCCGAGATGGCATATACGAAAATGAACAGCGAACGCCGACTCAAATGGAAGTGCCACAATTGCAGGCTAAGAACAAAATTGACATCCCCAACTGCCTCGACTTCTGGAATAACTACAATGGTTGGAGTAGCAGAAGAACAACAAGCTGATAAAAAACAGCGGGAGGAGGATGATACTCTATCCATGAGCATAACAAAAAAATACCTTAATGCTGTACAGTCTGACGTAACAGATCTCAAATCAGATACGAAAGACATCAAGCAAATAATCGAGCAGCTGGGAAATCGTATTGCGGGCTCTTACGATGAAATGAAAAAAGAGATGACGAACACCTTCTCCAAAATAAACGAAGCGATGTCACAACTGACATTGCAGGTCAAAGACCTAGCACAGAAGGACATTGAAAAAACCAAACGAATTGTAGCAATGGAGCAACAAATTAATGCTCTAGAGCAGCAATTATTAGAGAATAACATAGAAGTTAGAAATGTTCCAAAGAAAGAGAACGAGAACCCAAAACTCATCATTCAAACAATAGCGAGGTTAGTAAACCTTAACATTACTGATGAAGATATAATCGATGCCTACCGCACTAAAGAAAGAAACAGCAAAATCATTGTCAAATTTTCTTCGCTAGCTATAAAGAAAAATCTAATGCAAAAATCGCGTGAAAAACTTATCCTTTTTCTCGAGGGCACATACAGAACAAACATTTACATAAACGATCAGCTGACTGCGACAAATCGTCGATTGTTGTGGCTCGCAAAAACAAAAGCCGGAGAGTCCAATTGGAAATTTGTGTGGTCCCACGAGGGACACATTCTCGCGAAGAAAACTGAATCATCTTCCTTGCTCCAAATATTTTCGGAATCTGACTTAGAGTCAATCGTTTAAGATAACTAAACTAAGAATATCTCAATATATAAAAATAAACATTATCACCATGTTAACAAAACTGAATTTAAAAGTTATCATCTATCATGGATTTATTTAAACATTCGATCACTCCGCAAAGGCTTCACATCTTTCTTGGCAGCAATGCAGCAATAGAAACAATCATTACTCTTGTGGATCTAATTATTCTCGTAGGAACAAACATTACTGATGACGAAAATGGTTTGTATTCCATTATTGGTTTTAAGGCAGAATTCTTCAATCGGGAGGACAATAAAGGTGGTAGTATAACAGTTTATATAAAGGGTGTCCCGAAATTCGAGTTAAAATCCATGATAATCTCAGTGATGAAGTTAACATTACACACGGGGATCCCTAAGGTAAAACTAGGCCCGCTTCTATACATTGTATATGCAAATGGTTTACTAAAGGCGCTGAGAAGCAGCACAACTTTCGCATACGCAGACGACACGGCAATTGTGGTGTCTCACACAAACATTGAAAAGGCAACCGCAATGATGAAGAAGGAGATGAACGTCGTTGTAAGATGGAGTCACGACAATGGGCGAAGATCGTCCACATCAAACAGCCTACAATAACGCCAGAAGCAAATCAGATCACCAGTGCTCAACCATTATTGAAGTGACTGTTGACCATAACCTCAAATGGCAAGCATGAAGACCGATGACCGCTACAGAATCCCCATCGATCACCACCACAACATACAACGGAATGCAGAAGGCAGGTTTAAAGTTGCAAAGTTCTATGATACAATAAATACGGCAGTACTCCTATTTTTCCTATTAATCTTATAAACATTTCTCAAATGCCAATTCGTAAAAAACAAATAATAATTATAAGACACTTTATTAGTAAAGCAAATTAAAATATGAAAATAACAATAAAATAAATGAATGAATTGTGCATATAAAATTGTGTAAGAAAAGTACATTTAGACAAAAAATATGAATTGTTAAATTTTAAGATAATCTTTCCTGCAGACACACCCTGTAACTACATGTATACTTAAATATTCTATTCTAATTGTTGACAACAGAGCGGCCACTTCTTTTAATATTCCACACTCTTAAGGATATGGATCAAGTGTTTCCCTTTAAATATAAAGTCCTTACATTGTGTTACTTAATTATTTGCCAGTAATGTCGACCTGTAGTAGTTAGTTAGTTAGCTAATGTACCTGTAGTAGTTAGTTGGTTAAGGTATTTTACTTTCCAATTATTTTTTTTCAAATTACAATAAAAATAGTATAATTAAGCAATAGTTTCGCCGTCTGTCGTAGATTGGGAATTGTATAATTTGACATTATTAATAAGTCAATTTATTATTTTGATTAAAATTAAAAGTTTTCTTCCATAATTCTGTTTCTATAATTATATACTACCTAACAGTATGCTACTAGGGAACTCTAGTCACTACCATTCAACAGATTCTCAACGTCAGTGATTTCAGGACGTTCAACTTCAACCTTCAGAATTGGACAGGTGCAATTAAAGTGTGCGGTATCTTCTGGTTCCTCTGTGTTGCATACACGTTGACTAAAGGTCAGCTTAAGTAGTTTTCCTCTCGCTCTCCAGATCAGTTGATGTCATCATGTATAAGTCTTTTATAAATCAATCGTGCACTTGAGTTTTTTGCTGCTATTGTGTGGTGCTGCTATTTTATTGCCTGGACGACATTATATATAAACTCCTGTGCAGATCTTCTCCACTCTGAAAGATTTGATTCTATCATTCTAAAGCTTATACTATGCTTAGAAGCTAAATCCTCCCAGTTTCTGTAAAATTGCGAACGATTTCTCAGCGCCTTTTCTGCCAGAATTTTGGTGAGCCTCATCTCGTCTTATCCACTCATAACTTTAACCACATACTGCATACTCTCTATATGCAACATATAGTTTAGTTAGGTGTGTTTGCCGGAAGGTTTCTTCAGGAAAACCTAAGCAATTTTTCAACTTCGTCATACGGTTTGCTTCCCCATACTTGCTGCGTAATACATTACCGAACGCTCGAAAACTTTCACATTTGCATGAATGTCGACTTTAGTGTTAGAAATTAGATTTCTCCATGTTGCATTTATGGCTTTGTTTGCTACTCCAAGCTTAAGTTCGAGATGTCATTTCATGGAGAGGTTATGGGTTAGGTACTTATAGGTTCTTACTTCTTCTAGCGGTTCTCTATCGTACTTCCACTGTTCGATACTCGCAAAGCATCCTGTTACTCTTCAAAAAACAATTTATATTGCAATATTCTTCAACTTAGTCAATTATTATTTTCAATGCATTATGTGTCTCTGTTAGAATAACAATATGGTCCGCATAAAGCAGTGCCTTAACAGTTATTTGCTCGACCAGTATGCCTGCTGGAAGTGCGTCAGATATGTCATCCAGGTATAGTGCAAATAGAAGCGGGCTCAGGAGACATCCCTGATTGACTCCGTTCTCTATCTCAAATCATTCTGACAGTTATTCACCATTTCATATTGCCGACTTATTGTTCCTGTACATGTCCTTTAAAATATTTATAAATTTTGGCGATATTCCGATATTCGATAGTTTGTAGAGAAGGCAATTTCTGTTGACCGTGTCGAAAGCTGATTTAAAGTCGATGAAAAATGCATATAATTTCTTGGCTTGTTCTTGATATGTCTGCGCTATTGACGTTAAATTGAATATTTGGTCAGCTGTTGAGTAGCCCGCCCTAAAACCAGCCAGGAATTGGTTAAGTTTTTTGTTCTCATTTACCCACTTAGCTAAACTTGCTGCCAACAAGCTTGTGGAGATTTTCGTGATTCCGTGCCCCTACAGTTTGTAGCCATATTTGGGTCGCCCTTCTAAAATATCGGGACAATCGATCTTTGAAATTCTGCTGGCACTTTCCCTACATCACAAATGTGGTTGAAAGATATCAGCAATATTTGCAGAAAGGATTCTGTAGAGTATTGGAAGAATTCGTATGGGATTCCGCCTTCTCCCGGAGCTTTATTCCATTTAGCTTTCCTCAATGCCTCAAAGAGCTCATTCTCATCAAAAGTTGTATCTAGAGTTTCGTTGCATATTCTTGGTAATGCATAAGGAAAAGTAATTAAGGGTTCCTGTGGATTAAGCATTGATTTGAAATGAGTCCTTAAACTGGATATTTCTATTCGGCTTCCAACCTTAAAAGTATTTCCATTTAGTTTCTTTGCCAACGACTAAAATTCTTTGCTGCTAGCAGACTCAGTATCTATATAAGTTCTGTATAAGCCTTACAGTATTATAATCATGTAGGAAATTCAACAAATACCTGACCATATGGTATCACAATTTCCTCTTGAAGATAGGATATAGCTTATGATGTTTCCTGGAGTACCTAAGAGTCTCTACGACTTGGCCGTTCGCTCACAAGTTCACATTACATAGCTGCTCATCAAGTTATCATTATCAATGTGTAACACATTACTTAACAGTAACTCACGCGGCTCGGGATGGGAGCTATGTACGTCACACAAAAGTTGTCCTTGTCATTCGCAGTTTTCGCTGTTTGGGATTGAGTATGCGATATAAGGATACCTATCAGTAGGCCTATTGCTCAATTTCTTTATTATATAGCTGCTCATCAAGTTATCATTATCAATGTGTAATACATTACTTAACAGTAACTCACGCGGCTCGGGATGGGAGCTATGTACGTCACACAAAAGTTATCCTTGTCATTCGCAGATTTCGCTCTTTGGGATTAAATATGCGATATGAGCGTGCCTATCAGAAGGCCTATTGCTCAATTTCTTTGTTTTAAGTAAGTTGAACCCAAGCGGTGAAAGATACATTTACAAAAAAAAGATGCAAATAGATTGCCAAAAACCAAGGTTATTTTTCTAATATGAGGTAGATCTCCTTCTACTGGTAATACTAATGACGTCAGCGAAAGGACTGATTCGGTTAACACTAAGTCCATCAAAGATAACCAATGAAAGACAGCGAAATAGGTGTACATGGAACTTGATAGTGACAACGAATGTCTGATGTCTTCTAGAGTTAATAAAGGTCATATGGCTTAAAATACATCTTGATTGTGATGATGACATCAGGTGGACGGAAAAAAATACTGTGAATCATGTGCAACGACAAAAAGCAAAACAAACAATCTCCCCAGTAATCTGGACGACACCCTTGGAGTTTACTGAAACTTAATACCACCTAAGTTTCAAACCCAATAAACCAATCTTTCTTTCTCTCTCTCTCAATTTCTACAAAACGCCCGTGCACTGAAATAATTTAATGGTATTCATATCCCATTTGGCGCGCGGAAATTATAAAAAAAAAATAAAAAAATAAAATAAAAAGGGGGCTGCAGTGGTGTAGTGGTAGAGTCATCGCTCGTCACGCTGAAGATTTATGGTTCAAATCCTGATGTAAAACTGTACTGTGAAGGCATAACATTGGCATTAGGGTGGTCATAAGGCTGGAAATAAAAGTTGATCATGATAATGACATCAGGTGAACGGAAAAAAATACTGTAAATCATAAAGCAATGACAATAATAACAAAAAAATCTCCCCAGTTTCTGGATGCCACCCCCGCGGTTTACCGAAACCTGAGTTTCAAACCACTACAACAATCAATCTCTGTCTCTCTGTCTATTAACTTCATTCAATGGATTTCTCCCTAAGCGTAAGCCAATATTAATAATATGTGCTGTAGATTGTTGATTCTACATTTATAGCCAATGAATTTAATGACTTCTTTGGCTCAGCGGGTCAATTTAGTTTAGTGGAAAGCACATCAAGTAGCGGAAGTTTCGTTTTTGAACAGATTACTGGGATTGAACTTTTACGTACTCGTATTATTAACTCTCTGAACAACTCGTGCTCCTGTGGTGAAGATGGGCTCTCTAATATCATCCTTAAGTAAATCGCTCCGAACTTAGTAGACGTTGTGGCTCACCTTTTTAACCGACGAATTTTAACTGGAATTTTCCCAGACAAATTACAGTGTGCTAAAGTGAAACCACTTTTTAAAAAAGGTAACTGGAAGAAGAAAAACAACTACAGACCAATTTTCCTATTGTCTACGAGTAGAATATTACATTACATTTTTTTAGTCCTGCGTAGTATGGGTTTAGGGAGGGGATCTCTACAGAAGATGCACTTCTAGAGTTCTGTTCGTTGATAAACAAAGGATTGGATGATACAAAATGTTGCGTCGGTCTTTTCGTAGACATGACAAAAGCGTTTGACATAGTTGACCACGACATTCTTTTGAACAAAGTATATAATGCAGGTTTTCGCGGTTTTATGTTTAATTGGTTTGTGTCTTATTTAAAGGACAGAATACAAAAAGTAAAAATTGTGTGATTGCTTTAGTCGATGGTAATAAACCTAGGTGTCCTGCAAGGTTCTGTCCTTGGCCCCGTTTTATTTTTAATTTATATTAACTCGTTATTTAATCAACCATTTGTTGGAAAAGCTTTCGCAGATGATCTTGACATTGCATATGGTTCAAAGAACCCTTTGGACCTCCTCATTACGTATATAAACTTTGATGTTGACTTACTAAGAATCTGGTTTACCAAACACAAATTAGTTGTTAGTAATAAAACAAAACTCATGTTTTTCAGCCTAAGTATGAAGGAGTCTCTAGATTTTCCAATTTACTTTCATGCACAGGACTGTGCTCGTAACTGTTTGCTCAATTGTGTGTGTAGTTGAGAAAATTTTAAGGTAACGTTCAATGAAGATGAAACTTGTAACGTTAAGTGTTTTGAAATAGTTCAGCAATTTAAATACCTAGGTATTCTAATTGACCAAAATATGAGCTAGTCTAAACACATTTTTTCGTTCAAACAATATTTCCGTTCGGTCATCCGCAGTTTTTACCGCTTTAAGAAATTTTGTGACTATAAGATCTCAAGAACGGTCTGCTTTGGTCTGTTCCACTTTAAGTTACAGTATAGAATAACCTGTTGGGGGGGCACCTACCAAACGGCAACTCAGACACTTGTTGTTTTGCAAAAGTGTGCTATAAGGAAGTTGTGTAGTGCTAACCGTTTAGTCCACTCTATGGTGCTATTTAAAAAAATGAAAATTCTGCCAGTTAGACATCTATACTACTACAAAGTATCAAAAATTGTCTTTATGAGAAGTGGCTACATGCAAAACCCAATCTCTGACGAACACAATTTTCACTAGCAATTCAGGCTCCGTTGTCAGCATTCCTATATTTCCCACCTCTCACTACAGAAGCTTTTACTCTATTATGTTCTGCAAACTTTTTAATAGACTTCCGGCGGATTTACGATTGTTAAGAATATAAATGTCCAAATTGTTAAGCAAAGTTAAAATATGGCTTTTTGATTTTGATCACAAACAAATTGAAGCTTTGCTACCATACATTTTATAACATTAGTGTGTATTTAACTTAAAAAAAATTATATATTCTGTTCACCCCACATTATTTTAAAATTTGTTAATTTACATTGAAGTTTTTCTATTAAGAAGTTCTTTTGTTATGAATATATTGTTAATGAATATCACTATTTAAACTTGTTAAATAAAAATAGATGTTCTTTAAAATATTGTTATGGAAACCTTAGTAAACCGAATTGTGAAAATATGTTATAAAATATATATGTAATATAATGAATAATAAAAAAAAAATATTTAAGAAAATAATACTTTGGAGCATGCTCCCTCTCATTTTACAAGCTAAAAAAAAATATAACTTAACTTTAATCACGTTTTACAAAGAGAATCCGCGGACACTGCTCAAATTTAATCCGCCAACAATTGATCTTCAAAAGTATCCGTATGTATGTATGTATGTATGATATATTTGCGATTAGCATCAAAAGTTATTTCGATTGTTCGTCAATTTTGAAATCACTGAAAAGTACAGCCTTTACAAATTATATAAGCCTTGACTTTCCCAACAATTCCTTCATACATTCTATAGGCGCACGCCCAATTTTTGGGTGCGTTTCTTAAAAAAAACATCATATTTTCTCAAAGCTATTTACGGTCATGGTTACGTCTTATTTTGAATATCTCATCAGAATGTATGAATTTCGGTTACAAATGTTGAGAGCCACTCTCACTTTCTTGTAAGGTAAAGGCATAGGTTGTCATACTATCAATTCACGACGGATTGTAACTTTTGTGTTTTTTTTTGGTTCGAGATTGTGTCGAAATGTTGACCTTCTAAGACAATCACCTCTATTTCAGATATAGTCTGTCCAAACCGACAGGCGAATCAACTCTTTCCAAATTCAACAATAAATTCAAACTGTTAATCGCTAATTTATTGTGGAATTTGTGTTCAAAAAGAATTGTCACGCCCATCGTTTTCGACAGACAACATTAGCAATGGAGTGAATGTCATGATCCCCAAATCTGATTTCGACGAAAACCAGAAAAAATAGCAGCTAAATTAAAAAAATGGTAACGTTGGTTAGATCATCGTAGAGCTAGTTGCAAGAGAGTGTTCATTCGATAAAGAAGCATCGCATTATTATTTGTTTTATTTAATTTCGTATATATCTTTCAAAATTTAAGCAAAAAGAATTATTTTCATAATTTTCTAAAACTTAATATCATATGACTTTATATACATATGTCAAATACTGTTTAAAAGTAAAGTACCGTCATACAAACTTATTTCAAAAACTTAGTACTAGTGATGTATGTTACCCAAATATTAAATTTGTACAAAATCGTTAAGGGTGGCCGTGGTGTAGTGGTACATCATCGCTAGTCACGCTGTAGGTTCACGGTTCAAATCCTGATGTCAAGAATAATGTATTTATTTCGGACGAGTTGATGAATTGCGAAACCTAAGTCAACTCTACTGCGAAGGCAGAACACTGGCAGTAGGATTCACGGTTCAAATCCTGATGTCAAGAATCATGTATTTATTTCGGATGAAATAAATAAAAAAGTCGATGAATTGCGAAAGGTAAGTCAACTCTAACATAACACTGGCAGTAGGGTTCATATGGCTGAAAATGCAACTTGATCGTGATGATGACATCAGGAGGATGTCATCACCGCCCAGTTATCTGGACGCTACTCTTGGAGTTTATAGAAACTTAATACCACCTGAGATTCAAACCACTACACCAATCTTTTATCTCTCTCTCTTCGTCTATCTACAAAACGCCCGTGAATAAGGGAATTTTTTTTTTTTTTTTTTCAAAATCGGGCATTTGTAAGGTGCCCACTTTTAATTTTGGAGTAAGAATGGGAACAATGATTTCAATTTGAATCTTGATCCCATTTTTAGACGTTGTTGAGTTATATGGCCAGCAAAGAATACCTATGAAAAGATTTTTGACGACATGCAACAAATTCAACGGCCATAGACTCCCTTTATGAAGGGCTTGTGGGGAATGCACATACACTAGCTAGCTAGTCTTCATAGCATGTAAGCTCAATCGCTCATATCAATCGTAAGTATTTCTATAACTCCCACCAAAACTTATTAGCGTAAGCACTTAGGGTAAGGTTGAAACAAAAGCCACTGCCTTTACCTTTGTCATGACAGCGAATAATTTTTATGAAGAAACGACTGTTTAAATTATTTTACAAAATTCCAGGAGCAGCTCTTCGGTATATTTTTCTCGGTTATTCTAACATTCGAGAAATTTAATCCCAACTATTCACGTAATTCTTTACAGCAGAGTACCTTTCGTATCTCATCACATCTACCACAAATATTCATCTCTAGAGATGTTACTCTACTTTTCTTGTGAATTTATCAAAATAGCCACCCCCTACGGAGACTTTCTAATAGGTTCCAAGTAGCTGTCTATTAGATAGGGCATCACATAGTCACCAAATTAAATTTCATTGCCCTCCAAAGGTACTCATTTAACAGACATTTTCAATCATACTCCTTCGTGTTCATAAAGCCACACCACGCACACACAAAATGTTTTGAGTACGAGAGTAGGATGGAGGAAACTTTGTAATATTTCTGTCCATTTGTGTGTATATGTAGACGACTACGCACCGAGCATAGTTTCCTTCCCTAAACAACAATAATACAACAAGAACAATTTACGTATTCGAGAATTCAAGGAGGGTCTTGAAACAACATTCATTAAATTTGAATTTTAGTCAGGTTAGCATATACTCCAGCATTGAGACCGGACAAAGGACTCCCACCTCCCCATAAATAGAGAGTACTGAGCACATGCATATGCGTGTTTACGAAGACCCTCACCCACTGGGTATCAGAAGATCTAAATTATATCCCAGCGTGTCCATCTCTTCATCTGGAACTGAAACCCCGTTTGAGTGTGCGTTGATTCACATCGCTGCATATAATCAAATTTATGTTAATTTTTGGCAAACAGTAGCAGGCGGCAGCCTTATTTGGATTAGCAACAGCAGCATATGCTGGTTGATGTGTTTGGCATATTGTAGTGACCTGCAATTATTATGTATGATTAGGTAACCCCTGTCCATTAAAAAATAGATGCACTCAACTATTTTGTATTGATGATGACTTGAATTCGTCAGGGAAATGGGGTGGTATTCGTATTTATATTTACTCGTATTGAATTCCTTCCTTGAAGATAATGATCAGAAACGTTCGCTGTGTTATAGTCGACTGCCAGTGTTAAATCCATCCTTGGTTAAATATGGATTGTAGTCAGCAGGGGTTGTAAGGTTAGGTTAGGTTAGGTTAGGATGGCTATTTATACAAACCCACTTAGACCATTGTGATACCATGGGATCTATCGCTATTTCAGCTACATAAAGGGCTAATTGAACTGGCCGGAACCGAGGTTGAAGGTCACCCAGATGAAGGAATCTTCATATGGCCAGAGATGGACAGACACAAAGGAAATGAAGGAATGTTGGAGCATGCAGCAAGTTAAGGCGGAACACTCATACAAAATATGCTCGACAGTTTCTTGTTCTTCAACAAAAGGCGAAATGTGTCTGAGGGACCACTGGTCTGTTATAGAACTTGAAATAAATTCCATTTTGAGAGGTTTACTTGAGATTCACAGAGTTTACGTCTAGCTTTATTTGGCTGATGTGTAAGCCACAAATGGGTAGAGAAGGGAGATTGTTAATGTGATCGCGTTTTGAGCATTCAGCAAAAAAAACCGAGAGTTTTGAAAATAAAAACTGGAGAAACTGACCCTCGATAGGATGTCATTATTTGGTTTATAAGTGTGGACTGTTGAACAGACGTACAGAATGCGATATCCCTTTTTTAGTTCCTCTGCAGCAAAGATATGAGATATCAAAGAATACATCTACGGAACAGCAAACACCCAAAAATGAATTTTTTTTTTATAATTTGCACGTGTGAAAGGGGATATGAATACCCTTATACTAATTTTTTTTTAGGACACGGGCGTTTTATGGAAAGGGGAAGTGACAGAGAGAAAGACAGATTGGTGTAGTTGGTTTGAAACTCAGGTGGTATTAAACTCCAAGGGTGGCGTCTAGATAACTGGGGAGTATTTTTGTGTTGCTGTTATTGTCGTTGCTTATGATTCACAGTATATTTTTTTTATTTGTCCGGCCATAACTTAACGGATGTTGATTTAGCTGGTTAATTGATTTCGCTAAATCTAGAAATTAATCGCCTTCGCTGATTTCAAGGAAAATACGGCCAGATCACGACGCCGGTCCACAGCGCGCACCAAGCTGTCACCTGTGGTGGCTGCAAAGGCCTCTCAACGATCACATTTGGATTTTCAGACCTCGAAATTCTGAAATTTTGTCTCATGGCTGAAGAATAGTTTGTTTTACAAATCGGAGTCAACTTGTTGATTTCCCAGCACCCAATCAGCGTATGTTCTGCGCATTCTATAATCAGCAGGCTTTAAGGCCGAACTATAATAGAAGAATGGTTTCGTACGACCACTTCCGAAACAGTGCAAATACAAAGGATTTGTATTGTGTGACCATAATAGCTTTTTGCTTCGATTCGTTAAGTTTCGTTCACTTTTGCTCGTATGAAAATTTGACAAGCGGTCCCCCATCTAAGTACTAACCGCGCCCGATGATGCTTGATTTCGGTGATCGAACGAGAACCTTTGCTTCCGAACACAAACGCCTATTATGGGCTACTTGAGCAATTGACAGTAGATACTGAATTAAACTTAACGTAGAATTATGACATTAGCTTCCGACTATTATAGTTATAGCCTTAAGTACCTACTAATCGCGATGCTGATTTCGGTGGTCGGACGAGAACCTTTGCTTCCGAACACATATGTGTATGTACGCCTATTATGTGCTACTTGAGCAATTACCAGTACTGAAGGCAACTCAACGTAGAATTATGGCATTAGCTTCCGATTGCTTCTGACTATTATAGTTCAGCCTTTAGTTGTTGTGTAAGCTGGATCTTATAGGGATGGAGATTCAAATCGAAACGCAAAATACGCCAAATGGAACTGTAGCAAATGACCAATTACTGACCGCGGCGTGGAGTTGCCCATTCCTGGTTTTCGGAAACGGAGGCACTCACAGCGGCTATATTTTCATTTGATTGAGCATAACGATGATGCACAGGCCTTACAACATCATAAAGACTATCGATTTGTTCGAATATGGTGATTGTGTTTCGAATTGTTTGCTCAGTTGAGCGATTATGACGAACATAATCTGTCCTTAAATCGCAATACACAGATATTATAGAACTTTTATTTTGGTAGTAAGATGCAATAATTTTAATGCGTTGAACGGTGGTTAAACGATTCATATTGTAAAATGGCAAAGCAGAACTAACATGTCACTATGGATGACAAATGGATTTGACAGATGCCATATGGCAGGGATGTGAAATCCCAACCTCGAAATGAATCAGGCCCGCTCGCCGGATCAGAACCGGACAGTCCTTTAAATGGAAATTTGTGTGATTTATTTATTCATAGCTTGAGCTTAATATAAACATTGACGTACTTACAACTAAACAATTATGGAACTAAACTAAACCTAGTATAAAGAGAGGAATAAATGAAAGTTAAGCGTGATCAGGAGGAAGGAGTGCTATGGAGAAGGACATTTCAGAGTGGGCTTTTGCTTTTATTCAAATCAAAAATCGATGTCGCATTGTTTGTTTTGCGCAAAATACTTGACATAGGTTCGTGTTGACTATGGTTAGTGTAATGGGGGGATAAACAAAATAGGGGAACAGCTAAAGTTGATGAATACGAGTAAAATGTATGTCGGCAAAATAACGATGTTTCCCTACGACTGTAAGTTAATCAGTGTAAGATGATCCACATACGGTGGCAGGTTAAATCACCCTAGACAGGCCGCGTAAGGTGAAGCGATTCTTATGGTATGGACGGCGTGATGGGGCGACCATACTTGACTGACATACTCGAGGAAAGACGACCACTATCGCAGATGGCACACAAATCACGTGCTGATATGACTGAGGGTACATGCTCGTCGCAAATGAAGTAAACCCTTGAAGGTGGTGGGAGACGTTTACGGGAGTAGGTAATAGAGGGAGTACTGAACATCTGAAATGTAAAGGGTGTCCCAAACTTCATGCAACATTTAAATTTTCCGCCATTTGTGCGGTAAAGTGTTGTCAACGAAAAAAAAAAGGGCGTGACAACTGACAGTTCAAGGTTATTAAAAATGTAGTGCTACACGAAAGAACAACGCGTTTTCATTGTTGAGCAATATTTTAAAAATAATGCAGGTTTGGCAGCTACAGTTCGCAATTTTCGTACAAAATATGATCGGAATAGTAATTTAACTTCAACAACTGTGAAGAGATTAATTCAAAAATTCAGGGAGGCTGGATCAAATAGTGAACTTAGACACTCTGGCCTTCCTTTAACAAGCCGTTCAACATAAAACATCGAAGCAGTTCGTGAGAGTGTTGTTGAGAGTCCAGGAACTTCAATTCGGCACGGACCATTATTCTTTGAAAATGCAGCTGGTCAGGCAATATCAGTTAATGGTGCTCGCTATCGCTGGATGTGGACGACATGGGGTTTCAAAAAGACGGTGCCACATGCCCTACAGCCCGAGAAGCAGTTCAATATCTTCATGAGTCATTTCCTGGTCGTGTAATTTCCCGTTTTGGTGATCATAATTGACCGCCCAGATCATGCGATTTAATGCCGTTGGACTTTTTTCTTTGGGGTTTTTTGAAGTCTAAGGTTTATGCCAACAAGCCCATGACCACCCACGCCTTGAAGGAGCAAATTGAGCGCTGTATCAATGAAACTCGGTTACATTTATGCAAAACGGTCATGGAAAATTTCGAAAAAAGAGTGTGTATGTGCTTACAAAGCCGTGGAAGCCTTTTACCCGATATGCTATTCCATACATAACCCTATACTGTATAATTTATGAATCAATAAAACACAATTAAAAACATGTATTTTCTATCAAAATAACTTCTTGCGTAAATTTTGGGACACTCTATAGTAGCAATAAGTGCTTGTGGAATACCAAAGAAAATTGAGATTTCTACGTGATGTTCCAGTGTTTTTCTTTTTAATTCGATCATGAGGGTTAAAAATACACACTTTTTGCAAAACTAATCACTCGTGGTAGAATAACAGTCCTCGTATTCCGATTCTCAGCTGCAACGGCAGAGAATACTTTTGCATTCAATCTGAAATTTGGATGGATGTGTGGATGTGTAATGGGAACTGACTTCATTAAATTCTATTGTAAGTCACCACCACTGGGGAGTGTGGTCGGCTGCGGGTCACATTATTTTATGGTGGATACCGTACCAACCCAAGCATTCCTCTTCCCACTCGAGTTCTACTAGAGTCCTTCTCCGCCGACGTCGTCAATGCTGTGTGTTCGTCCTTTCAACTAGATATCTATTATTTTCTTGTTGTTCATTCTGTTTCTAAACTAACCATAGTTTGATATAGCCAGGGTGGTGGTGCAGAGACCGGAATATGAAGTGGTTTCGGCCGGATGAAGTGTGCTGAATTATTATTATTCTATCGTTTTTTTTCTCTGCTTTTTGTTTTTGTGTTTGCGCCCATTCTGTGTAGCTACTACTAGTCTGTTATCGCACTGCTGGGAATATTACCGACGTCCAGAAACAGAAGAAAATTGTTGACGGTAGACTGGACAGCCATAGGATTAAATTATTTATATGTACATATGTATATAGTGGGGAGTAGCGAAGCGCAGTTGAATTATAGAAATATTTATTCAAGTCCAGGACTCCCGTTCACTGTCTCCTTAAGGATTTTTTTGTTCTCCTTTTTTTATTAATTTTTTTCTCCTTGGTAGTGGGAGTGGGGCCTTGCGTCGCATCAATGGCAAATGAATAGTTAAAAGTTATTCGAATAATCCTCATAGATACTGCATATGTACTTAGTTATCAATCGCACTATGCGTCTTTTCTTCTCATCTCGAGTAAGTATCTGTTCATGTGAATGTGTTTTTTTTTTACCACACGTACCGCGCTGTGAAAAGCTTGGGTTTTTGTCAAACTATTTGTGGACGATTTTTATTGTCCTCTGGGGCCTTTGTTGCCTGATTCAGTTTTATGTACGATTCTGCTACTCAATTTTTGTCCATCCCTTTGCCTTCGTCGCCGTTGCTGTTGTATCGTTTGAGTAAGCTGCTACGACAATGCTCCTGCTATACTTTTCGTTCTATTCTCATGTCTGGCTATCCTGTCTGTCTGATGATTCTGTTTTCATCTACAATACAATATACAAGTGTATATCTAGATACATTTGGAAGTTTATTCGGAATTTATTTCAGTGATTGAGTACTCAAGGACTTGGTTAAGCTGGCGTGAACGGCAACGGGGGTGGTGTGGTGTGGTGCTTGTTATACCAGTAGAAAGCTAGAGAGTTTTGTTGAAAATGCGACGAGGGGACGATGGCTGTTATCCTAAATGTCCTTACTATTACTACACATAAAGTTAGATAGATATTTATTTGAAGTGTGGTAATGATTACTTCGCGATTGTCGAAGTGGTTTTCACTTGGTTGGAGGAATTGAAAACAAAATGAAATTGGTTTCACTTATTTGTTTATTTTTATTTTTTCTACTTATTCTTTCATCCTTCCAAAAGCACAATTGCATAAATAGTCGAAAATTGCAGAGTGGAATAAAATGATAAAAAAAATTCATATTAGTGTGTACAAGTTTTATGGTCGACAATTTGGCAGGAAAGGGGGAAATGGAGGGCAATTGTTTTAGAGGAATTCTTCTGCGGCTGAACCTCATTTTACACTATTGAACAGAAATAAAGCCAGTCATAATTATTTGCTCAATAAAAAAACAACTAAAATGAATCGGTTTTAGAGTAATTTGGGGGTTCTGATTATGAATCTATCACATCACGTTTTCGAGATACGTTTTTATACGAGGGTAAGTTTTTACTACTTTCCTACCTGAAGTACAAAATAACGGTACGGTATGGAATATATTTTGATATATATAACGCTTTTACTATCTGATCCTCTATGGGAAAAAAAACGGCTGGATATTTTATTCAGTGAGCGGCGCAATCCCTCCAACGAAGGCAGCTCAAAGAGTTTTTTCAAATTTAATTTATTTTAACAAATTTTCAAATTATTTTAGCTACAGAAAATTTAAATAACAGAAAAAAAATATAAGTATTAAATTTCTAGCAAGGGAATGCATTTTCTTTTTTTAGGAAATTTTCGCAAATTTCTAATTGAAGGATCAGAATTCAAAAGAAGATAATGGAACAGTTCTGTGATGCAAATTTTTTGGGACATTTTTCTTATATGATCCCGACGAAAAAGTTCAAAGCCTCGACTGCCTCTTCAGATAATTCTCCTATTGATAACAAATCATAATTAATTATATCCGAACCATGTATCAACACTTTGTGAACTGAACTAGGGAGATTGTACCACGAATACTCTTGAATAATCAGTTCGGCTGTTTCCAATGCGAAGTTTTTTTTAAATTGTTCGCTATTTATGTCGTAGCCGGAAGACAAGGTGATGGGAATTGTGTGCATTGTTCAATAATATTCTTATCGATTACGGATTGGCAGTGTTTCCATCATTAGAAATTCCATATTCACCACTTCGAAAAAGTTTTGCAGAACCGATTTTTGACAGTCTGGCTGTATTGTCAAGTAAACTTTGCAGTTATGAGGACGATTCTATGATTTTTTCACTCGAAGGATAACATGTTTGATTTGCTTTAATTATTTTCTGATAAGCATTATTTCCGACGATGTGTAAAAATTCACAAAATTACTTAACAACAAATATTAATTTTTGGTTAACTTTGCTTCGGTGATAAGTGAAAGAACTTCCTTTGAACTTGGTTGCCTACGAAATGTATTTGATTGGTTGAATTTTTAATAAAGAATTAACAGCAGAAGAATCCACTTCTGCTAAGAGACCCAACCTTCTCTGTTTTGACTTTTCACTGCACTCTGCGAAATCCTTAGTAGGTCGCCCAATAGAAGATGATCTTTAGTTATGCCCTCTGAACCCTCGTGGGGCATAGGGCTTCAATAACGTTAGCTTCTGGCCCGTCATTGCGTGTAGTTAGTCAGTCGATATACGATTCGACCAGAAGATCCTTAGGATGTTGCGAAGACATCTATTTATGAAGGTTTGCAGCTTCCTTGTGACGGTGTTGGTCACTTTCCAGGTACTACACCCATAAAGTAGCATTGTTTACATGTTTGATCGGAAAAGTTTCAGCTTGGTTTTTGTGCTGAGAACATTGCTTTTCCAGATTTTAGACAGAATACCGAACGCAGCCTTTGCTTTACGAATTTTGTTGTCCTTATCCAGTTCGGTACTACCATCTTCTGAGACCATACTTCCTAAATATAGAAAGTTGCTTAGTCGAGAAAACTTGATGTTCAGTAATGTTGAGTTGAGCGGCACTGGTGTTTTGTTGAGAAGTTGAAGTGCTTAGGACTTTTGTTTTTGCCGTATTTATTTTGAGCCCTACTTTATTGGCCTCTGACTCCAAATCATGGCCTATCTGATGGAGGTCCATTATCCTGTTTTAGAGCAGGCAATCAAGGTGTTTGAGATATGATGTCATAGTCCATCTCAGCCCCATGTTCTTCCAGACAAAGCTGCCCGGATCACATCACTTTTTTATAATTTGCACGTGTCCTTATACTAATTTTAGGACACGGGTGCTTTTTTTTTTCTTGAGGAAAAGGGAAGAGACAGAGAGAAAGACAGATTGGTGTAGTTGGTTTGAAACTCAGCTGGTATTAAGTTTCAGTTAACTCCAATGGTGGCTGTCCAGATAACTGGGGAGCTTGTTTGTTTTTGCTTTTGTCGTTGCTCATGATTCACAGTATTTTTTTTTCCGTCCTCCATATGACCGCCCTACTGCCAGTGTTATGCCTTCACAGTAGAATTGAATAGCTTTCGCAATTGATCGCCTTTTTTATTTATTTCATGCGAAATAAATAGATGATTCTTGACATCAGGATTTGAACTATGAAACAACAGCGTGATAAGCGATGATGTTACCACTACACCACGGCCACCTCTAATTGATGATAATTCCTGATTACTACAAGGAATAACAGTAGCGAAAGATACATCCATGTCGTACTCCGCTGCGGACTTCAAATTTATCTGACACCTTACCATTGTGTAAGACATGACATTTGTCGCCATCATATGTAGCATTTATAAGAACGAGGAGTTTTTCTGTTATACCTCTCCTGCACAAGGCTCTCCATATAGCATCTTGATTCAAGTTGTCGAAGGTCTTCGCGAAATCAATGAACAGCAAATGTAGCGGGAATCTGTACTCGACGCATTGTTCAATGATGGTCCACAAGGTGATCTCAAAAGCCTGCCTGTTCATTGTCAAGCGTTGAATCGACATGTTCTCTCAAAGCATGTACTCGTAAGAACGCATGTCTCTCTTCAGTTTCCACATTCCATCAGGTTTCCCTTCTCAGGCAGCTTAGCAATCATTCCCCTCTTCCAATCTTCGGGGAAGATGATGACGTCAAATTATTACTATTTTCAGAGATATTACTTACTTCTATAGTATTTAGCAATTCCGAATACTTTTAAATAAGAGTGTTTTCACAAATATAATCGATTCGATTCTTCAATCCTTTATAATTTACATTTGGAACTTCATTGAAAGATTCGTTAAATACGTCTAATATGGAATAGGAATTTGTTCCCTTCATTTCCAGAAGCAGATAACCAATGTTTAAGCACATACGAGTACATTCTAGTAAAATAGCATTTTGCGATAACACTTGGAATAAAAATAATAAGAGCTTTGGGCGCTTAGAGCTCAATTATAAGTGAATCCGCAAATTTCCGCAGCTTATTTCACTTGCATTAAAAAGTACACAAATCAGCCTTTAGCAATACAGAAGTTCGTGGGGGGAACACAGTTAAAAGTTTCACACAAAACTAGATGCAGATTTTTCGACTTTTGGCCTTCGGTGGAACCACTGTGTGTTGGAGAGTTCGATGTGAACGAATTTGTAGGGCAAATGGTAGGGAAAGCAATTGTGGTAGAACAGCTGTTTATTAAGTTGTATAATCAAGAAATCTGTTAATTAATGTGACAGCAGGAAAACGCTTTCATAGGTCACCAAACATTTGCTGAGAAGTTTGCGTAAACCAATTATCATTTAAGGAAAATAACGTGCTACCGGAAATGTTCGCTTTATTGTATTTTTTTTTTTAAAATATGTAAGCTGTACAAAATAACAAGCACACACGGGTAGTAAAAAGGGACTCGCTCCCTTGTCGCCCGGTGAGATACCACCACATCTAAAGGTTCCGTGAAGTAGTCGTGATCACGTTTCGGAGCTTGGCAGCGCTGTCACAGCGTTATAAGTTCGCCTTTCTCGAGATAAGTTCTTTAAAAAAATATTGATTCTAACCACAAAGTCGCCTGAGCCATACTCGAGAAACGCCAAATTTTCAAATATCTGTGAATAAAGTAAAGTAAGGTACCTATCTACAGTTATACGAAAAGTTTTTGAAAAATCTGGTATACTATCTCATAGCATGTGTCGAATCTTACTCATCGTTAGCAGTTTTCGATAACATTTTTTTTATTTTTTTTTTTTTTTCAAAATCGACCAATAGTAAAGTATAAGGTTAATTTGTAGGATTAGAATCTAAATTCTGATTTCGTATTGAACTATGAATCCTTAGACTTTAGATGTGACTGGTCTAGCTTCTCACAGCCACTCATGCTGTGCGTGTTATATTTCTTGCACACGAATGCAAGGAATCTTAAATTGATTGCCTTATCCTGACAGTCCGTCATACGTACAGACATGTAGAATGAAATACACACATTTTCTATTACAATGAAAAGCCGGAGTTGGAAAATTTGAGGGTATATTGTTATGGATGCGGATCATGTGACGCGTGAAAACGACAACCCCATCTCTACAGTGCAACATGCGACCGAAACCAGACGCTAACTCAGCAGAAAAACGAGCAGAAAATGGGAAGAAAATGCAACGGCGAAAAATGTGGTGTCAACAGTTTAGATCTACAGGGTGGGCCAAATAAGACCTACCAATGTTAAACACGTATAACTCTTGTAATAATTATTTGTTTTAATTATTATTTTTTTTATATATGAAATACATTTTATGGAAATTAAGTATGAAATATGACATCAGACAAATGTCCACCATTTTGCTCGATACAGACATTGGCTCGTTTTCCATTACACCACGAAATGTTTCTGGTTGCAGGCTCCGTATTTCGTCTAGAATATTCGGCTTTAGCTGTGTAATAGTCTCTGGTTTATTAACATACACTTTGTTTTTTAAATAACCCCATAAAAAAAAGTCGGGCGCAGTTAAATCTGGTGAACACGAGAAAAAGTCTAACGGGGTCAAATCGCACGATCTCGGTGGCCAGTTCACATCACCTCCACGTGAGATGAGCATGCCCTCGAATCGCTCGTGCAAAATTTCCAATGTGGCGTGAGCTGTGTGGCACGTAGCGCCGTCCTGGTGAAACCACATGTCGTTGGTGTCCATATGATCCAATTCAGACCAAAAGAAGTTGGTAATCATCGACCTATAGCGCTCGCCGTTGACGGTGATGGCCAGGCCAACGTCGTTCTCAAAGAAATATGGACCGATGACGCCGCCAGCCCAAAATCCACACCAAACAGTGACTTTTTCGGGATGCATTGGACGCTCTTGGATCTCGTGTAGATTGGTATCGTCCCAAATTCGACAATTTTGTTTGTTGACGTATCCATTCATCCAGAAATGGGCCTTATAGCTGAAGATGATTTTTCGATGAAAATTAGGGTCAGTTTCCAACTGCTCCAGAGCCCATTCAGCGAACACACGTCGTTGTCTATGGTCCTTTACCTTCAGCTCCTGAATCAGTTGAATTTTGTACGGGTGCAGGCCCAAGTCACGATGCAAAATTCGCCAAGTTGTGGTCTGCGGAAGGCCTAGTTCTTGTGAGCGACGCGAAATCGACTGCCTCGGATTCTCCTGCACACTCTCACGGACAGCGGCGATGTTTTCAGCAGATCTTGCGTTTCGTCGACGTACTGGTGTTGGTTGATCGTTAACTGAACCAGAGGACTCAAATTTATCCATCACACTGCGAATAGTCCTATCGGAAGGATGATTATGGCGACCGTAAAATGGGCGAAGCGCGCGGAACGTTCCCCGAACAGAACGCTATATCCGTCCATGGTGATTTAGCAAAACAGACTGAATAAATGACAGCCAATTTGACAGATGTAGCTTCAACAATATGGCCTCTATTAACTGTCAAAGTTCAGAAGTCCGTATTGGAAAACCCTGTATATGAGAGTACTTTAAAAACTGCCGTCTATAATACGTTTTCTGTAACGAAGTGCGTTAGCTGCATATTTATAAACTACATCCCTTGGTCACCATTCAGGATGTTCATTGCTTCATTTTCTTCTAATACGCACGAACCAAAAAAATCTCTTGCGGAATTATTTGAGCATTGGACAATTCGCCATAAATTTCCTTGAGGTTACAAAGATCGCACAAAATTGGAAGGTCTGGTCGATGTGGTATAAAAATTAGATTGGCTAATTCTCCTCGTATTTTAAATATGGTGCTAATCTTATCAATATCATGCTGAACTTCATTCTTAATGATGAAGGCTTCTCATCGGATGTAAACGATAGTTGTAAGCCGCAGTTAGACGCTAGTTCCTCCCACTCTTGAACAAGTTTTCCTCTTGACGATAGATCATGCAAAAGTACTAGTTTCGGCAGTCACTCCACTTCCCATGTCATAACTTTCACTATATAGTTATAGTATAGCTTAAGAGTATCTATGAATGGGGGTGGAAATCCTGTCTCTAGATGCAGCATATAGTTGGGACTACCACTCGGTAATTGAATGATCCTTTGAGAAAGTAACGAAGACATTTTTCGACAATTTCAAATAAACAATAACCCCAAGCTTGAGCTCCATAGAAAAGTATGGAGGTAACGGCAGTACGAAATATTTTTTGTTTTGAGATACTCGTATGAGTTACAAGTTTATTTTTAATGCAGTGACCCCAGATAGATGAAATCGCACTTTTAGCTTCAAAAGATTTGGCCGTAAGGTGTTTGCTCATACTTAAATTAGATGTAATTAATACTCCCAGATATTTGTACTCTCTTATTACTTCGATATTATCGCCTTGGTACGTCTACTTTTCATTTCGAGAATATCTCCCACCTCCACCCCTGAATATGACTATCTTCGACTTTTCCATGTTGGCAAACAAGTTCCACGTCTTACAATACTCCTCAAGGCTATTGATCATCAACTGCATACCTTCTATAGTGTCGGCAAGAAAGACGATGTCAAAGCAAAAGACTTATCCCTAGCATTCGAGCACTCGCTATCGAACCACTTCTGTTTATATGATCTACTATACTTCGTCGATCCACTAGTGGAGTGATGGCGAACAAACTTGTTTGCGAACAACAAAATACGTTTCAAGGAAGAATTATAATTTCCTATGTAAAGGTTTGAAATTGTTACAAATCTTAGGCAGAATGTCGGACCAAACTCTAGTTCAAAATCGGATGGGCTCCAAAACTTTCTCCTGTTGTAAAATTCAATTAAGCTCTCCACATAGTTCACATCAAGCTAGCAATCACGTGACCCACATTCAAATACTTGCACACTCTCGAGGGTGTACACAAAATTAACGTGACGCCAACAGCGCAAAACACTTCTCAGCAATAAATTAATTAAATCAATAAATATTCAATTAAGCACCCATAAAAGTAACCGTTCACCGTCCTACCCACAATCCGTGCCAAAATCTGTGCATAGTTAGAAAAACAAAAAAAGTGTCGCACAAGGACACCTACCGCAAGCAGTATTAAATAAAAGTTACAATTAACAAAGCCCTTCCAACTCTGTGCCATGATACAGAATAAATGAGAAAAGCCAACGACATCACGTTGATTGCCTTCATTCAAGTCTGAGCAGATTTCTCCGTCCTATCGTCCATGATGTAGTAACTAGGTGGAGTACCTCAAAATTAAATCTTCACTTGGGATCGAAGAAACATATGTGTGGTAGGTTGTATGTGTTCTGGTTCACAAACGGATCCTTTTGGGCATATTAGGAATTGAATTATTAATGAGAAAGAAAATAGTATATGGATGAACAAAAAAAAGAGGAGAAAATGGCAAAAAAAAAAAAAAAACAGAAAACGAAGGGCGACAGAATAGTAATGACTTGGACCAACAATTCACCACACTCCAGTAGGTTGCCTACATTACGCTCAATTCCCACAGGATGTATGTACTATAAATGAAATGTCGTTCTGTGATAAGGTAGACACAAGCCTACGCTGAAAGACATGATACAGCACAGATAGTGACAGAGATAGAGTGAGACAGAGAGTGAGAGAGTTAACAAACAAGGAATCGAACAAATTATAGTCAATGAGATGATAATGCTTTCTCTAAGGATTTCGGTTAGTAGGCATTTGAAATCGCATTCATTAGTTGATTGCTTGAGACAATTTAGGACAGAAAATTGTTTATAATTGGAATTGTGTGTATGACGAATGAAGGGTCTTATGTTTGAGTAATGTACTACTTATATTCGATGCGATTAATGGGGTAAGACAGAGTCTCATGCCTAAATATATAATAACAATTTAAATAATATGTATTGTATAAAGGTATGAACAAAACTATTTTTGCTTTTAAC
Organism: Pocota personata; assembly: GCA_963082735.1. NCBI lineage: Eukaryota > Metazoa > Arthropoda > Insecta > Diptera > Syrphidae > Pocota > Pocota personata. Next base: position 8,263,643 of record OY720433.1, read on the forward strand.
GGATGGTAGGTATTTCGAAAAATCTTAATTATAATGTACTTCTTTTCCTTCTTCTTTTTCCTTTTGTGTTCCGCATCTTCATGCGTTTCTCAGTAATTTGGACAGATGAGGGTTTCGTTGTGTTCGAAACTGTGTAGTTAATCTGAAAAATAGCCGTATTATGTCATGCTGCCGGTTTTATAATGCTGCTATGTACGGTATCGGTCGAAGAGCCCATTTCCCCTTACTAGACTGGTTCGAACTTTGGTTCCAATCGCACGTAATTCGATATTTTACTTTTTCTAAACGAGACTCCAATTCCTAAAGTTTTGGCATTGCAGGTTCCCTGCAGTTCATCCACCAAAATTCAGCAATAACGCATATTACAATAAATGAAACACATTGGATTTAAAAAAAAATAAGTTTTTCCACACACCCAATTATTATTTTTAATTTGCACGTATGAAAGGGTCATATCCCCTTATCCTTATACTAATTTTAGGACACGGGCGTTTTGCGGAAATGGGAATAGACAGAGAGAATGACAGATTGATGTAGTTGGTTTGAAAATCGGATGGTATTAAGTTTCAGTGAACTCCAAGGGTGGCGTCCATATAACTGGGGAGTATTTTTGTTTTGCTGTTATTGTCGTTGCTTATGATTCACAGTATTTTTTTCCGTCCTCCTGATATCATCATCACGATCAAGTTGTATTTTAGCAATTGACCACCCTACTGACAGTGTTATGCCTTCGCAGTAGAGTTGACATAATCTTTCGCAATTGATCTACTTTTTAATTTATTTCATGTGAAATAAATAGATGATTCTTGACACCAGGATTCGAACCGTGAACCTGCAGTGTGACAAGCGATGACGTTACCACACACTTCACTACTGTTGGTTTTTGAGGTGGAAATAATCCCGAAACTATTTTTCGTATAAGTGTAAAAAGGCGGAAGATCTTTGAGCGTCGTAATAACTATTCTAAATTCTTTGAATAGTTTTATGTTTGTATAGTCTCTCGCATAGATAAAAAGTGAAAGAAATTAAGTTTCCTTAAAATGCGTTAAAAAACTTAAAAAAAAAACTTTCTTTAAAATATGTATGTCTAAAATTTTGATACCATGTCTTTATGTCGAAAACATGGTAGATATAAGGACAATCCTGTTATTTAAATTGTTAGCGAACAAAACTGAGTACTCGTTGAAAACGACCATATTATATTAGATATGCATTTTTATCAAAATCATGTAAACCGTTTTTGAGAAAATTACACTTTTTTTAAAATTAGGCTTAAGAACCGTTAATGTAGTTTTTGATTTCGTCTCGGAATATAAGCCCACAGACCCCAGATATGAAGTAAATCTGTCTAGTCGGACAGATGGGCCGAATTGTGAGACCCACTTTTCCGAGTTTCTTTTATAATAATGTCAAGTTTGATCAGAATATCGAGATCCTTTCATATGTAATTAGATAAAAAGTTCCCAAGTAATTACTTAATTTCCAATTTTTAAATAAATAAGGCTTTTTCAATAGGGACATAACAATTTTGTATTTTAATACAAACGCACCCTTAAACTTTTTTTTATGATCTGTTAATTTCAAAACATCAGTCACATCTCTCAGTCCACACTATAGCGAATTTTGCGTAAAGATCTTGGCCTAGACCCTTACAAGATCAAATTGACTCAAGAACTGAAACCTCTTAATCATTTGAAGCGCCGAAACTTCTCCGATTGGGCTCTGCAAAAGTTTGAAGAAAATCCTGAATTTCATGGAAAAATTATCTTCAGCAAGGAGCTCATTTTTGGCTTAATGGCTTTGCCAATAAGCAAAATATGCATTATTGGACAGTAGCAAACCCACATGTGCTTCAAGAGACTCCATTGCATCCACAAAAAGTGACCGTGTGGTGTGGATTTCATGCCGGAGGTGTGATTGGACCATATTTTTTCGTCGATGAAAATGATCGCCATGTTACGGTCAATGGAGTTCGCTATCGTGCCATGTTGGAAGACTATTTTTGGCCAGATTTGGATGGACTTGACATCAGTGATATGTAGTTCCAACAAGATGATGCCACATGACACACAGCTTTTTAAACAATTTATCTATTGAAGGGAAAGTTCGGTAATCGTGTAATCTCCGGTCTAATGGATACCTCGCTCATGCGATTTAACGCCAATGGATTTATTTTTATGGAGTTACGTTACAAGCCGAGAATATTGGAGGAGCTCAAGAACAATATCGAAGGCGAAATTGCCAACGTTCCGGCAGATATTTGTGGAAAATTGGCTCCAAAGAATAGATCATTGCAAACGTGCTCGTGGTGGTCATATGAGCGAGATCGAATTCCGTACTTAAATCTAACATGTGTACTATACCTCTAATAAATTTCACGATATCTCGATTATTCCGTGTTCTATTTAAATACAAAATTGTTACGTCCATATTGAAAAACCCTGTATTATGAAAGCATTCTTCCACGTTAAGTGTAATCATCGTGGCATAATTTATGTTACTAATTATTTATGTTTCGGTGGTGACATATTTTCAAAATCAAATTACGCTAGTGACATATTTTATCAGTCTCAGTGTAAGTTACATATACGGACGTACGAGTAAAACCTGGACAAAATCCCTACTGGTAACACTTGGGATTTGTTGGGATAAGATATGAAATATATTTCGTATCGCAAATATTGTGGATGTTTTTTGTTGATGTTTATGCTAAAGTATGTCAAGGTGACATTTTTTGATATTTTTTCGATAGATGAAGAAAGAAATACAGAGGGTAGGGATTTTGTTTTTTTTTTTTGCTCTCGAGTTTTGTGGAGGATTATGTCATATGACATAATTCTGCCAACAAAGTGAAACTATTTTGTTCAAGTTGATGACAACACTGTCTACAATAAATTTGGTTTCACTTACATAGGGTGGGGCACAGCTACGATTTATATGGAAATTAATTGTGCACAAAGAATGTGTGCTTGAAGCGTAATTCACATAATGTAATCCATTTGAGCAACGCAAAAATGCAGCTTAGCGATATTTGAGTATGGTAAGGCGTTGGCAAACAAAAAATAAATACGAGTATAAAGTGCACGACTGGTTCGAACGAAACTTTCTCATTATTTGTGTGTCACACTAATTTTAATTTATTTCTTAAAATGCAAGCAAAATTTCTATGTCATGTTTAATAAAATCACAAATGTAGACGAATTCGATTAAAATTAGCGATAGAATAACATCCACATAAACCATATTACACTAAAAGCATTTACTGAATGTAATCATTCACCACCAACCAGATAATATGATGGAATGAAAAAGTATATTTTTTCGAAATAACGCCCATCTCGTAAAAAATAAAAGGCACGACTGGGTCGCACGTACTGGCTCCATGATATGTACTATTCGTCTGCGAATTGTTCAGATATAAAAAAAGTTGAAAAAAAAATATTTTTCGTATTCTGTGTTAAAAAACTAAGAAACTTTTTTGAATACACGTCAAACATTTCAATGTTAAGTTCTTGCGTATTTGAAAAATGACTTTGATATCAATTTTAAATAAAATTGGGTTAGCCATATCCGAGAAGCAGCAATTTTTTGCAAGTCCGCTACTAAGTAAAGTACCGTTATTCAATTTTTTAACGAGAAATTGAGTACTCAGTCTTATTACATTCATCCGAGTTACCACAAATATGAATTGTTATCGAAATCGTAAGAGTCGTTTTCGAGAACTTTCGAGGTTAGACTGAAAATTCTGATTTCGCTTCTAAATACAGGGTGGACCATTTAAACCTTCGTAATGTTTTTTGGTAATAATTAAAAAAAAAAAAAACAAATTATTTGCTGCAGTCATTTTTCGTTTATTTTGAAATTTGCAAATTTGTTCTTGGCACATTGCGCCACAGCGAATGGCGCAATGTGCTCGTTTTTCGGCATTTCCCATCACTTTTTGAAGTGTTTCGGGCTGAATGCAGCCATTTCCTGTTGTATATTGTCTTTCAAGGCTTCTAGAGTCCGTGGCTTGTTGACATAAACTTTGCACTTCAAGTAACCCCACAGGAAGAAGTCTCGAGGCGTTAAGTAGGGAGATCGCGGGAGCCAGTCAAAATCACTATTTTTCGAAATTAGGCGTCCGAGGAACAAAGGATGCAATAAAGCGATCGTGGCTCGGGCTGTATGAGCTGTGGCGCCATCCTGTGGGAACCAAAAGTCGTCGATGGCATTATCAGTCAGAATTCGCATCAAAAAATCCGTTATCTGTAATCCCAACTGCAAAGAATGGCGAGTTCTCCATGTTGTCTGTGATCTCTCAACACTGGCCTGTACAGCCTCAATGTTCTCATCAGACCGCGTCGGACGACGTCGGCCTTGTTGACTGGCATTAGCAGGATTGCCGGTGGCGATCAATTTTTGGTGTAAACGCCTGACGGTGTGATCTGAAGGCGCTTCCCTCACTCGATATTTTGCATGATACGCACGTTGCGTTTTCACAATTGAGAACATGTTTTGAATGTAAAGCTGCACGATAACAGCGCTTTGTGGTGGCGTGTACTGTTCCATGGCACAAATTCGCTTAGACTGATTCTGCAAACGCGGGCTGACATAAGTCGATCTGAAAACAGAAGTCAAAGTTATAGTTATGCCAGATGCCGAAGGTTTAAATGGTCGACCCTGTATTAGCCAACAAACCGAAAATACGAAGTTTGAAGTAAATCTGTCCAGCCGCTTAGGTGATATAAAGATGGATAGCATTGCGGAACCCACTTCTTTTTAGTTTCTGTATTATATGATAGTAATGCTAGGATTGATAAAAATCTCGAGACCGAATTTTTTCGCGAAAGCAATAACTTTCTTTTAAATGAGAAAGTTAAAAATAGTCAGATCAACTTAGTGTTACATAACGTGTAATTAGCTTTATCTAATTTTTTTTTTGTTCATTTTAAGCTTTAAAATAAACAAATAAAATGTACTGGACTTAAAAATCTAACTGTCCCTGTCAGGGTTCAAGTCTAAAGATGTCGATGGGGGTTAGTTTTTTTTTTTCAGAAAATAAATATTTGAATGACTATGACTGATTATCAAGAAGATAATGACTATACAAATTAACTGCTAATAGTGACAAATTTCGATGGTTTCTTTCAACGGAAAACCATTAGAGTCATCTACTACTGCCCAAGACATGGGCATGATGGGGTTATGCAGGTACATGAAGTGTACATTTTCATATCTCATATATAAGGTAACTGGGTTGTTCATCTAAATTTGTTGGTTAACAACTTCGAAAGACATATTCGAAAGTGTCACCAAGTTATTTTGAAACATAAATTACCTCTTGTCAAATTGTCTGATCAGATAGTTTTCAAATAAAAAATAAAAAAAAACAACACTCAAACTAGTAGTTGCCTTCATCCCTTGGGCACATTTACTATTTGACATTCCAATAGACCAATTCCTGACGTGTCCATCAAAGTTCAAAGCAGCTTGCTACACCTTTAAACAACTCTATTCTACCCTCCTCCTTTTTATCTCAATATAAAATGGCCCTAGTATCTCTCAAACAATTTACATCCTTCCTGTCCCCAATCCCTAGTAAATGTGTGTGCGCTCTGGTGCGCCCATAACAACATGACTTTCCTTCAAAATTCATCGCGTTCTAGGTGTCATAAAGCAATCAATAAATCAGTAAATATGGTAAAACTGATTTTTCCGGAGACCGTTGTCATCGCTCATGTGACCCAATCATGTCCCTTTTTTGTCCTATCTTGATTAAAATTTGTCATTTTCATACCTACGGTGTATGGGTTCTATTGCCAAAGTGAAAGAGAAAAGGGACCCACATCAGCCAGAATGTACATCCCCCCCACCATCGCATATCAGAGTTTAAAATTGAGGAAACATTGCCTTTTTTTGAAGGTTTTTTTTACGACGACAAAGATGTTGGAGGAGAAAACTTCCGACTAGGACAATGTCGACGACATACATTGGCCTTCGGCAGGATTAAACAACTTTCGATGTGTGTGCACACCATGTTATGCCGGAAGAGTAGTTCATACTTGTATATAGCTCATACTATATAAGGTTGTGAGGAGCAAAGGACATCACATTGCTGGAAAATATTTTACAACAAAATTTAGTTATCTTTCCCGAAGTTACGGTCTTTCTTTGATGTTATGGCGTCAAAGGACGTCAGATATCACACAGGACATGAGAGAAGAATTGTTACGATAGTGTGAATCTGTATGAGTGTCGGTTGTGATTAGCCTTTTAGCAGTTTTTTGAAATTCTCAGATAGAGACAAATGTCATTTTCGATTATTCAACCTAGGAAGATTGCCTCGAGAGATTTACAATTTTTGTTATCTTTAATCGAAATATAGAGAACAAATATTTTACAGTTGAGCAAATAATGAGCAGACTTGTTGGGTGCTAGTAAATTATCCTATGTCCTACGGGGAAAGTCTCCATTCGTGACTTAAGTTCCTGAAAGCTTCTCAGGAATTGTTTGGCTAAGTATTCACTTTACCTCTATTGTATGAATTGTCAAACTCTAATTCAATGATTTGATTCGTAGAGTTCCCTTTTTGTTTCGTATGCTTAAAGATTGCAAGTATAGTTACCACAGCTACACTTCGAGGTCCTTTCTCTATAAATTGGTTCTCATCACAATAATTCTGATAACTCCCCATGTATGTAGGAACCTTAACTACAATATTGTCCCAAAACCTGTCTAGCGTAATTTAATTTAGCTCACTGTCTCATCGTGGTAGCTGTGGACTGAGTACGAATCATAAATGATTACCAGGGACGAATGATGTACTAACCAGTAGAGGCAAGAGAATAGTTACCAGTCATGATAGAGTACTGTCTACGAATGACTACCCGAGACCAATTACTAATGACTATGAGGAGGAACTTTGATAGGTACTAGTCCATAACCGAGTACCATCTACGAGCCACTACGATATACTAGTTAGCAGTTATGATAGGATACTATCCAGGGATAACTTTTTACTGACCGCCTTACCACTCACATTAATTTCCTTTTCCCACTTCGCGAGTTTATTATTTTAATTTTTTAATTTTTCGCCTACCTATAATTTCCATAAATAACCTCCGCTATACTCGTACTGAACGTGTGTCCTGCTTACAATTTTTCAATTTGTTTCCATTGATCTAGTATTCGGTGACTAACCCCGTACAAACCATGGATAAGTGTTGTGACTATTGTTCAATTGAATCCAATAATGCTGGGGAGTCCTTCCACTCTTCGTATATTGGTCTTGGCAAACGATCCCTGACCTATCTAAATCATTATGTCAAATATTTCCCAATTGTTTGCAACAAATGTAAGGAAATACCCCCTTCCAATGTAATTTGGCCATAAAGTGCTTAGAAGAATCGATGGACTCTAAATGTAATGACATTGCTTTGCAGAAGAAAAAAGTTATTGATCAGATCGCGAGGTCTGACTTGTTAATAAAAAGTGTCGATGTTGCGGATTGCTCCAGTGTGGCTTTTAAAAACCCAATTTACAAAATAAGAAGCTAACATCAATAAAAGGACTTGTCTCCAAACCCACTAATGACGAATTCCCTAATAACCTCTTCCATCAATCGTAAAGTGAATTGCTTTCATCTTTAAGGAATTCGATTCGAATTCCAATATGGTAATAAAGGCAACTCAATTCCTTCGCTTCGACATTGAATATCAATTCCAAAGCTCATCTAAATCAAAATTAAAGCTTTCTTCGTAACTGGCACCCACGTCATGCCAATGAATCCTGGCTGTGTAACTTTTTTCATCAGAGCTTCTGTATCACTATTCCGATATGAGAGAAGATTAAGGCCTGCCGTTTCAAAATCAACATCCCATCTAGGCTGTTTTTGACTCCCACCTGACTTTGTTTTGGTCAAGATGAGGATGGCTTAAATAAAAGATAAAAAAGCAAAAATAATAAGCAACTTACTAAAACTAACCCTAAAATAAATCGTAAGCCTAAATCGAATTGTAAGTCTAATCCTAGATCTAAATTTTTAGCCTAAATCTTTATCCCCCCTTCCCGCAATCACCGCCCAATCTAACTAAATCCTTCTCAAAAGCTTCATACCTCCCCACTCCCTTCCCTCTAGCAAAATCAACTTTGATCCACTTTCAAATTCACAATTTAAAACGAGTTATAGGACGCTCACGCCCATTTCCATAAACCTGAAGGGTGGCCATGGTGTAGTGGTAACATCATAGCTTGTCACGCTGCAGGTTCGCGGTTCGAATCCTGATGTCAAGAATCATCTATTTATTTCGCATGAAATAAATAAAAAAGTCGATCAATTGCGAAAGTTTATGTGAACGCTACTGCGAAGGCATAACACTGGCAGTAAGGTAGTCATATGGCTAAAATGGAACTTGATAGTGATGATGACATCAAGAGGACGGAAAAAAAATACTGTGAATCATAAGCAACGACAATAACAGCAAAACAAAAATACTCCCCAGTTATCTGGACGCCAAACACAGACACTGGATATAACTTAGTGTCATTATTCTCTTTCCCCATCGTGTCCTCGCCATTTTAGCCCGTAGTGATATTGCTTACCAAGTTCTACCACAGTAGGGCCACTGTTACAATCCGGAACTCATTTTCAAATGGCTAAAATTCACCGTCCGTAGGCAATTAATTCACTGCTGCTTTATTCACAGAAGCCCTAGTGCGGACAGCAAGTCAACTTTTGAGGAATTTGATGCGTTGTCCGATTTCTTAAATCGTAATTGAGGGCGATTTCAATATACATAATTCCGATTGGCTTCAACATTCTGGCCAGATAACACCCGAAAGAAGGTATGTTGAACTCTTCGCTGAGGTAAACAGGTAAACGCAGCTTGTAAATTCCGCCAACACTCTGGGCTTGTTTCTCACTTCGCACCCTGATAAATAGACCAGCGCCTCTTATCAGCTAAATTCTCGTACTCTAACCACACAGTTAAAGAAAAAAACCCTAAAAGAGAAGAGTGGCAATACGAGAAAGGCTGCCTTAATAGCTTCTTTAGGAGTTTCAACTGGTTGCTATGCTTCATTTTCATTTTAATTTTTAAACCAAAATTCATTATAACTTAATTACTAGCGGGGGGAATTCCAGAGAATTAACAGTACTTCTAGAGCATAGCATAGCTAGAGTCTTTGATGGCTTAATTTTTAGTGTATTTAAGTCAGTTGTATACTCTGTAAATCCTCATTCATCCTAGCCACACAGTCCTCCATTAAACCAATTGGATGAGAGATATAAACTAAAACATCGTCCGCATACATAAGTACATTACTAGTAACGGTTCTTTCCGGAAGATCATTTATGTACATAGAGAATAACAGGGGTCCCAGTACAGAACCCTGTGGAATACCAGCACTATGAAGATCACACTGCCTTCATTCTATATAGAGCTTTTAGACATGCAGACTTACGAGTATATATACATATATAATCCGGGTTAAAGAACCTTTGGTATATTTGGAAATTTGGTATCATATTAAGCATCTGCCAAAAGATCGTACCATCCAAATCGAAGATGCTCAGCAGTTTCAACATCACGTATCCATCCAAATACGCATTTTTTTATATAGGTAATTTGCGCGCGCCAAAGAGAATATGAATACCTTTATATTGTTTCATGGCACGGGCGTTTGGGAAAAGGGAGAAGAGGAACAGAGGAGAACCTTGTGCACGTAGGTTTTAAATGTTTAAAGGTTTTAGTGATGGAAAAATACAGAGCCTGGTAGATCATTCCACATTCGTGTCGTCCGACTTATAAACGAATCCCTATATTTGACAGTACGACCGAAGTTGGGCTTAAGGGTGAACTGATGTGCATTCGAAGTATGATGCGTATTCCGTGTAAAATTTTGAACAGGAGGACTGCAACTGGCTATTTCGCTGGGGCATTATTCATAAAAAAATTCGATAAAATAGAGACGAGACATTTCGACGGTGTTCAAGTGAATGTATGGAGTTCACACTGTTTCTACCAGCTATAAATTTTAAGGCGCGATTCTGTACCCTGTCTAGTATAACGGTCTTGGGTTCATTAGACCAGATAAGGGTGTTATATTCCCGCCTTTGGGGGATGAATACCTTATAAAGTGAGGCCAGATGAAACGGGGTAAAATAATTCTTGCACAGGTTTTAACGACTTCGAACATGTGATCATTCCATCGAGGATGGTTATTAGTACACATACCAAGAATAGCAAGTCTTTCGGTTTCAGCGATGCAAGTACTAATGGGAAAAAAATGAATTGTATTAAATGTTCCAGACAAGAGATCATTAATGCAAATAAGAAAGAGAGTCGGAGACAAAACAGAGCCTTGGGAAACACTAGCATTTATTTGGTAAATTGCAGACTTGAAGCCGTCCAAAATAACTTGTATTGAACGCCGCGAAAGGTAGTTTCTAATCCAGTGAAGATGAGTTTCATCGATGACATGCATTTCAAAAAAAAAAAAAACTTGATGCCAAACTCTGTCAAATATCAATCGCAACCATATTAGTTTCGCCGAAGTAATGGAGAGTGGTTCCACTTCTCGGTGAGATATGCCATCAAATAACCAGTGGGCCTGTTGCTACGAAAACCATATTGCCGGTCATTCAGGAGTTTTCGCGTATCGAGATATTTCATAAGCTGACGATTTATCACCATTTGCATGACCTTGGAAAGAAGGGACGTAAGTGCAATTCGGTAACTGGACAGGGAGGAAAATTCACTTTTTTTAGGCACGGGCTGGACAAATGCTGTTTTCCATCTACTCGGAAAGAGCAATGAAGAGTAGGATAGATTAGACCAGCGGATTTGTGTATGCTAAGACGTTTGAGAACACCTACAACTGTACGACTGCTAAAGTGGACCATGGGACACATGAAAAATTCGACGCTCTCAAATACATTCAAAGACAAAGCATTATCTGGCAGTGCGGAGTTCACTGCAAAGTGAGCAGCAAGCATACTGGCTTTATCTAAGGAGCTGACAGTTGGAATGTCATTGTAAATGAGCGTTTTGACGCATGACAAACAATCTGTACTACCTTTGAGACATTGTAGAAGTTTTTGCCTCAATTTTTGGTCATGTAAGAATTTTACAAGTGGATTATGGACATTGCAGTCTTTTCTGGCTTGTTTAAACTTCTTTTGGTTTTTCTCAGATTTGTTGGCTTTATAAGACCGCATGGCTGTTCCAAAGCAACTCTCATGATGTCTTCGCCTTTGATAAGATAAAGATAGCCAAATAAGGTAGGTTTACCAAATACAACAAACCTAAATCTAGTGAACTAGCTCTAAGCCCATCTCCAAACCTAGGAAAAAGCCTGAAAATAACCCTAGTTCTAAGCATATTTTAATTGATAATAACCTCAATCGTAACCCCAATACTTCTAACACTGATGTGAATTCTTTCATGCACATACGAGTATTAGCCCAGCTTCTAACTAAACGCCAAAAAACGAAAGCCCGTTCTGTGTTAATTTTTCGAATTCGTATGGCAAGGGATTTTTAATATTAAAGCAGTGGACACATGATAGCATGCTCATATCCTTTCTTTGATCTTTGGTTGTGCCAATATCACGCTGATAGCAAAGGCCGGACAGAGTCCTATCGAATTATATTCAGATCTGCATAAGTATATACAAATAATTAAATCACCTCCTCCCCTATAGTACGTATTTGTCATATTATTCATAAAATGCATTGTATATCTGCCGGTTCCGACGCGGCACGGTGTTCCTTTGTATCAAGATTTCATAGTGTCAAGGAGTACAGGACTGATTGCATTTTGGATCCCTCAACCAGAAGAATGAGCTTCACGAATATTCTTTGGACGAAATATATTGTTATTGGAACAACACCGCGTTGAGAGGCAAGACTAGCAAAGAGGACAACCCCATTGAATTACTCATATCAAAGGGACACATTCGAGCTCTGTTCGTAATAGTCATCAAAGAAAACAGGAAAAAATTTGTATTTACACCATGCCTCCAAAAAAAGAAAGCACTTATCGAAGCATTCCTTGATTCCAATTTGTATGATGAATGGCACACCCGAAGTTCACCAAATGGTATACAGAAATAAAAACAATAAAAAAGAACTTTGCATAGCAATTGTGACACACAATGACTATGTAGTGTAACCCGCGCTCCTATTATATTCACTCAAAAGAGCAGTAGGAACAGTCCATAGTGCAGCTTCGGTCTCCAGTAGTGATCAACAAGGTGGATACTAACGAACTCCCGTTGCGCTATGTATGATACCTTCTCATATGATATTATTATTTTCCTTTTGCCATGTGGAAAATCCTCTGTACAATTCTGGAAATTATATCTGGTTGCTATGATACAACGCAAAAGAGTTCTACTATCAGCGTGGCAAATTTTCAAAACTTTCACCATCAAGAGCACTATAGAAAAGCTGTCGTAGACCATAGGAGCGATTACAATGAAGATCTAGATAATAGAAGAGGTTTGTGTGTATCAAACGGAACCGCTAAAATTGAATTTCAACATCCCTTTCGCCTTAGTGCTTTGTTTTGAAGGGTACCTAGAGTAGGTGCTACATAGAACGTCTTTATAAGCCTAGCAAAATTGAAATGCAGGAAATCGAAATTATTGAATCGAGTAGGACAGATAAGTACAGGCAAATTAGCATCAGCAATCAACATACGAGGGCAAGGTGAAAAGTTCTCGGCCTAACGCAGAGATGGCGTTCCAATCAGCAAAAATATATGTTTCCTGCCTGGGTGCACTTCTCATTAGCTCGTATGACAAGTTTCAACTTTTTCTCTCAAGTAGAATCTTTACACGAATTTTTGCAGTAGACGTCTTGCGTGTTTTTCGTTAAAATAGATAAACTTGAATATCGTGCGATGATAAAATTCTTCGTTTTGGATGGGTTAATCCCTAAGGAAATTCATTCAAAGTTGACAAAAGTTTATGGGGACACGGCTCCTTCCATGCCAACTGTTAAAAAGTGGGCAGCTGAATTTAAACGTGGTCGCACGTCCCTCGAAGATGACCCACCTGAAGGACGGCCAAAAACCGCAACCACACCCGAAACCATCCAAAAAGTGTCGTGTTGGACGATAGGCGAGTGAAGGTGAGTGAGATAGCTGAGGCTGTGTGTACTCGTATATCGGAAGAGAGGGTGCGAAACATCTTGCACAAAAACTTAGGGATGCGAAAGCTCTGCGCAAGATGGGTGCCGCATTTGCTGTATGCCGATCAAAAGCAAATACGCAAACGATTTTCGCGGCAATCTTTGAACCGATTCAATAGGGATCCGACCGATTTTGTGTGGCGATCTGTCACCATGGATGAGACATGAGTCCTCCACTACTCGTACACGCCAGAAACGAAACAGCAGTCGAAGCAGTGGGTGGAAGCCGGTGGTTCAGCGCCAAAGAAAGCGAAGTCGATTGCATCTGTCGGTAAGGTCATGGCCAGTATGTTTTGGGATGCGAAAGGGATCGTGTTAATTGATTACCTTGAAAAAGGCAGAACAATTACAGGCGAATATTACTCCAACCTTCTTGACCAGCTGGATGCCAAAAATCGCGAGAAGAGGCCTGGCTTGAAGAAGAAAAAAATCATCTTTTACCAGGACAATGCACCTCTACACAAGTGTGCGTTGGCGATGGGAAAACTGCGGGATTTGGGGTACGATTTGCTCGGCCATCCCCCCTATTCACCTGATTTTTCCCCCTCAGACTTCCATCTGTTCCCAAACTTGAAGAAATATGTTTCTGGGAAACGCGTCTCATCCAATGCAGAAGTTGAGAGGGCCGTAGATGAATACTTTCACAGCCTTCCAGACTCTCACTTCCGAGAAGGAATACTGATGTTGGAGAAACGGTGGACCAAGTGTGTTAAAGTCAAGACAGATTATGTAGAAAAATAAAATCATTTTTTAACTCAAAATCGCAGTCTTTCATTGTCAGGCCGAGAACTTTTCACCTTGCCCTCGTACATAATGGCGGTTTAAATAGTACATACCTAAAGCCTTTCTCTGATTTATCGGTACGGTATCTTTTTGCTCAGTTTAATCGGTACCGAAGGAATACCGATTGTTTGTATTGCAATGGGCGCTCCCTGACTAAGCAGGACTCACTGAATCGTGTCGGTAGGTTTTCTATTCACAGCCACTTGGTACAGTGATCAGTCTCGGCTCGAGATTTGCCATATACATGCGTTTGTGGGGACATGTTGTCCCGACTATGCGGAAGATATTTACTGCACGATTCCAGTCGAAAATATGCGGAATAATGAGGGAAGGTATGCGGTATAGATATGTATGTTCTTCACAGATTCTTAGGTTTCCCTTTCCTGCATTGTTTATCTCCTTTGGCGCGCGCAAATTTTTAAAAAAAAAGAACTAACAGCGGCCGCAAAAAAAGAGACCAGACCTCTTCATGGAGACAAAGCAGAACTGTCAGAAGAAGGAAATTTTCCTAAAAAATGGAAAATACAGCATTTGGTCCTTTTACCAAAAGGAAAGAAGCCTCCAGGAAAACCATTGTCCAGTTTGCCTACTCGTAGTAGCAAAAGAGAAGGGGGTTCTCTCAGACTACCAACTTGACTTCAGAAAAGTGCGATCTACAGTTGATGCCATTAGAGCGGTAGTTGATATCGCAGAAGGTGCCATCGATGGAGCAAGATGGCTCAAAAGACACAAAGGAGTTCTGTGGAGTGGTAACGCTGGACGTTTAAAACGTATTTAACTCTGCGAACTGTTCGTTCATTAGAATATCACTCGCCAGGATGGATAAGCTATATTACTTACTGCGTATTTCAATAACAGAAAGCTTAAGTACAATACCGATGAAGGAGTAAAATACTACACCGTCACTGCGGGAGTCCCACAGGGATCGGTCTTATTACCGCTACTGTGGAACATCATGTAAAAAGGAGTCCTACGATTAATTCTGCCCGACGGAGTAACGATAATTAGATTCGCTGATGACATTGCCGTCGTGACAGTAGCTAAAAAGATCCATACAGTCGAATCAGCCACAAATGAAGCAATTGCTCGGATAAGAGATTGGCTGGTTTGCACCGAAATAGAACTAGCCGACCATAAAAAAGAAGCTGTCTTTATAACCAATCGAAAAACCAATTTTCAGGTTGGTAACCAAACAATCGGGTCCAAAGAAGCTGTTAAATACCTTGGAGTAATGCTGAACAACAAACTGCAGTTCAAAACGCACGTTGATTATCCAACAAAAAAGCATTGCAAATACAGGAAGCTCTCTTGGGTATACTGCCTAACATTGGTGGACCTGCATACACTAGGAGGATACTGCTCTCCAGAGTTGTCACCTCTGTTCTGTTGTATGTCGCTCCAGTCTGGGTCCAGACACTAAGAATGAAGGATACCTAAAGGAGACTATTATCAACATATAGACTCTGCGCGCTACGGACAATCAGCGGCATCGGAACCATCTCAGACTAAGCCGCCTTTGTTATAGCTGGAATGGTCCCCATCAACATCCTCGCAGACGAGATGTTCAGAATATACAATAGGAATTGAACCAACACCATGCCAATGCCAATGGCAGACTTTTGCGTTACATTTCACCTCTTTTATTCTTATTCGTTTCACTCTTTTCTATATTAATAAATCATTCTCTTTTCTGTTAGTAATTGCACTCTTAGGTTCATTTGCTGATACTAGTTATAAAATTGTGCCTTATCTAAGTAATACTTAGTGCTATGTTGAACTTAAACCTAAAGACCATCATAGCTTATTTCCAGTTGCTGAAAAATATTTAAGTGCGTCTTAGGAAAGACGCACTTTTGTTTTTGATATTTAAGATTTACTTTGTATTTCGC
The DNA here is from genome assembly GCA_963082735.1 of Pocota personata. NCBI lineage: Eukaryota > Metazoa > Arthropoda > Insecta > Diptera > Syrphidae > Pocota > Pocota personata. The sequence goes on from OY720433.1 coordinate 8,279,492, forward strand.
GCAACCCTTAAGTATAACTTAGGTGTATAAGTATTTAAGACTCGTATCAGCAAACGGGCCTTTGTTATAACTTATAACTAAGGCATCTAAAAATAAAATACTTATAACTTACTCGTATAAGTATTGTATTTTAAGACTCCGAACGCGACAGACAAAATTTTGAAATAAAGATAGCAAAGAGTTTATTTTTTATTACCAAACATAACTCATGCAGTCTTTTATTGCACACGCTTCACGGCAAGGGGAACTACTCTGTCCAGTCCGTCGTTACTCGTAGACCATATGTTACGGTCGGAAGAGAATTGGATAGCAATATGTAATTTCGTAACAACTCTTGAAAATAAGATGCGGAGAATAGAAAAACTAAGAAGAGCAGCAGAATAACCAGAAGCAATAGAAACAACAGAAGTATCATAAGCACGGGCATAGCATGATTTGGTAACCAGCTCCGCGAAGTAATACCTAACGGCAGTCCCGCGGGGAGAGTGATAGAACAGTGTTGGGTGTGGATTAGCACATAGGCGCATTCCTGGCATCGAATATTCTGACTTGCGAATCATGAATACTTGGTAGCCCGGGTTACTAGTATCCTTAGAAGATTACCACATCCACCAAATAAAAAATAAAAAATAAAAAAACCGCAAACAAATAACTACCTTCAGGACACTTCCCAGAAGAATACACGGCTGAAGTCCCCTAATGCTTGACGGAGGTATTATGGGGACCAGAGGCACAGGTGGTTTTAGTGGATTAAAGTCCAAACACACAGGCTTTCGATGCTTTCCACTTTATTTAAAAAATAAAAAAATGTTTGTTTGATGCCGTGGCGATATATGCGATGACGTCAGTATTTCTCCCCCATCTTCAATGGTCTCAGTTTGATGATGAGTCCCATTATATCGCGAGTGCCACCTCCGACAAGATACATAATTCAAAAAATACTAAATTTAATGAGCTTCAGGTTCTATTGTCAAATGACAAGAGGCGAAAGTACCTATTAGTTAAAATTTTAAGAAAATATTAATAACTGTTGATGGGAAAAAATAAGCAATGGAATAACAAGAAATGGTAAACAACTGAATACAAATGAAATCGAGAATAATTACAACATTGGAGTATGAAATGAATCTATTAGAGAATGATTAAAAGAGAATGGCCATTTTTTAAAATTTTTTTAAAAATACCGTTTTCTTTCCCTCACACCTAAGGTTTTCTGGTAATAAATCAAATAATCGAGGCACGTTAATAAAATAAAAAAAGTGAAAAGTGTGTTTTGTAAAAAATTGGAGTAGTTACGAAGTTTCTACTGTTGACGCGTAAATTATAATTTCCATGTGTTTTGACATGATAATGGCCAGAATTACAAAAAAAGAAATATTTTTAAAAATTTGTAGCAGTACAAATGCCTTAAAGGAAGAGTTTTCAGACTTTTGAACAACTCAAAGCTAGGAGTTCTCCGATTAACTTTAGCCATAATTCTAATTGCATACTTTTGTTTTGTTAATAAGGGTTCTGTTTTATTGAAATACGAGTAAGTGCCGCTCCAGCAAGAAATACCATACTGTAACTTGGATTTTAGTAAACCATTATACACCATCTTTAAAAATTGTAAATTGCAGTAGAGACTGAGATGATATAGCTAAATAACTATTCTATTTGGATATTGTTTTAGATATAATGTGTGAATGTTCCAAATGAGCCTAAGGTCCAATATAATACCCAGGTACATACCATACCAAAACCGTTACTACAACTTACATTTTCGTTAAAAGTCATAACTCCATGGGAAAATGGATCAACTAAACAGAATCGTTAGCAAGTTGGTGATTGATTGTATAGAGGCAAGTCTTCGCATATTGCACTATTCATATTAAATATGTGCTGTTTGAAGCACCGTCGTAATATATCTAAATCGTAGTTAACATCGGAGAATAAGCTTAGATAACTTTTGATAGAATACGAAAGAGCAGTATCGTCAGCAAATGGTACGATTTTGTCCTTGAAATGTAGAAAAAATATTGAATTAACAGAAATTAGAAACAATGTCGGGCCCAAGACAGAGCCTTGAGGAACTCCGATATTTAAATATTTTTCTGAACTGAAAACAGTTTTGATTTTCACCTTTTGCATAAGAATATTTAAATAAGATGTACATTAGTCGTGAATAAAGCCTCTGAAACCCGCATTAAATAGTTTACTTAATAACGAAGTATAGTTCACCATATCAAAAGCCTTAGTTGTATCAATAAATAGTCAGTTTTAGCAATACAGTTTCAGTAAATTTACCGCTTCTAAAGCCAAATTGGCAGTCGCTAAAGAAATGATTCTTATCTAAAAAGGATAGCATTCTCGATTTTATGCCTCTTTCAAAGACTTTAGAAAAAACTGACAAAAGGGAAATGGGACGGTAGTTATTTAATGTCATAGTATCACCTTTTTTGTGAAGAAGTATTATAACTACTGTTTTTAGCGAATCAGGAAAAACAGCTTTGCGTACACAAGAATTAAAAATAAAATATTGAACATCCGAAATCTGATACTCGTATATCAAAAGAAGAGGTATTAGACTTTATAAGTGAAACTATAATTTTTTGAATTTCAAGTGAAGTAAACTCTTCAAAGAAAAAACTTTCAAATTGAAAACTCGATTCTAGTATGCTATTGTCACAATGAAATGTAGAATTGTCATCATTCGAAATACCATGACAAGAACCTGTTTCAAAGACGAAATTGTTGAATAAATTGGCAACTTCCAAAGGCTCAGAAATAGTAGATTAGATCAGATTTATTTCCATTTCAATTTTCTGCAATTTTAACCTTCGGGTAGGGGATAGAATATACCCGAGGTAGGCATGCCTGTCGTAAGAGGCGACTAAAATCCAATCTCCGTATACCGAGCGTATAGTGTATACCAAATATGCAATGAACAAAACGAAAAGATCCAGCTTTACTGGAAAATCCACCTTCTTCGGAGGTCGGCTCTACGGATTCTGGGGAGAGCCGCTTATTGCAATCCAATGACCCTTTTTCAAAAAGTTCAAGGGTATCTCGATCTCCTCCACCAAGATCGAATAACTCCGGGAAAAGAAGTCCACCGGAAGCGCCAGCAAAATTAAAGACTCAGCTAAATATAACAGCTTTGAGGAAGAAAATAAAATACTCCGAAGGAAGCCTAACGAAATGGATCTACTCTCTCAAGAGCTCAAGAAAGAAATAGACTTATTAAAAGAAGAAAATAAGGTCCTAAAGAGCTCACTTATAGAGAAAGAACGCGAATGTACTCCAGCACGCTTAGCTAGTCGGGAATATCACACCGACGAAGAAGAGCTAGCACGCGAAATGTGTCGGGTCACAAAAAGAAAAAGAGAAAGAAGAGCACAAAGAACAGCAAGAAAAGCAACCTCGAGCGCAATCTCGTCCACCCCCACCAATTAACATCGTCGGGTTAACGGAATTTAATAAGTTGCAAAGACTTCTTAAAGGAACTTTAACATCGAAATATAAGGTCACGTCTTATAATAGTAATAATAATTAAATACTGGTATACTTTCGAAATCAAGTCAGAAAGGTCACACGTGTTGTTGCAAGGGGATTCCACCTCCACAATATCGACGATATCTACCGAATTAGGACCATACTAAATATCGTAGTCAAAATCGAGCCAATGCGTAGAAATATAAGAATGATTCCGCAGTGCAAACGTTGCCAAGGATTCAATCATACGCAAATGTACTGCTAAAAAGAACCGCTATGTGTGAAATGCGCTGGAAATCACCTCACCTAAGTTTGTGGAGTAAACAAATAAACCTCCGCAACCTGTGCTAATTGTAATGGAAAACACCCGGCAAATTATAGAGGCTGTGAAGTAGCTAAAGAGTTACAAAAACGAAGAGATGCGCTCCTTATGCCCCCAAAATGCAAAATCAAAACCGCAACTAAGCCAAAGCGTAAGGTCGTGGAGGAGAAAGAATGCAAATTAAAACTACCGGATTCAGAGCCCAAAAAGGTGAGGGAAAGAATGTCAAAAGAAAAGCCCTCGACCTCTGTTCCTAAAAGAAACGGTACAGAAAAGTTACCATTGGAAAAGCGACCGGGTAATGACCCTCGAACAGCTGGAGTGCAGACTTACGCGGCATCCGAAATACCAAAAAAATTTGCGATTTCAAAGGACCCTGTTTCTCATGTTTTTTCAGTTATTCTAGCGAAACTTGAAGAACAAAGCAAAATAAATAAAATTGTTCTCGATAGGCTGGTTAAGCTCGAAAGTAATTCAGGGAAAACGCGTACTCCAACTAGAATATGAATGTAAAACGAATGTTAAAAATATGTACTTGGAATGCAAACGGACTTTTGCAAAAACTTGACGAATTGGAAATATTCTTGCGTGAAAAAGATATCGATATTTGCTTGATTTCTGAAACCCACGTAAAAATCGAATCGCATTTGAAAATAAAAGGCTATAATGATTACCACGCTTGTCATCCTTCGGGAAAAGCGAGAGGCGGATCATCATTGTTTATTAAAAACTGCATCGAACAATCCGAAGACTTACAGATCAAGCTTGAAACTTTGCAACTGTGCACGATTCGAGTAAAAAATAGTCTGCGTACTCTTAAAATCTCATCTATCTACTGCCCACCGAGTTCCGCGCTTGAAAAAAGTGATTTTACTAATTTGTTTAAATTGCTGAAACCTAATTTCATTATTGGCGGCGATTTTAATGCGAAACATACATTCTGGGGCCAAGACACAGCTCACACACTCACAGCTCACAGTTGTGATTTCCATTCGACGGGTAAATCGACCTACTGACCAACTGATACTTCGAAAATACCTGACCTGATCGACTTTTACGTCGTGAAAGGAATTTCTACCAACCACATTAAAGTTGAAGAGAGCTTTGATCTGTCGTCTGACCATTCCCCAGTTGTTTTGACATTGAGCGAAAAACTAGTCTATAACCTGGAGCCAGCGAGGTTAACAGGTAGAACAACTAACTGGGAAGGCTTTAGGAACGAAATTGAAGATAATGTTGAAATGAGCGTTCCACTTACGACACCCAATGAACTTGAGGTTGAAGTTGATCGCTTCGTTGAGATCGTACAGCTCGCCTCTTGGAATAATACTTCCAATCCAAGGAAAACTCCGGACAAATACGGTCTACGATATCCTACGGAAATAAAAGAATTGGTCAAGGAAAAAAGAAAAGCGCATAAGAAATGGCAACAGAGTCGTGCTCCGCAACATAAAGCTCACTTGAATCACCTGTGCCATTCGTTGAAGAAGACTATAAGGGATTTTAAGAATCGTGCGATAGGCTCTTATCTTGAAAGTTTAATAGCGAAAAAAGATTCCAATTACTCACATTGGAAAGCTGTAAAAGGCACTAAAAGACCCAAGGTATGGGCAAGGGAAGATAAAGAAAAAGCGGACGTTTTTGCGGCCCACCTGGAAGTCACCCTTAAACCGTACGATGGTTAAGTGTCTTACGACAATATCAATAGGCCGGATTTACCATCTGACGATTTAGCACTTACAAGTGCAATGCTAAGGGAACTCAAACATGAGATAGGGAATCTAAAACCTAAGAAAGCTCCTGGTTATGACTTGATCACCGGAGAAATTCTCAAAGCTTTACCTAGAAAAGCATTGATTAAGCTTCTTCATATTGTAAATGCTGCGCTCAGATTAAAACACGTGCCTAACCAATGGAAAGTTGCGGAAGTTATAATGGTTTTAAAACCAAGAAAGCCGCCAAATGAAGTAAAATCTTATAGACCACTTCCAGTTATATCCAGCTGACAATACAAAGTTCGTTTTAATCTTCAGTATCAGACCCTATTGTAGCAACCTCGGGGACCCTCAAGGCAGCCATCGTGGACCATTGATCTTTATCCTTACAATAAATTATGCCGAATGTATCATCAGGAACTCCGAACTTCTGGTGTATATATGAAAATCTTTACACACACACATCATCCCCCGCTGACTCTCACCTTCTACAGGATTACCTGAAGAGTTTCTCCATGGTGACACAAAAACATTTTAGAATTTAAAGTCAACAAATGTCCACTCCCGCAAGCGTCTCCACTACCTCCCAGGGTCTACTTCATTCGCGACGAGCTTGTACCCTCTGTCACGTCAGCACGTGATTTGGGTGTCATCTGCGATAGTGAACTCAACTTTCGTTTACACATCAGCAATATCATAGGTAAAGCCAACGCAGCACTTGGCTTGTGTAACGCTAGTCAAAATAGTTCTCGGACCCATACGTTACAAAAACCTTCTACATAACCTTCGTTAGGCCGTCGTCATATTGCCGTCATACTTTTTATTCATCAGTTGTTAGCCGGTAACATTGATTGTCCCGCCCTACTTAAAGCGATTTCTCTCAATACCAATCCCTGCAACCGTAGTTCTGTTCCCCTATTCTATACATCCCCCCATCGCACTAATTATGGTTATCACGAATCTATGTCAAGAATGCTGCGCAAATCAAACAATGCGGCATACATTTTTGACTGCAGCAAAAAACAATTCCGAAATGCAATACTCCATAGCACTCACTCCTTCTGATCATGTCATACCTTCAATCACACCCCTCATTTACGAGGTTAAGTTTAGTTATATAATTGTTTAGTTTAAGTTCAACAATGCTTGTAGTAAGCTTTAAATAAATAACTCTCAGAGTGGTCATGACAGAATACCATTCACGAATAACTACCAGAGGCAAGTCGCTACCAACTTATCATGCCAGAGCACGGATCACGAATAACTAACAGATAAGAGACACTACCAACCAACCATGACAGAGCACCAACAAAGAATAACTACTTACTCTATGTTTATGGCTGTCATCAGAGTCCAAAAAAAGTGGATCAGGATCATTTATTCATCAGACTTTACCCTTAAGTCTGATTGAAAGAAAGGTTATTCACACGAATATATCGACCATTTATTGCCCTTATATCAGTAGACGTATAACAAATTGAAGGACTTATTGCCGTCATTTTCAAATTTTAAGACCCAAAAGGTGGGTCACAGACGGATAGTCTAACGAACGAAAGGGCACGAGCATGACCAAATAACCCTCAACAATGCCATATTTCTCGACATGGTCCTGCTAATAAAAACAACAACAAAAAAAAAAAACCGTTAATCGGAAGTTTTTCCTTAATAAAAACCTTCCCACAGCACTTCATTAGCCTTTATCCGGGTCATAGCCAATAGCATTATACATGTCTTGCGATATGAGATTGACACTGAATTGGAAAGGTTATAGTAACATAAAGTTAATCGAAAGCAATGACGTCTGAAAAGTGCGCGGTGTGATGGATGACATTTTAATTAAGTTTGTCAACCCACAAAAACGAAGGAGAATCCATTGTGCGTTGGTAGAAAGCCATAGAAAACATTCAATGAAATTGCATGGTAGCGACTAGCTTACGGCACTATAGTTTTAACAATTTCTAGAGATGTCAATGCGAAAGACGGGTTAATCGAAAATGCTTTGAGGAAGGCAGCTTTGTCTAATAATTTGAATATCAGTTGATCTTGATTGGCTTTGTTTAAAGTGCAATGCATTGCCATTGCGTTGTGAGTAATAGATATTTTAGATGACACATCTTGTCAAAGCAATCAACCCCATAAGGTTGGTGATTGTTGCACCTGATATTTCGAAAGCATTTGATAGAGTTTGGCAACAAACTATTCGTTTTCATGTAGGTACGTCAAATAAAATGCCACCAACGTTTACTAGAGGATTGTTCAAGGAAAGAAAGTTACTATAGGACCAAAGTCGTAAGTGTTGGGGTTTTTGCAATAATCCCAAATTTTAGTACCAATTTTATCACCTGGTTTTGCTCAGAAAATTGTTGGAAATAATAATTCATTCCACATTCGTGTCGTTCGGCTTATAAACGAATCTCTATATTTGACAGTACGACCGAAATTAGGCTTTAGGGTGAACTGATGTGCATTGAAAGCATGTCGTGTATTGCGGGTGAAATTTTGAAGGGGAGGAGTGCAACTGGCTATTTCGCTGGAACATTTTTTATTAAAAAAGCGATAAAACAGTGAGAGACACGAGACATTCTCCAATTTTCAAGTGCATTCACTATGGAATTCACAATATCTCTTTCACCTACATATAAGTTTTAACGCGCGATTCTGTACCCTGTCTAGAATGTGCAGAACGGTCTTGGGTACACAAGCTTAGGGTGGATGAATGCCTTATAAATTGAGGCCAGATCACCACAGCACATCTCATCAAGTGCTTAGAATATGCCATCATGTCAAGAGGAACCGTGCGCTAGGCAAATCTACGGGTTTAGTACTGCTCGATCTTGAGAAAGCATTTGACTCCGTTTGGCACAATGGGATTGTGTACAAAATGATTGACTTCGGTTTTCCTCTGTATTTAGTCAAAACTATACAAAGTTTCTTGACTAATAGACGGTTTAGAGTCTACGTCAATAGCAAAGCATCGTCTCTACAGCACGTTTACGCAGGGGTGCCCCAGGGCTCAGTTCTCGGTCCAGTGCTTTACAATGTTTATACCTCTGACTTTCCAAGGCTCCCAGCATGTGAAACAGCTATCTACGCTGATGACACAGGCATATTTTCATTGCATGAGTTTAGTCTCAATATTGAGACTAACCTGCAAAATGCGATTAGAATATTAGTCGATTATTTCAATAAGTGGAAAATAAAGCTTAATGCCGGAGAAGTGCAATCAATCTTTTTCAGCCGAAAAAGAAAGAGCTGCTGTCTGCCGAACAATCCGCTTAACGTGTGTGGTATAAGAGTCGAGTGGAAACCTAGTGTTAAGTATCTGGAAATTCATCTAGATGAAAAACTGACCTTCAAGGAACACATTTCCAACACCATTAATAAAGTAAATATTGCCATCAAGATGCTTTATCCATTTATAAACAGGACGTCAATGCTAAGCAGCTTCAACAAAATCGTAATCCACAAAGTAGTATTTCAAGCAATACTACTTTATGGATGCCAAGTATGGGGAAATTGTGGAACAAGTCATATAAAGAAGCTACAAGTGTCGCAAAACAAACTGCTTAAAATAATGTTTAACCTATCCAGATACCATTCTACCTCTGATCTTCATTTCCAATCGAATGTTGAACTGATCTCCGACAGAATCATTAAGTTGACAGATATTTTTTTACAAAACTGAGCTTTTTCAGATAATCCTCTTATAAACCAATTAAATGTTTGAACATATTCTTCCTCTTGTTCCAATTCATGTATCTATTTGTTTATTTATTTATTTATTTATCTTATCATATATTCACTTATTTATATTTATATACGTAATTATAATTTATTTATTCATGTATGTATTTGTTTATAAATTTATGTGTTCATTTATTTATTTATTTATTTATTTATTTATATATTTATTTATTTATTTTTTTTAAATTTATTTATTTATTTATTTATTTATTTATTTATTTATTTATATACTTATTTATTTATTTTTCCATAAATTTATTTATTTACTTTGTGTTTTTATCTTATTATATACATATACACTTTTATTTACTATTATTTATTTATTTAATTATTTAATTATGTACTTTTTTTTTTTTTTTGTATTCTTCATATTGAAGGTTTTTCGTTGCTTCCTTCAGAGCAAATTATTTTTTTTTTTAATTGAAAGATACAAAATTAGATATCGAATCTCTGTATGTAAATTGTGTGGCAACAACCTTAATGTAAATTTTAGTACGAAAGCAATGACGTCTGAAAAGTGCGCGGTGTGATGGATGACATTTTAATTAAGTTTGTCAACCCACAAAAACGAAGGAAAATCCATTGTGCGTTGGTAGAAAGCCATAGAAAACATTCAATGAAATTGCATGGTAGCGACTAGCTTACGGCACTATAGTTTTAACAATTTCTAGAGATGTCAATGCGAAAGACGGGTTAATCGAAAATGCTTTGAGGAAGGCAGCTTTGTCTAATAATTTGAATATCAGTTGATCTTGATTGGCTTTGTTTAAAGTGCAATGCATTGCCATTGCGTTGTGAGTAATAGATATTTTAGATAACACATCTTGTCAAAGCAATCAACCCCATAAGGTTGGTGACTTTGCACTTGATATTTCGAAAGCATTTGACAGAATTTGACAACAAACTATTCGTTTTCATGTGTCGTTCGGCTTATAAACGAATCTCTATATTTGACAGTACGACCGAAATTAGGCTTTAGGGTGAACTGATGTGCATTGAAAGCATGTCGCGTATTGCGGGTGAAATTTTGAAGGGGAGGAGTGCAACTGGCTATTTCGCTGGAGCATTTTTTATTAAAAAAGCGATAAAATAGTGAGAGACACGATACATTCTCCAATTTGCAAGTGAATTCAGTATGGAATTCACAATATCTCTGTCACCTACATATAAGTTTTAACGCGCGATTCTGTACCCTGTTTGGAATGTGCAGAAAGGTCTTAGGTGCACAAGACCAGATATGGGCGTTATATTCCAGCTTAGGGCGGATGAATGCCGTATAAATTGTGGCCAGATGAGACGGGATAAATTATTTCTTGCACCATTTAAGGAATCCTAGACATTTTGCAGCATTTTTGGCGCCCTCGAATATGTGATCGTTCCATCGAAGATGTTTATTAATATACATAGCGGGAGTGGTAGGTCATTTGGTTTCAATGATGATCGGTTTCATGGATAATGGTTGAGGGTTTTGGTTTCACTTGAGAGACAGAAGACAGCGGAATAAAGTCCGACACGTGTTCCAACAATTCTCGAAAATTTTGAAAAATTCGCTATAGCGTCAAACCTTGAAATTTCGACCATTAGAATTTTTTCTTTTTTGTTTTAGAGATAATCAAACTCAAAAAAGATTTCCGTTCCCGCGATTTTAAAGAATTTTGAAAAATTTAGCATCCATCTTTGTTTTCGACATATTCGTCCTCAAAAAATAATTTCCTTTAATTTCAGGGTAAGATCGAATGTTTTAGATGCATTCCTACTACATGTGGGTTTTTTTTTTATTTCAGGACTATGATCTTTCTCCGTCTACCTACACAATTGAATTTTATACGGGTACAAATACAAATCTTCTTTTTGATTATTTTAAACAAACTTGACAGAGACATTCCAAATTCTTGTGCAAGGCGTCTAATGGAGGTGCCCAGACCTCCGTATATACGCTACAAACTCGGTCGGTCTTCGCTTTACCTTTATGCTGATTGGTTGACTTGCTAGGTACATAATTTAAACCAGAAAAAATACACAAATTTCTTCAAGTTTTCACAATTGAATGATTATTTAGATAAGATGTTTTAATGACTTCAACACGTTGTTGAGCAGCTCCATAATATATTTTTATCGACTGCTCTTTACGACGGTCAAATGCGAACTGACAAATGCCAACCAAACCAACACGGTGGCAACAAAATCGATCTGGAACATAAAAGAAAAACCCGGTACTTTTGGAAACTGGGGCAAACGTAGCATTCTAGACATTGGCTCGTTACAGCCATAATTGGTGCGATGAAAATTGAGATGGAAGATTGGTACAGACCTCAGGAGGCGTAGGTTAGTGTTAAGGGAGATCATTTGGAGCATATTAGGGCAGTCGATGTTTCCTGCTAACAGCTGATGTACAAAGAGTATGTCAGCAAATTCTCGACGTATTTCAAGTGGCTGTACGTTAATTAATTTCAAATGATTCTCATAGGGGGGTAAGTTATATCCAAGAAAGACCGCGAGGAGCAAAACGGATGAACCTGCGTTGAACAGCCTCTATTCGAAGGGAATGGGTATCATGATTGGCTAGCATATTCGAGGATTGGCCGAATAAATGTGAATTAGAGAGATTTCGTGACGTAGGGGTTCGAGAATTCTTTAGACCAGCGTTTTACGAAAACAGATTGGTTTCGTTTAGAGCAAAAATGTCGTAGGGGAGGTTTTGAGAATTAAGAAATACGGATGTTTTAGTTCGAAGTCCTCTTACGTTCTGGTAGTATATGGATAAGCAATCAGGAGGGTTTAAAAATTTGTTTAGATGGTGAGACGGGAACTGTTCAGGGGCGAAAGTAACTACTGAAGTCGGCGCGAGTTCTTTGGGGGTGGGACCTGCCTTTAGAGATTATGTAGGACGCATAGGAGATGAGATCGCTTGTTACTTGGAGAGGTGGCATATTGAAGCTCTCATGAAACTGAACGAAAATTTTCATCAAAGCATGCTCACCAATTGGGAGACCTTCCTGGGAGATTAAGACCTTGATATTGGTGTTCGCTTTTCCATCGATACAGTTGGAGTCAGCTTTATCATACAGGTATGCAAGATAAAGACGGTCGTTATCGTAAATTCTACGGTCTCTTAGACGTGACATTACGTTGCGGCCGTCATCTCCGGAAACTGCAAACTGTTTTGTAAATTTAACAGTGGGAGGTAGCAGCGGATCTAAAAAGCCAGATGATGCGACGGTGGAATTAGCAGCGCTAGTGTGTGAAGAGGTGGGTAAATTAGCGGAATTGTTAGGGGTAGTCCTAGAATGGGCACACGATAATGAGGGTGAAGGGTTAAGAGTGTGAGAGTGAGTGAAGTTATTCTGGCTGAAGGAGGGTGTGTTCTTGGCGGCTGGAGTTTTGCTAGATGAGAGGGGAGAGAGGTCAAAAGACAAGCGGTTGAAAGCAGTTTTGTACTTAAAATCTGGAAATATGTTCATTTCGAGGGACCAATTAATATCGGATTTTGTATTTTTATTAGATGACTGGGTTGAAGGGAGGATGGGAGGATTATTGGATTTGCGAGAGGAGTAGGGTCTATTATTGTGTTTGTTCGATTTATTAGTTATATTATTAGACTTATTGATATGCTTATTGGTTGACTTATCTATCCAAAGGGTAATCGTCATTTCGAGAGTTAAAAAGCCAAGCGTATTTAGAAGGAATCATTACCTTAAAACAGCGAAACTTGTTGGGCGTTAAGCGAGTGATCGACAGGCATTTTACACCGGTGATGTAGAATTTCTTTTTGAAAAATTTGCGGACCTAGGATACGTTGCCTAGTTTCGGGGCACCTTTCAGCAAGTACGCAGTGCACTCTATATTATGACGGGAGGCGTGGGTACTGGTGAGGTTATCGGAGTTATGTCATTAGGCTTACATTAGGCAGATGAGCTTAATTGTTGCTGTATGACAAGAACAAGCGCAGTGACGCCCAGTCTCTTCAGAGATTTTCAGTCAGGACGTATTATTACAACCACTTACTTTGGTACTATAATTTAATTTTGTTCCTTAATCTTCTGGACGTCTGGTTGACATAATACTTGGCGATATGTGCTTTTAAAAACACTTAAGCACTTTTTAATTCAGTAAATTGGAAATTATCTTAAATTGAATTAAGTCTTGAAAAGCATCCAATTGTCTAATCCCTATATCCTCTAAGCGTGTCGATACACATTAGTGAGAAGGATTTTATCACCCCAAACAACAATACACAACATTCTCAAAGAAATCGGGTTGCAAATTTAATTATAGCTAGTAAAACTCTAAATGGCCTCTTAAGGACAATTCCACAACCTTGTCACCAAAAATTGTATTAATACCCCACGTAGTACAGATCTCCTCTGACACCTGGGTGGTTACATCCAGATTGTAACTTGTATCTGGTAGCTAAATATACAGCCTCATTGGGAAGTATTATACTACACAGTGGACTTTATTGATTTTTATGAGAGTGATATGATTATGCAATAATTCATTCATACGTTCATTTAGTACCAACTTTAATCTAAAAACGCTGTAATAAACAATAACCATGATTATACATTTCGTATATAAATACTTTAATTATGAGTCACGCGTATCCAAGTTAATTTGGATGTGATAGGCCATTTGTGAAAGAAAATATTTTGTTAAATATTAAATATAATAGTTTATACATTCTCACTATTGTCAACTAATTGTTTTGGCGGATTGAAAGTATCACAAATCAGAGTGACCTTAATTTTTTTCCAAGTGTTTTTAAGAAAAAGTTGATTTTAAATTGTGCATTTTATTTTGTGTATGCCACAGGGCAATTGACTTAGCAGAAGTGTCAATTTGGAAGTCTAGAATAGTAAAATTGTAAATATTAATCACAATAGATGTACTGAACTCGACTTTTTTTCAAATTAGCTTCGTTACTACGAAACTTAAAACGTTACTCCCTAAACCCTACCATACAATTGTTTGTTAGAGAATATAATTTTCAGTCGTAATAAAAAAAGATCCAAGCAAATTTAATATAAATTTGACTGCACTTGGCCATATCGTCAGAAATTTGGCATTCCCAAAATGATTCAAGCTGTCCTTGGTCTTCAGTCCCGAGTTCGAGTGCAGGAGAAACAACGACAAGACTTAGGAACATTGAAGGCAGGGTTAGGTTAACATTTCCTTCCACTATCGGCTATACTGATGCGATATTCACGTGTTGATGGCCAAATGATATACCAATCAATTATTATAGATTAAGCGGGCCGTCGGTTTCGACATTGCAATAGTTTCGAAAATATTGCGAGTCAGAGGTGCCTAAAAAAGCGCATAACATTTCCCTAAAGAATATTCAATAAACAAAATTAATTGTATGTATGTTATGCTTGTATGTACTCGTATGTAGCTGGAGACTTTTCATTTCATAATTTTGGTATTTGGTATCTAATTGCCTGATATTAGAAACATACCGAATTAGCAGTCTCCGAACTCATCAAAGTCCCCCAGACGCATATTGACTCTGTATCGAAAACCAAGGAAACTTAGGCCACATAAGGTCAGCTGCTGACAGACAATTTTCAGTTTCGCAATTGTTTCATTTATATTACCACTACCATCAGTATACATGATAACTTTTCAGTTGGATGTGTCAGCGTCCTCATACATATTTTGCTACATGGCAGTAGCAATCGCAACCAAACTGCTGTGAACTGGAAATTGTATGTCAACAACCAGCTTAACGTGCTCTGACATAGCTAGTAGCTCTGCACTTGAAATTAGTCACTCATCTAGAAAACGTATGTATCTTCAGTTTCCTGCATGACCTGAATTTTACGCAAACTTAACTGCAAGTCTTAGGGAAGTTCAATACGAAACGTTTTTATCTCGCATTGCCAGGTGACTTTCATAAAACCTCAGACGTCCCTAAATACTAAAATAAGTCTATTAAGTAAGTGTAAGTCTGTCCAGTTGTTGGTTTACGTAGACAGTGAGTGAGTTATCGTAGAGAGCTTTTCAACTTTTACACAAGTTGAAAAGCAGAAAAAATTGATCTTGAAGTAAACAAGGACAAAGCCAAATACAAGTTCCTCTACCTCGGAGTAAACATGAATTCGTCAAATCCAGGGCTCTGATTTCATTACTCTGGATGCTAGTATCTATTGAAATGGGAAGCTAAATGAGAAATTTGCGGATTTCTACAGAAGAGAGAAAAATTCTTCTCCGAATAATTGTGCCCATATGCGAAGAGGGCGAATGGAGAAAAAAATATAATCGCGAGGCTGTACCAATAAGTGGTTGTCACCCGAATATTTACAATGCCACTACTATATTAGTTCGGTCAAGGGGTCCTTCGTATCCCAGCCTACAGGTTTGAAATGACCAAGAAAATAGAGCTTCCGATTTAAAGACCAAGCGATCTTGAATGACAGGCTATTTAGTGTTCTAGACTTCTAGAAAATTTTAAATAGAGCTCACGTGATCGACGAAAAGGAAAGGCTGTGCCTCAGGCAGAAATTCTTTACGTGTTGCTAGTTCTATACGTACTTAAGGAAACATATTTTCAAATAAAGCTGCAAGATTGGAAATCCAGGGACAGTAATTTTTCGCATGCGTGAGCGAGAGCTATAAAGTTTCCGGTTTATCGACTAAACTCTTTCGTTTATGAGGAATATCGTCGTCAATGCAATGGACTATCTATGGTAGGCCTTGTAAGCATCTAGTGGTACGTCTTTTTAATTTCTGAATTTATGAAATTTGTCCCCCAAGATACTTCCTCTTCATTACGCGTTTCCCAAATACAATTGGTTACCACTTTTGTCGGAAAAAATCGTCCATTCGATAACATTTATTTCACATAAGTTATAGTATTGAATTCAACTTGTATATGCCTATGTTTTCTATTCACCTGCTATCGCCGCCACCCAATTTGTTACCTGACATGTGTGGTGTGGTGTGGTGTATGATGCTGTACGCTCTGATGTTTATGTTCTCATTACCTTCTCGCCGCATTGTATGTATCTCTTTGACCCTCATCATGGTGTACATTTTACTGACTGGAAATACGGGCAATAGGCGATAGTATGTACTTTCGAACGTGAAACTCGTACTCGTATAACCATGACTGATTAAAAAGGTTAGGGAACAGGTTACGGTCCTTCGTCCTGCTGTGGATGATAGACGCGCAACGCACTAAATGTGTAGTGTTGTACATGTCTACATAGTTACCCCCAACCCTTATATACAAAGATGACATAGCAGACTATGTAAAGCCAGTTGCGGGGGAGAACATGTTTTTCTTTCATTTATTCGAGCAGAAAGAATGAAATGGTTTCGATATTTGCGTATTGTAATTAAGTTTAGTTAGTTAATGCCATCGAAAGGTTACCTTGAAACTCTCCTTGTGGTAAGCTTATTTAAGGTGTTGTCGCACACTGAAGAGAATGAGGGCAAACAAAGTGGAGTGGAAGAAGTATTGGAATCAAACTTTTGATTCATGAGAATCTTTAATTTGTAATTTCTGAGTTAACTGGGTGTAGCGGTGAATTGTTTGTCTGGTTGAATAATAAACATATAACAATTTGAAGTTATTATACAAAAGTATTAACAAAATCCCAAAACTTACAGAAATAAGGTGTACGACTGGGTCGCACGTACTTGCAGCTATATGTTGTTTATCTGCAAAAACTCAGATTTGAAAATATTTTGTTTTTTAAATCCGTAAAAGCCGTTTTCGAGAAAATCGTTCACAAAAGTACCTTTTTTTTATAATTTGCACGTGTGAAAGGGGTTATGAATACCCTTATACTAATTTTTAGGACACGGGCGTTTTAAGGAAAGGGGAAGAAACAGAGAGAAAGACAGATTGGTGTAGTTGGTTTGAAACTCAGCTGGTATTAAGTTTCTGTGAACTCTTTTGTTTGAGCTTGTTTGTTTTTGTTTTTGTCGTTGCTCATGATTCACATTATTTTTTTCCGTCCTCCTGATGCCATCATCATGATCAAGTTGCATTTTAGCCATACGACCACCCTACTGCCAGTGTTATGCCTTCGCAGTAGAGTTGACAAAAGCTTTCGCAATTGATCGACTTTTTATTTATTTCATGCGAAATAAATAGATGATTATTGACATCAGGATTCGAACCGTGAACCTGTAGCGTGACAAGCGATGATGTTACCACTACACCACGGCCACCCTTAATTTTGGGTTTAGAATGAAAATTCTGATTTCGTTTTGGATTGGATCCCACAGACCCCAAATATGAATTTTGAAGAAATCCCGTCTAGCCGTTTAGGCTTTCTATTATCGTAATGTCAAGTTTGATCAGAATCTCGAGATCTAAAATTTTCAAGCAACTAATATTTGCTCTTATAGGTGGACGTAAAAAATACAATAAACCGTTATCGAATGGAAAAACACCGATGAGTACGGGCACAATCCATGAAGTAATCTGAAACAAGCAATACCTGAGCTTCAATACTTACTCACTTAAGATGGAGCTACTGTCCCGCTACAGTTTTGCACTGCAAAATACCTTTCAGATCTGTTTTCAGTTGTGCCGTCGCGCCGCCTTAGGTGAGGGACGGGATTGAACTCTTCTGATCAAGTAGATGTCTCTGCGTAACACGTAGAGTCAATTATTGTATCTCCTCGTTCATACTCCATCGATAAAAATAAGACAAAAATCACTCGATCAAGGTATAAGGTAAAACAAACGGAATCGATGAAAAACAGGATGTTTCTTTCGGTCATAACAGGAAAAAATAAAGTGCACGACTGGGTCTATATGTTGTTTATCTGAAAATCACACAGATTTAAAATTTAAACAAAATCGTTACATTTTTTTTTTAAATCCGTTAAAAATATAAAAAAAAATATTTTGAAAATTTGTCAAAACGGTATGCAATAATATTGTAATTAAATATTGTTCAAATATTGATTTTGAACATGAGCCATTGTCGAGAAATAGATTAGATTTTGATTTAGATTTATATTAGGTAGATTTTATTGACACTTCCAGATTGCCAGATTGACAGCACTGTTAACAATTTATATATCAATTTGTCTCTAAGATAGTAAATTTACATACATAATTACTTTTCAACAGAGAGTTTGAAATACTTTTCATTTAGATTTATTAGAACTCATTAAGGAGTTCGAACACCCGATCGTCTGATAAAAAAAACAGCTCCAATGATACCCTCAGATCAAAAAGTAGCCTACATTTCCTATTCAAACAAACCGCGCTTGAGATATTGTCAAAAACTTTTTTTTTTAGGTTGGTATATCTGTCATCTGGCGCTCAAATATCTGTTTGAGCACCATTTGTCTGGAGTTTGTGCGTGATGTCTTTGTAAACAAATCAGTGTTTGTTGTGTTCTGCGAATTAGCTGAATTTGTTGCAAAAACAGCATTTATGTCGCTAAAGAAATGGTTTTTTGGGCCAAAATGTTATCGATGGCATCATTACCGGTGACGAGACATGGGTCTATGAATATGACATCGGAATTAAGCAACAATCATCGGAATGGCTTCTCAGATGAGCCAAAACCCAAAAAAGCCACGACAGTCGATCCAAAATCAAGGCTTTGTTGACCGTTTTCTTTAATTGCCGTGGTGTGGTCCACTCCGAATTTCTTTCGCGAGGACAGACAGTAAATAAGGAGTATTACGTGAGCGTATTAAAGCGTTTGAGGAAAAATGTTTGTCGCAAGAGGCCAGAATTGTGGAGAAACAACTCATGGTTTCTTCACCACGACAAAGCACCGGCACACACATCTCATCTTGTACGCGACTATTTGATCAAAAACAACGTTCATAACTTTCCGCAAGCTCCGTATTCACCTGACATGGCTCCTTGTGACTTTTTCCTATTCCCACAACTCAAATTACCACTTCGCGGAAAGCGTTTTGAGACGATTGAGGCGATATGTCTTCTTATTTCTCGAAGGGTAGGAAACCTGCCAATGAAATGAATTACATCTTCCCTCTCTGCAACGTTGTATATACTACATAAAATTGGGAGGTCATTCCGATGAGGTACGTAGTTTAAGGGAAGAAGTTCTCCCCGCAGTCTCACCATCATAGATATTTCGTGAATACTCAGCTCATCTCGAAAGCAATTATTGTTAGGTTGCAAATTATGATTTAGCCTGCTGTAAATCGATTTAGGAATCGTTTCTGCATTGTTCGTCCACTTTTGCTATTAGCTGGTATAAGGTAGCTTTCCTGCTTTCCTGTAGTTGAGAACCAATCCACATTTCTGCGCTAATTCCAGCCATTCACTATACCAGCTGCTCTTATTAGCTACAGTTTTAAGGGCTGCGATCTTGGGAAGTCTCTCATTTGGCATGTTTAGAACTTTGAGGATATAATCGACGGGCGGACCTGTTACCAACATGAAAAGTGACCATAATTTCATATTTTTTAATCATCACCTGCAGAGCTTCTGGCAAATATGCAAACATAACTATATCATCTGCAAAAAGCAACGCCTTGATGAGTACACCTGCAAATTCAATGCCTCCTGGCAGGGAATCCACTAAGTCTTCTGTAAGTAGTGCTAATAAGAGCGGGCTCAATTTGCGCCTTTGCCTTACTCCTGATCTTGCTTGGAACCACTAGGATTTCTTCCTCCCATTCCAAACCGACACCTGTGTATCTTCATTAAAGTAGACTCTGGGGTCTATTGACCGCTTTAAAGTTGACGTACAATACGTTAGGTTTTTTATTTTTCGAGACAAAAGGTACTGCATTGCTATGCAAAACGAAGTCGTCTATTATAGAATATCCTGGTCTAAAACCTGCCCGGAATTCTTTTAACAGCTTTTTTAGGCGAATCCATTCAATAAGTCTGCTTTGCAAGACCGAAGTGAAAATCTTGTACCTTGCATTTAGAAATGAAATAATATAATATAATTTCTCAGATCACTAGTGCAGCCCGTTTTATAAATAGGAAAACTTAAAGCCTGCTTAAACTGTTGTGGTATATTCCCATTATCCATCACATTATTAAACAAGCGGATAAGTCTGTAGCAGAGCTCATTGGTCTCATACTTACTCGTATAGAACTCGACCGATATTCCATCAGATCCTACCATGATCAATTCGAGATGTGTTATTCTTGCGTCTAATAGTTCATCTTCAAAGTCCGGTGTGGCATACTGAAACACTCTACTACTAACTAACGATAGGACTAATCTCTTCATTGATTCATTAAGATTTGCAACTAGTCTCCAGAAATTTGATGAATTTCCACAATTAGCTAACTTTAAAGCTTCTGATTCGCATTAGGCCTTCTTCTTCCTTTTACATAGGGCTTCGAATTGGCTATTCGTTTCAATATAAATAAGTTTATAGAAATCGTCATTGACCTCACGTTAGCCATGGAAACGATAATTTCCTTGTCCTTTTACATTCTACACTGAACCATGGTTCCACGCATTTTTTCAATGTACAATATTGTCAATGCATTTTTCATAAGTTTCAAGTTTACTATGTGATTGTATATAATTAACAAGGAACCTTTAACATTGACAGAAACAGATCTGTTCTACATCTAACATCGGCAATTCTATCTGCTTACAAGAAAATGTTGATCGAACAGCAAACAGCGATTTACATTATATATAGGGTGACCAGATAGGGTATATATAGGGTGAACCATAGGAAAAGAAATTTAAATAGAACAACAACGGTGTGACATATAAAATTGCTTCTGGCTTTATTATGAAGCTACATTCATGCCATTATGAATGGAATAGAATATCATTTAAATGGCAGCGTCTGCTTCGGTGGCAGTGCTCCAAGTGGTCGGTTCAATTTTTGATGACTCGGTCCAATATGTGCGGCGTTATTCCGGCAATAGCGTCTCGAATGTTGACTTGAGCTCGTCCAAAGTAGTTGGCTCTATGCTAACATAGACTAAGAACTTGATGTAGCTCCAGAGAAGTAATCGAGGGGTGTCAAGTCGCATGATCGTGGCGGCCAATTGATGAACGATCGCCGTGAGATGACCCGGTCGCCAAATTTCTCCTTCACCACTTCGAGCGCTGCGTAGCTTGTATGGCACGTAGCGCCATCTTGTTGGTACCACAGCTCGGATATATCGATGTTGTCGAGCTCCGGCTACAGAAAGTTGGTTAACATCGCTCTATACCGAGGACCATTGACGGTAACGGTGTCTCCTTCCTCATTTCGAAAGAAATAAGGTCCGATGATGCCGCCGTGCCATAAACCACACCAAACAGTCAATCTTTGTGGATGCATTGATGCTTGGTCGAACACTTGTGGATTGATGTGGATTGATACTGGCGTTATTGGTTCGGACCAAGTTAAATTCATAGAGTGGCTTACAGGTTTCCGTATCTTCACCTCAGTGCTTGCAAAGTTAGCAGGAACACCAATTTTAAAATCTACAAATC
Organism: Pocota personata; assembly: GCA_963082735.1. Classification (NCBI taxonomy): domain Eukaryota; kingdom Metazoa; phylum Arthropoda; class Insecta; order Diptera; family Syrphidae; genus Pocota; species Pocota personata. The sequence continues at coordinate 8,301,157 of OY720433.1, forward strand.
TTAGAATTTGACTACTTGGTTTAAATAATTTAAAGCACGAAAAGCCAGCGGGATTTACATGCACCTTATTAGAGATACATCCAATAATATCGTCCGTAGATGTATTGGGGTGGAAAGTTGAAACCACTTTACGGCGACATGAAGTTCAGCAAAATTTTCATTGCTATCGACGATTACTTCCGGACGCACGTTTCAATTTTTTTTTAAACAAAGTATCTATGTATGTAGGTAACTAAAAAATTGAAAAGGAAAAAGAATCACTTGTTGCAACACTGGCCGCCTGCCGCTGCTTAGTTAGTTCTTTTTTCAGAGTTATATTTGGATGGTTTGCTGAAAAATCATCCACCTTTAGAAATGCAAAGTGTTACTTCTAAAAAGCAGCTCGAAGACTTCGATTTAACTTGGTTTTTTGTAACATCCATTCGAAGGCAGGTACTCCTAAATTCCAATTCGTTTAATCAATACCCGGAAATTATTTCCAATTAATCATATATCTCGTTACATGATAACAATCGTCGTGATCGGTTTGTGTTCCTCCTCCTGCCATCTACGAGTAGTATGGTAAGGTCTTGCCTTGTTTTTTCTTGCACGCCGTCTACGGGCCATGACTTATCAATTTAATCAGAACACAAAGCCAAACAGGGAAAACACCACACACGTGGTAAGAACGTGCGAGGGGATGGGGATGTGCAAAAATAAAGCAAAGTGTGCTCCTTTCTTTTTTGCCGCTTTCCTTTCTAGCATGAAAGGAAGTAATGTTCTACTTTCAGTTATTTCCTTTCTAATTTGCTTCTCTTCTGTGTGACTTTCACTGGTTCGCAGGACCGTAACTACACATCAGAGCCCCTTTCATTTTTCTTTCAGTGCGCCTCAGGTCGTCTGTTAATTTTCTAGCTATCATATGTATATAAAAGTAGAAAGCATCGCATAAGTAGCAGCACAAGGACGAAACCAAATCTGAATAAACTGCAAATTTTTGTTGGAGTCACGAAGGCTGTAACCCGACTTGAAATTTTAAGGAATTCTCCATCCTTCTGCCCCCTAAGGACTGCTTAGCTACAAGCCATCAATCCTTAAACGTCGACAGGACATATGAAAATAGTACACAAATATGAAATCTCCTGATATACTCGTAATGCATGTGGCGAACAATATCTTAGCGTGTAAGGTACAACATTAGAGAAGGAGAGAGTAGGGGAGAACAAATTAATTCCCATCCAAAGCAACAAAATTAGTCTACATATGTACATATATATATATATATATATTTTTTTTTGTGTTGGCCGACGACTAGGACGGCGACGGTCCAAATACATGAAATAATGTTTTCGACAATTCAAACAACAGGCCAGAATAGAGAGTACAGAGTGTGTCATTATATAGAACCTGTGTGTGGATAGTAGTCGTAGTGTCCCACATGCGGGGGAAAATTCAATAGTTTTAGCATGCAAAGGAAAACTTGATCAGAAAAAAAGAAGTTAAACTCTTGAACACAAAGCCAGGCAGTAGGACCGGTTGTGGACATTTTGCACTTTGTTTAATTTATACTCCTAGGAAAGGCTTTATCTCTCTGGTTTGGTATTACAGCAGCAGAGCAACCGGAAAGGAATATTTGCAGTCGAAAATTAAAATCCTTTACACGAATGTGTAAATATATAAGGATCTGGGACTTCAAACTTTGATGTACAAGTGATGCGATGAAAACAATTTAAGCTAAATTTATGTACAATCACATGGATATACAGGGTAAACAGTTTCAATACAAGGTCAACAAGGGAGGTTAAATTACGTGTGCTTTAGGCTTTGAATGAAATTTTGAGGAAGTAACTGCTTCCGGTCAAAGATACTGTATCGTTTCGGTTTCTGAATGTAGCTATCAAAGTGCAGAGAAGCAATATTTGTCCACTTCACTATTGTCAAGGCAAGAGTCCAGTTTCTTGCATTTATATACAACAATCAGGAAAAGCATTCGTAATTGACATCGCTTTTTTAATAAAATAAACAAAGAATTTCATTATATAAAAATTTAAAATTTTATTGATTTGACAGATTAAAAAAACAAATAAATAAAATAAAACAATTCTAATAAATAATACAAAATGAATAAATGAAATTCATTGGTTTTCCGCACCGCATTAGTTTTCGTAAAATTGTTACTAAGTTGATTACCTATCATAATTACATACGAGTACATAAATCGTCACTACAATGCATAACAAGCTTAAGTCCATTTTAGCTATTTCTCAGGAGAGTCATTTAAAGTTTTACTCGAATCGTTTTAATCATGCAATGTAAGGTATGTGCGGGAAAATGGCATTGCACCGTAGTTACGTGAGATAGAGACTTAATTTTTATATCCAAGCACGCTCTGACCAACATTTTGGAAAAACACGTAATTTGGACTTAGGATTGTTCTGCATTGTAGTGACGAAATGCTCTACGGGGTTCAGGTCTGGTGACTGGAGAGGTGTTTTTAATGGATTTGGCACATTGTATAACAACCCAAGTCTTGTATTTAGAGAAGTGTGCTTAGGGTCGTTATCTTACTAAAACTAATAAGCACTTGGAAGTTGTAATTTTTTAACACTTTCTGGCAAATGTTATTTTAAGCGTTCCTGACGCAGCCACAGCCATACACCCCCACAAATTCACCGAACCAAGCCCACGTTTAACTGTTCTAGCCATGTTCTTGGGACAAAGTTCTGTATTTGCTTTTCTCCACATATGAACTTATCCGTCCGACCTCATTATGTTGAATTTAGTTTCGTCCGAAAACAGAACTGTGTTCCTGAACTGTTCGTCTTTGCCGAACTGCATTTTGGCGAATTCCTTGCTTTTAGTTCTATCAATAATAGAAATAAAAGGTTTCTCCTTTCAATTCGATTGTTGTATCCTGATTTCCAAGGACTCTTCGCACTGTATCAGTACTGACTCTTGAAGGACCTGCTCTGAGGAACATACTTACGAGGGGCGGATGATAAGCTCTCTGCCCGAGATACTCAACAACGAATGATCTTCTCATTAGTGATAGCACTAACTGCGACAAGCAACGACGACCCGAGTGCTGCAAAGATTTTTTGGAGTTAGCCGGGGACCATCTCGACGAAATTTACACCGAATCGTAGATGAGACGTGGGTTCGCTAATACGATCCGGAGTCCAAACAAAAGTCTACGCAGTGGATTGAAAAGGGGAGTTCCCGTCGAAGAAATTCAAGGTGGAAAAGTCGGCTTCGAAACTTATGACAGCGAAGGTGCCTTGCTAATTGATTACCTGCCAAAGGGGACTACGATGAATGATCAATATTATGCAAGTTTATTGACTCAGGCACGTGAAGGGGTGGTACGGAAGGGAGGTTGTTTTTGCAGGATAACGCGCCTGTTCACACGGCGCGGGTTTGGAGACAGGCCTTAAAAGACACGAGTTTTTCAACGATAGACCACCACCCTACAGTCCAGACTTGGCGACTCTTTCCTTTTTTCCAATTTGAAAAAGGAGTTACGAGGTCGAAGATTTGCAGATGAGAACGAGATCAAGGCGGCCATAGAAAGTCATTTTGAAGGCAAAGAAAAAGAATATTTTGGTCGGTGGTATTAAGGCACTGTATGCCCGATGTGAGAAATGCATTGCACTCGAGGGAGATTATATTTAGAAATAAAATTTTTTAATCGGATCTCTTCTTTCACTCAAGGCCGCGAACTTATCAGTCGCCCCTCGTACTATGGTCGGTGTAGTTATTTGAGAGTTTTTCTTGACTTGACGGCCACACATGTTAGTTTCTCAGGACGAGCTGTTCTTCCTTTAGTTTCGCAATTGCTCTTTTTATTGTAGCTCTTTATAATGTACTGTAGAAATAATAAATTTTGCAATATCTGCCAATTTGTTTCCATTTCCACGCATATTCACTACAATTTCCCCTTTGTCCACTGTTGTTTCTCTGGATTTTCTACCCATTGCAGTATTATCTTGTAATAATATACAGAATGCCACTTAACAGTCAAAATGTAATCTGTCGACTGATCTTTTTTGCTTACTAATGAAAACACAATGAAGTAAGGCCATGTTTCAACTAGTTGTAACGGCAAATTATTGCTTATCTACCAATTTAAAGTTGCCAAAATAAAAAGTTCGAATACTTTTGCAACGAATTTTACTTATTCCCTTTGCAATTTTTATTAGAATTGTTTTTGTTTATAATTGATTTTTACAAATCATTAGATAACGAAATTAATTTATAAAGTTTTGAGTGTATATAAATAGCAATACTTTGTGTATTTTATTTAAAAGTTAGAACAAAGTAAAATACGAATACTTTTGCTGACCACTGTACATGTGTCAGATACGAGTATTGATGAACAAATAGATATCGAGTCAACGTTGTCGATGAATATTATTAAGCGGTGGAAAGTCGGTTATTCTAAAGGAATATGAAGAGTCAAATAAATGATTCATCTGGTGAAGATTGTTTTGTTCACCAGGCAGTGGCCACTGATCATTCTAGTCTGGATCGCGGATGCGGCTTTTGATAGACCGAGAACTCGGAAAGAAGTTCGTCGTAGGTTACGGAGACATTAAAAACATTCAAATCATGCAAGAATTTGCGCTAATTTTGAAACACCTGCACACCACGATTTTCCAATGCAATTATTTCATGAGTCCTTACTTAAGTGCTCAATCTTTCTTCTTCTACAATTAGAAGTTAGTCCGGTTCTCAATTTGTCGTCTAGTATCTAAACTTTTTATTAAAAAAAAAATATACAGGAAAGTTACAATCCGTCTGGAACGGATCGTTTGATACCCTATCCTATCTTCAGACCCACCCCTAATAAATGTGGCGTGGCGTTGCGAAATTTTCAGCGATATCTTTCTATTCAGCTTGTCACGCTGTTGGTTCACGGTTCAAATCCTGATGTCAAGAATCATCTATTTATTTTTCATGAAATAAATGAAAAAGTCGATCAATTGCGAAAGCTAAGTCAACTCTACTGCGAAGGCATAACACTGGCAGTAGGGTGGTGGTCATATGGCTGAAAATGCAACTTGATCGTGATGTTGACATCAGGTGGACGAACAAAAATACTGTGAATCATGAGCAACGACAAAAGCAACTCAAACAAACTCCCTAATTATCTGAATGCTACCCTTGAAGTTTACAGAAACTTAATACTATCTGAGTTTCAAACCACTATACTAAATCTTTCTTTCTCTCTCTCTCTCTCTCTCTTCTAAACAACGCCCGTGTCCGTAATAGTACAAGAGTAATCATATCTTCTCTGGCGCTCGCAAATTATAAAAAAATAAAAAATAAATAAAAATACGTATATAACGCCCATATCTGGTCTGGTGCACCCAATACCGTTTTGCACATACTAGACAGGATACAGAATGGCGCGTTAAAACTTATACAGTGTATCAAAGTAAAACTCGTACAGGACCATTTGTTACGTTTCGCAATAAAAATGGGCGAAATATTAACAAAAAAAATTCATTTAGATATAATTCAAATCATTTTTTGGTTGTCAGTAGCAGTGTTTCCTTCAGAGTGATCATTTGTAAAGCAGTTAATTTAATCAAAATGGGACGACAACGTGGCCAGACCGTGGCATTATAATAACAACAAAACAATGCGCAAAATTGGAAAAATTATTGATCGCAGCCATTCAACTGTTTAATATGTCATCAAACGCTACAAAGAAGAAAAAATTATAAAAAACAAATGTAAACAAAGCGGTCGAAACATTTTTACTGAAGATGACGGGCGCCTAAACTTGCTCAAGAAGCTGAAAAATATGTAAACAAAAAAGCTTGTCCAGAAAAAATAAGGATTATTTTAAGAAAACACTACTACAATGGCCGAACAGCTAGGCGCAAGCCATTTGTAGGAAAACAAAAAGTGTTCCCAAAAAATTACCTTGCCAAAGATTTCGAGTACTGTAGAAGTGTTATTTTTACAGAAGAAAGTAAAATTAACATCTTTGGGTCAGATGGAAAGGTTAATGTGTGGCGCAAACCGAATGAAGAATTAAAAGAAAAAAACTTGCGATCTTCAGTTAAACACGGTGGAGGATCGGTCATAGTATGGGGGTGGATGTCAGCAGCTGAAGTGGGTAATCTGCACTTTATTGATGGGATTATGGACCAGGACCAATATTTAAGTATATTAAAAACAAATTTAGCAGCTAGTGCGAACAAGCTTGGTATCCGGGATCAATTTAAATTTTATCAAGATAATGATCCCAAACATAAGGCAATGAAAGTGCGCTTATGGCTGCTGTATAATTGCCCCATGTGATTGAAATGCCACCACAGTCGCCTGACTTGAATGTAATTGAAAACTTGTGGAGTTACTTGGAAGAGAAAATAAGATCGCACAACATCTCTAACAAAAATGATCTTAAAAAGGCCCTTTTAGAAGAGTGGCAAAATATACCACCATCTTATTGCGAAAAATTGGTGAAATCTATGCCAAAAAGATTAAAAGCTGTTAAAATCAGTCGTGGTCTACCAACCAAGTATTAATACATACAAAATTCAATAATAATTTGACTGTAATAGCTTTATAATTTGTTTTTTTGTTAATGTACGAGTTTTACTTTGAGGTGTTTTTTTTTTTTTGTTATTAACCTCCTATTTTTTTTTAATTTAGTCTTCTGTCAATTGAATTAAATAATGAATCCTTGAAATAAAATGAATTCAAGCCAATATTAAGTTTTGTTCATACGTTTTTTGTTCATAAATAAAATATTATTTACTTGTACGAGTTTTACTTTGATACACTGTAGGTGATAGAGACATTGTGAACTCCATACATTCACTTGAACACCGTAGAAATGTCTCGTGTCTTTCCCTATTTTATCGCTTTTTTTTATAAAAAATGCTCCAGCGAAATAGCCAGTTCGACTTCTCCTTCAAAATTTCACCCGCAATACTCGTCATGCTTCGAATGCACGTCAGTTCACCCTTAAGCCCAACTTCGGTCATACTGTTGAATATAGGAATTCATTCATAAGCCGAACGACACGAATGTGGAATAATCTACTAGGCTCTGTATTTCCCCATCACTACACCTTCAAACTTTTAAAGCCAACGTGCACAGTCTTCTCCTCTGTTCCTCTTCCCCATTTTCCTAAATGCGCGTGCCCTGAAATAATTTTAGGGTATCCATATTCCCTTTGGTGTGCGCAAATTATAAAAACAAAAAGAAGAGTCAGTTTCGGTTTTCTCAGGCGGCTGCTATTTTTATGTTCTCCTACCAAATTGGAAGGCGACTAACTGTAGTCATAGGCAGAATATCATCACATCCTGTGGATTTATCTCCAGGGATACCTCGGGGCTCAATATTCGGACTGTTACTGTCCTCTAGGCTTATAAATGCTCCACTACAAATCAAGTTGTTGTCATACGTACACTGATGGATACATAAATTAAACAGCGACCTTCAGAGCATCATGCAATGGTCTGAAGCAAATAATCTTCATATAAACGCGAATAAATCCAACTGTATTTTTCTTTGTAAAAACTGTACTCGATGTAAGTAAACAGGAAAATTCTGTACTTTATTTGGGAAACACAGTTAAAACATGTCTCAAAATCTAAAAATGTAGGCATATGGTTTCACTCGACGCTCTGCTGGGACTTATCCAGTTGGTAATTGTCATAATATACGGATGCTTAAGTAGTTTACCCTTATCTAAGCACTATACACTGCAAGATATTAGACTAAGAGTAACCAAAAGTATGCCAATACTATTCTGTGTGCCAAATATTTTGCAGTTGTAATTTCGAAACAAACTTACCGTGGCTTTCAACAACGTAGTTAGATATGTATGTGTACAGACTTAATCGCTTTGATCACGTATCGCAGTGTACAAGAAATATTTCGGGATGTAGTCTGCTTACATATACAGCACCCTTAAAGCATTTAAAAACATATTAATGAGCAAAGAGCCGTGTTATCTTTACGAAAAAATTAATTCTCTATGTTTAATCGTTAGTCTATATATGTATGTGCAACCTATTCAACCGAGATTCAAGTCCACTAGAGCTGAGCGCCTATTTTTTTGTTTATATTATCAGGCAGTGTAACTCCTTACCCTTGGACATAAGAACCCTTAGTGGCTCGAAAGCATTTTGAGATTGTTTTATTCAGGTATTTGTCCGAAAATTTTTTGTATTTCTGACATTTCGCTTTCAGAAAGTGTTTTCTTAATAGATTGAATACAATTTGTAGTAGAGTTGTAGTAGATTAGACGTTAGACTCGTATTTAATTAAACAGAGCTGCCATATTCTCTATGAATACCATTCGTGTCTAATCTGTGTGTTAACTTTAGATTCCAGATCAGTTACACTAGGGTTTAAAATATAATTATGAATATGGGCCTATGAAATTTGTAACTGTAAGGACTTCATGTAGTAAAGTAGAAGATTTTCATAATTTTCTTAAATGTAGCAGAACTATCAGTGGTGACAACAATGGGCCATTTCATACTGGCATCGGTTGTTGAACCTGCATTTAAGGCAAGACGTATGAAAGGCAAGGAGAAATCACTTTTGTTGAGATATTTGCAACAGGACTGAAACCTATTGCTCGTTTTGTCACGCGATATCTTATAATGAAATCGAGTGAGATAGCAATATGCACGCATTTGTACTTCTTTATTCATCTAAGTGGAAGCGGATACTGTTGTTAAACCGGTGTTACAACTGGCGCAAGCATACCAGTGGAGAATGGACCAAATGCGTTGAAAAGTTAGCACAGGCTTTAAAATGGGTTTGTGATGAAAAAATGATTTCGATTTACGGTTTCATTTGGAATGAAATAATTTGTGGTTAGAATGAATTCCGTTGAATTTAAGTATGCAATAGGAAATTTACGTGATTCTAGTCGGAGTATATTGACGTGAGAAATAAATTTATTTATTTTCATGTCACTAGGAAATCAAAGGACTACTGTTTTTCTTTGGTCGATAATTTAAGCAAAAATTAAGTAAACCCCCAACGAAAGGACTAGCTTCTGTGACACACGATTATGTTGACATCATGAATCTGATGATAAGCGAGGATACCATAGGTAAATTAGTTGTTCAGCTGAATCAGCGGAAGCATTATTTTACCTCTAACACTCAAATTTAGCTGAAACTATTGACATACTATATGGACTGGCAGCATTCTACTTCACAGTCTCTTCAACATAACTGCTAGTTCATTTATTTTACAGCAGAAAACAGTGAAACCACACATTTTGTTTAGAGTTCCGTGTATGTAGTTTAAGCATTAACATGTGCAATAAGTAAAAAGTTAGAAATACATTAAATAGCTCCACAACAATTAAAATACAAATGTCGTTTGAATTTGCCTTAATGTGAGTACATAAATAATTCAAATGACATCTACTGGGAATATTAATGCAACTTGTTATTAATTTCATTTCAAGAGATGCCGACATCACGTATGTATGTACATTTTAATAATGGCAGATATCCTGAGTGTTAGAAAGTGGGGCAGCAGTGTTATTTTTAGAAGAAATGATGTTATTCGCCACATTTTAGTCAAATTTGTTATTTTTATTTCCTTTATTTAAGTTTTGTTTTATTTTTTTTTTGGAGATTTTTCGAGGTTTTGATAAATGTTGGTATTACTATTAAAGGAACTCGGAAAAGCATATATCGCAATTCTGTCCGTATGTCCGTCTGTTTATAGCTCGGACTGCAGTTTAACGGCTAGACGGATTTTCTTCAAACTTCGTAACTGGCATTTGTGGGATAATGCCCAAAAGCGATATAAGTATTAGTATAACAAAATAATTAACGGCACTGTACTTATTAGCGGATGTCCGGAAATTTACCATTTTTCGGGTGTGGCTCAGGCGATTTTCAAAATTTTGTTCATATGGAAAGCTTTTAGCTTCTCAACGCATTTTTCGAAAACTGAAGTTTTCTGGCTTCTGTCCAACTTTGCATAGATTTAAAATTTGAGCAATATACGAATACACTTTATTTTATTTAGCGTTTCAATTAGTTAAATTAATGAAAGATTAGATATTTGTTTTAATTTCATGTTATTCTAACCAGAGGCCAACATCTCTTCCGTGAACGTAATACTCGCTACTTAAAAATGTGTATTCGGTATTATGATACCCGTTATTATATGTTCCGTGATCGAACACACTACACGAAAAGCTCTGAAACGGGTGTCAAAAGGCGGATAAGGAAGAGAGTTAACCGATTTATAATAAGGCACCTAAAAACTGTTGAGGTTATGAATCAGTTCCAGTTGACCGAAAATATGGGCGCAGGGAAGACGATTAAGGGTGCTGGTTTAAGAGTATATCGGCCAAAATTTTGACTAGACTACATCAGCACCTCAGTATATGAGAAGAAATTCGCTCGAAATTACTTTACTTTAGAAGCTGTTTGCCAACTGATTTTTTGTTTTTTTGAATTTTAGGATTAAATGTTAAAAGTCAAGTGTCAGATACTAAAACATGTTTGGACATATGGTATCCAATTATGGGGTTGTACAAAGAAAACGAATGTACAAATAATACAAACATTTCAAAATATGGTCCCTCGGGGAATAGTAAATGCCCCATGGTATATTAGAAATAATGACTTATACCGAAATTTGCAGATTGACCTCGTAACAGATGTGATTAAGAAGTACGCAATGCGTCACAACGAGCGTTTGCAGATGCATATTAATCCTAAGATAGAAAGCGTCTTAAATGTACGATATAATATTCGTAGGTTAAGAAGAACCAAACACCATGAACTTTTTTTTTGACAAGTGTGAGAGCGGTATTTAAATTATAATACCTTTTCAAAACCGACTTAACGTTGAAAACAAAATCTTTTGTCGATCACTAGTCGATTGGTGTTGATCAGGGAGGAGTTTTTAGTGCGGTAAGAGTCCCACACTACTTTCGGTTTTGATCCCCACTGTGTCTTTCGAAATTTTTACCTTCATTAACAAAAAAAAAAAAAAAGTCTAGTGTAGCCAGCTTTTGATTACATGTAACTAGAGTAAAATGTATTGGCTTATTGGAAGATACTCCTGTTGCTCAATATGTAATGAACTTTTGCTGTATAAGTATATTCTAAAAAATTGTGATACGCGTCATGCTTCAAATGCACATCAGTTCACCCTTAAGTCCAACTTCGGTCGTCCTGTCAAATATAGGAATTCGTTTATAAGCCGAACGACACGAATATTGAATGATCTACCAGGCTCTGTATTTCTCTATCACTCTTCAAACATTTAAAGCCAACGTGCACAGGCTTCTTCCTTATTCCTCTTCACCCTTATCCCAAACGCCCGTGCCCTGAAACAATATAAGGGTATTTGTATCCCCTTTGGCGCACGCAAATTAAAAAACAAAAACAAAAGCGGGTTCCAACTTTGGGGATGCACAAGCAGGTCATATCTACAAAGTATACAATTCTTTCAAAACAAAGTGGCATGTACATAACTCTGATCTACACAGAAATCTAGAAATAGATATGGTAGACGAAAAAGTCAAAAAAGTCCCAAGCAGGCATGCGACTAGGATTCGCAACCATGATAACGTAGGAGCACAGATACTATAGTTCCGGCGCCCTCAAAGCTCGACCCTGTTATCTGCGGTAGGAGTTACTCAACTACTGAATAATGATAATTTAGTTAGAATGCTGAAAAGGCTGAAACCTTTCAACTTAATTAATTCATAATATAACAAAAAGAAAAGCAAATTATAAATTCTTTTGCGTTGCGACAAAAATGTGACTAATATTGCTAAAACAATATTTAACCGAAGACGAATACTTAACACGTACGTTTTAAATTAATAAAGATTAATCTAATGACTGTATTGGAAGGCTCTCTTCGAAAGGAGGTGTTTTTAGTTCGTTTTAAAGTCCCATACTATTGCCAGCAATCGTCTTTCGATTATTCTCACTTTCCAATACAAAACAAAACAAAAAAACTTGTGTTATTAAGTCATACTCGTATGTATCTCTGTACATTCGTTTGGCGATGCGTGAATAAAAAGTTAAAGAAAAATCTTGTTTCCGTTGTCCTTCGCAGAAAAGCGAATCTCCTTTTTCTTTAACTTCTTCTTCTTCTTTTTTTTTATTATAATATATCAGTATATGTAATTTAGATGGTATCTTGTGTTTTCTTGTGAAGGTCTAGATGAATAGTGTCTATGGAAAATTTTCTGTTCCGTCTTTTCGAAACGGTTGCACCTCCATTGTTTGAAATTGTTTGAAAATTTTCCTTTTCCACAGTTGATGAAACCCGTTATAAATTGTTTCGCTAGTGTTCGTGTGCACATTTCATACCGATGCGGTGAGTCCCGTCTAGTCAGGAGGCGCCCATTGCAATATAATCACTCGGTATTCCTTCGGTACTGATTAAACCGAGCGAAAAAATACCGTACCGACAAATCAGGGAAAGGCTTTAGGTATGTAGATAATATTTAAACCGCCATTATGTATGTTAATTGCTGATGCTAATTTGCCTGTACTTAAAAGTATCTGTCCTACTCGATTCAATAATTTCGATTCTCTGCATTTCAATTTTGTTAGGCTTATAAAGAACATTATATGTAGTATCTCCTCGACGCACCCTTTAAAACAAAGCACTAAGGCACAAGAGAAAGGGATGGAGAAATTCAATTTTAGCGGTTCCGTTTGATACACACAAACCTCTTCTATTATCTAGATCTTCATTGTAATCGCTCCTATGGTCTACGACAGCTTTTCTATAGTGCTCTTGATGGTGAAAGTTTTGAAAATTTGCCACGCTGATAGTAGAACTCTTTTGCGTTGTATCATAGCAACCAGATATAATTTCCAGAATTGTACAGAGGATTTTCCACATGGCAAAAGGAAAATAATAATATCATATGAGAAGGTATCATACATAGCGCAACGGGAGTTCGTTAGTATCCACCTTGTTGATCACTACTGGAGACCGAAGCTGCACTATGGACTGTTCCTACTGCTCTTTTGAGTGAATATAATAGGAGCGCGGGTTACACTACATAGTCATTGTGTGTCACAATTGCTATGCAAAGTTCTTTTTTATTGTTTTTATTTCTGTATACCATTTGGTGAACTTCGGGTGTGCCATTCATCATACAAATTGGAATCAAGGAATGCTTCGATAAGTCCTTTCTTTTTTTGGAGGCATGGTGTAAATACAAATTTTTTCCTGTTTTCTTTGATGACTATTACGAACAGAGCTCGAATGTGTCCCTTTGATATGAGTAATTCAATGGGGTTGTCCTCTTTGCTAGTCTTGCCTCTCAACGCGGTGTTGTCCCAATAACAATATATTTCGTCCAAAGAATATTCGTGAAGCTCATTCTTCTGGTTGAGGGATCCAAAATGCAATCAGTCCTGTACTCCTTGACACTATGAAATCTTGATACAAAGGAACACCGTGCCGCGTCGGAACCGGCAGATATACAATGCATTTTATGAATAATATGACAAATACGTACTATAGGGGAGGAGGTGATTTAATTATTTGTATATACTTATGCAGATCTGAATATAATTCGATAGGACTCTGTCCGGCCTTTGCTATCAGCGTGATATTGGCACAACCAAAGATCAAAGAAAGGATATGAGCATGCTATCATGTGTCCACTGCTTTAATATTAAAAATCCCTTGCCATACGAATTCGAAAAATTAACACAGAACGGGCTTTCGTTTTTTGGCTGGACTAATATGCGCATGAAAGAATTCACATCAGAGTTAGAAGTATTGGGGTACGATTGAGGTTATTATCAATTAAAATATGCTTAGAACCAGGGTTATTTTTAGGCTTTGTTCTAGGTTTGGAGATGGGCTTAGAGCTAGTTCACTAGATTTAGGTTTGTTGTATTTGGTAAACCTACCTTATTTGGCTATCTTTATCTTATCAAAGGCGAAGACATCATGAGAGTTGCTTTGGAACAGCCATGCGGTCTTATAAAGCCAACAAATCTGAGAAAAACCAAAAGAAGTTTAAACAAGCCAGAAAAGACTGCAATGTCCATAATCCACTTGTAAAATTCTTACATGACCAAAAATTGAGGCAAAAACTTCTACAATGTCCCAAAGGTAGTACAAATTGTTGGTCATGCGTCAAAACGCTCATTTACAATGACATTCCAACTGTCAGCTCCTTAGACAAAGCCAGTATGCTTGCTGCTCACTTTGCAGTGAACTCAGCACTGTCATAATGCTTTGCATTTGAATGTATTTGAGAGCGTCGAATTTTCTATAGTCCACTTTAGCAGTCGCAGAGTTGCAGGTGTACTCAAATGTACTCAAAATGGGTGTTCTGTTCGGGCAACGTTCCACGCGCTTCGCCCATTTTACGGTCCCCATAATCGTTCTTCCGAGAGGACTATTCGCAGTGTGGTGGATAAATTTGTGTCAACTGGTTCAGTAAACGATCAACCAATACCCGTACGTCGACGAAACGCAAGATCTGCCGAAAACATCGCCGCTGTCCGTGAAAGTGTGCAGGAGAATCCGAGGCAGTCGACTCCGCGTCGCTCACAAGGATTCGGCCTTTCGCAGACCACAACTTGGCGAATTTTGCGTCGTGACAGGAGCTGAAGGTAAACGACCATAGACAAAGACGTGTGTTCGCTGAATTGGCTCTGGAGCAGTTGGAAACTGACCCTAACTTTCATCGAAAAATCATCTTCAGCGAAGAGGCCCATTTCTGGATGAATGGGTACGTCAACAAACAAAATTGTCGAATTTGGGCCGATACCAATCCACATGAGATCCAAGAGCGCCCAATGCATCCCGAAAAAGTTACTGTTTGGTGTGGATTTTGGGCTGGCGGCGTCATCGGTCCATATTTCTTTGAGAACGACGTTGGCCAGGCCATCAACGTCAACGGCGAGCTCTCTAGGTCGATGATTACCAACTTCTTTTGGCCTGAATTGGATCATATGGACTCCAACGACATGTGGTTTCGCCAGAACGGCGCTACGTGCCACACAGCTCACACCACATTGGAAATTCTGCACGAGCGATTCGAGGGCATGGTCATCTCACGTGGAGGTGATGTGAACTGGCCACCGAGATCGTGCGATTTGACCCCGTTAGACTTTTTTTGGTAGGGTTTTCTGAAGTTGAAGGTCTATACGAATAAGCCGCAAACCACAGCGGCCCTCAAAGCCAACATAACCCATGTCATCGGTCAAATTCAGCCTGATTTATGCGCCAGAGTCATGGACATTTCGGATGTGCGCCATCCAGAGAAGCCGCAGCGGACATTTGAACGATGTTATATTCCATACATACAGGCATCGCTAGGCCTTTCAAACAAACAAAAAATTCCGATGATATCTCACACACACTTTGTTTTATTTAAATTTAAAGATAGGAAGCGCTTAATGGAAGACCCTTTATATATTTGCAGTATACCCATACATATGTACATATAGGCTCTTTTTGTTTTTTTATTTGAAAATTCAACACGAAAAATAGCAGTCGTGTGAAATAAAAGCCACATCAGTCAAAATAAAACCATACAGCGGCCAGATAACGGTAGCAGTAGTATATTGTTCTCCTAGCTTTAGGCTGAAACAAAATGATTTCAAAAACCTCTTCCGTATACTAGGAAATAAATTCATAATAGGTGGAGACTTAAGAACAAATTTTGGGGATCAAGACTAACAAACACAATAGGAAAAGAACTTCTTGAATCCATAAAAAAAATTAACGCCAACGCGAAAACCTATTTATTGGCCCACAGATAGGAACAAAATCCTAGATGTTGTCGACTTCTTTATAACCAGGAATATATCCTTAAATACTACCAAAGTAGAAGAAGGAACTGATGTTGACTCAGATCACTCATCTGTGCTTCTAACACTTAGTAGTAAAGTTATTGAAGGAAAACTACTCACGTTTAATGAACAAGCTAACAGACTGGAGTTACTTCAGGCAATTGCTGGAAGAGTGCATCGAACGGGTTGTAAAGACTTTCACCTTAATATACAAAAGGCTGCTTGGGCTGCAACACCTGAAAAGAAATATATATCCCAAACAAATACATATATGACTTAATATCTGAAAAGAGAAAAGCTCGTAAACGCTGACAACTATCAAGAGCGCAAAGTGACAAAACAAGACTTAATAGCTTAACTAATAAGCTGAGAAAAGAGATAAGAGATTTGAAAAATGCGTCGGTGGAAGATACCTTACTAATTTGACAAACGATGTTAGTACAGAATGCTCAATCTTGAAGGCTACAAAAAAAAAAAACATTCCAAAAAACAAACAAACAAAAGGCAGACTTGTTTGCTGAACTTCTCGAAAACGTCTTTCAGTTATACGAAGATAATAACTGCCCCCAAGAAACAGAAGAAATGTGTGAAGAGGATAGATTGATTCCACCAGTAACCTCTAATGAAATAGCCAAAGAAATAAAAAAAAGATTAACCCAAAAAAAGCTTCGGGATTTGATCTTATTACAGGAGAAATTCTGAAAAAAATTACCTAGACTAGGTATGAAAAAACTAGCACAAATAATAAATGTAGCATTTAGACTAAGGTATGTTCCACGAATGTGGAAAGTCGCAGAAGTAATTATGATACCAAAAGCCGGAAAACTACCTAGCGAAGTTACCTCATATCATCCGATTTCCTTGCTGCCAATACTGTCAAAGCTATTCGAAAAAATTCTTCTAAAACGATTCCATCCGATCATACTCGTAGAAGAAAAGACATTGATACCAGACCATCAATTTGGCTTTAGAAATAGGTATTTAACTATAGATCAAGTTCACCGAATAACTGATAAAATAGAAAAAGCTCTACCATCTTTGTTGATATAACACAGGCTTTTGATAAGGTGTGGCATAAAGGACTAGTCCACTAGCTGCAGAAATATCTACCAAAACAATATTCAGTCATAGGTACGAGTATATAATGCAGATATTATTTAGAATAAAGCAAGAAGATGAGTACTCCACATCAGAACATATAAAAGCTGGTGTACCCCAAAGTAGTGTATTAGGACCTGTGTTGTTTCTATTATACACCAATGACCTACCACAAAATGAGGAGACTTCTGTTGCCACATTTGCAGACGATACTACTGTACTTGCTGTCGGTAATATCGTGCAAGAAGTTACCTGAAAACTGCAAAGGGCATTGATATTTATGAATGGACCAAAAAATGGCAAATAAAATTAAATGAACTAAAGTCAGTTCTTGTAAACTTTACAAATAAAAATGTACAACACACACTTGTATACATATATAGGAATGCAGTTCTTTTTTTGAACTCAGCTAAGTACTTAGTCATGACTCTTGACGCGAAATTGCGCTATAAAGCTCATGTAAAGAAAAAAACATACGAATTAAATAAAAAAAAAAAATGTATTGGCTCTTAGGGAGGTATTCCTGTCTCTCGATATACAATAAATTACTGCAATATAAATAATGCGCCATGGTACATACGTAACGTTGATCTATTGTATACAATACATAGAGATCTAAAAATTAAAATGGTAGAGGAGGAGGTCAGTAAGGTCGCAAGAAGACATGAAGTTAAACTTCGTAATCACACCAATTTAGAAGTAGTTGAACTACTTAATAATATCAATTTAGTCCGAAGATTAGGAAGAGTAAAACCCTTCGAACTAGTTATCTACGACAAAAAAAAAATAAAAATTTTGAACATGATCACACTAAAGAGTGATTGACACTACTTACATATATAGGTACTCCAAAATAAAAATTAAAAACAAATTGCTAAAAAGTTTTTTTTTGACTAGGTGCGATAATTGGAAGGATGACATTAAATCATGCCTTCTCCAGGTGATTTTAGTGGATTAAAGTTCCACACTATCGCAAAGCTCACATGCGCTGTTTTTGATAATTTTCACCTAACTACACGCAAAAAAAAAATTTTGCAAATGTTGTAAAAAAAGAAAAGTTTGTTAGCAATAAGTTTAAGATTTTGAAGGGTTTGAATATATTTGATTTAGTCCCATTTTCATTAAAATAAAAATGTTTTTATTGAGTGTAGATTCAGAGTGTTGCTTGACACATTCCCTTCTGAAGGAAACAAATGAGTTTAGTAGAAACTCATTTAAACTTATTTTGGCAATATATATGTATGAAGCTCATAATAGAAAAGCATTCCGGGATCACACGATGAAAGACCCAGCTCGGATAATCGTGGCAATTATGTAGAAACTATCTTATATTTAGCTAAGTACGACCTTCAAATGAACTCACATTTAGATTAATGTACAAGTGTACAAAATCCTGTTTTCTCGGGCCTCTCAAACGATATTCAAAATTATTTAATACATTGTACTCGTATTAGTCAAGCTCGGTTTGTGTCCATTATGATTGACGAAATACCAGATGTGAGTCACAAAAAACAACTAAGTGCAATTTTACGGTACATCTCACAAGATGAAATAAAAGAGAGATTTCTTGGCTTTTTCGACGTTAGTCCAAGTTGTAATGCAAATGATTTGACAAATCATGTAATTAATGTACTTGAGGTATATGGCTGCAAAGAAAAGTTAGTTGGGCAATCATATGATACTTGTCCAATGGCCTATTTCATGTTATGCTTATGTTTTAAATTTGGTATTATACTGATCATTAGAAATAATTCCTGAGGTTAAAGAATTTGCTGCTTTTACCAATAGCATAGTTTGGTTCTTTAATAAATCTACAAAACGCTCTAGTCTTTTAAAAAAAATAGCTGACCGACGTATGTCAGGAGTATCGGAGATTCGCTGCAATTATCATTCGCGAATCATAAATGTTTTGTTTAATTGCAGATTAGATATCATAGAAACCTTTACCCAAATGTTAAATGACCCCAAAGAATGGGACAATAACACACTTTTGGCTGAAAGTTTGTTGCATAAATCGGAGGGCCAAGATTTTTGTTTCTTACTTAATACTCTTTCTGAAATTTTTGTAAAAACAGATTTCTTATTTAATTCAGTTCAAAATAAGCAGACAGATGTACTATGTGGTGTAGCTATCAAAGACATCTGTAGGTTCATTAAGACTTCTAGGTGGTTCAAAACCCGAAGACGATAGAAGAGTGCTTTAGGGATTGCTCCGCGAGCAAGTGATACTTTCCCCCAAATGGGCATCACAATGGGTCTATATTGGTCTATTTCATTCGCCAACCCATTTCCCTAACCTAACCTTCCTCCCTCTTCGGTTAAAGATGTTGTCCTTTGAACGTCGAACATTTCTCCACCGCTTATAATTGCTAGATTCACTTCCAATTCTTGCATTAAAGTCACCCATTACCAAAACACTCGGCAGTTCCTTGCTGTATAAGTTGTCTACCAGATTGGTAAATTTAATTCTCCAATGGCTGTCGTTAAGGTACACTGGTATGTGAGTAAGATTTTGGTGATTTGCTTTAATCTCAACATAAACCATGTTATTAAAACAGCAATGAATTTCAGATTTTTCTGGAACTCTATGTACTAATATACCCCCACTAGATCGACCTTCTTTGAGTTGACATTTTAGTTTATATCCGGGAAAATAAAGTTCAAATTTAGAACAAAATTGTTTCTCAACATGTACGCTTAATAGAAGATCCCGCACATCTCCAACCAAGTCATCGAAGACTGGTAGGAGACCTATGCCTATGCTACAGATACTATCATGAAAAATTTTCAAAAGATCTTCTATTTGGCAGGTCCCAGCACCTCTTAATCCACCTACCAACGGCTTGGACATCGCATTATGAAAACACTTTTTGCTACAGGACAAGTAAACTTTGGAATTTACTCCCAGGAGCCATATTTTCAGGAAACTTTAATCTTCAATAATTCAAGGGCAGAATCACCTGGCTTGTACAAACATCTCGGGCGCTGTCTCAACTTTATTGGTTTGCCTCTCCTTTGAGAAGATTATACAAACAAAAATCTTCCCTATTCATTGCCAGAGCTGGAGGGATGATTTCTTTCTGGACTCTTAGTATGCATTTCTTCCATAAGCTGGGAAACTTGCTCAACATCTAGCTACCAGACCTCCTGAAATTCATAAGTTTATCTGGGTTAATTCAATTTGGTGTTCTCAACTCAGGAATGACGTGAGTTCTTGATTAATGTCACACTTTCTTAGAGGCTTACTTACACACTTATTCCTTATGTCCAATTATGGGTCTTGAGGGGTGGCAATGGTGTAGTGGGTAGTGTGTTCGCTTGTAACCCTAACTGTCCAGGCTTAAGCCCGGATAGGGAACAGCAGCCACAGCCACACGAGCATAAAAGAGAAACGAATAACATCCTAGTTTCTCCAACCACTACACCAAAAGGAGTTCTTCCTGGTAGTCCAATGGACTTTGTGTGAGTTTGAGTGCTCTGGGATTTGGAAATTTCCTTTAAAGAAATAAAAATGGGTCTTAAGACTTTACTAGGCTTGCTGGTATCATCAGTTCTGCCCCAACTATCTCCTTTTTACCTACTGTGTGGCAAATTTTTCAATAGCAACAAATAAAATATTAATCATCATCTATGTATATTTAGATAATTAGATTGCCTGACGGGGTTTCGACCATCATTACCATTTAAAATGAAAAAAAAAATCTTCACTAAACTGCCAATTGGAATTAAGTGGCAAAATCTTGAGTTGCCCTCTTTAGCAGAACATAATTGGTGGCACAATTAATAGTTGGTGACATTTTCACAGATATCCATGCAATCCAGTAGGCCAATATAGAAAAGTAGGTCATCATCTTCTAAGAGATACTTGTAGTTAGAGAGGAAATGTGGAAACTTTGGAAAAAAGGCTATCGAGAAATAGAACAAAGTAAACGAGTATAACTGCAGTAAGTAATTACTTATTGACTTCTCGATTGCCCACTCAAAGGAGGACACCATCGACCAGTGCTTGCCACTGAAGGATTTCAATCGACAAAAGGGAAGGAAAACTTAGGAACGTCAAGTCATTTTTAATCAACCGATTTAAGTGAAATCCTAACAAGGAAAAAGAATTTCACAAGAAAATCGGAATAAAATCCAGTAGCAACTTGAACAGCAATAAAACTACATTGCTCAACCAAAGCCCAGTAATATCCTGCACTTGGAAACTTTATCGTTTTTACCCCATTACACTGCTAAGTGACATGAAAATGTTTCCACCAGAAAATGCCGATTTAATTAAATTTACCACTCTTGCTTTCATGTATCCCTGCTCTCTTCCTGATGATTTAGCTCTTACTCTCTCCTCTCACCGTGAAATTTAATTCGCCACTTGCAGAGCCCAGTCGTCAACACAAAACTCTGGAACTACGCTGACGATGCTGATGAGGATGACGACGACGACAATGCCAGCGTTGAAAGTTTTCCTTCCCATAAAAAACGTTGTGAATCCAAAGCAGTATCCTCTTAATTCTTTTCTATTCGTTATATCTAAGGATATAAATTTTTTTTTGATCCTTCCTCTTGAATTTACTTTCACTGTTTATGTGAACTTTTTCGCTGCTCGCAGCTCAGGATATTTTCTTACTTCCGCCCCTCCATTTCATAGGGTATAGTATATTATTTTTTTTTTTTTTTTTATAATTTGCACGTGTGAAAGGGGTTATGAATACCCTTAGACTAATTTTAGGACACGGGCGTTTTGGGGAAAGGGGAAGAGACAGAGAGAAAGACAGATTGGTGTAGTTGCTTTTGAAACTTAGCTGGTATTAAATTTCAGTGAACTCCAAAGGGTGGCTGTCCAGATAACTGGGGATCTTGTTTGTTCTTGCTTTTGTCGCTGCTCATGATTCACAGTATTTTTTTCCGTCCTCCTGATGTCATCATCACGATCAAGTTGCATTTTAGCCATATGACCGCCCTACTGCCAGTGTTATGCCTTCGCAGTAGAGTTGACATAAGCTTTCGCAATTGATCGACTTTTTTATTTATTTCATGCGAAATAAATAGATGATTATTGACATCAGGATCCGAACCGTGAACCTTTAGCGTGACAAGCGATGATGTTACCACTACACCACGGCCACATAGTATATTATGATTCTAAGAGACGAATATAAATTTATAGTGAGCGCACAGGGTCCTTTAACATGATACGCTACTCGAACAAGTTATAAGAAAATTTAATACATGATATTTGGGCTGATGGAGAAACACAGGTCAAAAGATCTGCACATGGTTTTCATCGATCTCGAGAATGCTGATGCTGATAGGGTTCCTATGGATTTCTTATGGACACCGCTGAGGACACAAAAGTTCCCAGAGACGTATATCAGTGGTGAAGTGCGTGGCACGAATGATCGAGGAATTTCCTATCGATGGCTAGCGTCCTTAGCCCTTTCCTCTTTAACGTGGATTTGAATTACTTTTCGAAAGGTCATGTCATCGAACCAAGCGTAACTTCAATATTATTTGCAGATGGCTTTAGATTATTTTTTGAAAGATTATATCAACGAACCAAACTTAACCTCGATATTATCTGTCGCACGCGAAGGGTGGTAGGCGTAGGATGGATGAAATGGCGGGAAAACTCGGGAATTTTTTGCCACAGAAAAATGCCGCTCAAGTTAAAAGGAAAACTTTACTCGTTAAGAAAAGCATTATCAGTTAAAGTTCCAACGAATATTAAAGGAGGAGGCACAAAAAAGGAACTCTTGGATTGCACAAATGATAAAATAAAAATACTTTGGCAATAAGATAGAGGACCGATAGGCATGTAAGCCAATTTGTAGGTCGGCGATAATAGTCAGTCACATAAGCGGACAGCAGTAATGCAGTAAAAATGGAAACTTGTTATGCATAAGTTCGTATAATGAGGAAAGGCCTAACAAAATGAAAAAAAGTCTTGACAAAATCCTCTTTGCTACCGTGTGGGACGCACCATAGGGTACCACGTTACCATATCCAGCAAACCCACAGTCACTTGGCATGTGCTTAAATTATTTTCGGATATCCTGTGTATAAGTAGTTTGCGTGTTTAATTTTATTCCATTCACATTGCAATTGAGTGGCAGTCCTTCTTTACTCTTAATACACAACAAGCCTTCGAGTGATTTATGAGCGCCTTCTTTCAATCTTTGAAGTGCGTGAATGAAAAAAGAAACAACAACAAATTGACGCACAAAATTCACCCTTAAGTGTGCACAAGAGTACGGCACAGCCCCATTGTTTTGTAATTGAATTGATGTGTGTTTTAAAATCCTTGCTCAATAGAAAAGAATTACATAGATACTAAACTATTATCAGGACTTGGAGAAGATATGTCTGTTTTTGGCATAGGTGATGGAGTGCGGGGTAAATAAATTGAAAATGGGATGCGGATGAGGAAATTCCAATACCGAATCCTTATTCCATAAGCAATTACACACCTAAGTGCTTTTATTGTTATTTCGTTACAATTAAAGAATCAACGGAAGACTGATTGAATATTAGACCATCTATACAAACAAAGATTAATTAATTTCCAATACCTAAGTGAATAGTCTATTATTATTTGCTGTCATCACCCGTTAGAATTATTAAATTAATTTGAACTTATTTTTATGACAGCTTAGCCCATACGACGATATCTTAAACGAAATTTTGTTTTTTCTAGTGCCTAAGATCGGATTAGTTTTTCATTACACCTACTCGTATACAACATTATTACATAGAGATCAGATTGCGGAGAATGGTAAATTACCAGGAGGAGTGAGGAAGAAAATACTGAGCTCTGAGCATTTACCTTCCAAAAAAAAAACATCTACTAATCTGTGAACTCTGTCCCGTGAGTTCCGCAAAAATAAAATAAAAAATAAATAAAAAATTTTCCAAATCCAATCTGACTTATTCAGTACTTCTTAGGAGTGTTACAGGGACTGATAGTGATAGCTAACCTCAACCACTAGAGGCGTCAGTAAGCTCTGTTAACACAAAAACAGAATAAACCGTCAAATGGGATGTATCATATATTTCATAACCCAAACGCTAAATGTAAATCCTGGAACGCATTGCAAGGGTCAATAGAGACCCCAACACTCAGAACTCCTAACCAAGTTCGTATCGAAACAATAGAGAACAAAGCTGGTACTGAACTTTGTAGTCTGAAATTTAAAGTACATAACTGTGCCTCTCGTTTGCTGATTTCCACGTAGATGTATGTACATGCTTGCTATCCTTAAGGGAAGGTGTCAAGCGACCCTTGGTGATTCCTTAATGGTGTTGGGGATATAAAATCGATACATCATCGAGAACGGGGCCGTCCAGATGCCTGATGACCTCCGGATGTATTGCAGCCCTCCCACATTGCAGGGTGCTATGATGTGGCTGATCTCAATTCCCCCGTACTCGTGGGAACAACATGAACTATTTTGTAAAACAAAACAAACAAAACAATACCGTAAAACAAAATAAATTCAAGGAAAAAAAAACGGAGCAAGACCTCCCAACCATAGAACATCCGTTCCGGAAGAACGGGTTACTGGCTCCTTCAACGCCAAAAGTAACAACGGATAAGGAGCAGTTAACAACTGATACACTCCCACCAAGTATCCCCGATATCTCGGAGACAAACAAAATTCCCACGGGTAAAGAAAAAGGCACACATTGGAGTAGCAAGGTAGAACGAAGAAATCGATCTCTTCAAAGTACTTGGAAAGAAAATCAGGAGCTTCATTAAGGCGAAAAGTATCGTACACTATAATATTAGGAGACTTACGGTCGCAATACAATCTACGTATGAAAAGGTCATGGAGAATAAGCCCACGAAGCGTGGCAATAAATTTATTGGAAAAGTCGTCCAAGTGCAGCTCCCGGCAATGAGCAGTCATACACTGAAATATACTGAGGCTGAACCAGAGAAGGAAACGCGCTTGACAATGACAACTCCATACCGCAGTTGTGAAAATAAGTCAAACGTAAAAACGATCACCCAACAGTTTCGTTAAAATAAAAGACCTAGACTGTTTGCAATAAGTAAAATACGCATAGGTTGGGTTGTCTGTCGCAACGTGAAAAGTCACTCCAAAAAGGTTATTTAAATATTTTTACTTTGGACATACAGCGAGGTTGTGCATCAAGTGCGGTGATGAGGAGCATATTTCAAAATCATGCGAGAAAGAATTGACATGTCTTCTGTGCAGTAAAAAAAAGGACACAGACAACAATCACGTCACAGGAAGTGGAAAATGTTCAATATTTCAAGAAGCAGTGAGAAAGCTAGGAAAAAAAAGTGAGGATAATTCAACTAAACTTAAACCATTGTGTAGCAGCTCATAATCTCTTACTACAGACAGTACGTGATGAAAAATGTATATTGCTTTCATATTGAAAGCTGCAATATGGACCTGTGGGAAGCGGCCTTCCAGGAGACAACTATAACAAATGATTATACCAATAAACGCAACTTTTATAGAGGAAACGCGAGCTCAATAATCGACATCACCTATGTCAGCAGCTGCCTGACACACAAAACGACTTGGAGCATAAGTGATATATACACGCATAGCGATCATCAGGCAATCATATACGAACTCCACCTAGAGGCAACGAGTTCCCGAGCAACACTTCCACTGCACGAGCTAGGATGGAAAATGTAATCTTTCGATGAAGAACTATTCTCCTAAGTAATTTCTAGAGAATGCACTACAAAAATTCCAAAGATCAGCCTGCATTGCAATTACAGGAGCTATGTGCTCTTGTCCAACAACGGCATTAGAAGCTCTCCTACAGCTTACCCCTCTCCATATCAGAGTCGAAAAAAAGCTGCAGCGATAAACGCGTGTAGTTTGGGAGATCACAAAGGGCATCTAAAAATCATAAACAGGCTCCCTCTACTTTCCAAGCCAGCGATGTATGTATGTTATGGACTTCATGCCCCTAGAAATAAATCTCTACCGCCCTTGATCCTAGAGCGTGATAAATGGAACGACGGGGGTCTTGCTCCCCTGAAATACCCTCACTCAACCTGGTACAAAGGCGGATTGAAGAAGGAACACAGAGTAGGTGCGGGAGTGTTCAGCCCTAATTTTCAATTGGCAGTCCCTTTGGGACATTCTACTTCGATTTCCCAGGATGAAATTTACGCTATAGAATTATGCGCCAGAGAATGCATCAGGCGCAATTTCCGTAGGTCTAATATTAACATCCTATCTGACAGTCAAGCGGCTATTACTGCTTCTACTTTCGGCGTAAGCTGGCCTGGAATTGCCTAAATAACTTAAAGCAGCTAGCTGCTCACAATAACATCACAATTATTTGTGTTCCTGGCCATTCACAGGACCATTACCTTTCTGTAGCCTACCTGTTGACCACCTGACACTGGAACTGAACTCCTGCACACTGACTTGTATCAATATCTAAATGGAATATAATTAACATTATCAAGCTATGAAATTTTGTTTTTTCGGAAAAAAGATGCCAAAATCTTAACAGACTAACTTTTGGATCACTGCTCGCTCAACTATCATCTCCACAAAATAGGTAGGGCTGCATCAAATCTCTGTCATATATGCCTGGAAGATCAAGAAACGTCAGAACATATTCTATGCGAATGCCCAGCCGTGGCTCGCAGTAGACACAGACTACTCCGATATGTAGAATTTATCTTTAAAAAGCATACTCAGGTCTCTTTAGGAACTGAACCTTTTGCAGGGTCAAAAGCCTCTTCTGGTCGAAGTGCTAGGAGGCTAAATTTCTCTAGACTCCATCAACTAATCTAATCTACCTGCCCTGAGTTCCTTAAAGGAATCGTCACAGGATTGTTCCCCCATCAAGCAGACATGACAAATGTGGATGAACTAATGAAGGAAATGCCCACCACCAGCGTAATCACTGCAGTGGAGCTCAATATTATATGCCACAAGATTGGTGATAAAAAAGAACCTGGGCCTGACAAGATACCCAACAGAGCCCTTAAGATGGCACTCAAGGCGCGTACAACTCATGCTTGAAAGAGAGAGTCTTCTCGGACCAATGGAAGCGACACCGACTGGTGCTTTTCTCCAAGGCAAACAACAAACCACCAAATGAGCCGTCATCTTACGGCGCATGCTTGATACGATCGGTAAAGTCTTATAACGTGTCATTCGAACAACAATACGACTTTAGGAAGTCATGCTCTACCATACACTTAATTAAAGTCATAGTTGAAATAGCGGAAAAGGCAATACATTGAAGAAGATGAAAAGGAGGCTCCAAGAAATATTGTGCTGTGAAAACCCTCGACTTGTAAGTACTCCGGAATATGAGGGTACCATTCTACCTAACAAAAATAGTGACAAACCACTTTAGCCACCGAATACGCTTATATAACACCGACTGCAGCCTGATGGAGTACAGCATGACTGGTGGTGTACCACAGGGATTCGTGCTGGCTCCCTACTGTAGAACATCATGTATGATGGCGTACTGCGGTTCTCAATACCCGAGGATTCAAAAATGGTTGGTTTTGCTGATAACATCGCAATTGTGGTTACAGCCACTATAAGAAGAGATCGAGCAGATTGGCAATGCAACCATAAGGATCATCCGGCAATGGTTTAACTCGGTTGGATTGTCGTTAGCGGAACACAAGACGGAAGCGGTCCTTATAACCAGCGGTCCTTATATAAGACGATGGAGACAGTGTCGTTCACAGTCGGTAGCCACACCACCACCTCGAAACCGCACGTCAAATAATGGAGTCGTCCTAGATGCAAGACTAACATTCAAACAACACCTGTCGAATGTTAGTAATAAAGCATTGTGAGCAGTGCTGTAGCATGCATTATACCTAAAACCAGAGGACTAAGTCATATAACTGTAAAATTGCACAAGCATACCGAGTAAGTGCACTGAGGGTGTGCTGTGCACTCTAATGATTCCAGTCGATATATTTGTCGACGAACAGCAACGGCTATACTATCTAAACCACCTGGAAAACCTAAGCAGTACTGGTACTAGCAGAGAAAACCAACGTAAAATTGAAAGAGCTCGAAGCATAAAACGAATTGGAATCATACCGCGTATCCCGCCATAGATCGAACGACGACATGGAGAATGCGACTACTACATAACCCAGTTCCTGACGGGACATAGATGTTTCCGCTGCTTGTTGTGCAAATACAAGCATGACAATAGCCCCGGTCCCCTATGCACAGACTGTATGGAAAGTCTGGAACACGTCATTTTCCAGTGCCCACGTTTTTTAAACGAAAGAAATTCACTTAGAAATAGCCTTGAAATACAAACAACCCCTAAAAATATCGTTGGGAAAATGTTGAAGGATGAATATGCATGGAAAATATAACCTGCATAGTGAAGAAACTGCGGAACTTTGAAAGGCAGAGGAAAGAAGAAAATTGGGCAATCGAGAACAATGTGGTGAACAACTAAGTTTGAAAAAAATGCATTACATATAGAGAGAGTCCAACTGGGACAATACAAAATGATAGGCAAGGAAAGCCTAAGCCCCCCTGTGAAGAAATGCTTAAACGGCGGTATCGCAGGGAAGAGGGGTGGTTTTAGCCGGTAGAAACCCGGCTGTTGAACCAATTACTTCTACAATCTTTCGAAGATTTTAACCTTCTGTAAAAAAAAAACAAAACCTGTGTGACAGAAAGAGTTTAGACGCAACGAAGTTCTCACATAATTTTCTTTTTCTTTTTTTTCTATCATTTTAAGTCTCATTGTCTGGGATAGCTATCCACAATAAGAGTTGCAGAACATGAGTGCATCCAACGAAATGAGAATGAGAATGTTAAGAAAGCAATCGACTTAGCAAGCAATTTGCTGCTCTCCATAATCGTAATGATGATGAAATGTGGAGAAGTGCAGAAAAAATAAAATAAAAATTAAAATGTTGGAGTGCTGGGCTCTACCAAGAGATAAGTTCTAGGCTCGAGGCAAGGAACGCTCAATTATCATTTAAGCAATGATACGAGGACTCAAGATCAGAAAATAACTCTGAAGAAACCTACCTATCTGTAGCTGAGATAAAAGCGCAAGGAGGGAATGCGAATTGAATTTAAAATCGATATTTCCAACTAAGAAATCAATAACGACACCATAAGTATACTAAATCAGACAAATCAAATTAATTTTAAAAAAAACAATACGTTATTACATATACTGAGAGACGGCAACCCTGAAAAGAAGTGCAATACAAGTGACAAGACCGAAGATTAAATAAGGAATGAAAGTGGTTAAAGAAAATTATGTTAACTGTCGTCTTTGGAGAGCTTAAGCAAGCAAAAATATGTGCAACCCGAGTGCAACCAAAGTGTGTAGTGTTTTTAGTGGAAATTGGGTGCTCCGCATAGACAAAGTGCAAAATAGGCAAAAAAAAACCGAACTTTCCACTATACAAAAAAGTACCGCATCGGTTAATGTCTGAGATAGACCAGCTGTAAGCGCTATTTTTAGTCGTAATAAAATAATTTGCATACTATTAGGAGTAGAATTGCCATATATAAAAATTATTCAATGCCATTTAAAAATATGCAACGTACACCAGTCAAAAATTCGGAAGCAAGTGGCTCTCATACGTTCATGGATAAAAAAAATCGAAATGAATTAATTCCAGAATTCAGTGAACAAGCAAAAAGAACTAGAATGGAAAATGAAGTAGATGAAAATCTGAACAAACCAGTGGGAAATCTAGCGATCGGCGTATTGCTGAGTGATTCCTGATGAAATGATGGCAGCTATTAGTGGTAGTAGATAAACACAACGAATACGCAGACCATGACCTATATTTTATTTGCTTATTATCTATCTCCAAAGTTACATACATACATATGTATATAGTTCATAATGAAATTATTCAATTATTTATTCTTTACATAAATTCATTTACCTTTACATAATTCTAATTATTGTAGTTTGCAATATATGTATGTACTCGTAGTTCACATCAACAAACTTCTTCTTGTTAGTGTTTCAATACTTCTTTAAATATTTATTAACAAAATTGTGTTCATTTGAAGAATTAATGAAATTGTATTAGTTGCGCAACTAAGTTCTCGGTGTTTTTTTTTATAAATGAATCATTCAAAGTATTGCCCATCGCTAGCTACAACTTGTTCCCATCTTTCTGGCGGAGCTCGAATACCGTTACAGTAAAAGTGTTCATCTTTTGAGGTTATCCACGAATTAAGCCATTTTTTGATGTCTTCATATGAGCGGAACTGCTGATCAGCCAGACCATGTACCATCGAACAGAACAAGTAATAATCGGATGGCGCAATATCTGAGGAATATGGCGGGTGGCTAGGAGCGATTCCAGGTAGGTTTCAACGGGATTGACAATGTGAGGCTGAGTGTTGTCTTGCTGTAGAATCACTTTCTCGCTCCGTATTTTTCGCGCAGTGCTCGGCTCAATCGCATCAATTGAAGTCGATACCGTTCCCCAGTTGTGGTTTCGTTGGGTTCCAACAGTTTATAATAAATGACACCGACATGGTCCCACCAAATACACAGCATAATCTTCGCAGCGTGAATATTCGGCCGAGCCGACGACGTGGAAGCATCACCAGGCAATCCCCATGACTTTCTTTTCTTTGGGTTGCTGTAATGAATCCATTTTTCATCACCCGTCACGATGCGATGAAGAAAACCCTTCCTTTTTTGCCTCTAGCAATTGTTCACAGGCGAAAAAACGATGCTCAACGTCCCTTGGCTTCAAATCATAAGTAACCCAAGTTCCTTGTGTTTGAATAATTCCAAACGCATGCAATCGCTTGGAAATTGCTTGACGGGTAACTCCTAATGCAGAAGCAAGCTGTTCTTGCATTTGGCACGGATCCTCATCGAGCAATGCCTCCAATTCAGCGTCTTTGAAGGATTTTGGCCTTCCTTCACGCAGACGGTCGTCAACATCGAAATCACCGTCTTTGAAGCGACAGAACCAATCTCGACACGTTGTTTCACTTAGAGCAGCATCTCCGTAAACTTTTTGGAGTTCTCGATGCGCTTCAGCCGCCGTTTTCTCCAAATGAAAGAAGAAAATCAACACTTCCCGCAAATAACGATTATTTGGCACACAATCAGACATTTTCACACAATTAAAAGTATATGACGCCAAAATAAATCAAACTATTGTATCAAATCAGTTTGTTTACCATATGTCTAAGCTCGGTTCATGACATTTTGGATGTGTCAAAATCGACCAGCACTTACTGCTGGAGCCATCTATTGACAAACAGCGATAACTTAGTTGCGCACCAAATATTATAAATTAGTTACTTTCTAAATCATAATCCTAGTTGAAGCTATGTAATTTCGACACTGCACATCTGTTATACTATGCCGCGGGCAAATAGGTGGGCGCTATATATTTGTGGAATATGTATGTATGTATAGAACAAGTTCACGTCCATGCCGCTCAAGATCCCCTTTAACTGGTTCACACTGGGATCACTCCCTTTTGTGGTTGCTCTCAGAACTAGACGTGTAGATTCATATATGGAAGCCATTCAGATGACATGAATTAAGGCATCATGAATCATGAATCCACTAAACTTGAAATTCCCTTCACATCCCCTCCTTAGACATTTATGGTTCGTAATCATTACAATTGTAATTTAATTATTATTTAATCACTTTGGTCGTTAATTGAAATGTAATTTAATTACATTGCAATTATCGAGTAATTGTAATTAAAATTTCCAATTACCATTATAAGTAATTACATAATGTAAATAAGGATATAATTAAATCCCTGTAATTGTAGTACAATAAGATTATTTGGTGATAGTGCTTCACATTATATCATATATGTATGTTGAAACTAAATAAAGGACATGTTTTTTTATTTCTTTAACTTCAATTCCTTGCTTATGTGCCCTTTTACTTTATGTTTTAATTTATCATTCATATATGTTAATTAGATGACGTGACGTTAGTAAAAAGTAACTACGTACACTGCAGGCTAAAAGTTTGATGCCACCCGCAGTGCTCGAAGGAAAAATAAAACTCTTTAGTAGAATAATAATCATGTAAAATGGACCGGGAACATGTGTGAAACCAAAATATGAAGAAAAATAAATTAATTTTGTTCTTAACATAAAGGAAAGAGGAATAAATTACTTAAACCGATTTTTTGTCGAAAAGGCCACCTTTATATTCGAGTACTTTTTTTTTTACAATTATTGGCATTCTAGCTGTCAGTTTTTGAATTATTGCCTGTGGTATATTGCACCAGCAATCCAATAGTACATTTATTTATTTATTGGTCATTATTATCTTTTACAAAAAATGTGTTAACAAATATTTCATATATGTACATAATTATAAACAGTAGAGAATAGATAGTGACATTTTTATTCTGCTAATAAAAGCGATAAATAGTGTTAAATGTATATGTACATAATAAAGGAAAATAATGGAACTCAAGTGCCTGTGCGATTGTGCTGAATGTTGAAATAAACAATTATACAAGGAATGCGAGCAATACTTCAATCTCATTATGATCGAAATCAAGAAGCCATGATTTAATTTTTTTAAGAAATTTCTGATGAGTCCTTAAGCACTCATCTTATATCGAAAGGAAGACGATTAAAAAGCTTACAAGATACAACTGGGTAGGAGTTTCTGTAGTGAGTAGTACGAAAAGTTGGAATTTCAACAACATGGCGTGTAGTGCTACGTAGATTACAAGTATTAAATATTGGACTCTGCATATAGTCACCTCTCATAAAAAATATCTTAGAAGTAGTAGTATCTTTAAAGACCTAAACAACACCATAGACGGGGCCAGACGGTGAGCATTACCAATTCTTCTTATGGTACACTTCTGCAAGACGACGATTGGCTTTAGATTGGTGATGCAAGAACCCCCCCAACAACTTATTCCATATTGTATTTTCGAATGAAAAATTTCATGATAGACGGTTTTAAGGGTTCTGCTTGAACAACATTTCTTGAGGCGATAAAAACACCGAACGCAAGAACGTAAGTATTGTTTCAGGAGCGAAATATGTTATGTCCAACTCATGTTTTGGTCGAAAGTTATACCGAGATACTTAAATTTCCTAACTACTTTAATCTGAAAACAAAACGAGTTGCATGTGGCATTTTCATTAAAAATTGGTCCAGGCGCCTCTTTAGTACAACCACATTTAATTAAATTGAAACGCAAACTAGCCTGTGTGCAGCAAACCACATTCTCAAGAAATGAATGTCATGATTTACATCTCCTATCAAATTTAGAGGGCTCGTTGAGCCATATGCTATGCTGAGATCATCTGCAAAAGCCGCGACTTTACCTGCAAAAGGCAGGGAAAACAAAGAGTTAATAAATATAAGGAACAAAATTGGGCCCAGCACAGACCCTTGGGGCACACCTAAGTTAAGTACCTGAGGATTACTTAGAAAATCTCCTATTTTCACTCTTTGTTTGCGGTCCTTTAAATACGACGCAAACCAATTGTAGATAAAGTCGCGAAAACCTGCACCATACAACTTCTCCTAAAGATAGCCATGATAACCATGTCAAACGCTTTCGTAATATCAATGAAGAGGCATCCGCACATTTTTTATCGTCTAAAGCTTTGTTGATAAAAGAGCAGAAAAACAAAAGAGCATCTTCAGTAGAGTGCCCTTCCCTAAACCCAAACTGATTTGGACTGACAAATTTTATTTTTTGTAGATGCGCACGCACTCTTTTTTTTACCGCTTTTTCAAAGACTTTCGAAATTGAGGATAACAAGGAAATTGGTCTGTAATTGTTTTTTTTCTTTTCGACTTCCCTTTTTAAAAAGTGGTAATACGTTAGCACATTTCAGAAGATCAGGAAAAACTCCACTAAAGATACTTAAATTGAACAGATGTGCTAAGATGTCAACTAAATTAGGTGCAATATTTTTGAGGGTTACATTACAAAGGTCATCATAACCACAAGATCTCGAGCTATTGAGAGAGTAGATGATACTTAAAATCTCTAACCCATTAGTTTCTTCAAAGAAGAAACTGCTACTCGACGTTCTCTCCACCACTTGAGACTTTGCACATCGGTTACAAATCGACCTACAATATTCGACAACGCAGATTCTGATGATGGGCATTGATCCCGGACCCTTCTATCCAGTTCCTCCCACAACAGCTCTATAGGTTTTAAATCTGGTGATTACGGCTGACATATCATAATTTGTAAGATTTGTTCATCTTCCCTCTATTTCAGGTAGTCTTGACAAAGTCTTGACGTGTGTTTAGGGTTGTTATAATAATAAAACAATCGAATCCTTCGCCAATCACTTTTAGTCCAGAGGTCATAGCGTTTTCTTCCAATATGGTTTTGTATGCCTCCTTATACATTTTTCCAATCACTCGAGCCAGAGCTCCCACTCCACTTGAAGAGAAACATCTCCTGACCATAACAGAACCGCCTCCATGCTTGATGGTAGGAACCACACAGTCTGGTAGCATCTTTTGTTCAGCGCTGCGTCGCGCGTTAAAACTTATAAGTGATAGAGACATTGTTGGTGATAGAAACATTGTGAATTCCATACATTCACTTGAACATCGGAGAAATGTCTCATGTCAGCCAGTTGCATTCCTCCCCTTTAAAATTTTACCCGCAATACGCGTCATGCTTCCAGTGCACATCAGTTAAGCCCAATTTCGGTCGTACTGTCAAATATAGGGATTCGATTATAAGCCGAACGACACGAATGTGGAATGAACTACCGGCTCTGTATTTCCCCATCACTACACCCCTCTGAATGGAGGTACATATATACGCATATATTAGAAAAAGAGATCCATTGTGTTTTTTTTGTTTAATGAAAGAACAAAGTTCAACGAATTGCTTCTAGCAATTTGTATGAACGTGGTTGTATCCAGAGAGATGTCCAATCAGACCATAATGTTTAGAGGTAGTATTGTCTTAGATCTCTTCGGATTTCTTCTCTGATCTTTGTTCCTTGTATGGACGCTAGCATCTTCTTGAATGATATTAGGCTAATGTTGGTTTCGTAGTGGTGGTAATCTACGATCAGTGTATGATGTTCCTTGTTACAACCTAGAACTTCTCTCTTGGTAGAACCCATAATTTCAAAGTTTTAGTTTTCATTTTCTTTTGTCTACATTTCTAAACTTTTCAATACCGATTTCGTGACCATAGTAATTCATGTACACAGAGCAGCAAATTTGTTGCTAGGTGGTTTTCCTTCTAATTTCTTTAAATTCCTACGTGTCCCTTAATCACTACATTTTGAACTGCATACGAGTACATTCAATCGACAGGGATATGTTAATTTACGTCTGATTTGTGCACGTACCTGATTATTTTTTCATTGTGCAGTTGCATTAGCTCATTACCTCTAACCCTGGATGCATTAAAAGTACAAATATACAATCTGAGGCTGCAGTTTAATAATATACTTCACGGAAAGTATGTTTCTATATTCCACACTCTCTGCTATATCCTTCGGCTTACCGCAAACGAGTCTAACTTAAGAAATTGGACCTCTGAAAACTACCTTTGAACACATTGCCTAATTCTAATTCACGTGTCACATTTTCTTGAAGTTAGCTAATTTGTACTTTCAAATATCCAAGGCTATTGTAATAGAACTATACAGAGCATTTAGACATTACTGCTGATGCTGCCTTGCTGTAATGAAGAATTAATTGGGTCCTAATAGCGCTATTCTGTTACGGTTGACGGTAGTCCATTGGTTTTCCAACTTATGACCGATTCTATGGAATCTTTTTTTTTGGAGCTTGTCAGAAACTTTCATTAATTACACTACAGAGGAGCGAGTTGCCATAAGAAATCATCAGTAGGTTCCAGTAGCAATAACCTTGGCTTATTGACTTATCTTCAGCCTACCTACTTAATTGTTGGCTACTTACCTATCGAATCATATTTAAATTACTTCAGAGTACATGTAGTTAATTAACACAGTTTCTGTATGAGACTCTACATAAGTCCTCTCACCAATGAGAGGATGTCCAATGTAGAAAAGTTGGACTTCTTTCCAGAACTTAGCTTTTTGAATTCCTAATCTCTTTCCAGATTTTTAGATAATGTGTTCTCCAATACCGCGTACGAAGAAGGTTGCTGCCTATTTTTTATCCGTCTTAGCAGTTTTTGCATTAGGTTTGGTATTAAGTTCTCTCTATTGAATCTCATTATATCTTCGTTTTATTTTTTGCTTTATTAACAGTTGAAATATATAACATGTTATATTAAGTACTTCTCTTATGTATCTGTCCTGCTGCTGCACCGCTTTTGTGGTTGAGTTCGGGGACCTTAATATAGTTCTAAAGGACGCTCTATTTTGGATCAACCCATAACTGCGGTCGAAAATTTGCTGTTGTTGTCGCATTTGAGTGATCCAATTATTCATTCCTCGAGGCTCGACTGGAACTTGAGTCGGTATTGTTTTTCGAACAGAATTTTCCAATGATTTTCTTTGCATCCTATATTGCAATACCAATATGTTCATAGAGGTGATTGATTACATCACTTCCAGTACTCTTTGTTTCATGCCTGTTAGGTAGTGAAGAGCTTTCAGGTCCGCTATCACGAAGTTTACAGTACCAAGGACTTCTAATTCGCTGTTTATTTGTATTTCCTCGAATAGTTTCAAATCGAAGTGACTAGAAGACCATGTTCATCGCAGATTATTTCAACCTTCCATTGGTTTCCACTCCACATAAGTATGTAATTATCCATTTTTAAATATAAAAGTATACAACTTGCAGTCTTGGTTTTTTTTTTTTTTTAAAAAAAAACATCAGCTGGAAATAACCAACAGCCCTGAAATTATATATGTACATACGTATTCTTCAATTGTCGCACTTTGTCCCTTCTGGTGATGACGCATATTGTTCTTCGTATGCATACATACATCACGTAAAGAGCACATTACTAAGGGTCTGCGTTTACAAAGAAAAGGGATACCTACACTGCATAACACATATATATGTACTAACAAGTAGCCAAAATTAGAGTTATGTAACATGAACCCATGTTAACCTATAAATGTAGAACAGAGTACATCCTACGTCAGTTCTGTTAAAATCACATGGTCGTTAACGTGTATTTTACGCAAATCCCTTTATTTAAAGAAATCTTTCGCTTACCTTATATTGAATGACGCAATGTTGTCATTAGCTAAACAGTTGAAATGATTTGGTACATATTATTTCAAGCGTATAAGGCTCCAGAGAGAACTGTTGATTTGTCCGACGTTTGTTAAACACACGCTACATAGGTGATACTCGTATACGTCAGGGAAATGTAAATTTCGGTCGTACTTCTGTAAGAAGTAATCTAAACGAATTATTTAAAGCTATGCTGAGAAATATATGTATGTAAGCAGGACGGGCTATTGACAATACTCGACAGGAGTTTGTGGGTCACAGCAGTTGACGCGTCGATGTACATAAGTCTTTTTGAGTCCAGAAAAGGAACGCAATCGCATGCATAAGTCTCTCCACATCGACATCAATTCGTCTTATCTTTATTTGACCGGATCGAATGTTGTAAGATTAATTTGGTTTTGATGTGCCTTCGACATGGTATTCAAGATATTTTAGTCATAATGCCAATTTGCACCACCATAATGCCCACTGTCTATTATTTCAAACAGAGACCCATTTACATGTGTACTATTCAACAAGTCCAATAATAAAATAATAGGTACCTAGATCAGAGTTTAGATCATGGATATCTCACTTGAGTTCTGTCCTATTTGTACTACAAACTTTAACAAAAAAAATTGAACAATTACCTGTTAGATAAGGTCCAAGCCCAATGGTTCTTTAGTAAAAATTTAATATTACTCCAGCTCCATGTATAATTAAATAAAATAACAAAATAAAATAAATAATTACAGATGTTCTCATCATTTTATCAACTAGTTATAAAATTATCTTTGCAACATTACGAGTACTAAAATGATAGCAACGGCTATAGCCGTTTATACTCGTAAGTAGGCTGTAGCCGTCTAAAAGTCATAGCGTTACAGGATGTAAAATTTGTTCAACTTCAAGTATCGATATACCGATAGGTAGGTAGGTGTAGCGCAGAGGCGCCGTTTTAATACCACAACTCAAGTGACCTAATTTGTTGTAAAAAAATGACGTTGGACTTGTGGGAAAGGAGAGAAAAGATTATTTAAACCCACCCCGTGGCATTGAGGAAACTGATGATGTCCCCGATGCTTGTCTCCGCTTTTTCATTAATATTATCAAAAAGGTGTCTGTCAAGTATTTGGTGTTTGACACTACTAAGGGCCGGACACTTACAAAGAAAGTGAAGGATTGTTTCAGGCACGTTGGCCATATTGCAGCTACGATAATGTGCATTAAAAATAATGAACTGTCTGGCTGCGTGGACCCCTATAGGCCAATGACCAGTGCTAATTGCCAGAACTCTAGCAATATCTGCCCGGTTTCTGTTTAATAGCTCTTGTGTTCTGCGCCAGTTATACTTGGGCCACATCTGCCTGGATATGACACAGTTCTGCAACCCTCGCCATCTATTACCAGCATCTGCAAGGAAATGAGCAAAGATTCTACCATTAAGGGCCCCTAACGGAATGTTGACATCCTCCGCACGGGAGCAATGAAGGGCAGATCACTGCCTCGCCAATTCATCAGCCCTTTCGTTTCCGTCAATATTACTATGACCAGGCACCCAGATGAGGCTGATCCTAGACCGATGACCGAGTGCGGCAAGCTCCTCCTTGCATTGTTCAACAAGTTCGGAGGAGGAAGGCGCAGATACGATTTTTTTCTTTTTTATAATTTGCACTTGTGAAAGGGGTTATGAATACCCTTATACTAATTTAAGACACGGGCGTTTTGTGGAAAGGGGAAGAGAAAGAGAGAAAGACAGATTGGTGTAGTTGGTTTGAAACTCAGCTGGTATTAAGTTTCAGTGAACTCCAAGGGTGGCTGTCCAGATAACTGGGGAGCTTGTTTGTTTTTGCTTTTGTCATTGCTCATGATTCACAGT
Source organism: Pocota personata (assembly GCA_963082735.1). Taxonomy (NCBI): domain Eukaryota; kingdom Metazoa; phylum Arthropoda; class Insecta; order Diptera; family Syrphidae; genus Pocota; species Pocota personata. Next base: position 8,340,058 of record OY720433.1, read on the forward strand.
ATTTTTTTCCGTCCTCCTGATGTCATCATCACGATCAAGTTGCATTTTAGCCATATGACCGCCTTACTGCCAGTGTTATACCTTCGTAGTAGAGTTGACATAAGCTTTCGCAATTGGTCGACTTTTTATTTATTTCATGAGAAATAAATAGATAATTATTGACATCAGGATTCGAACCGTGAACCTGTAGCGTGACAAGCGATGATGTTACCACTAAACCACGGCCACCCTCAATAGCGGCCTGGCTATCAATGAAAATGGCTATGGTGTTAAGTTGTATCGATGTATGTTTGAGGAGACGGCACGCCTCACGTACAGCAAGAACTTCCGCCTGGAATACGCTGCATGAATTGGGGAGACGGAATGAACTAGAGATATTGAGGGATTCAGAAAAGATTCCCGCCCCTACCCCGCAGTCCATTTTCGACCCGTCAGTGAAAATGGTTGTTTTGAACTCGTTAGTCACCGTGCAACATTTCCAATCCGCCCTGGAAGGGAATCTCACAGTGACATTATTGCGAAAGTTCACCATGGGAATTATGTAGTCGATCGGATTTGCCGCCAACTCTCGAGGTAGCAGATTAAGGATGCTGTTGTGGCCGTAGAGACTGTCGCACCAGCTACCTGTTTCTCTTAATCTAACCGCACTATATGTACTTTATTATGAAGGTCGAGTGGTGTAAGGTGAAGGATTACGTTCAAGGCTTCAGTTGGGCATGTTCTCAACGCCCCTGTAGCACCTAGACCCGCAGTCCTTTGTACTTTGTTGATGAGTTTGGTAATGCATGCTTTCTTAACCGCCGGCCACCAAACTAGCGATCCATAGGAAAGTACTTACCTACCTTTCGATATACCGACTTAAAGGGTGAAATTCCCCCTAGCCTGACATAATTTGTTTCTTATTTTGACCAAAGAGTAATGACGCTTCAACTGATGCATATTGTACCTACTCGTACATGTATATGACTGTGTTTGACATGAGCTCAAAACACTTCAACTGATTTCCATGAAGAATTCATGAAGGCAATACAATAGGCAGTAGGTTGAAATTTATGCAATTGGGAAAACCAAAATTGTTTGAAGTCTACACCCAGAAAAATTGCACAACTTCTGCATTCTATTTAACAAATGAACTAAAGGTTGTATATTTGATAACAATTCTATTAACATCCACGAATTATTGTAAATTTTACAGTGAATGCTTTCATTCCTGCAGTAACGTTGTCAAACTAACTACAAACACAATTTGTGTATTTTACCGTTTGTTGTCATTATTACATGTTAAATTGAAGGACACACATTTGTGCATTGCACAGCACTAATCAGCTGAATCCAGAACCAATTACTGTAGAAACTATTCGTACAACAAATCGCAGATATGACAGCTGATAGTCGGCAGCAAGTAAGTGGCGGTGTGCAAAATAAATTAAAAATTCTTACTAGGTATAGTGCTGCGAAAATATGGATAAAGGAGTAATTTTTGCATTTGATGATGCTGGAAGTGATTTAGAGAGTGACATTGAAAATGTATTGGAAAAGGAAAATAGTTCCCTTCTTTTAGACGTGAATGTCTACAACATTGTAAATCAGTTTACTTTGTCGAAGAACGTTGTTCCTTTTTTGGCAGGTAGGTAATTTTATCATTTTCCTGTATTTCCTTCTACAAATATTGATTTAAACAGGTCGCGGGCTAACAAAAAGAATCCTTCTTTTATTACGGGCGAAGTACATTAATAAAAAGTTCCCGGAAAATGAATTGGGAATCCAATTAGAGTTTGAAGACGAATTGCAGAAGTGGAAAAGTAGAGGTGAGCAGACACGTATTTTTTATTAAATTGTTATAAATTTGAAATCCAATGTTTTTGAATTAAGAACTTTATAATTTGTATCATTTACAAATAGAGTTGTAATTACATAGTACAATATGATTTTAAAGTTTACAATCTTTCCTCTGTAAAGTATACAGCAGTAGTTTGGGGTCCATTGTGACAGCAAAATTTGTAAAAATCACAACGTTTTTATACACATTTACAAACAATTTTTCTGGGTGCATCAAGTTAGGTATCAAACGAAAAGGCTTGCAATGTGGATTTTATATGCATATGTACTTTTGTAGGTGCTTACAAACGCAACTTGAAACGGCCCTACGAACAAAGACCCAATGACCTAAGGGTCGTTTTATTCACTTATGTTCAACTTGCCGAAAAATCCCAAGTTGGCTAACTTCGGAGTTGATTTCAACTCGAGAGTTGAACGGCAAGTTGAAAAATGTTTTTTTTCATTATTTCAACACCCGGTTTGGAAGTTGTAATTAGCAAGTAGGCGTACTTGCTGTTTCGAAAAATTCCCTTGGATATTTGTGACAGATGACACATAATATGTTAGTCTCAACTTTGGTCTATAGGTAACTCTAAGGCACGTTGTACACCAAACAAACTGGTTTCATTAAACTAAGTTTGTTCTGCACAACAACGCAACATTTGTTTGGTGTGTGCAGTCAAACACAAGTAAAAACGAATATAAACCCCTCGAGGAGAACCACACTCATTTGAATGATTTACGAAACTGCGTCACTTCAAATCGTCCAAGTAAGTTTCATAAAACTCTATCTATCAAATCAGTCAAGCTATTGTTTAATGAAACTCTGTGTGTGCGTCCTATGGGTTTTAAATGGGATGGTTTAAAGAAACTATCGTTTCTCATTTGATGAGGCTATACAGGTTAAGGCAAAATGTCGGCCATTTTGAAACCTTGTTTTTGTTAAGGGTTTTTTTTTTATTGATATTTAAAAACACCACTGAACCGTTCGATGTCAGGAAAGGTCTTAGACAAGGTGACGCGCTATTATGCGATCTCTTTAACATAGTACTTAAAAGAATTGTACGAAACTCACGCCAACATCGGAGGTACAATCTTTTACAAGTCTGTACAACTACTCGCTTACGCCGATGACATTGACATAATCGGAAGAACTCAGCGGGCCGTCAGTGGGGCGTTTTCGAGTATTGAGATCGAGGCAGCAAAGATGGGTTTAGCGGTCAATGAAAGCAAAACAAAATATATGCTGTCAACAAAAAAGGACAAAACGCCACAATAGACAGATGTAATTTTGAGGTAGTAAAGGACTTTGTCTACCTAGGCTCTATGGTGAGCTCCGCAAATGACACCAGTGGGAGATCAAACGAAGAATTACTCTTGCCAATCGGTGTTTCTATGGGCTAAGAAGGCAATTGAGTAACAAGGCCCTATCTCGAACTACTAAGGTAACTCTTTATAAGACATTAGTCATCCCAGTCCTGCTGTATGGCGCAGAGGCATGGACCTTGTCAAAATCGGATGAGGATGCCCTTGGTTACTTTGAGAGAAAATTCTTCGAGTGATCTTTGGTCCCGTCTGCATAGACGTTGAGTGGAGGAGAAGATACCACGCCGAATTATACGGCATATATAATGACATCGACTTAGAAAGAAGAGTTCATATACAGCGACTAAGATGGCTGGGTTATGTAGAACGGATGGAGTCCAACGTTCCAGCCAAGAAAGTCTTCGAATCCACCCCGGATGGACAGCGCAGTAGAGGACGTCCTCGTGGTAGGTGGCGCAATCAAGTGGAGGATGACCTTAACCAACTTGGCGTGCGCAACTGGAGGCAGCTGGCTCATAACCGGGCTGGCTGGAGAGGTTTGTTGGTTGAGACCCAGGTCCACCCCGGACTGTAGCACCACCTAAGTAAGTAAAAAAAAACAGAAAGTTATCTAGAGGTGCCAACTTTGAATTAAATAAAAAATCAATATTATAAAAAAAAAGTTATGTTCTGTAAAAGAAGAGCATTGTCGCTGAAAAGTTTACTTATAATTTTATTTTCAATATCTTTCATAACTTGAAAGTTATAGAAGTTTAAAGCGGACACTCTGCTGTATAATGAAAAATGTTAATTAAAAATGTTATGTCCTTGTCGCTCTGCATGCGTTTGGTACGGTCTTGAAAAGTTTTAATTTTCGTTTCAAAATATTTGTATTAATGCCACCTTGTGCTTCCTCTGCGGTGCATACTGTGCACAAGTTTTTATATCTAAATGTATCTTCATCAAGTTCCGTTCGTGTTTTGAGCGGTTTTGAAGTGTTTCGACCAAAAATGAACGTCAGTTTTGAGTCTATTTGTGTTGAAAATAGATAAAACTATTGATATAAGTATGTCTGATAACAGAGACACATTTCAAATTTGACACAAACTTAAGACTGCACGGATACAAAATAAACAAAATATACTCCACACCCACATAATTCAGCAATAAGAGGAACAGCAGTCATAATCAAGGAAACTACTAATCACGATAAAGAACAAAAATACCAATCATGTGAAATACAAGCAACATACCTACATTAAAATAAAAACATAAAAACAAGTAGCGCCCTAATATACGTAACTGTAGCAGCAGTGTAGTGTTCTCCCAGCTTTAGGCTAAAGAATCATGATTTCGTTATTCTCTTCAGGTTATTTGAAAATAAGTATGTAATAGGCGGAGATTTTAATGCTAAAAAGATCAAGGATCACGACTAACAAACTCAAGGGGAACAGATTTTTTTTATACGATAAAAGAAACTGGCGGTGAATATCACTCAACGGGCAATCCTACTTACTGGCATACAGATAGGAATAAAGTTGTTATAGACTTTTTTATAACTAAGAATATTTTGTCTAACACCATGCACGTAGAAGAAGGACCGGATCTCGGTAGGGCAAGCCATTGGTAAATAAGGTCACTGATTCGAATTATTACAGACAAAATTTGGAAAAACGTATTAAACTATCAGAAACGACGTAACAACTAGAAGAAGTTCATACATATTTTTACTCCAAAGCACTTATTAAACTGCTATAATTAATTAACGCTTCATTCAGATTGCTCTACGTTCCGAGGCAATGGAAAGTCGCAGAGATTATAATGGTCCCGAAACCAGGCAAACCTCTGAATGAGAAGAAATCATATCGGCCTATTTCCCTATTGCCGGTTATCTCTAAAATATTCGAAAAAATACTTTCAAAACGACTACAACCCGTAATCAACGAAAGACGTCTCATTCCTGACCATCAATTTGGATTTAGAGTCAAACATTCAACAATCGACCAAGTCCACAAAATAACTGACGTGATTGAGAAAACTGTCGAAGAAAAAAAGATTTGTTGTGGTGTATTTCTTGACGTCTCACAAGCTTTCGATAAGGTTTGGCACGAAGACTTGGAGTATAAATTGCAACAACTACAGCCACGGCAACTCTTTCTAATCTTACGATCGTACCTCACCGAAAGGCTTTTTCGTGTTAAGCACGGAAATGATTACTCTGGAGCCGGAGTCCCACAAGGAAGTGTCTTTGGCCCACTTCTATATGTACTCTACACGCGTGACATCTCGCAGGAGAGAAACCGCGTCGTCGCCACGTTTGTCGACGATACGGCGATATTGATAACGGGCGATACAATTGAAGCAGCAACTGAAAAGCTGCAACATGCTATTAATAAAGTCCACGCTTGGACGAATTCTTGGCGTATTGCGCTGAACGAAAGCAAATCTACTCACCTCAACTTTACCTATAAAAAAGTGGACAGATTACCCGTATATTTAAACTCTGCTCAAATACCAGACGCGAACGAAGCAAAATATCTAGGAATGACTCTAGATGTTAAGCTTAAATGGAAATCGTACGTAAAAAAGAAACGCGACGAGCTCGAAAACAAATACCGACAAATGTACTGGCTACTCGGAAAACATTCGAAGTTGAGCCTACATAACAAACTGCTTACCTATAAGCAAGTGCTAAAGCCAGTGTGGACGTATGGTCCACAACTATGGGGTTGTACCAGGAAAAGCAATAGAAATATCCTACAAGCTTTTGAAAATAAAGTTCTTAGAACGATCGTTAGCACACCGTGGTACGTACGTAACGACGATATTCATCGGGACCTGGGAATTTCCAGCGTCGCTCAAGAGATAACAAATTTTCCTCGTAAACACAAAGATCGTGTTCACGGCCATTGAACCGTACCGTCATTCAACTACTTGACGCGAACAATTCAATTCGTCGTCTGCAAAGGACAAAACCTTTTGACCTCGCGTCATAGTATGTGCCGGTCTAAGGCGCTACATTCTTTTTAAATTACATACGAACATCTTTTTCCAAAAATCACTTGTCTCGTAAGCGAAAATAAAACTGCTGGATAAGCGTCGGCTTAGTTGTAGTATTAATCTTGAAGAGTGGTGTTTTGAGTGAGTAAAAATCTCACACTACCATAAGCACGCGCGGTCGGGCCTTATGGTGTCTTTAGAAGATTTTCACCCTCTCGGCAAAAAAAAAAAAAAATTTACTCCAGATATCCAAAAATCTGAATGGGCTGCAACTAATGAAGAGAAAAAAAAACTTAAAAGGATTCTCTATCCTAAAGAGATATGTGACATTATTGCAGAAAGAGAAAAGCTATTATAGAAAATGTTGGCAATATACAAGAGCGTCAAGTGACAAATCCAGACTTGGTAATTTAAATAACAAGTTCAGAAAAGAAATTAGAATTTTAAAAAATGAGTCTGTAAAAAGATACCTTGAAGGCCTAACAAACGATGATAGTTCCGATTATTTGCTCTGGAAGGCAACAAAGACAATTAAAAGACCAACAAAACATATGTATACCACAAATTAAAGATTGCAATGGTGATTTACTGAACATCTCGAAAATGTTTTCCAACCACAGGAAGATGTAGAACATGAACAATGAGGGCGAGAGACCTATTCAGCCAGTAACCGCTAATGAATTATTCAGTGAAATAAAGGAAAGTAGCAATCCTAGAAAAGCGGGGATTCGATTTAATTTCAGGAGAAATATTGAAACAATTTCCAAAAAAGGCATAACAAAACTAGCAGAAATTATAAATGCTGCATTTGGGTTAAGGTCACGGAAGTAATTATTGTATCAAAGATAGGTAAACCTCTTATCGTCCGATATCTTTACTGTCCATACTATCTTCTTTCAATAGCTGAAAGAAAATCATTAATATCAAACTATCAATTTGGATTTAGAAACAAGCAATGAACGATATTTAGATAGGTGCATAGAATAACGGACAAAATAAGAAAAGAAAATTGGTTCCACTTTTTTCCTTGACGTAACACAGGCTTTTAACCAAGAATGACACAGTGGATTACTCGTAATTCATAAACTGCAAAGTCAGCTGCCAAAGTAGTACTTTGAGACACTAGAGTTCTATGTATGTACTCGTATTATAATAGACAGATTATTTAGAATAAAACAAGATGGTCAGTACTCAGCATTAAAAGGAATAAAGGCCGGTGTGTGTTAGGCCCCTATTTTTTCTGTATACCAATGACCTACCACATAGTGAAGAAACAGCTGTTGCCTCATTTACAGATGATACTGCTGTACTTGCTGTTGGAAAAACTATGCAGGAAGTAACTAAATAGCTGCAGAGTGCAGTGAACAGAATATCTTCATGGACAATAAAGTGGCAAATGTCCATGCTAATTTTACAAATAAAATAGGGCAACATAAGTATATTTCAGCATAAATAACAACGCAGTTCCATACTCGAACTCAGCGAAATACGAGTATCTGGGGATGACTCTGGACGCAAGACTACGATGGAAAATTCATGTAAAGAAAAAACGAGCAGAACTAAATATAGGTTACAGCAAATTGTATTGGCTTATTGGAAGATTCGCCTGTCTCTCAATATACTCGTATAATAAACTCCTGCTGTATAAGCAAATACTTAAACCTGGGCTCTATGGTCTCTTACGGTCTCCAAATTTGGGGATGCTCAAGCAGGTCAAATCTGCAATTTATACAATTCCTTCAAAATAAAGTACTACGTAACATTGTTCATGCTCCATGGTATGCATGTAACTCTGATCTACACAAAAATCTAGGAATAGATATGGTAGACGATGAACTCAAAAAAGTCGCAAGAAGGCTTACGACTAGGATTCGAGTAACAAGAAGTTACTCAACTACTGAATAATGATAATGTACTTAGAAAGCTGAAAAGGCTGAAATCTTTCGAAGTAATTAACTCACAATTTAACAAAAAAAAAAAAAAAAAAACTTATGACACCTTTTGTGTCACGACAAAAATGTGACTAATATTGCTTAAACAATATTTAACCGAAGACGATGATGCTGATTATTCTAATGACTAGGTGGAAGTATTGGAAGGCTGTCTTTGAAGGGAGGTGTTTTTAGTTCGGGTTTAAAAGTCCTGCACTATTGTAAGCAATCGTTGCTTCAATGTCTTTCCAACACAAAACAAAACAAAAACAAAAAAAACTTGTGTTATTAAGTCATATGTATCTCTGTATATTCGTTTGGCGATGCGTGAATAAAAAGTTAAAGAAAAATCCTGTTGCCATTGTCCTTCGCAGAAAAGCGCATCTCCTTTTTCTTTAATTTGTTCTGTTTAAATATATTGGTATAGATGTTATCTTGTGTTTTCTTGTGCGGTTCCAGATGAGTAGTGTCTATGAAAAATTTTCTCTTCCGTCTTTTCGAAACGGTTGCCCATTCATTGTTTGAAAATTTTCCTTTTCCACAGTTGATGAAACCCATTACAAATTGTTCTGCTGGTGTTCGTGTGCACATTCCATATCAATTTCTTGTAGTTCGCGACCCGGAAAGTGTCCATCCCTGATCTTCTCTTGCCTCCTATTCCCGGTAGTGAATGTCTTTAAAATCATGAGAGAGCCGCCAAAGAGGAAAGACGAAAAAACGTTGAGTTGTTCAGTGTGCAGAAGCGAAATTCGCATTCAAGTAAAAGAAAATGCATGTAGAGTGCGCGAAATTAAAAATTTAGTACAAAAACTAAAAAAGTGTGGAATTGTTCTGTGTGTGTTCAAAAGAGGCGCAACAGCACGGGGAGATTATCTTTGTCATCGACAGCGATAAATAGCGGTGAACATACCAGCATCACTCTCAAAGAAGTCTACGATCAAATCTTTGAGCTAAGAAAAACATTTTCTTCAATCGCAAGTACGCTTAATGCAATGAACAGCCGTCCCACTCACTGCATTGGAGGTGTAGGCAAAAATTGCGAATGCGATTCGAAAAGAAAACGAAAATCTGAGACTGCAGCTAAATGAATGTAAAGAACGTCTCAGCAGTGCAGAGTGGTTGATTCACGATTTGGAGATCCGCAACGTACCTGCTGTCGACAACGAATGTGTCATTGATACAGCTATTAAAAGCTATACGAATATAGTATAGTAGTTCATGAACTCATCAAATGCTCCCTTTCATGCACTCGTCACATGACCCATATTCTCCCACCGTGTGCAAAGATCTTGCTCCCGTCACATGACCCGTATCTTGCTCCAACCGTGTGCATTCGTTCCACTCAAAGTTCACACCTCAATACACTGGATGCAGACAGAATAATGCAGTTCTAGGAACCCGATCGCCTGAGCAACCAAGCTGCTGAATCAACATTTTCACCTGTCGTAACTGAAGGTATAAATGAATATAAATTAGATTTAAGTTACTGAGTTTTGATCTTGATCCACAGAAAATAACTTTTGGGTTCTTTTTCGTCTTCCCCGCGTGTTAAAACGTAACTGGCACCCGAGCTTAATAAATAAAATAAAATAGTGAAGCGCGTATTCAAACAATCATCTACAGAGAAAGAGTCCATCAATACAAAATCATATGCGTATTATGGAAAAGTGCTGTGCGTGTTCTAAGAACAAAACGAACCGTGGGTGAAGGGCAAGTTATCGATCCAGCTCTTCTTGAGAAAATTAAGGCCCCCCAGAAACTGCCCCCCAGCAGACAAAAATAAGACAGCGACCGCTGTCAGCCGCTCCAGATTAGAATGTTCCTGATATTGTATGTAATATAAGATTTACAATATTCTAAATTTTCTCCAAACAATATATTAAGCGAACCAAATTTCGCTCCACCTAGACCAAATGCACCAAAGCCCTAACCTAAGCCAGAGTCAATGGAAATATCAACAATATTAACCGTCATTTTAAATACGCTGGTAAACGGCCTCTAAACCCTTCACTCCAAGTTAATATTGCTACGATATTTCAAAGCAAATTTCACGTAGACGTCACCAATCCGGCCCAGATTTTGAGATAGAACCGACATGTATGCACTCTACCAGGAGACAGATGTGGAAGAGGCAAAATACGACCCCAACCTCAATGATTACATATTTCAGCAAGTCGAAGCCCAACAGGACGACCAAAACCAGTCTAATCAATTTCTTGAATATAGCGATATTCATTTTTTGAATGTAGAACTACTTGACACTGGTTCCAGTGAAAACTGCATTTAATCATATTTAGTGAACAAACCCTTACCAAATGAACAATACTTCTTAACAAAATCTATAGCAGGCAATGTCAAGGTTACCCACCACACTTTTCTAAATCTAATTGGTCTAAATGATATAAAGTTAAAATTCTTCCTACTGCCCACTCTGAAAGTCTTCCATTGCATTCTTGGGAACATTAGTTTAAAAGAACTATCACACAAAAGAAAATTTCATGACGATGCTTAGTAAAGTAAATACTAAAATAAAACAGCTAAAATCCCAATCGGTTAACTTTTTAGACGAATAAATTAACCACATGCCACAGCCACAAAAAGAAACGATTAATTCCCTCGTTAATACGTACCCTTCTCTTTTTTCCGAGCCTAACGAAAAGTATACATTCACGACAAAAGTCATAGGTGAAATCCGAATGAGTACAGATTCCCCAGGGTACTCTAAATACTACCCTAATCCAGTTTCGTTGGAAGACGAAGTGGAAAATCAAGAGCAGAATCTTTTGGCTGACAAAATTATAAAAAAAATCCCGATCCCCGTACAATTCACCAGCGTGGATTGTCCCGAAAAGAACTGACTCAGGTGGTAAAAAGCAACGAAGACTCATTATTGACTACGGCAAGCTTAACAGCTTTACGATCTCGGACCGCTATGCTATCCGGGAGATAAATGAAGTACTCTCACGACTAGGGAAGAGTAAGTACTTCACGGTTCTAGACTTGAAAAGTGGCTTCCATTAGATTCCTCTGAAGGATCAGAAGGAATGAGTTTACAAGACTTCCTTTTGACTTAAAAAACTCGCCGTCCATTTTTCAACGTGGTAAGGACGACACCCTGCGCTTTTATATAGGAAAGTTCTATATTGTCTATATTGACGACATCATTGTCTTCTGAGAAGACGAGAATGGCCATATAAGTCACGTAGAGACAACATGAAGATACAACTGGACAAGTGCAACTTCTTCAAAGAAGAAGTCGAGTTACTTGTCTTCTTTGTATCCTTAAAAGGAATATCATCAAGCCCCGAAAAAGTAGAAACGATAGTAAATTTTCCTGTCCCCAAAATTCTAAAACAGCTACGATCCTTTTCTGGATATTACCGCGCCCCGTTTTGTGACAGACTATGCAAAACTGGCTAAGCCACTTACTTCTCGGTTGAGAGGAGAAGAAGGGCGTATCTCTAAAAATCCCTCAAATAAAATCCCAATTTCATTATCCACAGACGCAATAGAGGCCTTCAATAAAATAAAAATTTCCTTGGTCTCTCGAGATCTGCTACCCATTTATCCCGATTTCAGCATACTATTCGAGCTAACAACCGATACTTTCACAAAAAGATAAATCCATAATGTTCATCTCCAGGTTGTTAAGCAAAGCCGCGACAAATTATACGGCCAACGAAAAAGAGATGTTCATAATTTTGTTTGCATTAAACATCCTTAGAAACTATCTATACGGTACGGCTCACATCAAAAATTTACACCGACCACCAACCGTTGACGTACGCGCCCAGTAATAAAAATAACAACTCTAAGATGAAGCGCTGGAAAGCGATTCTCGAAGAGTATAATCACAAATTACATTATAAATTGGGAAAGAGCAATATGGTCGCGAACGCACTAAAACTCCCAAGTAAACTCTATGACTGCTTCCCAGCATAGTGCCCAAAGCTCAGTACTTGGTTGAATTCATTCCGTTGAAAGTCCTATCAACGTCTTTAAAAACAAAATCATGCAACTTATTGGAAATGAACCAAGGTACATATTTAAAATACTCTTGCCCACTTACCACAGACATATATTCATTGACAGCGAGAAATCATTCAATTCGCTAACCATCTGCTTTATGCTACATGATAAATTGGGAATAGAAATACACACAACCTCTCCATATAGCAGCTAAGTAAATGGACAAATAGAGCGATTCCACTCCACTTTGTCGGAAATAATGAGATGTCTGAAAGCCAAACAAGCCCATAGATGCTTTACGGAATTATTAGATCGCGCTGTCTATGAGTATAATTACTCTATACACTCCGTTACTAACAACAGACCCATAGAAACATTTTTCGGTAAAAATACAAGTACAGGTGCAGAGCAATACGAAAGAGCAAGACAGGAGAATATCGAACGACTTAAGGAAAAAGAAATAAAAGACAGGCAATCCCATAATAAAACCAAAACTTATTCCCCAGGTGAAGAAATATATGCAAAAATTAATAAACGATTAGGCACCAAATAGTTAAAGAAGATAGGTCAACGAATCAGGCAAAGTTATTCATAAAAATAATATTAGAAACTAATTCTCCATTTCAGATTTCTCTGAAATATGCTAAATAGCAGGCCTTCAAGTTGTGACGTGGTCAAAAACCAACACATCCCAACCACCGAAAAAATTAATCCCGGAACCCTACTCCTCAATCTATTTAACCGATCTATTCTTATCGATAGCAATGTAGGCAACCTAACCGGAACTTTTATTCTGCAATACCATAATACATCCCTTTCCATAAACGGACAAAACCATAGCTCCAAAGAAGTACCCTCTTACAACCAAACTCATCAGTCAAAACATATGAGGAACTTCTAACCCTAGAATTGGTAAATTAATTGCACATAAATAACACAGCACACATAGCCGAGCTAGAAGACGAAGGACAAATACACCTTATCACTGACTACAGCTTGACAGCCCTACTAACATTAGTAATCGCAATCGCCATAATCAAGGAAGTGGTAATACGAAGGAAGAAGATCACAATCCGCAGCATGGTAAACACTACTAAAAATACATCCTCAGAGCCAACCGAACATCATTCTCAGGTCCAAGAAAACAGCGCATCAGTAAGAGAAAACCAAGTACCAGTTCTCTATACTATATGATAGCAAGTGAGGACATTCGAATTTAAGGAGGGATGTGTTAACACCCAAAAAGCTATAGTTCATGCACTTGTCACATGACCCATATCATGCTCCCACCATGTGCATTCGTTCCACCCAAAGTTTACACACCTCAATACACCGATTGCAGACAGAATAATGCAGTTCCAGGTACCCTGAAGCAACATTTTCACCTATCGCAACTGAAGGTATAAATAAATGTATGAGTAAATTAGATTTAAGTTACTGAGTTTTGATCTTGATTCAAAATAAAGTGAACATACTGTCCATAGAAATTAACTTTTGGGGTTTTTTGTCGTCTTCCTCGCGCTTTAAAACGTAACTTATCTAAAGAAGACATCGACCTCTGGTACGGGAAAAAACTGAGTAAACGTTTAAAAATGTTTGCTCTAAGGTGCAGATGGCCCTAGACGCAATCGACGATTGGTGCGCTAGGAATGGGCTTTCAGTTAATCCTCTCAAAACCGAAGTGGTTCTCTTTACAAGAAGGAGGAAATTGACTGGTCTGACTCAGCCAGTGCTAAAAGGCGTCACTATCGAATTTTCCAAGGAAGCCAAATATTTAGGAGTAATCTTACATAGCAAGCTTCTTTGGACGAAACATGTTGAGCTGAAAACTTCCAAAGCTCTGTCAGTCTTCCGGCAATGCAAAGGTGTTTTCGGCAAGACATGGGGCTTGTCGCCAAGGAAAATCATTTGGATCTACACGGCAATGATAAGACCTTTCCTCTCATATGCGTCAGTTGTTTGGTGGAATAAGCTCTCACGTAAATACGTTACTGCTGCTTTCGCCAAACTGCAAAGAATGGTCTGTCTCGGCTGCTTGGGAGCTTTCCCCAGTACGCCTGGCTCTGCTCTAGATGCCTTGATGAACCTCCCCCTCCTTGATATTTATATTATGGGGTGTACACTCACAGCCATCTTCCGTTTAAAAAGAAGTGGTTTCTGGCACGATTCGCACTGGAGTTTTGATGACGTTGCGCGACGATTATCCTACGACCCCTATCTCATGGATATGCCATCTGATGCAATGACACCTGAGTTACGGCTGCGGTGCAAATTTGACGTCTTTTTTCGTCATGTTCAGGATTGGCTTTGGCAGGAGTCTGAGCCAGGAAAGGAATGTAGTCGTATTTTCGCGGACGGCTCTAAAACTGGACAGGGGTCTGGTGCTGGTGTTTTCGTGGAATGCGACAACATTAGGCTTCACTTCTCATTGGGAAAACACACATCTGTCTTCCAGGCAGAAATATATGCTATCCTAATGGCAGCGGACTATATTGGTAAGAACAGGTGGAAGGGGCGAAGTATCTGCGAAGGCTTAAGGCCTTGCTCAATCCTTTAACCACTTCCAAAATAGTTCGAGAATGCAAAACATCCTTGAATTCGGTCGGAAGGCTGAACTCACTGAATCTTGTTTGGGTCCCAACGCACAAAGGGATAACAGGAAATGAGATCTCTGACGAGCTTGCTAGACAAGGCTCAGAAGAGAATTTCTCAGGACCTCAGGGTTTGCCAGCGTCCTCGGTTAGGGCTTCCATTGACGACTGGGTTTTCAGTGAACACAATCGAAGGTGGCATGACTCTCCAGGATGCAGGCAGATTAAACGAATGGTCCCCGTCGTCTGTAAGAAATCCGTTTCTTTCTTGCTATCCCTTAGCAGAAAAGACTGCAGACAACTTACTGGCGCTCTTACGGGCCACTTCGCCTTTGCCAAGCACCTCCATGTGCTAGGTTTGGGCGATACCCCTGTCTGCAACTCCTGTGGAGAGGGCGATAACACTGCGGAACACTTCCTATGTGATTGTCCTGCCTTTGCTCGGATCAGGTGGCAGATTTTCGGTGCTGATGTGGTGAGTGCTGATGACCTAAGCTCTTCATCACTGAAGCGTCTACTCGTCTTTTTACAAAAGACGAAAAAAACACATTAAAATGGGGTTCTCTGCCTGGTTGTACAATGGACCTGTTTTTGAGTCTGAGTGCTCCAGTAGGGTGTACCCGCCCCGACAAAAAAAAAAAAAGCTAACACGTCAAAGAAGCAGTTCAACTATGAGTTTTTTTGAGTATGACGCAGTCAAATTATGATGATACAATCAAATGGAACTGAGGTCAAATATACGAGTATCAGGAGTCTAGAAGATCTTAAATAATATTGACATGTTAATCCTATTTTAAAAAATAAATATGTTACGTAACTTTAATGACCTCTGTGATCCAATTTGTGTGAATGACTACGAGTATAACAAAACTTATGTTGGTTCTAGTTTTATAGTTCAAACTTAGACATAACAATTGTGCATCAAGATATAAGAAGCATGAACTTTTGTGCTCACTTGGAAAATTGCTCTACTACCCTGCCTCAAATTATTGTTTTAACAGAAATCTGGGTTTTTGATAACGAAGTTCATAATTTTTCTATTTCCGGCTATTGTGTGTATCCAAATTGTAATGAAACTTATCTATCGGGAGGCACGGTTGTGTTTATTAAAAGTGAACTTGAAGTAGAAAATGCATTCACTTCAGATATTGAAAGTACAGATTGTGTCGTCTTAAAAATAAAGCTGGGTTAGAATCTGTTTGTGACTTTTGTTTATGTATATCGACTGCAGTTTGTGTATAGTAATATTTTTCTTAAAAATCTTGAAGGTTTATTGTGCTCCATTAATTGTAGGAATATTTGTTTAATGATTTACATAAATATCAACATCTATGACTATATGCTTTTGATGGTGCAGGGAAATAACTTCACGGGCAATAACTTCACATGGGAAATAACTTCACCTCGAGAGGGAAATAACTTCACTTAGAAAAAGTGTAGTTATTGCCCACCATAGGTGAGCAATATCCTCACATTTTTGTGAGAAATAATTTCTCTTAACATTTTATGATAATTTAAGAACCGTCATAATGGGTGATTCACGGGTTGGGGTCAAAATCCCGAAAACTGAAATCCCGAAACGGAAATCCAAAATCCTGAAAGGCCAAAATCCCGAAAACTAAATCCCGAAAAAATTTATAAAATTAAAAATTTGGGTCACTGTAGGATTTGGAGTGGGTGCGAAGTGTTCACTTTCATGTTCGGGAATTTCGTCTTTCGGAATTGTGGATTTTCGGAATTTTGAGTTTTCGGGACTTTGGGTTTTGGGATTTTGGGTTTTCGGGATTATGTTTTTCGGGATTCTGTTAATAAAATTATGGAAAAAACGTATAAATAAGTGAAGTTATTTCCCCGTCGAGGTGAAGTTATTTCCCATGTGAAGTTATTGCCCGTGAAGTTATTTCCCTGCACCGCTTTTGATATCTTCATTATGTTTCCGATCGCTTATAAATCTCCCAACAAGAATAGTTGTTAAATCAAAATCATGCAAAACGACCATATATTTCTCAAGTCCAGAGACTTTACCAATATCTGTCAGTATATTTTGGATCTAGGGACAATATTCTATTGGCATTTTACTTTTAAAAATGTTTTTAAAAAAGCTTCTGTTGACAATAGTTCAACCAATTTTCTATTACTTTTAAAAAAGAAACAGAAAGGTGGGTTTCCAAAAATCCTTTTTAAATTTGTCAATAGAATTAAACCCTGGATCAATTATGTACTTTGCGCAAGAATAGAAGACAAAAAAAAATGTATACAATAAAAAAGAGCAGAATGAACCAGCCTTTCGTTAAACAGGTATCATAGATAAATAAAGAATCGAATACTATAGCAACAAATTTGCGGGAATCAATATAATCCTAAAGAACGATGACGTATTCTCAATAATATATTAGGCAAGGATAAAAATGAGCCAGATTTAAAGTTTCCCGCCAGTAGGAATGAGGATTTAGGCAACGGCATGAACGTTTTCTTTAAAAATGTCGCCGATAAATCTAAACCAGATGTGTGCGATAAAACTAAACCATGATAGTAATAGGAGACTTTTACTTGATAAAATGAATCCACTCTCTTTTTTCTTCGAGCCCATTAGTAATTTAGAACTTCTCGCCATTATTAACAGCTTAAGAGCTAAAAACTCATGTGAGATAGTTAGAATTAGCAACGTGATCATTAAGAAGAAAGGAAAGTCAATACTAAATTCCTGAACCAAAGCTTCCCGTGCGGAATATTTCCTGATTGCCTTAAAACCTTTTTAATTATTTCAATTTAAAAAAAAGAAATTCAAGTGATCCAAAAAACTATAGGCCAATATGCTTGTTGTCGGTCTTCTCAAAGATATTTGAAAAGGTCATAGTTAACAAAATGCTTACTTTTTTTTATAAAGTCTCGATGTTTTAATAAGTTATAATTTGGTTTTATGAAAGGCAAGTGGACTGAAGATGCAACTGCGGCCTTTTTAAATAGAATTTACAATGCACTACACAATATTCAAAAACTGGTTGGACTATTACTTGATTTAACAAAAGCTTGTGATTTAGTTAACCATGATTTATTGATACATAAACTCAGTAACGCCGTTTTAGAGGCAATATAATTGAATGGTTTAAGTCCTACTTGCTTAACCGAAAACAGTGCGTTAGGGTAAATGTATTCGTAAGCAAGGAAGAGGTCTGACCAATCGTTTTGCTTGTTTACATTCATTCAATATTTAGCCTACTTGTCAACGGCCTTTTAATTGGTTATGCAAACAATCTAGCACTTTCATATGCAGATCATTCTTTAAACCCAATTCGAGGCCCAATTATTGCTGATTTACATTTGCTTAGCATATGGTTTTATTACCATCAACTTATACATAGCACAAAGTTTAAGGCGATGTTTCTTTTTCTTGTTCAACCCGAACATAGTAATTGAAGGCATTACACCTCCTCATCTTAGTTGCGACAAGGTGAACTGCACAAACAAATGCTTTGCATTTGAATTCGTGCAAAGTATCTAGGAGTTATAATAGCTAAAAAAATAAACTAAAAGTCAAACATAATGTCTCTAAAAAAAATAAATACTGTACATATCTTTAAACAAAATGTATCACTTGCGTTAGCTTGTTCCACATAGTTTACTTTCAGCTATCTACTATGCATTGGTTCATTCACGTTTTGAGTGTGATTTTGCATGTTGGGACTGTGCCTATATAAATAAGTAACCTGAGTCCTATTATTACAGTACGGAAAAAAATAATTCGGTTATTGTTATATGACAACAGATTTGAGCCCTCACTACCCCTATTTTAATCAGCGAAAATACTACCAATTCGATACTTTTTTGTCTACAAAGCGGTTAAAGTCTTCTTTGTTAGTGGTAGTATTCACTTTAGAAGAAATGGAGTATATTTGTTGAGAAATGGGTCTACAGTTAATGTTTCTAGGGTTAATAAAGAGCACAGTCGACGTTTTCTGACTACTGTGCCGTCTGATATGTCCAATCTGGTGACACATGGAATTAAATTCTTAAAAAAAATCACAGCTTGGGTACTGTCATGATCTGAAGTTGAAACTCTACTTTAAGTAATATCTTAACGTTGTTATCCTTTTTCGGCTTTAACCCTTGTTTGTTTTTAATATTATTAATAGCTACATATACATTTGCTACTGGTTGTATTAATTTTATTTCTATATTTCGTGATCATTATATCCAAAATTCGTGGTAAATTTGTATGAACATTGTATCTTGTATCATAATGTTTTTGTTTTTTTAAGGGATATGATACCCTTAAATTATTTCAGGGCACGGGGGTTTGTAGACAGTGAGAGAGAAAGAAAAATTGGTGTAGTGGTTTGAAAAGCAGGTGGTATTCTGTTTCAGGAAACTGAAAGGGTAGCATCCAGATAAAATGGGATCATTTTTTGTTTTTCTTGCTGTGTCTAAACTGTTATCGGATATCCAATGGAAGAAAAGCAAGAATCAATGCAAGGGTGCCTGCCTGATTGACTTGGAGAAGGCCTTCGACACCGGTTAGAGGGAACCTTCTATAAGCTCAGTAGGCTGGACATAAGCAAACCACTACTGTACATACTTCACAACATGTTCACCAGGAGACAAGTTCACTGTAAAAAATGGCAAACATTTCAAATTAAAAATGGTCTGCATCAAGATGCGGTGAATTCACCGATCCTTTTCAACGTTTACACGAGCGATCTCATAGGATTTTTTTTCTTTTTTTTTTTTTTTAAAGGAAATTTCCAAATCCCGGAGCACTTAGACTCCATTTTGCTGTGTCCATTGTACTACAAGGCAGAAACTCCTTTTTGGTGTAGTGGTTGGAAAAACTTAGATTTTATTCGTTTCTCTTTTATGTCCGGGTGGTTGTGATTGCTGTCCCCCGTCCGGACTTGAACCTGCACAGTTCGGGTCACAAGCAAACACACTACCCACTACGCCGTGGCCACCACATCTTATAGGATTGCTTACAAATCAGGTCCGAAAATCGAGGTCATTGCAATTCTCTTTAAAGTGACTTCGATAAGATTCAGCGATATTGTGATGACTGGAAGCTGAAAATCAACTTCGAGAAATCGAAAACCATTCTTTTTAGGACGCCATTGCCTCGGGCTTCTAGGGATACCAGCGAAAGTTCTCAATCGTTGGACCGCACGGACAGCCACTTGCGTGTCGAAGTGTAGTCAGATACCTGGGGCTCTGGTTATATCAATATCTCTATTTTAACAAACATATGGATGCTGCTTTCGCCAGAACCAAAGGTGCGTTTGCCTTTACAGAGAGACTTTTTTATAGCAGGCAACTGGGTGCAAGGGTAAAGGTAATCTGCTACACGGCCCTCATTCGGCCCATGTGTATAGGTAGTTCAACGTGGGAGCAAGCAAGTTGTAAAAGATTTGAGTGTTTGAGAGGGCTTGCCTTCGGGCTTGCTTTCGGGTTTGTCTTGAGTTATACAGAACACCAGAGCCCTAATAAGAGTGGATAATTTCGTGATCAAGCTGATTCGAAGGCACATTGCAAGAGCAAACTTCACTAAGTTTTTTCTCGTAAAATTTGTCTTAGTTATTATTAGTAATAAAATAAAGGTGCGTAATCAATGCGCAATGCTCACGGTCCCATCTCTCGCGAACGTCTGACAAACATACGAGAGTAAAACTGTCATGTCCAATTCTTGACCACGGTGCCGAATTGAATGATGTTCGTGGACTCTCAACAACACTCTCACGAACTGCTTCGATGTTTTATGTTGAACGACTTGTTGAAGGACGACCAGAGTGTCTAAGATACTAATTGATTCAACCTCCCTGAATTTTTTAAGTACGAGTAATCTCTTCATAGTTGAAGTTAAATCACCATTACGACTATATTTTTTACGAAAATTGCCAACTGTAGCTGCCAAACCTTCATAATTTTTAAAATATTGCTGAACAATGAAAACGCGTTGTCCATTTTTAATAACCCTGAACTGTCACGCTGTTTTTTTTTTTTCGTTGGCAAAAACTTTACCGCACGAAAGGCGCACAATTAAAATCTTGTGTTTATTTTTGGGATACCCTTTATATCTTACAATTTGATTTCTCTGGTTTGGCCATATAAACAATGCTAATTCGAGAATTTTGAATATTATTTCTCATCGACCGGGGGAGGAATATTACAACAACTTTCGACCCAGTCGTGTCCATTATTTTTCTGTGCGTCTGCCACCCAAGTGAATTCCAACTATGAGCGCATACCATCTGAAAACAATTAACTCCTTGTATGACTAGCACGCTCTCTCTACCAAATTAGTGTTGCAACAATTTGTGAACCATTAAATGAAGATTACAAATTATAAGTTAGCTGTACAAAAAATTACATATGAATGATAATTATGGGTACACCCAACACTCAGCTATCGCAACTTTAGTGGACCATGAATTTCAACCTTTTCACAATAACTACCTCCGTGTAATAACTACACCTCCGTGTAATACTACACCAGATTTTAACTTTTTGTTTAGAGTAGAAAATAGAAATAAAAGTATGAAAAGGATTTAATTTTAAAACTGTAGTTGGGAAGCATTCCTATCCTGCATTATTCACAAAGATTACCATGGAACATTTGTTAACTACGAAGTAAATAATGCAGTTGCACTTGATCTAGGTAAAAGCGTACAAAAAAACAAAGTGCACGACTGGGCCGCACGTACTTGCGCCTATATGTTGTTTATTTAAAATTTAAATAAAATCGCAGAATGTTTTTTTTGCAAAATCCGTTAAAACTCGAAAAAAGAAAAATTGACAATTTTCAAAAACATATGTCAAATATTGTGTAGATATCGATTTTGAAAAAAAGAGCCAATTTAAAAAATTAAATAAAACAGTTAATAAATAAAAAAAAATGTGCTCCTGGATTTTTCCAAGACGTTCGATTCTGTTTCGCATAGTATCCTCATAAATAAGCTCAAAAACAACTTCTTTTTTGATCGCAGTGCTTTGTATTTGATTCAGAGGTATCTAGCAGGAAGAGCTCAGGCAGTGTGGGCTAACAATCAGTTATCTGGTTTTATCCCAACTTATGCTGGTGTTCCCCAGGGATCAATCTTAGGCCCCCTGTTATTTTCCATGTTTATCAACGACCTTCCTAATCTCTTAAAGGACTGTATATCTCATATGTACGCTGATGATGTGCAGCTTTATTTAAGGTACCCAGCTAGTTTAGTGGAAGACGCCACTGTCCGAATAAATGAGGACTTAGCGAGCGTCCTTCTCTGGTCAAAACAAAATCAGCTGATGCTGAACATTGGGAAAAGTCAAGCTATTGTTGTGGGTAGGAATGCTATGGATACCTCATGTTTTCCAACAGTCAGGTTAGGTGGCACCAATTTAAAATATGTTGATAAGATGAAGAATTTAGGCATTATATTAAACTAAACCCTTACGTGGGATGATCACGTGTCCTTCACATTGGGTAAAACGTACGGAGCTTTACGTGTTCTCCACTTAGCTGGAAGCTGCCTGCCAACTAAGGTGAAACTAGTATTAGCAAAAACATTCGTCCTGCCGATCTTGCTATACGGTAGCTTTGTTTCCTGCTGCCTCGACAGCGTCAGCCAGCATGTAGTGGTAAGATCATCGCTTGTCACGCTGTTGGTTCACGGTTCAAATCAAATGATATCAAGAATCATTTATTTATTTCGCATGAAATAAATAAAAAAGTCGGTCAATTGCGAAAGCTAAGTCAACTCTACTGCGAAGGCATAATACTGGCAGTAGAGTGGTCATATGGCTGAAAATGCAACTTGATTGTGATGATGACTCAGGTGGATGGAAAAAAATACTGTGAATCATGAGCAACGACAAGAGTAAAACAAACAAGCTCCCCAGTTATCTGGACGCTACCCTTGGAGTTTACAGAAACTTAATACTGTCTGAGTTTCAAACCACTACACTAAATCTTTCTTTCTCTCTCTCTCTCTTCTTCACAACGCCCGTGTCCTGTAATAGTATAAGAGTATTCATATCCTCTTTGGCGCGAGCAAATTATAAAAAAAAAAATTTAAAGTTGCGTTTAACTATATCGTCCGATTTATCTATGGCTTGCGCAGATATGACCATGTCTCCGACTACACAAACACGGTTTAAAATATTACTGTTTTTATTTAAATTAGGACAAACGAAAACACCTCAATATATCTTCGATAAGCTGGTGCCCGCGACATCGCAAAGAAGCAGTGTTCTAATTGTTCCCACATTTAGATATGAAATTTCTAAGCGGCAATTTTCTGTAGATGCTGCTGGTCTTTCGAATTCACCCTCAGCCATTTTTTTTTTTTTTATAATCTGGGCCCGCTGAAGGGGATATGAATACCCTTAAACTGTTTCAGGGCAAGGGCGTTAGGAAAAGGGGGAGAGGAACAGAGGAGGATCCTGTGCACGTTGGCTTTGAATGTTTGAAGGTTGTAGTGATGGGGAAATGCAGAGCCTGGTAGATTATTCCACATTCGTGTCGTTCGACTTATACTCGTACGTAGGTTGTCCGGTAAGTTTTTAGAAAAAGTAAAAAAAAAACACAAATTTATTACTTTTAATGCTTTATTGTTTTTCAAAGTATTCTCCTTCAAGATTTATACACTTTTCCATTCGATAAAACCGGTTTTCGAAACATTTATTCCACTCTGAACTCGACACCTCAGAAACATGCTTTTTGAACGCCTCTACAGCCTCTTCTGGCATTGAAAAACGTTGACCAAGCATTTTATTTTTTATGAACGGGAACAAAAAGAAGTCATTAGGTGATAAATCAGGAGAATATGGACAATGGCTCATTAATTCGTCGTTTTGAAACTTCAAAAATTCAATTGTTTGACTGGCTGTGTGTGAACTAGCACTGTCATAATGGAGGATGACACGTCGTTTTTTGTTTGTTTTACGCAATGTACCCACAAATAATTTTAATTCCCACCACATTATACATTTGTCGCAAATGAAAGCAGGAGACTTAAATAAATAAATAAATAAATATTTTGGCGCTAACAGCCTAGTGCAGGGCCTGGCTTAGCTCGTGCTGTGCATCTCACAAATGGTTGGGACCTACAGTTGTAAGCCGTTTCCGAAGAGCAATTTTTTCATCGAGAGAAGCTTCTCATGACAGTTCTACTCGCGGATGTTTGTCAGACGTTCGCGACAGGTGGGCCCGTCAGAAAACTTTTTTTTATTTTTTTATTGTTGTGTTTCCTTGGATTCGAACCCTGAGCCTCCCGCTCGGTGATCGCGCACTTAACAACTGAGCTACGACGCCCACAAGAGACTTGAGGAACTCGAATATGTTAAAAAAGGATAGTTATGTGTATGAAAAACTAAATTAAATGTCTTTGTCATCCTTTAATGAATATTGACCAACATGTGCATTTAGAATAGAGTTTGTAACTCAGAGTTCGATGCTATATTTCCCTTTCAGTTCTACCTATAAGAGACCAAGTGTCACTTACAATTCTCTCATGGGCTAGTCAGACTAAAATTGTAAGTGACAAATGACAAATGTTAAGGAAGAAGATTGGTAAGAGTTGGCCACGGTGTAGTTGGCAGTGTGTTTGTTAGTAATCCGGACGATGCAGGCTCAACCTCTAACGGAGGATAGCAAACAACAGCATAAAAGAGTAACAAATAAAATCTAAGTTTACCCAATTAATAAGGAGGACCTATCAGAAGTTTCTTAACAGGCGTTTTTTAGTTTATTTTTTTCTTTTGAAAAAATAGTCTGTCTTATGATATTTAATTTAAAATTTCCGAGGAATCGCTTAAAACATAAAATTATTTATGTAAGATGGGTAGAACTTCCACCAAATATTGACGAAGATCCAAGAATGACCGATACAACGATCGAATGCCATGACTATCATGAATATTATATAATCAACTAAAATATTCGAAGAAATCTGCTATTATTTTTTTTTACATTATATAATTTGCGCGCGCCAAATGAATGCTTTTATACTATTACAGAACACGGGCGTTGTGAAGTAGAGAGAGAGAGAGAACGAAAGATTTAGTGTAGTGGTTTGAAACTCAGATGGTATTAAGTTTCTGTAAACTCCAAGGGTAGCTTCCAGATAACTGGGAAGTTTGTTTGTTTTGCTTTTGTCGTTGCTCATGATTCACAGTATTTTGTTTCTGTCATCCTAATGATCACGATCAAGTTGCATTTTCAGCCATATGACCACTCTACTGCCAGTGTTATGCCTTCGCAGTAGAGTTGACTTAGCTTTCGCAATTGATCGATTTTTTTTATTTATTTCATGTGAAATAAATAGTTGACTCTTGACATCAGGATTTGAACCGTGAACCAACAGCGTGACAAGCGATGATGTTACCACTACACCACGGCTTGATGAGCAAAATAAGACGCGTGTTCGTTTTGTCCAATATTTCTTGAAAAAAATTGAAAACGAATAGTGGAGCTGCTTTAATAAAATCGTAACAGGTAACGAATCTTGATTCCATAAATATGAACGGGTCCATAGTATGAAACCCAGCAGGTGCACGTGCAAGTCCCCTGGTGAAGAGAGACAACAAAAATCAATAACAAAATTATTAATGTCAATTTATTTCATCAACGTGAAATTGGCAAAAAAAATGTTGGCTAAACAGAAAAAAAAAAATTCATCGCTGCTCGTACTCCTTACTCCACGATAATGCACCTGCTTACACTGCTGAAAAAACCAACAACTTTTTTGCGCTCTCGGGTATCAATCAACTTCACCCAGCACCTATTCCCCGTCCCGTCCTGGCTGTTCCCAGAAATAAAAATATAATAGTCTTTATTTCCAATTAGGAGCTCATTAATGTTTCAAGTAGCACATACGACAGCGCTGCTTAAATACTAAAAATAGTTTTAGTTTTACTTTTAAAACTTCATTTGTAATTCTTTTTAAGTTCTGTTTATTTTTTATTTTTTTTGTCATCATATAAATTATTAATCAACAAAAATATTGTGCTAAGCATTAAGTATATCTAAAGGACATTATAAACGTCTTGCTATACTCACATTGATGAATAAATAAATCAAAATCTAAAAATATGGCTCTGATCTTCCTCTAAGTCAAACGATGCTGTGTGTAGTATAATGCAAACTGTTTTTGGGCAAAGTTTCACCCAACGACCACCGCCAGTTAAAATTTCTAAAATTAGGAGCACACTTTGATAAACTTGATTTTCATTTTAAATATGTCAACGCTTAAATATTACCATCATTGTGGGACAAATTAAAGATTTACATCATGTTGTGGACATTCATTCTATGATCTCAAATGTAAATGCCTACACACCTTTTGTGTGGTATCCTCAAGTACTTGCTCGTTCTTCATACTTCGCCCACGATTATGAAAGCAAACAGATAGAAATACAAACAGATATAGTACATACTCGTATTTACATTTTCTCTCTGTGTTTCTGATTTTAGCCCCGAGGAGTGAAACAGTTCCATCTACTATGAGGTACGCCGTCCCTTGACCTGAAAAATAACTTGGTATCTTTTGTGCCAACTGAAACCGAAGTGGAGGGGGTGCTCAATTAAAGGCCGACACAGAAAAACAATTGCCAAAACCCGCGAAAATACGATCCTTCATTGCACACGCAGAAAATTTGTGGATTTTTTTTTTTCGTCTTTGTTTTTTGTCGATGGAAGGACATTGGAAAGGTGGTTCTCAGCCTACCAACATAGTGTATCTCATTTCAAAGGGAAACCACCTGCCTGTAGATATATTCTCCATCAGTGTGGAGTGGAGTATTTTTTTTTCTCATCAGGTTTGCGTTAAGAAAATTTCCTTTTACTCTTAATAATGTTATGCCTTTGAAGTGTTTTTTTTTTCCTTTTTTCGTTTTCTCGCTTTTTTTTGTGTCCTGCTACTTTTATGTGCTACTTAGCAAGGACCTTGGTTTTTTTTTTGCTCCGCGTGGATCTATTATGGTTGTGCAATTTAAGCACAAGCGTATGCTTTAAATTAAAAGAACGCCAATAGGTGCAGCAATTACGAAGCCTCATCATTGTCGTTGGCATACGTTTACATCGTCCTTGCTTTGAAGATGGATTTAATTTACTTTCGACTATGCCCATTACTAATACATACATGAATTTGTGTTTTTTCGGTTTATTTTTTTATTTTAATCATGGAAATGAGATAAGTTGATGGTGGGCCGACGACGACTGGGGAGGAGGAAATGCGTTTTTAATTATTTTGTATTCAAAATAACACAAGGAACTTAGGGCTTACAATAATTATGTTGATTTTAATTATCTGCGCAGAGAGTGTGTTTTGAAGGGGCTCTAGGCCATCCTATGGGGTGTGTATCTTGTGTTTTAATAAGTAAAAAATAATATGAATACATTTGTCTATAGTAAGTACTAAACTTCCACAAATCCCTGCGGGAAGGGAGTGAGGATTTTCTTTGAAATTCTGAAAAAATACAAATACACGAAGCTTTTGAAGTTGTACATACGTGTTTAAGCAATCACACAGATTTACTGTATCCTTGCTAGTGAAATAGCCATGACTGTAATTGTGGCAGCATGGGGCTGGTCAACGAGTTAGTAAACGATTTTTTTACCAAAAAGATACTCGTAATGTTATCGGAGAACTGAGTTCTCTTTTATTTGCCAAACTTAACTCTACCGACAATCATTTCGTTTCTTATATTTACAATAATCGAATTAATGCTTAAAACAGACAAATCAATTTACTACTTAGCTTAGACATTGCTGCATCCTCTGTTTCATTGACTTAGGTGCATGACTCTTTGGAATGTATGCGCTTCATTACAAGTTCATTCACTTACATAAGACTAAGTTTTCGATGATCTTATACATTTTCTTACCTTTATATTTGAGATAATTGATGGAAGACAAAGAGGTATGAAAATGAGCACAGATATTTAGCCGGACAACAATTTGGTCAAAAAAATATCCCACCGGGTATTAAGAGAAAACACTGCTTCAGAAAACCGAAGTAGGAGGTGACCTTTCTTCGTTTTAGAACGACGTAAAGAAAAATTGTATTTTCCTTCTAAATTCTGCTTGCAATTCTAAACTAAAATCGCGACGAAGGATGCAGACGTCATAAATTATGAACAACCATTTCTGTTTTTAATACAGCAATTAGTAGTTTTGAAACTATGACTATAGATTCCTTTAAAGTTATAAATCAAGTGATCGACAGTAAGGAAAGAGTATACAGGAAAATTAAAGATTGGAGATGCAAAGAGAGGTGACGAAGCGAGTTAAATTTGAGCCTTTACAGATTATAAGTTTCAGGAAATATTAAGAAAGATCAGGAATTAAAATTACATTTTCATTGACATTTTTATAAAATCCATGAATACACCCCAAGATGGCAACCGATTCGTGAATTCACCTCCAAAATTAGTGAATCGTAATTTGACCTCGAAATTGGTGGATTCATAAAAAAGTATGAAAAGTGAGGAAAGTATCAAGACTATTTGAATTATGTCGTATTTGTATTTTGTTAGAAATGGCGTTCCGACGGCAACCATCTTTGGTTAAACAAAGATAAAGCTATCGGGAGCGCGTAGCAGTTTGAACCAAACACCTTTAATAAAATTGAGGCAAGACCTGATCATTCTAACAGGTTGCGCAGGTGTCTTGGTTCCAGAAGGGGAACCTATTAAAAGTTAGGCAGTCTCTGATGAAGAAGCTGAGAAACGATTTGGCGATAGTATTCCGAAAGACAATGATGCGTCTTTGGAAATGAATGATACATTCGAACTCGTTGATAAGACACCCGATATGAAAGTTATAAGCTGCAGATGGGTCTTCAAATTAAAAACAGATAAGAATGGTAAGCCAGATGCATACAGAGCTCGATTTGTAGAGGATGTCAGCAAGAGTACGGTATAGTTTACCAACTGACTACATTGGCAGCAATACGGACGGTGTTGTCAGTGGCGATCCATAAAGGGTGTCTAATAAGTCAAATGAATGTGAAGACCGGATTTTATAAATGGAGAGCTGAAAGAGATTGTTTACATGCAAATTCCAGAAGGTATGGAAGCTAAAAATGGTTTGGTACGCAAACTAAAAAGGGCTCCTTTGTTAGTATCGCAAATTTCACGATACAGCAATTAAAATTGGTTTGTGAGTTCTCAATATGACTAGTGTGTATGTGCAGCAACACGATTTATATGTAATCTATTTAGTTTTATCCGTTGATGATCTATTGGCAATTGGTGAAAATAGAGAACAGCATAATGAAGTAAAGCTTTTGCTTGCAAGAGCCTTTGAGATGAAGAATTCAGAAACGTTTGAACAATTCCTTGGTATAGGAATTACATACATTGAAAAAGAACCATGGCTGAGTATTTCGCAAAAAAGGCAATCATTGACATATGTATCTCAAAATGGATGAATGCAATGGCGTATCCACTCCTATGGACCAACGTGATTGCAGAGAATTGATGCAAATATGAAGATTAGTGCACCAGACAGAGAGCTTATTGGAAATTGATGTATGTATTTGATATTGTGTAGCAGCAGACCAGATGTATGTTTTGAAATATCTCAGCTCAGTTATCAAGATGCTCCAGGAATCGAGCATTGGAAAGGCGGAGTCATGCGAAGTCAAGAATTGTTTTATATCAATAAGTCATTGGTAGGATTTGCTGACGCGGATTACGCTTCTGATGAGAGTGATAGGATTTCTCAACAAAGTTTTTGAAATATCGTAAGCTAGACATCCAAGAAGCAGCAAGTTGTGGCTTGCTCCACAACAGAAGCAGAGTACATATGTAGCTTGCAAGAGGGCGTATGACTGCAAGGATTACTTGCCGATTTGTTAATTGAAATGAAGGCTATTTCGAATTTTTAAGACAGCCCTATTTGCATTAAGAAGATGGCTCTTAATGTGGAGAATAATAGGGTCAAACATATTGATGTGAAGCACCATTTCATCCGATAAAAGGAAGAAGAAAGCGAAATTGCCATACCTTACCATTACGCCTCCCTGGGTAGCACAATTCAGGAGGCAGATATTCCTACAAAGGCATTGCCGAAGCAACAGTTCGAGTATCTTGCTGCAAAGTTAGAACTTATGCATTGAGAAGGGGTGTAGGAGATAGTTAAAAGGAAGAATACAAATTGTAGTCTAAGTTTAACATTCGTCTAATAAAGATCACTGTATCATTACAAAGCGCCGGTGTTTTTTTATCATTATTTTCTCTTTACATATTGCCTGCACCAGGGCACAGGTAAGTAATAAATTTCAACGCACATTCCATATGTCGCCATACACACCCAGTGACTGTAGACGTAGAACACTGTATAAAGCACTATCTCATCGTGTTTAATTACGTCAAAGCCTAAAAGACTGTCACTGATACTTACATGTGTAAATATATATATCAAATGCACACACTTCCTTCAAAAATACACCCTCTTCATCCTGCCATTGTTATTATACGTATGTATATTTATCAAACAACATTGCGAACTCAGCGCGCGTAAAAAAAACAAAACAAGAATAAAGTTTTTCAAACGCGATTAAGCGTCAATTTCCCAAACTGCCATCGGCAGTTTTCTCCCCCAGTTGCCTGCCAAAGAAAACCAGCAAAATTGTAATTTGTTCCTTAAAACATGACGGCGGATGCCGCCGCTATTTTGTTATAAACAAAAATATTCATTTCTGCTTCTATTTCCATCTCTGTCTCTCTTTGTGTGGCACACGTCTCTGCTGTTCTCTTTCCAGTTTATTTTAATGAAAAAATACGAAAACGACGAAAATTCAATTAAAAACCCGCCTCTCCCCTTCCTTTGAATTTAAATTATCATAATATTCCTTCATTTTATCTTACAAAAAAGGATTTATTAAAAAAAAAATCATTGTCATTGTCGTCCTTCCATTCTGTGTATTCGTATTGTGTAAATTTGTTTAATTATATAGAAGTAGTATGCAACAATATAATAAATTGTTTAAAAGAAATAAACAAAAAAAAAAAAATTCTATTATAATTAATTCCAAACACATGGTGTGACCAATCGAGGTTTTTTTTTCTTACAATTCACGGTAATCTACATATTTATATGTATAAGGTACACCACAAGGGCCCAATTTTTAACACGTGTACATATACATATATATAATAAGAAAAAAACATTTCAATGGGCGGTCTGAGGAGCTTATAATGAAATATGGCTTGTGTGTACACTTTTGAATGACAGGAGGACCTACATATCCTTGGAAGATGAGTAGGCATACTCCTAATGAGCCTAATAAGTCGGATAAAAGACTGGAAACTCTGAATACACACTAATTAGTAATTTACGATGGAGTTCCGCTTATAAAGGATATACTCGTATTTTTATTTCTGCTTAACGTTTTTTTTCTAGTAGATTAAGAGGCCAATGGACAGGTACATAATTGCTATATGGATTACTGAAATCTCCCCATGGACTAGTAATCGATGACGGTTTTAAGCCATAAGGCTTTCTACGATACACTGAAGTCAAAAATTAATTCACATTAAGCGATTGTAATTAAAACTTGATGCCCTGATGGGATTATGCGTGTTAAGTACATGACCCAGAGCACTTGGACTCGATTTCTGTCCATTATACTATCATGCGGAAACTCCTCTTTGGTGTAGTGGTTGAAGAATCCTATATTTTATTCGTTTCCCTTTTATACTCGGTTGGCTGTTGGTTGCTGTTCCTCGCCAGGGCTTGAACCTACACCGTTCGGGTCACAAGCAAACACACTACCCACATGGAACTAGAAATTTGTTTCTCTTTTCATGTCACCGTTTCTATGGATTTTATGTGGTATACCAGTGGACCCGCCCGGCTTCGCTCGAACTAAATAAAAAAATCGAATTGTGCGGCACCTACAGTGTTGCCAAAATTGCGGTGTCCAAGAAAATATTTTAGCGGCCAAAAACCTGCTGTGTTTGGTACTTAAGACAATATTCGAACGCTTCTTTAACACTGAAGTTTAACTGATGATAAAAATGTTTCCTACTGAAATTAATTTATAGAAATTCTATTAACATTTCACAAGTATGTAGCTAATACTATTTTAAAGGACTTCGTTCTATCAGACCATTTTGTGCCTTTGCGATAGGGCATAAAATTTAAAATTGTTAGTAAGAAGTTTTCTGCACATAAAATATTGTGTAATAAAAATGCCGAAACGGCATTTGCATGACACACCGCACACACATGTGTACATATGTAATTACCTGAAGACTTACCTGTGAATGTTACTAAATTACTACAGATGGAGGCACTAATTTACATAACGCAAAACTTAATAATGTTTTGCAGAAACAATAACAAGCCAAGTCCTCTAGCACAAAAATCCTAATCGCGCGCTCGCCGTTTGAGTAGTACAAATCTTTCCCACGTGATTATCGCGGTAGTAAAAGTAGAATCATCATGGACGTCCGACACTGGCCCCCCGAATTAATTACCGATATTATTAATATTTATAAATTACATACATGTTTGTGAAAAAAGTAAATATGAAGACTATCAAAATAGAAACAACAAAATAATTAGTTTTTGCTAATCACGTGTTTTTTCGGAAATAAATCGAGACTTTGTGGTAAAAAAAATTTCAGAGTCTGAGGGCATCATTTAGAAAAGAGCTGAAGAAGTCTGAGGAAAGCCGACGAGGTATTGTGACTTATTGATTTTTCCAAAGGACCAGAAACTTCCCACAGGCAGCTTGTCTAATATGTATAAAAACTGTACAGAAGATCATATTGGAGACATAAATCAACGGTATATTTTTGAAGGAAATGAAAGTGGAATGGAAACACTGGAAATTTTAAGTGAGAGGCAAGAAACAAACTAGTATATTGAAGTGTAGGGCCTCCCAATCGATCCTGTGGCCCTGAGAAAAATCTACACCCGCTTTCATGAGAGTCTTAACATTTCCTCTTCCACTGTTGATAAAAACCTTTCAACCTTTGCTTATCATATTGGCTCCAAACGTCTCTCGTATCTCCATAAAACTCGCAGCAACTTTAATATTTATTTTCGTCTCTAACTCCCATCCAGTTTGGTTTCCATTTCACGTTACCCACTCCATTCGAATCGAAGCCTTGCAGCGCAGGTTTATCCGTTTTGCCTTACGTGGTCTCCCATGGGCCGACAACTATATCTTACGAGGTAGCTGACATACTCTTCGTACACCAATTATTAACTGGTACGATCGATTTCCCCGCACTACTGGAAATGATTTCACTTCAGACTTACCCACGCAACCTTAGGTCCGTACCGCTCTTTCGTTTCCCTTTCGAACCAATCTCCAGAATGTAGCGTCTGGCCAACAATGCACAGAACACACTTGACTTTCATTCCAGTATATCCTCTATCAGAAATTCTCTCTATACCTCCTCTTAAGAATAATTGTGTGGGCCCTAGGGCCCGGTCAATGAGCATAAAAAAAAAAAAATGGTTAAAAAATAGGTTAGAAATAGGTTAAGTTTAAAATAGTTTAAGTTATCTTCTAAGTTATGGCTTGTACTAAGCTTCAATAAATAAATATATGTATACTCGTATGTACATGTCTATATTGTTTTACTATTAGGCAAATACCTTTTATGCATAAACTAATACATACATAATTTATTAACATAAACATATGCATTTGTGTATTTGAAGCAAATTACGCTTTTTTCCGATGCCACCATATATACTCCTACGTAATCTTGCCATTCTACTCAACCGTATGAATGGAAATACGATTTGTAATTTTCTCTATTTTACTTCGGTTCAATTGAGGTACCTGTTACCAGCGTGTTGTAAACTGAGCAGTTCAGGGAAATTTGCACAACAGTCATCGTTTGGTATAATCGCAAACTTCGCGCCTTACGTAACAAGAGAAACAAGTTATGGGCAGCTTTCCTTCGTACCAATTCTGTTTTCGACTATTCCAACTATCTCGGTTCCTACCTTCAATTCAATCATCTTTATAACTCTCTCTACCAGCGGCACCTAATTAACGCGCAAGCAAATCTTATAAACGACCCTAAGTAATTTTTTCAATTCGTCAACTATAAAAAAAAATCTGACGGTTACCCTCCGTCCCTCTCTTTTGAAAACATATCTTCAACTAATCCGCAAACCATTACCAACTTTTTGCGACCTATTTTAAACAATCCTTCGCCGACAACTCTTTTGAACCAGACCCCTCTTACTTCACTCACCTTCCTTAATTCTCCATTGGCCCCTTTCTGACCCTGCCTTTTGATCCTGCTATAATTGAAAATAAACTACAAAATCTTAATGATGAATTCCCACCCGGCCCAGATGGTCTCCCTGCCATTTTTCTTAAAAAATGTTCTTCCATTCTCTCCCTCTCCCTCCCCCTCTCTCATCTCTTCCGTTTGTCTCTATCACTAGGAGAATTCCCCCAGATTTGGAAGACCTCTTACATAACCCCCATACACAAAAAGGGATCAAAGAACGAAGTAACAAACTATCGCCCCATTGCTAAACTTTCTCATCGAAAGTATTTTATACGAAGCCTTAAGCTTTCAGTGCAAGTCTCTTATCTCTCCCACCCAACACGGCTTTCTGAAAGGTAGATCAACAACCACTAACTTAGTCGAATTCGTGTCCTTCGCCTTGTCTGCCTTAGAGAATGGCAAAGAAGTCGACGTTATTGCAACTGATTTTAGTAACGCTTTTGATAAGAAGTCTCATAACTTAATCCTCTTCAAATTGTCTGCCCTCGGTTTCGAACCCATATTGTTAAAATGGATATCTTCTTACCTGGAAAACCGTTCTTACAGAGTTCGCTTCAGATCCATCTCATCGACTCCCTTCTTGGCCACCTCTGGTGTTCCGCAAGGCAGCCATCTAAGTCCCCTTCTCTTCATTCTAACCATAAACGATGTCAAGAGGGTTATTAAACACTCTTCCCTCTCCCTGTACGCTGATGATACCAAATTTTTCAAAGCCACCTCTTCACCACATGACTACTGTCTTCTTCAACAAGACCTTGATAGTTTTTCGAACTGGTGCCTACAAAATCGTTTAGAGCTCAATATCGCCAAAAGTCAGTCCATTACCTTATCACGTTAACACCACGTATCCTCCGCCCCCCTTTACCTTCTCCATGGTCAACCTATATCCATCGTTCAATCTCTCCGCGATCTTAGTATATTGTACGATAGGGAACTAAATTTCAGTTCACATATTGATGAAATAATTCGTAAAGCTAACTCATCACTTGGCTTTGTCAAACGATGGTCCAAAGAATTCTCTGACCCTTACGTGACCAGATCCCTCTACATTACCTTTGTGCGCCCCCTCCTTGAATACGCCAGTCAACGATCCATTTATCTTGCCTCCCTATCAAGACCGCCTCAACCTCATCAACCTGAGTACTCTAGAGAAACGCAAAGATGTCGCAGACATTCTTTTCATTCATCGACTTCTTTCAGGCTCTGTCGATTGCGCATCTCTTTATAATTCAATTTTCTTCAATACCAACCCACGAAATTTACGATGCCCCCGTCTTTTCTATCTACCATCCCACCGCACTTCATATGGATCTAATGAACCAATTTCCCGTATGCTGCGAAAAGTTAATAACTCAAACCTCACCCAGTTTGATTTTAACCTCAGCACTCCCTGCCTAAAAATCGAACTCCTTCACCATTCTCCTTAGCTTTAAGTCTTAGTTTTAAGTTTTAGTTTTAAGTTTTAGTTTTAAGTTTTAGGTTTAAGTTTTAGCCTTAAGTTAGTTGAAGCTTGTAATAAGCCAAATAAATGAGGGCTTTCGCCCCACCAAAATTAAAAATTAAAATTAAATTAAAATTTAAATTTAAATTTGTTTCGAGCCCGAAAAGGCATTATCTTTATCTATTTCATTTAAATATGTATGTATAACTGAATTTGACTAAAAAATTATGCAAAGCACAAATAGCCAACACAGCGTAAATCTGGCTGCAATAATTCCAAATGCATTTTCGACTAAGTTTCGAGCACGTTATAGTTGTTAAAAATACGTTTCTACTTATACAGTTCTCTGTGAGCATATGGCTTGAGAAAATGTTCGTGTAGTCCAAAGGCTTCATCACCAAGAAACACAAAATTTTAGTTTTTACAGTCTCATCATTGCCTGGTAAATTTAATTGCTTACACCTCCGTCCGAAACCTTCCATTTTACCACATATAAAAATTTGTAATTTGAACCCACCAAGCCATAAGCACAATGCTGTAAAACTTTTTTGTAATTATCATATAATAAGTTGCTCCGGAATGTGGTGGTGGTACGATCCGAATATTTTTTCCATCCATTGAACCTCCGCAGTTAATGAACTACCATTTTTTTTTTAAACCTCGTGCCTTCTTTTGTGCTTGGAAACTGGAAAAAAAAAATATTTTGTTAGCTATGTACAAATATTTCTTTACAGTTGGAGACAACTGCCAGGCCTATGAAAGAACCGAGAAAGGAGCTAGTTGCAATGCCCCACAAGCTGAATTGCTAAGTATTTGTACAGAAACACTAAGGGCTAACAGTAAGTCAATTATGGCATATGAAGTAACTGGTATAAATGTTGATAAAAATACTACAAAAAATCACTGATTGAACAAATTTTGCGCAATGGGTTACTCAGAAAGCTAACTAAAGATAGTGAAATTTGCAACGGCCGGTGTAAATCTCGAATTGGAGCTTCATCATCTTTGTTTTCATTTAATTCATTGCTGTCACATTTACAAGAAGACTCAAACTCTACGCACAGACAACTACTAAATCTTGAAAATCAAGATTCATCGTTATTGGAGATACCTTCATTAAAAATTTTCAATACGGAAGATAATAATGATCATTTTAATTTGAAATCTAAGCTGTGACCTTTACATTTTCTTGGTCTTATTTAGTCTTTACCTTCATATACTCCAATCTAAGAGCCTCATAAACGGCTTGACATGTTTTAGGTATAAGTATTCTTAGGGATGCTGCCGATACTCCCGCACTGAACTTAAATCCTCGTAAGACCGTCCTGTAGCCAAAAATCGGCTGTTCTTCTGCACTAATTTTATCCAGTAATATATCAAAGGATTTACTTTCCATTCGCAAATAGTTCTTGGAATCATCAGGAAATTGATAACGTAATTCGCGAACTAACGACATGTGACCAAAGCATTGTCTATATTCGTTTGCCTAAATTTGTAGTCCTTTCTTTTTATTCCATATGCACATCTATAAAATTTATTTAAAAGCACCAAATTATACACTGGCTCTGGTAAATTATACCGTACACTCCAGCGAAAACTGTTGAACTGCTGTACACTCTAGTACGCTCCAGTTTCACGCAGTATTTCACGCGCGATTGCCCATTAGACACAAACTCCTGGAGTGTATGCTCCAAAAACGCGTGATATCGCGAGTGAAAGACTTTGTAACCAAATTTAGGTACCACGTCCCTGGAGCGGTATTTCACTCGTTCTTTACCACACTCCGGCGAGTACATTCCAATCATGTGGTAAAGCGGTTGCGTGTAAAGGCCGCTATAAGGGCAAATATTGGATTTCTGAAAATTTTCGGTTTTGAGATTCAACTCAAACATTTCTACAATTGTCAGAGTAGATGTCCACAAATTCTAGTTGTAATCAAGCAAAAGCTTAAGCCAAAGTATGACGGTCGTGATGGCTTGGACCTAGAAAGAACAGCAGACCAGATTTTTTCAGTGCATCTCTTGCCCACGAGTGTTTGAGAAAATAAAGAAGAGATGTGATTTAATTCAATTTCATCTTAATTTTTGTTCTCTGCTGTGAGCTACTAGCTACGACCGCCTCCTAATCGTTTTTTTTTTTTTAAATGAACGATGCCAAGTTGACCAGTCGATAAAACAAGAAACACTGTTGTAGTGTAGCCTGTTCTTTTTTGCGCTCATCAGCATCAGATGGATTCCGCCCTCTTTTCTCATCGTAGTACGAGCTATCATCTCCCGAAGTTCGATCGTCTGAATTGGAATCACATTGTATTAAATTTATATTTAATGACCGCACTGTAAGTTGTTTTCATGGATGATAGAGGGTAGCGAGTCACCAAGTCACCGTCTCGGCACATATCGTAGAACGTACTGCTTCCTCCAATCTACGAGTATTTGGCAATTTGTTTGATCATTTTAGCTACGTATGTTTTAGGTTGTTTGCGTCGCATAATTGCTCGTCGCTCAATCACTCATCGTTCGATCGCTCGTTGCTCATTACGTGGCCTTAGCCTAAAGCGGCCGATACACACAACACTTCTACCACACACGTAACACCGATTCGTACACATCAGTTGTTCGTCAGATTTCATAACGAGAAGGCCGAAATCATGAGTCGTGAGAGTGATACCGATACGCTATATATATATATATATATAATAGTCGCTTTGTGTACGGACAAAAAAGCCTTCTACCACACACGTAATACCGATTCGTACACATCAGTTGTTCGTCAGATTTCATAACGAGAAGGCCGAAATCATGAGTCGTGAGAGTGATGTCGATACGCTATATATATACATATATAATAGTCGCTTTGTGTATGGACAAAAAAGCCTTCTACCACACACGTAACACCGATTCGTACACATCAGTTGTTCGTCAGATTTCATAACGAAAAGACCGAAATCATGAGTCGTGAGGGTGATACCGATACGCTATATATACATAATAATCGCTTTGTGTACGGACAAAAAAGAAAAAAAAAAAGCTTGGTCGAAGGCCTGGTTCTTGGAAAGAAACAATTTTTCGCATTTAGCCCTTCTAGCAGAATTCGAAAATAACTCGAAAATAACTTTTTTATTTTCAGAAACTCACGACTATATGAAGAGCGAAGAGATATTATTTTTCTCTTAACTACGTCTATCTTTGCGTGGCTTTCGTTTTCTTTATATTTGTTCAGCATACATTCCCATGCTTTTTTCTTTTCATCCCTATTCTTAAATTCATTGCATTTAACCTGCCAAGGTTCAGGTACAGATCTGTAAAGATCAATGAATGATCTCCAAAAACCACACTCGCGTATAGCCATTTTTCTTCGTTGTTCACAGCACAACGTTCCAATCGCAACTGATATTTTCCATAACTGTGCACACACATCACACCGATCGAGACACCGACACCAAAAATCAAAATGTTTTCATTTTACCCACACCGTGTCTGACACCGAGAAATCGGTGTGCACACCAGCCCACACACAGTACACTTCTTAGTACACCGACACAAGTATGCACACAAGTGTTGTGTGTATGGGCCGCTAAGAGTTTAAGCACTCATCCGTTAATACAACAAAAGTAACACAAATCTTGACGTAGTAATAGGCTCTTAAAACTATACTCCGATTCTGAAAAACACTATTCACAATAACACAACAACCTAATAAATTTCGGAAACTGCATGCACATCATTTTTACAAAAGCCCCGTCGCAAAGCGATAAAATAGAATAGCTGAACAATTTAAATGTTCGTCCCACCTGGAAAGTTAATTTATTCTAATTGAATACTTAACTCGTTGATTGAATGCTCTTATATATGTACATAGCTTGCACATTCATAATATCTGCAACGCCGCCATGCTCAATCAATTATAATTTTCCGGGAATGTGTTTGTTCTTTGCTTTGCCCCCCAGCGGTAGTATTTAGTCTCACTATATGTAATCTCCAAATGGGATGTGCGGTGGAGCACTGCGCTTTGGCTGTGATCCTTCATTTGCCATCCAAAGGCATTGTCGTATTGTACAGAATACACATAAATGAGCATGGCAGTCTAGTTGAGTTACACAAAAGATAAAATGTATCCAACGATAGGGTATGATTCTGCGAAAAGGCGAAGAGTTAAACATTAACTATAGAAAAATATACTGGTTATTGGGACGCAATTCAGTCATATTCATCCAAAACAAAATGATGCTTTATAATCAATTACTTTAACTTGTTTGGACTTATGACACCCAATTATGGGGATGCACAAAGAAAACGAATACTCAAATACTTCGAACTTTACTAAACAAAGTCCTTCGTGGAATTGTAAATGCCTCATGGCATATACGAAATAGCGATCTAGACTGTGACCTCCGAATTGATACGGTAACGAAAGTTGTAAAGAAGCACGCTGTACTTTACAATCAGAAATGGAGAATCTACGAAATAATACTGAATGATTGAGAAGAACCAACCCGAGCTTATGGAATAAAAGCTATTTCGAATATTTATGATTCCTAAAATAGGAATTGATAATAAAAGAAATTTATCCCGAGGGTAGGTGAACAATCTTCAAAAAGACACAATGAGGACCGTAAAACGCGTGCTCTATGAGCAGTGGGATTTGTACCCACTAGAAAAACCTCCCTTCAAAATTGTTCTTTTTTAATGCAACTAAGTATTGTGTTATGTGGGAGACAGACTGCTGGTATTGATACCATGGTATAGCAATACTACGTTCTATACCACATGTCTGTCACTGCAATACGAGTACTACGTAAAAAGCTAGTATACCATGAAACATACCCGGTATTGAGATTCGCAATTTTTTGCTGGTATACCACCATCTTACTGATTGCAGCGCCAATTTCTCTCTATTGCCTAGTCTTCGTAGCTTCTTTGTCAATTCTTAGGTATGCACTTTCGCTTTCAAGTATTTGAATTTTCTTTTTATTCATCATTTGGCACAAAAATAAATCATTTTTATTCATGCTGTCTTGAATTTTCTATTTTTATTTGTCATGACAGACAACATAAACGTCAAAGTATACTACTTAACGCCAAAGTCATCGAATACTACGAAATGCAGTCTGTCAGGGGTTGTAGTATTCACTATACCATGGTATTCGTACCATGGTATCAATACCAGCAGTCTGTCTCCACTATTAACAAGTAGTTTTCATATAACGAAATTAAAACGTTTGACAGGTATCTTTTCATTCAAAGTTCCTGCTTGTTTCGCTATTTTAACGCGGTTGTGATTTATCGAGTTAGGTCGAATGGCTTCGTTTTTTGTAGACGGCGCAATAAATTTCGCTCATCTAAACTTTGTAGAACTGCATTTTTCACGTGTCCTTCTAATCGCTTTTTGTGTTTTTACTTTTATCTTCCATAGTGGCAATTTCGAGATCTGATAAAGACAGGTAAATTATTTACTTTTTTATAGGTAAAATTTACATGAACAGATTTGGTTTCGTTGAGCGCGATTCGCCAAGTTTGTGTGCATTCATTTGCCCCATTTAATGCTTCTGCAACTTATTAGTGGTTTCTTCTATAGTTTTACCCGTCGCCAGAATGGCAGTGTCGTCGGCAAATGTACCTAATGTGATGCCTTTTTCTTGCAGTATATCACGAGTATACAACAGATACAAGAGAGGACCTAGAACACTACTTTGCGGTACCCCAGCCGCTATTTCTTTAAGTTTTGAATAATCGATACCTTGATTGACACGGAAGAGTCTATTCGTGAGATATGACTCCAAAATGTCATATAAATGTCTTGGCGAAACTTGTTGCAATTTGAACTTCAAGTCTTCAAGCCACACCTTATCAAAGGCTTGAGAAACGTCTAGAAATACGCTTGAGCAAATCTTCTTTCCTTCAAAACCTTTTTCAATTACATCGGTTATTCTATACACTTGATCAGTTGTAGAATTCTTGCATCTAAAACCGAATTGATGATCAGGAATAATATGTCTTTCTTCTATAACAAGCTGCAACCGGCTGAGCAATATCCTTTCGAAGATTTTGGATACAGTCGGAAGGAGCGAGACCGGTCTATATAACTTTTTTTTCATTCGGCGGTTTACCAGGTTTTGGAACCATTTTCCATTGACTTGGAACATACTTTAGTCTAAGAGCAGAGTTTATAATATACAAAAGTTTAATTACCTCTTTCCTGGGTAATTCTTTGAGAACCTCTCCTGTGATTAAGTCGTATCCAGGAGCTTTTTTAAGTTTCAATTTCTTTATTTCCTGTTTCAGTTCAACTACCGCATTTATATTTTGAATGAGTCACCACTGAACGGATAAAACACTTCTTCCAGGTGGGCTGCAAAGATATCCGATTTTTCCTTATCATTCTTGGCCATTATTTTTTTGATTGGCGGGACTTGGATATGTGGTTTTTTAATGTCCTTAACCACTTTCCAAAGCGAATAATTAGAATCTTCCGTTTTTAGATTTTTAAGGTACATTCGTATTGCACGATTTTAAAGTCTTTTATCGTTTTTTAAATAGTTACATAAGTTAATAAAATAAATGATAATCATTAGTCAATTTTCCATAGATAGGTTCTGGTTAAAAATATGTTTTTAGTGGAGTTAAAATCGAACACTATTATGGTAATCGAAAACTACCAAAGGTGTCTTCTAGATTTCCACCTAAAAAAAAGAAAACAAGTCTCTTATGCTACGGATTAAAAGGAAGCCGAAGCACCTGCATGTGAGGCCGAACGCCGTCTAGTGTATGAGTCGAATAGATGTCCATAGTTTTTTTTTTTTTTAGCGCCACCCAAGTACTGTTTCATCATGAAAGACTTTAGCATTTGGCCTTATTTCACTTTGGATTAGTGAATTCGTTTTTCCTTATTTCACTTTCACAAAGTGAAATGAAGCCAAACGTTAAAATGTGGCCTTATTTCACGGCACTTTCAAACAAAATTTTAAAATGTATCTATTAGTTTAGATTTTACTAAATTTTAAAATAAAATTCGAGGCGAATCAAACAGTACTTGGGTGGCGCTAAAAAAAAAAAAACTATAAACATCTTTCGACTTATACACCGGACGGAATTCGGCCTCACATGCAGATGCTCAGGGAGCATTGATTTATATCGGGTAAGTATAATTAAAAATAATGGAAAGTGAAATAATGCCAAATCGGCCTTATTTCACTTTCACAAAGTGAAATAAATCCAAACGCTAAAATGGCGTCTTATTTCACTTTCACATGCCAAATGCAAAAATTTGGCCTTATTTCACTTTGCTTTATTTCCCTGTTTTCCAACCCTATGCGTGTTCTTTTAGTGGCTGGCGGGGTACTAAATTACGAGATGTGAAACTGGACTTAAATCTTCGTTATTTTGCTCTGTGCTCCCTCTGACTAAATTTCCATCACTATCCCGGCTTTATTATAAAATCAACCGCGAGACTTGTAGATCTCTTTGCTCTTAGAGACTGTGGTGGTTTTCCTTTGAACGTTTGTATGCTCCATTTGATAGGCGTTTCATATCTTGAAGATCTCGTCTACTTATTTTGTTAATGCTTGACATAAAACAATCGGTCACGTTTTTTGACATACTGGATAGTTTTTCGCTCAGACGCTTTCT
This sequence comes from Pocota personata, assembly GCA_963082735.1. Lineage (NCBI taxonomy): Eukaryota > Metazoa > Arthropoda > Insecta > Diptera > Syrphidae > Pocota > Pocota personata. The sequence goes on from OY720433.1 coordinate 8,382,977, forward strand.
GCAGTCTTTAGTTATTCTAAGCATGTAAAGGCGTTCAACGTTAAATTTCGTTTTCTGGACAGGTCAAGGCTTTCTGTTCACAAATATTATGTTGCTGGATGTGAATATGTGGATTTCATTGTGCGAAAACCTATTGTAGTCCTTGCGGGATGCTGCAATATCGCTAAGTCGGATGCTGTTGCCTGTTGTCGTGCCTCATTCTCCGAAGCTGCTGTTCTCACAAATACTAGCAGCAGGTTATACGTTCTCGCAACGTTTTCTGACCTCAACCTATGCGGCGGGTATTTTACCTATATGTTAATGCTCTGAATTATGTTTTTGTTTCGGATCACAGCTGGGCGAGTTTGCACGAATAATCCGCATCAGAGATGGGCAAGGAGTTCAGATTACCCTCATTAGGGAGTTAGTACGTACACTTGGATAATATTGTAGTACCCGTGAATCAAAAGAATTTTCAGGTCGCAGTGTCAGCCAATGGGCAGGATCAAGTTAATTGAAAAAATTACATGATTACGAAATATAATCTATTACATTTCATAAATAACAATTATGGTACTTTTTTCTGTTATTATCTTACCGAAATTAGATTAGAAATAAAAAAAAAACCATTATACTGTAATTTTTAATTGTAACCGAAATCGTTTACAACAAAATTACATTAAATTTCAGTTTCGATTGTGTGGTTTGGGTCGGATGGATATGGAGTGACTATTAAAAGGACATGTGGGTGGAAATGGATTATGTGGCAAGTGGTTGATGTTTTGAAGCATGTATGGGTGGAAATTGAATCTATAGGGTGTGGTTGGACATTTTCAGGATGCATGGTTGAAAATAGAGTGTGGGTTAGACTAAAATTATCTAACGAAGCACGTCCCTTTTAATCAAATTGTAAGGCCATGAAAGTCCACTGAATGAATGTTAGTGCAACTAAATAACAGGATCCTTTACAAAGTAGATTAATCGCCAAAGTAATCCAATTATTTCATTATCATTACTTGTAATCAAAATTACATGTAATTTCATTTAATCGTGATTATCAAGTTATAGATTACTTTGTAATTTTAATCAATGCAATTTTTAAGTAATAGGTTATATTTGTAATTGATTAATTCCCAACTCTGATCCGTAATGCCTGTTGCAACATTTTCTCCTTGGCAGAACGGCAGAATATATTCTTCTTCTCATTACCCCAGTCGATATTAATAATCAAAGAATATTGAGTTGAATATATACGAAAACGTTACTTGAAAATTAATTCGTAAATACGTAAGTGTCATCAAAAAAGGACTTCACAAGGGAATCAAAACAAAAAAAATAGTGGAAAGTGATAAATAATATTATTAATCGAAATGTTTCAAGGCAAGATAGTGTTATTAGTTTAAAAAACGAAGGTGCTAATAATTCGGATCTTACAGCAATTGCAAACGAATTCAATGACTACTTCACACCGGTTGGGCAACAGTCCTTTCCGAGTGATTTGACGATGCATTGTAACTGTTGTAATTGGTCTAATTTTTAACTTGTGGATAGTAAAGGCTAACCAGATAGGAACGATAAGAAAAGAAATTTAAATAAAACAACAACAGCTGACTTTATTTTAAAGCTACATTTATGCCATTATGTATGGAATAGCACATCATTTAAATGGCCGCTCGCCGTGAGATGACCCAGTCGCCAAATTTCTCCCTCACCACTTCGAGCGTTGCGTCGCTTGTATGGCATGTAGCGCCGTCTTGTTGAAACCACAGCTCGGATATATCGATGTTGTCGAGCTCAGGTCACATAAAGTCGGTTAACATCGCTCTATACTGAGGACCATTGACGGTAACGGTGTCTCCTTCCTCATTTCGAAAGAAATAAAGTCCGATGATGCCGCCGTGCCATAAACCACACCAAACAGTCAATCTTTGTGGATGCATTGATGCTTGGTCGAACACTTGTGGATTGTGGTCGCTCCAATAATGGCAATTTTGCTTGTTGACATAGCCGTTGAGCCAAAAATTGGCCTCGTCCGAGAAGATGATTTTTTGGCCAAAATCTGGATCTCCGGTCAACATTTCCAGCGCCCAATTATCGATCTCACGGCGTTGTCTATGGTCGTCCGGCTTCAATTCTTGCGTCAGCACAATCTTATACGGATGTAGGCCCAAAGCCAACCGCAAAATAAGCCTGGTTGACTCTCTGGCGATGCCCAATTCAGCTGATCGGGGCTGAATACTGTGAACTCCCCAGTTATCTGGACGCCACCCTTGGAATTTAATGAAACTTAATACCACCTGAGCTTTAAACCACTACACCAATCTTTCTTCATTTCTCACTGTCTACAAACGCCCGCGCCCTGAAATACTTTAAGGATATTCATATCCCCTTTGGCGCGAGCAAATTATATGCAAACAAAATTGGTCTGTCTCAGGATCATTAACTCTTTGTTTGCATAACCATTTGTAGGAAAAGTTAAAGCCTTTGCATATTGATTCGGTTAATCCTTTAAACCCAGTAGCTGATGTAAATAAAGATGTTGAATTACTAAGAATTTGTTTTATCACTGATATACTAGAAAAAATTAACATAACCAGTAAATATTTGCAAAGTCCGTCCGTTAATTTGTCAGCAAGTATTAAGGTTTTAGAAAATGCTAAACATACTTTGGTTGAAATGCGTTCAGATAAAAAATTTTATGATTATGTTCAATTAACTGAGCGTATTGCTAGTAGTCTTGAAATACCATCTAACACCATTTCCAGAAATATCTTCCTTACGATCTCGTCAGCGAAAAAGACTTTATGCCGATGAATGTTCCGAAACTATTTTAGAACCGAAACAAAGATTTAAGGTAGAGTTTTATTTCAAAATACTAGATCAAGCAATTCAATCAATTACAGAAAGGTTGGAGCAGCTTAAAACATACGACACAAATTTTTTATTTTTAAATAACATAAGCGAATGTTTGAAAAATAACAATTTACGTTCCTCATGCCATAGTTTGCAAAGCGTTTAAACTTTTGGAGGTTTTAAAGATTTAGATGGGGCAGAATTGTATCAAGAGTTAGCAGTATTATCCCCGCTTGTAAAACCAGAAAGCTCATGTTTAAAAGTGTTAAATTTTATATTTAGTTCAAGCCTAGAAAATCTTGCTCCCAACGTTATTGCCCTCCAAATTTTAAACACAATGCCAATCACAGTAGCTTCAGGAAAACGTAGTTTTTCTAAACTCAAGATAATACAAAAATACCTTAGGACAACCATGACTCAAGAAAGATTGGTAGGTTTGTCTATAATGTCAATAGAAAGGAAGTTATTAAAGTCTTTAGACTATGATGACCTTATAACAGAATTTTCTAAAGCTAAGGCCAGAAAAGTTAGATTCCTAAATTGAACTTTTCCTATCTGCACTTAATTTTTTTATTTTATTTAAAATTATTATAACTATTAAGTTTAACATCGGTTTTTACTTTTTTTCACCTTAAAAAAAACTAAATTAAGTTCCTTGAAGTAATAATTTTTATTTGTACATATTTTGTTCATATTTTGTATTTTTATTTTTCTTATTTTTTATTTTAAAACATTAATTACATTTCATATATTATATATGCATGTATGTTACCGAGGATTAGGCCTACCGGGGATACCTCAATAAAATAAAACGCATTGAAAGTCTACCTCTTGGGTAATGTGGAAAAAATGTATGCTGCCAAAACTGAAGAATGGGGCGCTAAACGTAGGGTTTGCACATGACGCTCATTTGGCTCCAACCGGCCCTGTTTATCAGTCAAAACAAGTGCTGGGTACAACTTGTTTTAAAGTTCGTATCCAGTACAATGCTCTAAGGCCTCGGTTCTTAAACTGTTTTCCGCCGAAGAATTTTCAGGGTTCCGCGACTTTCTTTAATTAAGAATAGTAAAACACTGAAACACCAGCAAAACTAAAACGACATTTCGATACAGTTCACGAAAATTTAAAGGAGAAAAACATCAGCTTTTTTCAAAAACAAAAAGACATGCATGAATCCACAGTGTCCAGTTTGACTACATTTGCAAAAACTGACAACGAAAATGCAACTGAAGCATCTTTCCTCCTAAGTCTTTAATTAAACCTTGTATGTTAGAAACAATCCGTTGCGTACTTGGAGAAGCCGCGGCAAAAAAGTTGCAGCAGTTCAATGTTCGAACACCACCGTGTCTGATCGGATTCACAAAATATCTGACCACATTGAAGATGAACTCGTTCGCAGATTGAATGCTTATGATATGTTTGCAATGTAACTCGATGAAAGCACGGTTATTGCCGGCCTTTCAATACTTCTTGTATTCGTGAGGTATCCCTTCGACACATCTATTCAACAAGATTTGCTCATCTGCACACCTTTGGAAACCAATACAACTGGTGAGGAAATATTCAAGGCCATAAATTGTTTTATGAATAAATACAGCATTAATTGGGAAAAATGTATTGATATATGTAGCGACGGAGCCGCAGCAATGGTAGGAAAGGTTAAAGGGGTCGTGTCAGGAAGTAACAGCAGCCATTGTATTTTGCATCGTTATGCACTTGTGGTAAGAAGAATGCCAACTGATTTGAAAAAAGTTCTTGATGAAGCTGTGAAGATAGTAAATTTCGGAAAAAGTCGTCCACTCCAATCGAGATTGTTCAAAAAAGTGTGCAAAGATATGGGAAGTCAGTACGAATCACTTCTTCTGCACACGGAAATAAGATGGCTTTACAGAGGAAAAGCTTTATTTAGATTATTTCAACTTCGTAATGAGTTGAAAGTTTTCCAACTGGACAAAAATATGTCTTCATCTGCAAACCTTTTTGGTGTATTGCATGATGAGCAATGGATAACAAAATTAGCTTATCTTGCAGACATTTTTGAAAAGTTGAACGAAACTCCTACTGCTTTGCAGGGAAAATCCATAACAGTATTTTTTGCGAGAGACAAACTGGAAGCTTTAAAAAAAAAATTTATTTCTGGCTTACCTGTGTACAGAAGAACAATGTTGAATGTTTTCCAGTTTTACTTGAATTCTTGCAAGGAAACATGCTAGAGCTCAGAGCAGATATTGACAATATGATCGCTGGACATTTGGTAAGTCTAGAAAGATCTTTATTAAATTACTTTCCAGATGCGAAAACTGACATCGAATGGGTACAAAATCCATTTCTAATGAAAACCCAGCCTACGACACTAAACATTCCGGAAAATGAGTCTCTTATCGATCTGTAGAGTTCTTCTTCATCAAAACATGTATTTGATTCTGTATCATTGAACGAATTTTGGGTTGTTATTAGGAGTGAATACCCTGAACTTGCCAAACATGCTATATTAAATTCCTCTCGCTCGCTTTTGTCACAACGTATCGCTGTGAAGCAGGCTTTTCAGAGTATACTTATGCAAAGACTAAATACAGATCGAGATTGGACGCTGCCCCAGATATGCGAATACAGCTTTCGGAGATAGAAGTCAATTTAAAAAAAATTATAAATCAAACAATGAAACAGTTTCATTCTTCACAATAACCGTGAAAAAAATATCTTAAATAAAAAAAATCATTTTGAAATGTGTTGTTTTTCATTTTTTATATCGTTAAGAGTTGGAGTTCCGAAATATATTTGGGCCTTATTTAGGGTTCCACAGCTTAATAAGTTTGAGAACCGCTGCTCTAAGGTCTATTTCGATGTAAAGATCTCCTGTGACGTCAATTGCTTTTAAGTGGAAGACGTTAATCATTTTAAATACTAAAGTATAACAATTAACCGGAATTTCAGTTGGTCAACCATATTTTAAGTTTAAAGCAATATCTGCTCTCCTATATTTTTGATACAGGCTGCACAGAACTTCTCGAGAAGTTGAGTGATATTCGATAGGTAAAGGTTCTGACGTTTTGTTACTATTGCCCGTCCAACGTTAAATCTCCTCACAATATGTCTCCGTTGTTGTGGCATCTGAAATATCCATAGCAGTACCTTGGCTACAACTAACTAGTGGTCCGAGTCTATGTTGGCCACTCGGAATGTTCGGACATCTAGAATACTGGAGGAGTGCCTTAAGTCGATTGCAACATGATCAATTTGGTTTACGGTTTGATGATCTGGTGACCGTCATGTTCCTTTATGAATATTGAGGTAAGGGAACCGTGTGCTAACTATAGTAACAATTAGCCTAAGTCCGTTTCCAGACGTGGTGTCGTGTGCGCTATTCTTCCCGGTTGTACTACCAAAGATGTGCTCCTTTCTTATTTTGGCGTTAAAATCGTCTTAAGGTATACTTTGGACATTGTACATATGTTTTGTCGAGGAGCTTGTAGAAACACTCTTTGGTAGCATCGTCTTTTTCCGCAGTGGGGCGTGAGCACATATTAGGCTAATGTTAGCGAATTTAGCCTTAACGCGGATTGTTATAAGGCATTCACTCACTTCGTCACAATTCTAGCCTAAGTCTGCTTCTTATAACAAATCCGCATCCAAATAGACGCTGCTTTTGTTCTCTGTAGCAACCACCATAGTATATTTTTTTTATATTTTTTTTTTATATAATTTGCACGTGTTAAAGTGGATATGAATACCCTTATACTAATTTTTAGAACACGGGCGTTTTTGTGGAAAAGGGAAGAGACAGAGGGAAAGACAGAGTGGTGTAGTTTGAAACTCAGGTGGTATTAAGTTTCTGTAAACTCCGAGGGTGGCTGTTCAGATAACTGGGGAGTATTTTTGTTTGTTTTCGCTATTATTGTCGTTGCTTATGGTTCACAGTATTTTTTCCGTCCTCCTGATGTCATCATCACGATCAAGTTGCATTTTAGCCATATGACCACCCTACTGCCAGTGTTATGCCTTCACAGTAGAGTTGACTTAGCTTCCGCAAGTGATCGACTTTTTATTTATTTCATGCGAAATAAGTAGATGATTCTTGACATCAGGATTCGAATCGTGAATCAACAGCGTGACAAGCGATGATGTTACCACTACACCACGGCCACCCTTATATCACAGTTTTTCATCTTTATTTGCCCGGCTATTCCAACCACACTACCTGCGGTAGTATCTGCTTTGTAGCAGTCTAGGGTCTTCGCTAATTATTCGGCTGCATGCGATCTGTTCAGAGTCCTAACATTCCACATGCCGAACGTCGTTGTCCTTTTTTCGTTTTGCAGGGTCGGCAACAGTAAATTCCTTATCCGAGGATTTTGGTTGCTTTGCAACAGTATGCTTTGACGTTGTTGGGTAGTTAACCACACGCAAAACCCCCAATCTGAAGAGCCAGGCACATTGTGGGACCCCTTAGACGAAGGGGGCCGGAAATTCCGGAGTCAGTAACCCGTTTCGGGAATATGAGAGCTATCGTTGTCCCATTAAGTGCTCCTCCGCCACCATCTCTATTTCAACACTCTGACTAGTGTTGAAATCATTAATGGCCTCAGCTACAAATATGTCCAAGTAGCTCATATAAGGTGTCTGCTATGCTGACCGTTGACGCCACCCTTGATTCAATCATGTGAATTCATCTGCCGTACGTCCGTTTGACTACTGAGACTCGTACAGTCAGTCATTTCCGACAGAGCATTATAGTGTTGCTACTTTCTTCTTGCACAACACTCTCGCTTATAAATTTAGCAAGTCAGGTCCAGATGGATGAGACCAGTACCCGGTGGTTAACACGGGGAGATAAAATAAGCATAATTGATTTGTAGTAACAGTTACAGCACCTACCCAATTCCTACAACACCCAACCACTGACAATCGACAATCTTGCCTTTTATTATAAGTGATGTCTAAGGTAATTTAAGAAACTCCGAATGCAGTATCACCTAACTTAACACACTCATCGTATACCAATTATCACCCCAACCGCTAGAAGCAATTTTTATTTTTGTTACATTCTGAAATGGAAATTTTGTCCGAACTCCGTCACACTGAGATCAATTATTGGATGAAAAATATAAAAAGACTTGCCACCCCTGGGTTCCGGCGAATATGAAAGTAAGATCAACTTTAATTAAATTTCATATACACAAGGGCGTAAGTGAGAAAGAACCCAGCCAGAGTGTACACAAGCAACGACAATGGAGGGGACAACAACATTGATTGCTCAGTAAGCGACAAAGAATTTATATTAATAATAACATTTATGTAATAAGAAGGAACGTTGAAAAAAGGACACAGTCGTGTGCGGCAAGGGACTGTATGGAGCAGAGACCCTGAAACGAGAAATTTATGTAAAATTACAGGAAAAGTGCAGCAATTCGTTGTCGACGAATAAACTTTAAGACCGGCGCTAGACTAGTCCAGTGGATTATAAAGTGCACGTAAAGTAGCTCTACGCTCACACAGAAGCCTCAACGACGACGATAATATTTATCTCAAGCAAACACCATTTAGAGAATGTTATGTATAGGTACATGTACTCGTAGTAGTAAAGATGAGAAACATAAAACAGCAGCGGAAAAAAGGAAGGACATAAAAAAAAAATTAAAAATTGACTGTCCACACGGCTATTGCCATCATTTTCCATTTTTCTTATGAAATGTCCATTCGTTGCCGCTGTTGCTGGAAAAAGTTCTCTAGCCCAATCCCCAACCCAACCACACACAAACATAAACGATTTAAAGCGAGACATAGTAAAGTGTTCGGCACGGTGCACTTAATTGCATCCGTAGATTGGTAGAATGTTAATTATACACGGCTAGGCTCTCTCTGCGTTTGTGTGATTGTATGGGGATTTGTGGGTAAACTACCTTGTCGTCTATGAAAAAAACTCATTAGAACTCCTGGGCTAATAGGGGTAGAAGGTGTTGTCAACTAACTGCTCCGACTGCCGCACAATCTTTACATATATATACATATGTACGTACAGAGAAGCAGGCTCATGGGGGGGGGTATACTAGTTTGTAGGTTGCGTTGAATTTTGTTCGAAATGTGAAACAAAAAGAATTAAGTGAGGTGGACATTGAGGAGTGTGGTGGGTGAGTGCCTTATGAGACCATTCATTGGCCCACGATAACCAACAACCAAGTCAGAACCACATAGAATAAAAATGTGGACATGGAGGTCACAGACCCCTGAGGTCTGTGACCTCCATGTTGACCAAGTCCTTTCTTACTCAAACTGATATATACGTAAAGTAAGTGATAAACATTCAACTGAACTGGTGACCGAACTCAACTTCAATGGGATTCTACGAAATTTTTTTAAAAGAATTGGTCATGTTCGCCTAACGCAATAGCTTCTGAACGGATTTCGACGAAATTTGGCAATTACGCTTAGACTGAAACGTTAAAAATTTCACATGCAATTTATCAAAATCGAATGCAGCGGGGTTAGATGGTAAGGGTTTGAAATATTTTCGATTCTTCTTTTTCATACGCCTAATTCAAGAACCACCAAACGATCTGAAAATCATCAAAATCGAATGAAGACGGGGTAAGATACATATGGTGAGGTAACTTTTCATCCCACGTATTTCAATATTTTTGAAGATTTTGGTTATAATCTCACCCTATGAAGGACCTTATTTTGAAATGTTTGTATTAATTGTACATTCGTTTTCTTTGTACAACCCCATAATTGGATGCCATATGTCCAAATGGGTTTTAATATCTGATTATATAAGAGGATTTTATTCTCAGTGGGCAGTTCTGAGTTATATCCTAACAACTAATCAAGTTTTCTATACTCTACTTTCTTTTTAACATGTTCCTTCCATTTCAGTTTAGCATCCAGATTCATACCCAGATACTTTTTTTTTTTTATATATAATTTGCACGTGTTAAAGGGGATATGAATACCCTTATACTAATTTTTAGAACACGTGCGTTTTTGTGGAAAGGAAGAGACAGAGAAAAAGACAGAGTGGTGTGGTTTGAAACTCAGGTGGTATTAAGTTTCTGTAAACTCCAAGGGTGGCTGTCCAGATAACTGGGGAGTAGTTTGTTTGTTTTCGCTATTATTGTCGTTGCTTATGTTTCACAGTATTTTTTTCCGTCCTCCTGGTGACATCATCACGATCAAGTTGCATTTTAGCCATATGACCACCCTACTGCCAGTGTTATGCCTTCACAGTAGAGTTGAATTAGCTTTCGCAAGTGATCGACTTTTTTATTTATTTCATGCGAAATAAATAGATGATTCTTGACATCAGGATTCGAACCGTGAATTGTTGATTTATGCGTGACAAGCGATGACGTTACCACTACACCACGGCCACACTTAACTGTGTTAGAGTAAGGAACTACATGGTTATTAATAACCACGGGAACATTCGTTATTTTTTTATTTGTAAAATTGATTTGGGTGGACTTTGACTCATTAAGTTTAATTCGCCATCGCTGCGTCCAATCACATATCTCGTTAACTGAATTTTGTCGCTTTTCTGTTGCTTTAGCCACACATCCATCTGTTGATAGAAGAGCAGTGCCGTCTGCAAATGTGGCTATCATGGTATCACTCGCATGTGGTACATCACTCGTGTATAATAATTATAGGGTGGGTCCTAGAACACTTCCCTGTGGAACACCTGCTTGTATTCCCCTAAGTTCAGAGTACGCGGAAGCATAGCGAACTCTAAAGAATCTATCTGCTATATAAGATTTAAGTATCTCATAGTACTGCCTAGATAGGTTCCTATGAAGTTTGTACTCTAAACCCTTATGCCAAACTTTATCAAAAGCCTGTGCAATGTCTAAGAATATTGTAGAACAAATTTGTTTTCCTTCCAGTGCCTTTTCTATAACATTAGTTATACGATGCACTTGGTCTATCGTCGAGTATCTATTTCTAAACCCGAATTGGTGGGTGGGGATAAGTTTTCTTTGTTCTATAATTTGGTCTAGTCTTTTGAGAAGGAGTTTCTCGAAAAGTTTCGATAATATCGGTAAAAGTGAGATTGGCCTATATGAGGTAACTGCTGATATAGGCTTACCTTGTTTAAATATAACAATAATTTCTGCTATCTTCCAGTGATGTGGGACATGCCTTTGTTTAAAGCAAGCATTAATTATAAGCTTGAGTTTCAACAATGCAGTGGAGGGCAGTTCTTCAAGATTTGAGCAGTTATAAGATCATAGCCTGATGATTTTCTATTATTTAGTTTATGAATACGTGTCTTGATATCTGTTAACGAAACATAAGGAATTTCCTTTTCAACTATTCTGTTATAGTAATTAAGATTTTCGTTTGCTACAATAGGTGGAAAAGGTTTGAAAACATTGGAAAGGTGCTGGCAAAATAGTTTAACATTTTCTTTTGGATCGCCGATCCATTTCTTATCAGGTGTTTTCAACGGGGAATCTTGCGCTTGAGGTTTCTTTAAACGTTTAGCAGCCTTCTAAAGGGAGTAGTCCGTGACTTTGTCAGCCGTGAGATTACTAAGGTACTTAGCTAGAGAATCATTTTTGAATTCAGTGATACTTTTTTTTAAGTCTGTCATTAAGTCTATTAAATATGGTTTGCCATTTCTACGCGCTCTTCTCTTTTCAAGTATCAGTTGTTTTATTTCCATGGGGTATTCCATTGAAGCCTGTTTTTTTTTTTGTTGAAGTCGGTGTAGTATCTCCTGCTGCCAGTTGTACATCGGCAATAAATTGTTCTGTTTCAATGTCAATATGTTCTGTTGTGACAAGTGGAGATCTAAGGTTAATGAAACCTTCGAGATGGTCTTTGAATTTACACCAGTTCGTTCTTTTGTTTGTTAGTCGTAGGTTTTTTTTATCTGTTCTATTGATAAACCGTTGACTGTTAGGATTACAGGTATATGATCCGATGATAGATCATCACTGCTTTTAACTTTAACTTCTTTTCTAACTAGGCAATAACATCTGGTATTTTCGTTGGGTCAGATGGCCTATTAGTTGGTGATCCAGTCGAAATAAATTCACAGTTAAAATGTCGCCCTGATTTGTAAAGCTTCCCGCCTTTTGTTGTTATTAGTCTTGACCCCCAGTATGTATGTTTAGCGTTAAAATCACCACCGATGGTGAAATTGTTGCCTAGGACAACAATGAAAAAGGTCAATTAGATCTTCCTCTGTAGGCGAGTGCCTGCGTGGGAAGTATATCCCAGCTATTTTAAATTCCTTAATTTCCATGTTTATTGTCGCTACTTGCATTGTTGGTTTTTCTATTTTTGGCAATTCATAAGACTCCAAGGTACTTTTCACAATGCGCAAAATTAAAAACCGCGGATCTTGAATATCTCTCGAAGAATAAAAAAAATAAAAAAAAGGCGAAACAATACGGGGAGATTGTCCATGTCATCGACAACGGCGCTTAATAATGTTTCTACCACCATCACTATCCAACAAGTCTATGACCAAATCATAGAATTTAAAAAAAGAGCAGTCAGCAAATGTTACAAATGAAATTAAAGAGGAGAATGTTAAACTTAAATTACGAGTACAGCTAGATGCAAGCAACCAACGTCTCAGCAATGCAGAGCGCGCGATTCACGCCAACTATCTCGAGATTTGCAATGTACCTGCTGTAGACAATGAATACGTGTATGATTCTGTTGTTGAAATCTTCAATGCTGGACTGGGACTTCAATTTTCCAAAGAAGACATTGACCTTTGCTACAGCAAAAAAGTGCGAGTGAACGGAAAACTCACTGACTCAGATGTTGTGGTACTGAAGACGGTTCGAATACATACAAAGGAGAGAATTCTATGTTCGATGTATGCTAGAAGAAAACCTATCAAAGCGAGTTTAATTCATTCATCGGCTAAAGGAAATATTTATATCAATGACTGGCTATCCGGCGAGATGAAATATCTGCTTAAGAAGGCCAAGGTGGCAAAGACCCAATTTAATTATGAATCTCTCTGGGTACGCAGCGGAAGAATTATGATGAGGCGGGCATCTGGAGCTGAGGTTAAACTCATCAGGGGTATAGATGATCTCAGTAAATTGAAGTAAATTAATTATATAAATTACAAAGAAATATGTTAAATAATATAAATGACCTATGTGATCCAAATGTTGTGAGTGAGAGCAATGAGACTTATGTAGGTTCTGCCTTTAATAATTCAAGTAAAGATCTAACAGTTATTCATCAGAATATTAGAAGTCTGAGAAAGAATTTTGATAACTTTTGTGCTCATTTATATAGTTGTCTTAATACCTTTGCAGAAATCTGGGTATTTAATCATGAACTTTCTAATTTCTCTATACCGGGATATAGTGTGTATGCAAGATGTAATGAAAATCGGGTGGCACAGCTGTTTTCGTTAGAAGCGAACTTGAAGTGGAAGTTTCTACTCCAGATATTGAAAGTGCATATTGTGTTGTGTTAAAATTGAAACTGGGTAAGAAATTCTATTTCTTTGTGTGGATATATCGACTCCAGTCTGTTAGAAGTGAGATTTTCCTTAAAGATCTTGAAGGCTTACTGTGCTCTATTAGTTGTGGGAATATGAGTATTTGTTTGATTGGGGACATAAATATCGATATACTTAATCTTCCAATGGCTAGTGATGACTATATGCTTCTACTATCATCGATGGGTTTTCTTTCACTTATTAATATGCCTACAAGAATAGCTAACCAGTCAAAATCATGCATTGATCATATTTGTCTAAAGTCTAAAGACATTTCAAAGATTTATCCTTTTTTTTTGGAACTCGATGTTACTGACGACTTCTCCACTGGCATAGCGTTTAAAGATGCTCTAAATGATCTAAACCATAACTCTGCTAAGTCTTCTCATACTCGTAAAGATGAAATACTACAAATTAATTACTCAAAACTCAATCAGTATCCGTCTCAAGAAATGTGGCTTTCTGTATATAATTGCGACTGTCCTTCCGCTGCTTTTTCGTCCTTTTTAGATAAACTAAATGGTTAATGCATGCAAGCGTTATCAGCAAAAAAATAGGCTCAACAAAATTAAACCTTGGATAACTCATGAAATCTGTGGAAAAATCGAAGAAAAAAATAAATTCTATGCAAGAAATAAAGATAAAATGAAGCAACCGTTAGTCAAACAAGTATATAGAGAGCTCCAAGACAGTGTGCGTAATCTTATAGATAAGCTGTGTTTTTTTGAAACCTGGCTGGCCAGTCGTTCATTTAGACAGTACGCAGGCAGTCAAAGGCAGTTGTTTTGATGTATATGTAAAACCGTTGCAGGGCTGTCGTGTCGCTACTTACGATAACACTATCGTCGGCCAAATGAAAAGAAGTCGTTCCAGTTTCATCGATGAGTCCCGCCGTGCATTTCAATTTCGTTTTCATGCTAATTGATAAATAAACAAAAAAGAAAATTAAACTTTGTAGCAGATGCGTGCATTGTTTTCTTGAAAATTGTTCGAGATATTGATCAATCTTGGATATTGCTACGAGTGTAATAGAGAAACTCAAAAAAGTGGATCTCGCAATTCTGTCTGTTTGTTTGTACATCGGGCTGCAGCATAAACGACTGGACGGATTTTGTTCAAACTTCATATCTGTGCTAAAAATTCATATTTTGAGTAAAGTGGACGTTTGCTCTATGATTGCATACTCAGTTTTGCATTAATAAATCGAATAACGGTACTTTACTTATTAACGGATTTACGAAAATTGGCTATTTCTCAGATATGATGATGACATTAGGAGGACGAAAAAAATACTGTGAATCATAAGCAATGACAATAACAGCGAAACAAAAAAAAAATACTCCCCAGTTATCTGGACAGCCACCCTTGGAGTTCACTGAAACTTAATACCATCTGAGTTTCAAACCAACTACACCAATCTGTCTTTCTCTCTGTCTCTTCCCCTTTCCTCAAAACGCCCGTGTCCTAAAATTAGTATAAGGGTATTCATAACCCCTTTCACACGTGCAAATTATAAAAAAAAAAAAAAATAAATATGGCTTAGACGATTTGTCAAAATTAAAGTCTAAGTTATTTCTGACATATGTATGTATAAATTTTTTTTTTTTACTTTTTAACGCATTTTATGAAAAAGACCGATTTTTCTTTATTTTGAAATATGAAAAATTTGCAAACGAAGAGTACATATGAAGCAATTGCGTGCGACCCAATTGTGCCTTTTATTTTTTTTTCAGATGTTTTTCGAATTGGCATCACTTCTTCCAGCGACAACCAATTTGACATCTGACAGCTGATTTGTGCTCAGTTTGGTTTGCCATGTCACCATGAATTGATTTACGGCGGAACAACGCTTGCAAATTGTGCAAGTTTATTTCGAAATTTCGTGTCACTGTTTGGCGTGCTTTATTGGCTGGTGGAATCATTGGTCCATATTTCTTCAAAAGTGAAGACGGCTAGAACGTTACAGTCAGTGGATATATGTAGATCCATGATTACTGACTTTTTCGTTTCCTTATTAAATGGTTTCAACAAGACGGTGCAACATGCCACACAGCTCGCGCCGCAATCAATTTATTGAAGGAAACCTGTGAATTGGTCTCCAAGATCACGTGATTTGACACCTTTTTGTGGGTATATATGTACATACATATATGTGAAGTCGGTAGTCTACGCCGATAATCCAAAGACGATGGACGACTTGGAAGCCAACATTCACCGCGTTATTTCCCATAAACGGCCCCTGCTATTCGAAAGAAGTGGTCGAAAATTGGACTTCCAGCCGCGCCTATATGTCTGAAATCATATTTAGCATAAAATTATCTTTCCAATAAAGCCAATACCATGGCCATTACCATGATTTTTATGTGTTTTATTTAATTTTAAAATTCTATACCTCTAAACGAAAAACCCTTTATACTATATACATACATACATATGTAAGTATATATAGTATGTGCAGTTTTCCTGTTTGTTGAAGTTTATCCTTTGGCTCCGTCTGATAACAAGTTTGCACAGTTTTGTTTATGCCCGGTTTTTTTTTTTTTCGTTTTTCGCTGCTGCGTCCTTCTTTTAAGAGCTGAGAATAACTACTAGGTACCATTTACGCGCGCTCTATTATATAAAAGGGTAACGGGTTGCATAAAATTACCACTTAAATTGAATTTAATGGCCAAACAGAGTCGCAAAGTGCTTAAGGGGTGGTGGTATGTATGTAGTTAATTGGGGGTAGGATTCGACTGAGGGGATTCAACTGAAGAGAGATCAATTTCGTGGAGGGGTTTTTACTATTAGTCTTAATGAATAGTAGCGGGTTTGGCGACGCTGTACAAGCAATCAAATGTGTGAAATGATTTTATATTCATAGTTTTGATATAAAAATGGTATAATGGCAACACGGGCAACCATAGCAATATAAACAGCTATAATGATAATGGACGAAGCATATGCATCATTTTGATAACTTTTTATCCAGCCTTTCAATTCATATGATTTAATTTTTTATAGACTAAATTACAACCATCAATTTATAAATGTGATGTAACACAATGTAAGAGATTCATCCTCTTCGATTATTTACCCTGTCATGGTGAGGATGCTCAGTAGGATCTGGTGATCCTGGAGGGCGATTGCAACATTGTCACCTAAGCTGTGATCAATAAGGAATCTCTTGCTCCTTTGGCGAAGACCGAAGGTGTGATTAGTTATGGGTTCGATGCCATTATCTTGAAAGTTTACAAAAAGGACGAGGTGGATGTTGTAAAACTTCCCCCTCAACCTTCAGACCCATATTATAGGTATTAAAGACACTGAGAAATCAATCTCCTTCGCTTCAATGGAGGATGATGACTCTCAGTCTACCATAAAACCACCTTTACTCGATGACGGTTCCCTCAATACTAATCAAATGGTCAAGAACTGGAAGCTATCTGGTGAACACTCTTTTTCTGACCACCGATACCTTCA
Source organism: Pocota personata (assembly GCA_963082735.1). Taxonomy (NCBI): domain Eukaryota; kingdom Metazoa; phylum Arthropoda; class Insecta; order Diptera; family Syrphidae; genus Pocota; species Pocota personata. The sequence continues at coordinate 8,399,745 of OY720433.1, forward strand.
ATTTAGTCTTGATGACGATCCTCCAGGCCCATTGGTTTACAGAAATATCCGTAATACTAACTGGCTCAAATATAGGGAAACTTTAAAGAAATTGGTTAATTCCGACATTCTAAAGTCCCCAAATAATACTCAAGAGCTCAATTGCATGGTTAAGGACCTTACCTTGGCGCTCAATAAAGCGATGTCTTCCTCTTGTCCTTTGAAAAAACCACACTGCTGGATCACTGATCTTGGACCACTCAGAAATACTTGCAGAAAACTTTTCAACAAAGGCAAAAGCACAAGATATGCATCTGACTAGGACTCGTACAAAGAAGCCCTAAAAACATATAAAAAAGAATTGAGGAAAGCCAAACGTAATTCTTGGAGACTCTTTTGTGTTAAAATAGAAGAATCTTCCTGAGGCGTCTAGGCTGAGAAAAATTCTCTCGCCAAATCCTTCAGTGCCCAGCTGTCTACTAAAAACAAATGGGTCTTGGACAACGTCTAGTGTAGACACATTAAATTTACTTATTGATACACACTTTCCAAGTAATTCCCTTTCAAGTTTGGTTGCGCAGGACAAACTCCTTTGGGCGCTACATTGCTTCAAACCATATAAATCCGCTGGACCAGAAGGCATAACACCTGCTGAACTACTAATGTTATCTGACATTATCCTGCCAGTTCTAAAAAATATATTTCAGAGCTGTCTGAATCTGGTCCATATTCCGCATATATGGAGAGAAGTCAATGTGGTATTCATACCCAAAGCTGGTAAATATTCACATGCCAGTCTAAAAGACCTCAGACCTATTAGTCTATAATCTTTCCTTCTAAAAACACTAGAACGATTGATTGATATCCACTTACGTGATAGTATTGACACACGACTACTGTCCACGGCTCAACATGCATACTGTTAGCGCAACTCAGTCGAAACAGAATTGCATACGTTAGTCAATAAGGTCGAATACTCCATGTATCATAAGGAGTACACTATGGTAGTTTTTCTATATATTGAAAGCGCTTTTAACAACGTCTACTCATATGTGATAATCAAAGCACTATCAAATCAGAAGATAGATAGCTCACTTGGCGAGCTGATTAATTTACTGCTTAATGGTCGGATTATCAACTCAAAGCTATGTGGGTCATCTGTCAGAAGATATTTCAGCAGGGGTACCCCTCAAGGGGGCGTCCTATCCCCACTTCTTTGGAATCTGGTGGTCAATGAGCTACTGTTAATCCTGGAAGCCGAGGGTTGCGAAGTTATCGCCTATACGGACGATGTTGCTATAGCAGTCTCCGGTAAACACCCCACTACCTTAAAAGAGCTCCTACAAAATGCTTTGAATAAGCTATCTACTCGTAGATGGACAGATCAGTGTAGTCTAGGAGTGAACCCCCACAAAACCGAACTAGTCCTCTTCTCAAGGATATATAAAATCCCACCTATTGACCCTCCATCCCTTAATGGAACAAGACAAAAACTTCCAAGTTACCATCCTTTCCAGAGTATTCTGGGAAGAAAGTGGCTTTACGGAAGATAAGTCGGTACATTTTTATACCGACGGTTCAAAAACCAACGACGGGGTCCTCTCTGAGGCTTAATTTAAACCTCTCTTTTCGTCTCCCAAACTATTGTAGCGTGTTCCAGGCGGAGATAATGGCAATAAGGGAAGTCTTGTCTTGGCTAAAGGAAAACGTGATATCGTCCATTGATATCCGCATCTTTTCGGTCAGCCAAGCCGCAATCAAATCCCTGGAATCTTGCTCAATATATTCTTTAACAGCTCTAGACTGCCGATCGTCTGTTATAGAGATGGTGGAGCAGTTTAATATTCACCTAATTTGGGTGCCGGGGCATAAGCTCCAATTGGGACAACGAGTAGGCTAGAGGCCGCGTCTCAAACCCATGTGGTATCACAATGGACCTATTATTGGTCTAAGTTTGTTGGCTTCTTTTTAGCTGACAGCCACTTCAACCTAACCTAACCTAACCTTGTAACATAGAGATATAATAACGATAGATACCCAAAAGTATATACATACATATGTATATACATTTGGGATCAGCATCAAAAGTTAAGGCGATCGAATCATGTCCGTCCGTCCATATGTCACCATTTTTTGGACCTTAAATTTTGAGCTAGGAAAATTAAATTTGGTATACAAGATTTCTGGAATCCGAAGTACAAGTGTAAACATTTGTAAAAATCCCGCACAGACATCCCCACTTTTCGAAAAATATCGTTTTTCTTAATATTTTTGATAGAAACTGAAAAATATTGTCTAGGTTGGCTTTCTCTACATTCACATGGACCAGATTCAGATTCACACTTCTTGGGGGCGCTTTCTTAAAAAAACCATATGTTGCTTTTTCAAGATATTGTGATGGTTAAATTTACTAGTGAATATCTCATCAGAATCCGTGAACTTCGGTTACAAATTTCGGGAGCCACGCCCACTTTCTGCTAAGAAACAACAGTTTTATGATAAAATTTCTTTAAAAACGCGGAAATATCCTCTATATAAAAAAAAATATCATTTTGCAACGCCACGCCAATTTTATTATTGGTGAGTTAAAAGATGATAGATAGGGTATCATACGATTCACTCTAGACAGATTGTACGTTTCGTGTATGTTTTTTTTTACTTGTTTGTAAAGAAAAACGGTGGTACCATTTTAAAAATGTAAGCAGGCCCCAGCCGCCAACGACTAAGGTAGGCACTCTGAGACGAAGTGAAATGATTGGTATTTAAACGCTTTAAAGACCTTCCTCATACACAAATTTATGACGTTTATCCTTTTAACATGCATCTTGCGGTATTACATCGAGTTTTCATATGTATTCAAGTTTACCTAAAAATGAAAAATTACAACCCCTGTGTGGTGGTTTTACTTTGGTTTTTCCATAGTAACGCGAAAAGTCCTTTGAGGAGTTTTGTATTACACATTCGTTTGACTTCCCTCTGCAGAATTTCCCAACTGTATGTAAATCTACACAAGGGCGCATTTAGTTGCATACGAGTAGTTGCGGAAGAAACTGTGATAAACTCAAATAGCTGATCTATAGGTATATACATGCTGATGAAGGTACACGCACATGATGAAGAACCATTTTTATACTCTATCCAGGGTATATTAAGTTTGATACGTAGTTTGTAACATAGAGAAATAATAGCGATAGCCGCCCAAGAGTATATACATATTTTTGAGTTCATCATCAAAATTAATGTGGATCTAGCCAGGGACCGTCCGTCCGTGCGTTCGTATGTCACTACATTTTGGGCCTTAAATTTTGAGCTAGGAACATGAAATTTGGTTATAAGCTTTCCAGAATCCGAACAGTACAGTTTTAAAAAAAAAAACATATGTTGCTTTTCAAAGCTTGTGAATATGTCATTAGAATCCGTGAACTTCGGCTTCAAATTTTGGGAGCCACGCACGCTTTATGTTAAGAAAAAATTGTAACAACAGTGATAATATTACAGAATCGCGCGATAAAACTTATAGGCGATAGAGACATTGTGAATTTCATTCATTCAGTAGAACATCGGAGAAATGTCTCCTGTCTCTCCCTGTTTTACCTTTTTTTTTTATAAAAAATGCTCCAGCGAAATAGCCAGTTGCATACGCGCCATGCTTCGAATGCACATCAGTTTACCCTAAAGCCAAACTTCAGTCGTACTGTTAAATATAGGTATTCATTTATAAGCCGAACAACACGAATGTGGAATGATCTACTAGGCTCTGTATTTCCCCACCACTACAACCTTCAAACATTCAAAGCCAACGTGCATAGGCTCCTCCTCTGTTCTTCTTCCCCCTTTTTCCTAACGCCCGTGCCCTGAAACAGTTTAAGGGTATTCATATCCCCTTCGGAGCGCGCAGATTATAAAAAAAAAAAAAAAATTCCGGAAATATCCTCTGTACGAGTATAGAAAGATATCATTGCATCTGTTTCAAAATTTCGCAACGCCATGCTCATTTCATTAGGGGTGAGTTAGAAGATGAGGGATAGGGTATCATAAGATGCCTTCTTGACGGATTGTAACTTTGCTGTATGTTTTTTTTTTGTGTTTCCTTTTCAAACAGAGGCATATACTGTCATGCCTTTTGCATATCCTTTTTTTAATTTGTTTTGATTTTTCTTTTCAATTTAATGATTTTCTTTTCTATGACATGTAGTTCACCCATTAGGATTATTTTTTTCGTTATCCTTTGTTCGCATTCGAATGTGCATCATTAGAATGTGTGTATGACAATATTAATGTTGACAATACGTCACGGACAGGGTGCTGGGTTGAATGTTCCGTGGGGAGTAGCAGTAGGGTTATTTTAAATGAAATGGGATATAGAAAGGTAGGCTTATGTATCAACCCATCATCCCAAGGCGGTGGTTATCTCGATATTATTAGCCAGATTGGTAGGAGTTTTATATTTACCTTGATATAGGTAAAACGACGACGACGCGCTGTCGGTCTTTATCGTGCATACAATTTGAGTTTTGCGGTATGCCACGTGCCACATACAGCAAACCGCATCCGCACCCCATCTTTTAATGCAAACTGCCTGCTTAGTGCCTGCTCCTGCATCTTCAGCAGCCAGGATGTGTTTATTGTTTGTGTGCACACTTAAAGCCAATTTTAGCAAACACGTTAAGGAAAATTGTCCCGCCCACATATGTGCCGCCTGAGTGTATCCCTGCTGTGCTGGATTTTAAGGAAGACATCACACAAATTTCACCCACCCCCTCGGGTTATGCATGATGATAGAGTAGAAAGAAGCTGAAGGAGGAAAAACAGCAATTCACTTCAATCTCCTTGAAGTGTATTCATAGGCTTATCCTTACATTTATATACATCTACATAGCTACATATCTATGCATACATACCATATGAAAAAGACAACAACGACGACGATGATGATGATGACGACGACGAAGACGAAGACAACATCGTCGAAAAAGAAGTCCTCTCAAGAAAATGCTATTCGGCCGCTGCTGTCGCTTATGCGGGCAATAATAGAGCACAAGCACCCTGCCGCCATCATCATCATCCACAAGTGTGGGAAAGATTCACCTAGGTGCGACTGTATCCGGTGTTTACCCTGTTCATCCTGTGCATCATCATGTGTATTCCTGCAATTTAGTTGAGGAAATTAAATTAATGTCCCTATTTCTCTGTTTTTATATAAAAATGTTTTAATGGACTTTATAAGATTTAAAACGTGCCAAGCATGTTAGAGAGGACTTCTACTTTCGAATTTAGAATTATCGCTAATTAAAATCGTTAATTAGACGCTTGGGAAGATTAACCTTTTCGGGTGGATTTGATACATTCACGGTGTTCACTACGCACAAGTAGATGACAATAGCGCTTACGTATTAATTAAGTTTTGCATTCCAATTTGAATTATTAAACCATGCGAGTATTGGTTTGCGTTGTAGGTAAATTTAATTGACTCGAATATGATATTGCAAGTGGGAGGCGTTACAACGTTAAAGTGGTTGCAAACCGCATTTTTCACTTACATATGCGACCACAGAGTAGATGAGAACGCTTGCCCGTTAGTGAAACCACATCATTAATCGATTTAGCAACCTCAAGGAGTCATCACTTAGTGCACTCTGGATTTGGAAAACGTTGGTCAGATTTTAGAGGTTTTCTGGGTGGATTAGACAAGGCGATAGAATAGCGACAACAAAGGACTATGTAAATGGGAAGTATGTGGTCTAGACGTGACAACAAGAGGGACAAAAGCAGGTACTTCCCTTGCTTCTTCAAGCTTAACAAAATAGTTGTTTAGCTTTCATATTATAATTTGTTTGGTTGTATGAGAATAAACAAAATTTAGGATATTTATAAATATCATATATATCTGATAAAACATTGAACACTTTTAGCAGTTGCTACTTCGCAGAGCTGGGGGACCTACATATATACATAGATATTGCCTTTTTGACGGGGTTCGAATGATCTCGCCTTTGAACATGACAATACCAACTGAGCCGGTCGTGCTCTATCTTGCTTGTGATGGGTTCTTTTACATGAAGGTTTCCTCGGATCTTCGAACTTCTTAAATGCTAATCTTCGAATGCTAATTATTGTTTACCTTAATTACCCTCTTACTAACCCAAAATTAGAAAAAATAGTTCAACAAAACTTCCATTACGGGAGAGAGTTGCATCCTTCCTAAGGCTAACCCACCCTCTTAACTCAAAAGTCTCTCAATGGTTTTCGCCCCGCAGTCATCCGCTAATGCGATTATTACAAAAGTTCAAGCGCGGAAAAATCAACTTTTCACCTCATTAATTGGAAAAATACTTCAGGCGCATTTTCGCCTTCCTTCCCAACAGCGCACATCCACCACCAACAGTTCCTTCTCTCTCACACCGGTAGTACACAACATCAACTTCAGAGACAATTAACAAATCTAATGCAAGAGAGTGAAATCGAACGCGTTGAATGCTACAAACGAGATAAAGATACAAATTGATATAATACAAAGAAAAATAGGAAAGTAAAACCAAATACAAAAAAAAAAAAAAAAATAAACAAAAATTAATTAATACCTTAATGGGAGAAACGAAGCGGAATGTCGATAATAACCGCCAGTGTAACCACCACTCTTGACTGCTCTTGACGGCGATCTCTGCTGTGCATTCATCAAATCCCAATACGAATGTTCGCGCGTCCAGCTTCAGCGTCGTCATCATCGTCGTCGTCGCCGTTTCGCCCCATTGAGTCCAACTGATTGAGATGAACACAGAAAGAGAGAAAGATATAGAACTCTCCAGGACGTCTAGAGAAAAGAAGTGTATTCACTTAATGCGGTCTTTAGATCGCAGTGGGGCATTCATTTATACCCGTCCACAAAGGATAATCACCACCTCCACCCTCCTCTTTGTTCCCCGCCCGGCTGATACGTGTTACACTTTCGGGTTAGGAACGCAGCACAACGCCATATCAGATTGGTTTATTTCACTTTATGACGACAAACGACAAGTATTAGAACGACACGACGACAACGGCAACTACAACGAGACAACCGTGCTACCACCCGACCAAAGACATCAATTAAGCAACAAAACACCGTTGAAGCCCACCAAAACAATGAGATGAAGAGATCTCAACCGCTTAATGGAAATTACTTGAAATTTATGGAATACCTCATTATACGCGTCGCGTTCATCCTCCTGCGGATGCTGCCAATTCTTGCTGCGCTATGTGCTGTGTGTTTGGTGGTATCCTATTCGTTTGGCAATAAAAGCGAAAAATCGAAATGGCAACGAGGATATTTATGTTGGTACTTAAAGTAGAGATTTTTTTTTTTTTTCGCCGACCCCCATCTACCTCCCCCGGCCCGGTTCAAGTTCATTTTTCCGTTTTATGGGTGGTAAAAACAGTGGCAGAAGTGCTTAAGAGATAGATGTGAACGAACATCAATTTATGTTTGTTTGTTGCCGACGCCGCTGATACACACGCATACAGTGCCAAAGAAGCTAAGGCAGAATAATATTTAATGGAATCATTAAAGGTTGTGGTTACTAGGATGGGGTGGTAAAGGTGGTAGTGGCGGATTGTGGCCAGGCACAGGGCTGCATTTGTAAGTCAAGCCAAGTTAGTTGTGCGGTGTAAAACTGTGTGAAAAGTATATGTAAATATAATGGGAATAGCCCACAGTCCAACCCGCATCTTGCTGTTTTGCTTTTGCTTGGGTGTTTTTTATTTTCTTTATAAAGTGACGACACATTTTCAAATTGGTTCACCTGTGCAGGCAAGTTACAATGTTTAACTAGGCCACCTGAATAAACTCTGATAATTTTAAATAATATAAAGACATTGTATACGCAGATATTTTCTTTCTAAAAGTCAATTCTAAACGTTTACTTTTAAGGTTTCTGTTTAGAGGCCGTTAAAAGTACTACAATTGAGAGACAAATTTTAAGTAATAGTTGACTCTAAAGGCTCAACCATAATATTGGGAAACATAAGCTAATGTCATAACTGAACGAAATGCTTCTCTATGTTCTGTCAATTCCAACCGATGACCGTATTACTTTTACTAGCGTACCTATAAATCAATCTACAAATTATTCTCCTCTCATTGTTCTCTCTCTCTCTCTCTCTCTCTCTCTCTCATGAAAGCAACCAAAATACTCGCAGAAGACACCAGCGAAGAGAGGCAAATAGGCATCTGCTCGGATAGCAAAGCAGCAATTAGCGCGATCTCTGTGTCACAATCACGACTAATAAAGGAGTGCAAAATTATATTGAAACTACTTGCCAGGCGCAATAGAGTCCGCCTTATATGGGTACCGGTGCATGAAGGTGTACCGGGTAAAGAAAAGGCAGATGAACTAGCAAGGAAAGGAGCGAGTGACACAGAACTGAATGCTGTTAAGATTATAGGGGTCCCTCTAACAGCTATTAAAACGATAATCAATGAGAAGGTAAGCCAGGACTACTGGACGAATCTAGACACGTGTAAAGTGGCCAGATCCGTGTTAACAGAACCGAGTAACAAAACAGCAAAAAGAGCTTTCAACTCAAGCAGAACATAGTTAATAGCGATGGTGCGACTTTTAACAGGGCACATCAATTTCAATAAACACTCGATCAGACTCGGGCTAGCTGATATAACAATCTGTGCTAACTGTGAGGAGGAAGATATAGAACACTTCCTCTGCCACTGCCCTGCAACAGCGCGATTACGACTGAAGATACTGAGATCCCCAAGGATACCGGATGGAACACACCTCAGTAAGAAAGGAATCGGTGATATATTGGAGTTTGCTAGACGAACAAAACGATTTCCCGATCACTATATGACATAATCTCCATTTTAATACTCCCCATGATCCCAATACCTACATCCTCTCTCATCGCTTAATCCCCATATTACATTACTTTTCCTACAGCTCGACAGACGAGGGGAACACAGCGGACCTAGTGAAGGCCTACGTGAAGAGCATGAGCTCACTCTCTTAAACCAACCAACCAACCAACCAACCTCTCTCTCTCTCATGATTTGCCCGTTTCTTTTGAAACATCATCTCAAATTATAAAAATCTAAGATTTACAAAGAAAAAGATGTGACCGAATTGAAAAAACTTTGCTTGGATATAACATCATCAGCAGCAATCGGGAGTCGGACAGTATCCAGAAAAACATAATCCCGAAAATCCACAATCCCGAAAACCCACAATCCCGAAAGGCTAAATTCCCGAAATTGAAAGTGAACACCTCGCACCCACTCCAAATCCTACAGTGACCCCAAGCAGGGGGGTTGCATACATATTCTACTGTTTATGCATTGCGGATATAATATATGCATATTTTAACATTTGACAAATTTTGAATTTTATATAAATTTTCGGGATTTTGACCCCAACCCGCAGCAATCTCACCCAGTTTATATGAGAGCCCACACGTTTTTTCCTGACAACCAATATAATTTCAGAATCCCTCTAGATATCTTTCTTCCTTTAGATCTAGAAAGTTACACTATCAAAACGTCTGTCTCTTTAGAAAATTTATCTTTGATAGAACAACAGGATCACCATTGCCAGATTTCCAATTACAAGTCGCCTAACTGAGGGATAAATTGTGGGCTTTTCTCACTTCTTTTCTATGGGACGAAGGAAAAAAATTCCATTCTGAAAACTTCCCACAGAAATTCTGGTATAATATTTCGCAGACGGCGAATGGACACCCAAACAAGATACCGTTCGTGCAGCAGCAAAATATTCGCATAGGTCAGCATAAGGTAGTTTGAGGTAGATAATAAGTACTAGTGGATAAGAAAAAATCATAGAGTTTACTTTTATACGAAGACCAATAACGTATAGAAGAGACCAATAAAATTTTAATTCTTTTATTTAAATCTTTTTGCGTTTTCTCTATTTGCTGTTTCTGATTCGGATTGGCAGTTTTGGTTGGTGTTTTTTTTTTTTTTCTTTTTTTTCGCTCATATACACAACGGTAATACTGGAGGCGAATCCCCAGCCATAATCCAGCCCGCGTGTGGAATAGTTTTTATTATATTTTTTTTGTCAATTATGCCAGGCGTAACAATATATTTCAAGAGCACTGACGTAGACGTTTGCGCTGAGGTTGTCATCGAGCTAATTCACCTCGGAATGTATTTTAACATTCCCCACTCCACCAAAAATCATCTTTCAGCAAACCTTGGTCCATTAGAGATTGTGAGCAAATCCATTGCTGTCAAGAACAGAGCTTATCGACAATAGCACTCCAAACAAAGATCTAGTTAGGTTAGGTTAATTGGCTGTCTCCGATAGGCAGAGACACACATAGACCAAAAGGTAGGTTCATTGTAATACCACGAAGAGTACTGGATTACAAGAACTAGGAAACTTGCATATGTGTTCCCCTAAGAAAGTCTGTTGTAACATAGCATGACGATGTATTCAACATCGCAAAATAGACGCCTATGAAGTCGAGCTACCTGTTTAGGTATTAGTATCTTTTGATGCTTTTCAATAAATAGCTCTTTCTTCTGTAGAAACCACAAGTTAGACTACGGCTTGAGTATCGTTCTAACGTTTTAGCACATTAATATTCTATTCGTCTATTCGATAGCATACATAAACGAGTAGTTCACTTGATAGAGTGAACCAAGGGTTGGCAGCAGGCCTATGCCTATTCTAAAGGTAGATCATGGCAGATGCTCAAAAGTCTTTAATGAAATGACGCTAGAAATGCGCCATTTAAACCGCCACTGTCCATTATCTTTATGTCCACCTGACAACCTCGCGAACATCTCTCTCTCTCTCTCTCTCTCTCTCTCTCTCTCTCTCTCTCTCTCTTTATCAAAATCCCTTCTACTATAGGACAAGTAAACTTTGGAATTCACTCCCAGGAGACATATTTCCAGAAGCTTTTCGCCGTCGTATCCTAAAAGAAAATTATAAAAAAACAATACTACCAGCGATGGGAGACTAAATACCATCCATAACGTAGCACCAATCACAAAGCACTAAGAAATAAACCACTAACGTATGTATGCAGAACGAATGACTACCAAAAACGAGAGATTGCCAACCAATGATTAATGAGTACCACAGATGACTGCGAGAGACGAGAACTGGCCATCCATTCACGATACTAACCACTAATAACTACCGGAGAGAATAAAAACTACTGAGGAGTCATAACCGAGTATCAACTAACTTTGACAGTATTCGGTTTCGTATCAGATTTATGTAAAACACATCGAATAACATCAACTATTTTTTTTATCATCTCAAAATCGTACTATTTAAGACAATTTGGACGAGAAATCTTTTAAGGAGCCAAATCGTCTCATCCTCGAGTGGATAACTTGTTCACGTAAAAGTAGGTATGCACACTTTTAGGCGATGTGCTATCCGTACACGGTTGTCGTCACCTACAGTCACCAAAGTGACAGAGCGTACTCGTACGTATATGATGTGTACTCGTACATTTTCCTGGGAAGTAGTACTCGAATGTTCTCATGTTTCGGGCCCGTGTACTCCCATTGCCGTTTTTCCGATTTTCTACCGATTTGTTTAAACATTTGTCTGTTTTTCAAAAGTATTGTAATTGCGGTTATTTGAACGTTCGACTTTATTTCTAATATAGTATGTGGATTAGTAAAAGCAAAGGTCGATTTTATTTCCATTGCAAACAAATCGTCTTCGAAGCTGTTATCAATTTGATTGCCATTTTATGAACAATGGGGTACTCAGAAGACGGGCACCACGGTGTAGTGGGTAGTATGTTCGCTTATGACCCGAACTGTGCAGGTTCAAGCCCGGACGGGGAACAACATCCACAGCCACCTGAACATAAAAGAGAATCGAAAAAAATCTAAGTTTCTCCAACTACTATACCAATAAATACCTAACTGACAAACAAATCTACACATGAACTACAATGAGCAACTGTCTATTCATGCCGTAAGGCGTAATTTAAGTTGACAACCGTACATATTTGTTTATCATTTATATATATTAAGGCCATTCATCAACTAAGTTATATGGGACTATTTTTTTCAATCAGGATATAAATCCACCACCAGGACCCATCATTTTCATCATTGGAAGACATTATGTGAAAACACATCGAATGGTAAGTGAAATGGTGAGTGGTGGTATTTCGTGGTGTGAGGTGTGTGGCACGGATGAAATAAATCCATACTCTGAGCATACGAGGAGAACATATTCGAGTATGAGGATAAAATTTTCCACTAGCGTTGGATGCATGGCGTGAGATAGTATCAACTTTTTTTTAGTTTTTTCTACACTAGCTACTGCTGGTAGTTAGAATTCTTATGTCCGGATGCAAGGATATATATCTTTTCGACACATATTTCCGGTGAGGTATAACGGTCGTTACTGGAGTATCGTCGTTATTATCTTTTTCCTAGTCTCCTTCTAATCCAAACATATTAGACTTTGAAAGTGTTCGCATTGTCCAAAGTTTCCCATGAGACTGTTCCAATTCCTGCGGTATGAATTCACAAAATGTCCCTAAATCCATGGAGGAAAAAAAATAAGAAATCCCTACACATACGAGTAGCATTACCTGATTAATGGACTTCCTTGTAAGAGTATCCCACAATGGTCCCATAGAGCGTATTCGCTTATCCTGTACGAATACAAAAGTTATACAAATTGCAGTTTTATTACGGAACATATTATAAAAGCGAGTTACTTATAGATGAAGGGGACATTTGTGTGCTGTTTTAACGGGAGCTATGGTAAGTGGCTTTTGGCTAGTGTAACGTTTGAGGTCTTCATAGTGAATTCAGCCTATCTGGGGGGGAATTTGTGCGACAGATCATGGAAATGATGTGAAATGTTAGAAGAAGCAGTAGTGTTAAGCTAGATCTAAAAAAAGGTTATGTAAAATGTGAAGTGAATTGTAGTTTGCTTATAAATTAAAGTGTTATGAGCGTAGGCTAGAAAGTTACTGCATACGATTATAGGAATCAGTGCTGAATTGTTGTTGCCCTATTTCCTTAGAAACGATATATACTGATGCTTTCAGTGACGTACTACTCAACTCACTCGAATCTTTATCGAGGTAATACGAGTAATAGGAGCCAGCTTGACGTACATATCATTGCATCAGACAGAAGCACGACAATTTCATCTATGTTTGCATTTTCCTGCTCTGCATTTGTTGTATTTTGCCTTTTTAATTTGTTCCTTTCTCTTTGTAGGGTTCTAAGAATCTGTATTATGCGCAAATATATGCTCCCAGCAACTATATCCCATGCCTCCTGGGTATTTAACATTTCACCAACACTGTCATCGTCAATGGCTGGTCGAGTTCACTCCTTGGTGCATTCCTTTCGTCGAGGAATCTTGAGCATTGAAAAAACACTGTTCTACATTTTCTATCCAGTCAGTGATTGTCGTGTTTTTTTTTTTTTATAATTTGCACGCCAAAGGGGATATGAATACCCGGAACAATATTCCGGGCGTTTGGGAAAAGGAGGAAGAGGAACAATGGAGGTGCACCTTGGCTTTAAGTGTTTGAAGGTTGTAATGAAGTAGAGCCTAAGGATGAGCGGATGTGCATTCGAAGAAACACACGTATTGCGGGTAAAATTTTGAAGGAGAGCAATGCAACTGGCTATTTCGCTGGAACATTTTTTGTAAAAAAAAAAGTGATAAAATAGGGAAACGCACTATACATTTTTACGACGTTCAAGTGAATGTATGGAAGTCACAATCTATCACCTACACATTTTATCGCGCGATTCTGCATCCTGTCTAAATGTAGGCGTTATAGTCCAGCTTTGGGCGGATGAATGCCTTATAAATTGAGGCCAGGTCAGACGGGGTAAAACATTTCTTGCACCGTTTAAGGAAATCTAGACATTTGGAAGCATTCTATCAAAGATGGTTATTAATACACATACCGAGAATGGCAAGTCTTTCGCTTTCAACGATGCTAGTTCAATTCATAGATATTGGTTTGAATAAGGGTTTTGGTTTCGCTTGAGAGACAGAAGACATCATTGTGTTTTAGAAGCATTAAATTCCACATCGTTGGTTGAATTAATGAAGTTTAACATACGCTGCTGTTCCTCTTCTACGGCTGAAGAGGACACCATATGCATGCATTTGGCAAAAGAGCCTGATGCCAATCTCTCTCAAATGCATTTGAAATGTCAAGCGCCACCATCTTAGCATCGCCGAAGTGATGAAGAGAATGGTTCCACTTCTCAGTGGACCAGTTGCTAAGAAAACCATACTGCCGGTCATTAAGGAGTTTTCGTGAATCTAGATAATTCATAAGCTGGCGATTTATCAGCGTTGCCATGACCTTGGAAAGAAGGGGCGTAAGTGCAATGGGTCGGTAATTTGACAGGGAGGAAGATTCGTCTTTTTTAGAGACGGGCTGGACAAATGCTGTTTTCCATCTACTCGGAAAGAGCCCTGAAGAGTAGGATAGACAGAAAAGGTTACGCTGATGTTTTGCCATCGTGGAAGAACACCTCTTCTGAACTATGGGGGGATACCATCTGAACCAGCGGGTTTGTGTATGTTAAGACTTTTGAGTACTCCTGCAACTGTACGAATGCGAAAGTAGACCTGTCCATGGCTCAATTTGGTGTATGAGCCTATGAGTCCACCTGAATTTCTCAGAAGCATTCCAACGTCCTTGCCACTTTCTTAAACTTTCTGTTCTGTTTAGCTGGTTTTCGGTGGCATCATTCCTTTCTCTTCGTGTACAGTACTGACGTAGCTATTTTAATATATCTAATAAAACTATCTATTGGGAGCATAAGTTGCATCGCTAGAAGTAGTGCGAAATGCGCAGCTAGGTCTTAATGCACATACCCGGTACACAGGTGTGATATGTGATTTGTATGTTTTAATTGTCATGGCCCCTGCTAGGTAGGTAGGTAGGTAGGTAGGTAGGAGTGGTTGCTGTTGCCCACCGCCCTGCAGTCTAATTAGCAATTAAGCGCCATTTTGGGTACCACAACTCACGTGAGCTTGTTTGTTAGATAGTGTTAATAGGTCGTTGAAAAGAAGGTTTCAAATCCATCCTGTGGCATTCAAGACACTGATCAACAGTTTGTGTTAAAAGGGATTTTCAGTCTCGGTGCATGCGTTTCTACTGACCAGTGACTAGTGCTTATCGCTACAGTTCTTACAGCGTCTTCACTAGTAGTCCTTTTCTCAAGTTCTTGTGTTCTGGCCCAGTTGTAGTTCGGCCAGAGCAGCCTAGAAATGACACCACTCTGCTAGAAAGTGTGAAAAGATTTTGCTCTTGACAGTTCCCATCGGAACGAGGACTACCTCTGCAAGGTATCTGTCAAGGGCAGACCCCCTCCTCACCAGTTCGTCGGCTCGTTCGTGCTCCTCTATGTTGCACAGAGAAGACTGATTTCGATCCGACAACCTGGCGACGAGAGCTGTTTCCTACACTGTTCCACCAGCCACTGTTCCCGCACCGACCCCACAGTCCATCTTTGAATCCTTTAAACTGTCGGTAAAAATTGCTGTTTGGTAATTTTGTATGACTTCACCTCTTTACCAGTCTGCTCTGGACGTAAAGTTGTGTTGACAATTTAGTTTAGTCGGTCAGAGTTTTCCCCAGTTCTCCTAGTAACGAATCTAGAATATTACTGTGTCCGTAAGGTCTCTGAGTCTGACCGCGGTACATGTTGGAATGTATTTAATATGGAAGTCAAGTGGTAGAAGGTGCAATAGAATATTCAGAGCTTCCGTCGGACATGTTTGCATGGCACCCGTAGTGCCTATGACCGTCGTTTTTTGCACTTTGCTCATTAATTTAATGTTGTAGTCCTTACTTATGGCAGGCTACTAAACTAGTTCCCCAGACGTAAGTATTGGACGTATTAGCTGTATACATCCATAAGATCAGCTTCGGTCGAATTCCCCACGTCTTACCAAAGGTTTTACTTCAAGCGTAGAATGTTGTTCGATGTTTAACTTCCAGTTGAGCTTGGGGTCTAGCTTGACTCCTAAAAATCTGTAGGATAAAGGAAGTAATTGGTTGTTTAGCCGTGTATGCGTAAAGGTCGGTATTTTGCTTTTGGTGGTAAAAGCATCAGTTCAGTTTTAACACTGAGTCCACAACTAGCGACCCATGTGCTTAAATTATCCAGCGCTGCTTCTATGATTTCACTAATCACTGATGGAAACATTCCTGATACTAACATTGCTACGTCATCCACATATCCGACAACCTTGACACCGTTTCAGTCAAGTCTTGACAGGCTTTTGTTTATTACCATAAGTCATAGAAGAGGTGATAAAACATGAGAACTTCCTTAATTGCTTCAGTAAGGACTTTATTAAACGCGCCTTCAATATCTAAGAAGGAAGCTAGGGTATATTGTTTTTTGCACCATCTCATCGAGGGCTGATTCTATAGATGTACCCCCTTGGTGTACACGTGCTGGGATTTGGACAGTGAGGAAGTTTCGAGAGTCTTTCTTATGTGAGTGTCTTAGATACGTTCCAGCGTCTCACGTAAAAGGAATCTGGCAAAATCTTCTAGGTATTTAGATTGATGGTAGATTGATGATAAACGCGGGAGCGTTTACTCTGTGGCCAAAGGTGGGCCTATTATTATTTTTTTATAGTTAAAGCTCTTCCATGATGCCCGATTTTATGATGAATCCGGCTATGTCTTTGGTTGCGCTTGCAGATATTTCTTCTGCTTTGAGGTAGATGTTACGATGACGCGTTCTGATAATACAGTCACAGTGGAAAAGTATGTATTCTGCTGATTCTTCGTCTTCGTTGCACATTCTGAATACGTCGTCTTGTGCTATTCCCATGGCCATGAGATGTTCTTTACTCGTAACTCTGCAATTTAGTGTTAAGAAACCTGTGACCAAGCATCTAACTCTTACTTAGTTGTAAGAGTTGTTTCGTTCTTAGGTGGGAAGCATTTGGCAAGAATTTGTTGGCCTGTCTGTTAAATTCAGTTTCCATCCAGTAATGATGCGCTTTTTCTGTAAGCTAGTTTTTAAAACTAATTTTTGCAGTGCTGTTGGGTATTCCGCGGAATGGTCTTGGTATCATGGATCCTTTTCTAGCTAGTTCATCAGCTTTTTCATTACCTTCGTAACCGCTGTGGCCAGGTACCCAAATGAGATGAACTCTGTTTGTGCTGGTCACTGTTATCAGCAGTTGAAGGCAATCCCATACTAGTTTTGAGGTAATTTCGTATGCCTTAATTGCAAGCAACGAGGCTTTGTTATTTGAGAGAATATAAATATTCTTGTTGGTTATAAATCTGTTTATATTCTCCCGGATACATAGCTTTATTGCATGTATTTCGACTTGAAATACTGAGCTACTTTTATCCATACTTGCGTATAGAAATACGAATGAGTATTCGTGCTCAGTCCATGTACTCCGGCCCCAACTCCTTCATCTGTTTTGGATCCATCTGTGTACCATACATGTTTATTCTGTTTCCAGTTACTTCTATCTGGAAATGTTACCTTGAAGCTGTGGCTGGAGTTGAATTTCGGCAGACATTTGTCTGTTATGCTTATTTCAAGTAGTTCATTCTTTTTGATTTTTTGTGCAAGGTCAGAATAAATAGATCTTGTATTCACTTCATTCTTTGTGATGAGCATATAGGCATTAATCATAGCTTCTTTCATAATTAAAGATGAAGTGGTGGCGGATTTAAGAAAACTTCTAGCGCTGCTGTGGGAGTAGTTTTCATTGCTCCTGTAGCACACACACAAGCTAGTCTTTGCAATTTGTTGAGCCTGTTTTGCGTGGACCTTTGTTTGGTTTTTTGCCACCATACGGGTGCTGTTATCGAGCTTTCTTCTCTCACTGAATGCAATTATGGTACTTTTCTTGGGGTTGACATTTAAGCCAACTTTCCTGCACCAGGTTTAAGCCCTCTGGAGGCGATCCGAGATTGTTTCTTCGAATTTACCTCAGATTAGGATAGCAATGTCATCTGCGTACCCTTGGACATAAAAGCCATCATTGTCAAGTATTGTCAGCAGTTCATTGATTATGATGGACCGTAGTAAAGGAGAAAGAACTCCTCCTTGAAGGCATCCTTTCGCAGCAGTGATGCTGAGTTTATGGCTGCCTAGTGTGGTTTTTATTTTCCTGTCTTCTAGCATACCTTTTATGCATTTACATGTAGTATTGTCTACTCCTATGTTTTGATTTGTATATCTGGGCGTGTTCGGTGTTGTGAAAGGCACCCTCGATATCGAGAAAGCAACTTACCGTTATCTCTTCGTCTCTAAGCGATTTATCAATTTTTGATGTGAGGTTCTGAAGAGCATGGGTAGTTGAATTCCGAGATTGATAGGCATTTTAATTTTCTAAAGGGGGTTCATACGAAGGACCTCATCTCTGATATGTCTATCCAGAATTGTCTCCATCGTTTTGAGGAAGAATGAGGAAACGGCTTGTAGGTCGATAGATCTGTTGATTTCGATAGATCTGTTGGTCTACGACCTACCTTAGGTATACATATATTTTACGATAACCTCTTACCATTTATTTGGTATGTGACTCCACGCAGAACTTGTTCTGAAGATGTTAATCAGTATTGGCATTGTGAGAGGGGTGCCCTTTTGTAGGAGTGCTGGAAATATTTCGTCTTCTCCGGGGGCTTTGAAAGGTTGGAATGAGTGTATTGCCCATCTTATCTTACCTTCATGAAAATTTCCTTACCTCTTTTCCAGTCTTCTCTTGTTGGTCTATTCATCCTTACCTGATGAAGATCATCTGGGGAGATAGGAGCAAGGAAGGTTCCTGGGAAGTGCATTTCGACTAAGAGATCTAGCGTCTGTAGACCGTTTTCCGCATATGTACTATCTGGTTTTTTCAGTAACCTGATCTGATTAGTGCGCTTTTTAGAAAGAATTATGTGGATACGGGCGCTACTGCGAGTATCAGAGATATTCTTGCAGAAGCTCTTCCATGGTTCTCGCTTAGCTCTTCTAATCTCCAGATTATATCTAGTTAGGGTTTCCCTATATATATTTACCATTCTCCATCATTCTCGCTCTGTTGAAAATTAATTTGACGAGTTTATTATTCCACCGCAGCCGCTTGACTGCTTTTACTTTTTCTGGGCATGCTTAATGGTTAGAAATTGTGATTGCTGTATTTAAGATTTCACAAGATAGTTCTAGACTATCAATATCTCTTATGTTCCTATTACATCCAGCCAAGTTTTCCATGAGTTCTATACTGTATGAGTCTCATTGTATGGATCTTGGCTGTCTATAAGTTTCCGAGTATATATGGCTTAGGTCTAAATCAAAAAGGATATGTCGATGATCAGACATTGACGTTTCTGATGAAACATGCCAGGCCTTTATGAATTTTTTTTAGAAATAGGGTGCATAAGGTGATGTCAAGGACTTCTTTCCTAATTCTGTTTATAAAAGTGGGTTTATTTTTTTTTTAATTTTTTTTTTATAATTTGCACGTATTAAAGGGGATATGAATACCCTTATACCAATTTTTTTTTTTTTTAGAACACGTGCATTTTTGTGGAAAGGAAGAGACAGAGAGAAAGACAGAGTGGTGTGGTTTGAAACTCAGGTGGTATTAAGTTTTTCTGTAAACTCCAAGGGTGGCTGTCCAGATAACTGGGGTTAGAATATACCCGAGGTAGGCATGCCTGTCGTAAGAGGCGACTAAAATCCACCCTCCGTATACCGAGTATGGCGTATACAAAAACATGCAATGAACAAAACGAAAGATATTAATACCCCAGGTGGCAGTCCAGGTACACTGGAAAATCCACCCTCTTCGGAGGTCGGCTCTACGGATTCTGGGGAGAGCCATTTATTGCGTTCATCTGACCCTTTTAAAAAAGGTACTAGGGTAGTTAGATCTCCAACATCAAGATCTACCATGAAAACGTGCGGAACTAGAAGTCCGGCGACATCGATAGTGTCGGCGCACGAACAACGGACTTCAGCGAAAATTCAAAGCCTAACGGACGAAAATATGGAACTCCGGACCAGGCTAAGTAAAATGGAACTTCTCTGCGAAGAACTAAGAAAGGAATTAAATGTACTTAAAGCAGAAAATAAAGCATTTAATGATACATCGAAACCTCGTAATGAGTCTGCTGCGAGTTCAATCGTCCCCGATAACACGGATTATAAAACGGATGATGAAGAACTAAGTCGGGAAACCAATTGGATTCTAAAAAAACGGCCTGTCAAAAAACGAAAAGCTGGCTCTTCGCCCGAAATGTTAACGAGGCAAGAAAACACGCAAAATAAACGAGAAGGTAAAGAACAGCCTGACAAAATAATCACGCGTGCCGATGAAAATCCACGAAATAAGGTACGACCACCGCCACCAATATACGTGATCGGAATTGCAGACTATAATAAACTGCATTCTTTTCTCAAACCTTTGTTGCTATCCGATTTTGAAGTAACATCGCTCAACAACAACAAATGGAAAGTAAACGTAAAGGACTCAGACAGTTGCCGCTCAGTATCTAATAAACTGAATTCTGAAAAAATCCAGTGGTATACTTATGAAAATAAATCTGAAAGACCGATACGAGTCGTAGCTAGAGGACTTCATGCCTCATGCCGAAAGGAAGACGTTGTTCACGATTTGAAGAACAAAAACTTTAAAATCGTCGATGCGGTAAACTTAATTAAACGGGAAAAGCAAAAATTGGAAGGCGAGGAAACGATGGTTAAGCGCGAGCTTCCTCTTTTTATGCTAACCTTTGATAAGGCTGAGAGTTTAGAAAAGATTTACGAAATAAGAACAATTCTGAATGTCGTAGTCAAAATCGAACCCATGCGCAAGAATACAAGGTTGATACCTCAGTGCAAGCGATGCCAAGGATTCAACCATACGCAAACATATTGCCGAAAAGAACCGCGATGTGTCAAATGCGCCGGTAAACATCTTAGTCAAGAGTGTGGTGTAAACAAAAAAACCCCTGCAGCGTGTATTAACTGCAATGGTAAGCATCCGGCTAATTACAGAGGCTGTGAAGTAGCCAAAGAATTACAAAAAAGAAGAGATCGACTTATGAAGCCGGAAAACCCACCCTCAAAACCGGTAAATAAGGAAAAGTCGAAAACTGCTGTAAGAAAGGTGACTAGAGACAACCGAGCCGACCCTGGCGCGCTTACGTACGCTCAAGCTGCGACATCAAACACCGATCAAATTCCACACCGCGTTAAGGTAAAAGCGCCTAAAGAAAAGCCATCAGATTCTGACATGCAGACGCGTGCTCAAGCATCAACATCAATAAAAACGAACACTGATAATTCGGAAAACCCCGTATCTCACGTCTTTTCTATTATCCTTGCGAGGCTTGAGGAGCAAACAAAAACAAACACGCTAATTGTCGACAGGTTGGAGAAGCTTGAATATAAGCTTAACAATAGGAGCATTTCAAAACGAACATGACGAAACTTCTTAAAATTGTTGCATGGAACGCCAACGGTCTCATACAAAGACTAGAAGAGCTAGAAATATTTCTACGGGAAAATGACATTGACATATGTTTGATCTGTGAAACTCACCTGACGAAACTATCGCGTGTAAACATTACTGGATACAGTACCTATCACGCTTATCACCCGTCGGAAAGAGCCAGAGGCGGATCGTCTTTAATCATAAAAGATTGCATCGAACACTCTGAAGAGATTATGATAGAGCTTGAAACAATGCAAGTGAGCACTGTACGCGTGAAAAATGGACATTACTCTTTCAATGTCTCGTCTATTTATTGTCCACTGCGTTGCAGGCTTGAAAAAAATGATTTTACAAATATTTTCAACTCTCTTGGACCGAATTTTATTATTGGCGGTGATTTTAATGCAAAACACACCTTCTGGGGTTCAAGATGTGTCTCACAAAAAGGCAGAGCACTTTACAACGCCTGCATGCAACACAGATGCGATTTTCACTCGACTGGTAAACCAACATATTGGCCGACTGATAACAACAAAATACCCGATCTGATCGATTTCTTTGTTGTAAAAGGAATACCAGACAAATGTATTAAAATTGATGAAAGTTTTGATCTCTCTTCCGATCATTCCCCTATCATTCTAACGATGAGCGAACGCCTAATTAAAAAAGATGTACCTGCTAGACTAACTAGCAGAAAAACTGATTGGGAAGGCTTTAAAAAAGACGTTGAAGAACATACCGAACTGAGAGTATCACTTAGGACGTTTTCTGAACTCGAAATCGAAATTGATCGTTTTGTTGAAGTTCTGCAGCGCGCCGCGTGGAAAAATACTCCCTATCAAAGGAAAACGCCAATCAATCATGCCCAAAAATATCCACCGGAAATAAAAGAAATGGTAAGGGAGAAGAGAAAAGCGCGTAAAAAATGGCAACAAACTCGTGCTCCGCAACATAAATCGCATTTGAATCGCTTGTGTAACTTGCTAAAAAAGGCCATTATTGATTTTAAAAACCGGACAATACAAACCAGCATTGAAAGCTTAACAGCGGACAAAGATTCCAATTATTCGCTCTGGAAAGCTATAAAAGGCATTAAAAAACCGGAAATACAAGCGGCCCCAATCAAGAAAAATGACAACGAATGGGCCAAGAATGATAAAGACAAAGCAGAAGTCTTTGCCGCCCATTTAGAAGAAACATTTAAACCATTTGATGGGCAAGCGCTTGCTGAAAATGATAATGCGTCGGATATAGCATTTCACAATTACACAGTAAGAAATGCAAGGCTGACCGAACTTCAACAAGAAATAAAGAAACTGAAACCGAATAAAGCTCCTGGATACGACCTAATCACAGGAGAGCTTCTTAAATCGTTACCTAGAAAAGCGTTAGTCAAGTTTCTTTACATTATAAACGCAGCGATAAGATTAGAATATGTTCCGAGTCAATGGAAAGTCGCGGAAGTAATAATGATTCTGAAGCCAGGAAAACCACCGAATGATAAAAAATCGTATAGACCTATTTCGCTGCTGCCGATTATGTCTAAAGTTTTCGAAAGAATAGTACTTAAGCGATTACAGCCGGTTATAGAAGAAGGATCTCTTATTCCCAATCACCAGTTTGGGTTTAGAACCAAGCACTCAACAATAGACCAAGTGCATAGAATAACTGATTTAATTGAAAAAGCTTACGAAGAAAAAAAGATTTGCTCGAGCATATTCCTTGATGTTTCTCAAGCTTTTGACAAGGTCTGGCATGAAGGCTTGAAATATAAATTACGACAAGTTCTGCCGGAACACTTATATAATATTCTAGAAAAATACTTGACGAATCGACTTTTCCGAGTCAAACACGGAAACGAATATTCGGAATTTAAAGAAATAAGGGCTGGGGTGCCGCAGGGAAGTGTCCTTGGACCGCTTTTGTACCTATTATATACTCGCGATATACCGCAAGAAGAAGGCACCGTCTTAGCTACATTTGCCGACGACACTGCCATCCTGGCAACGGGTAAAACGACCGAAGAATCGACTGAAAAATTGCAAGAAGCATTGAATAAAGTAAATGAATGGACAAAGATTTGGCGACTAGCTCTAAACGAAAACAAATCTGTTCATGTCAATTTTACTTATAAGAAAATAAATAATTTGCCCATCTTTTCAAACTCGGTTCAAATTCCGTTTGCAAACGAAGCTAAGTATCTTGGAATGACACTTGATGCTAAGCTGAAGTGGAAATCGCACGTGAAGAAAAAACGTAAAGAACTCGAAACCAAATACAGAGAAATGTACTGGTTACTTGGAAAACATTCCAAGCTTAATGTAGAGAACAAACTGCTTTTATACAAGCAAGTGCTAAAGCCGATATGGACATATGGAATACAACTTTGGGGTTGTACCAAAATAAGTAATGTCAATATTTTACAAACTTTTGAAAATAAAGTGCTAAGATCAATAGTTAATGCACCGTGGTTTATTAGAAATAGCGATATCCATAGAGATTTAGGAATTGCGACAGTCGAATATGAAATCAAAAACTTCGCGCGTAAGCATAAAGACAGATTACAAGGACACGTTAACAATGAAGTCCTTCGAATTCTAGATGAGAGGAATCTACTGCGTCGTCTACAAAGGACTAAACCTTTCGATTTAACGCGATAGCAAGAAACCGCGCCTAATTTGCGGAACAAGCAGGAACTTTCAATGGAAAGGGACCTGCCAAACGATCTCAATACGTGAAAGAAAAACTGCTGGATAAGTCAAAACTTAGTTGTAGTATGTAATCAAAGAAATTTATCACGAAGGGAGGTTTTTTTAGTGAGTAAAAATCTCACACTACTATGAGCACGCGCTACCGATCCTCATAGTGTCTTCATGAAGATTTTTTACCTACCCTCGGGAAAAAAAAAAAAAAAAAAAAAAAAAAAAAAACTGGGGAGTTTTTGTTTTGTTTTCGCTATTATTGTCGTTGCTTATGATTCACAGTATTTTTTTCCGTCCTCCTGATGTCATCATCACGATCAAGTTGCGTTTTGGCCATATGACCACCCTACTGCCAGTGTTATGCCTTCACAGTAGAGTTGTCTTAGCTTTCGCAAGTGATCGACTTTTTTATTTATTTCATGTGAAATAAATAGATGATTTTTGGCATCAGGATTCGAACCGTGAATCAATAGCGTGACAAGCGATGATGTTACCACTACACCACGGCCACCCCAGTATTTAGAATTTCTATGTATTTGTTGTAAATGAAATCTAAAAGAGACTCACCTCTTCTGTTGATGTTTGAACTGCAAAGGTCGTATAGTGAGCGTTAGCGTCTCAGCCAATAATCAGTTGGTACTTCCTTCGGTAACAATAAGCCGCAAGTGCCCTCAGTTGCAGCAAGTCCAAATCGGTGACGTCACCTGGTCACCTGCATCTGTCTTACCTTCTTCGTTGAGTAGCTCAATTATTGGCGCTACCAGATACTTTTTAGTGAATTCTGGAATAGTAATAATTCTCATAAAATGCAGGTTCTATTTTTTTCTTCATTTACAGAATCATATAGCAACTCACCTGCTAGGTCTTTACTAGGTTCTTGTATATATATGGCTCCTAGATAAATGCCACGTCCAGGTGATAATTATTAAATTTATGACTTGAAACCGCCGAGGCAACTTTGCGTATATTATATTTAGTTAATCCTGGGAAATGCTGTCAGGATTGCTAGCTGGCTTTGTCAAACGGTGGTCCAAAGAATTTTCCGACCCTTACGTGACCAGATCCCTCTACATTACATTTGCTTTCCTTCAATACGCCAGTCAAGCGTGGTCAGCCTTTCAGCAAGTTTATGTGACCAGAATAGAGAATGTTCAACGTCTTTTTCTTCGATTTGAGCTTCGAGGTCTTTCTTGGAACGATCCATTTATCCTCCCTATCAAGATCGCCTCAACCTCATCAACCTGAGTACTCTAGAGAAACGCAGAGATGTTGCAGACATTCTTTTCATTCATCGACTTATTTCAGGCTCTGTCGATTGCGCATCTCTCAATTTTTTTCGATGCTCTCGTCTTTTCTATCTACCGTCCCACCGCACTTCATATGGATCTAATGAACCAATTTCCGGTGTGCTGCGAAAAGTTAACTCAAACCTCACCCATTTTGATTTTAACCACAGCACTCCCTGCCTCAAAGCCGAACTCCTTCACTATTCTCCTTTGCTTTAAGTCATAGTTTTAAGTTTAGTTAGTTGTAGCTCGCAATAAGCGAAATAAATGAGGACTTTCGCCCTCACCAAAATTAAGGACCCTCTAGGATTTCGTAGCAATGAAGCAGCTTAGATTTATGGAACTTTTTAGCTTTTTTTATACTCATTTCGTGTTTATTCAGGAATTATTTGAAAAAAAATTTTAGCTGTCGACTTGATTAGAGTTGACTTTTATCAAATTTTATAGTTTATTTCTACAGGGTTAGTTAGCGTTTTTAAATTTATTTTTTTGTTTCGTATAGTAATTTTTAAAAGTCGATGTTGAAGTAAACTTTTGTTAGTTGATTCTAAGTTCCCTCTAATATTTGATAGAAATTAATCAAACTTAATTAAGATTAAGTTTCCACCACTATTGCCATTTTTCTCGGTAAATTCGGTTTTTCTTTATTTGCTCCCCGTTTTGTAAATATATTCAGACATCGTTTGGGTAAACAAATTATTTTTGTTGTCACTTTATATTCAACTTAAGTTCATTTCCTAGATGATATTTATTGAATTTTATAGTTTATTTCTACAGCGTCAGTCGCTTCTCAATTGTTTAGTTTCTAAGGGTGTATGACTCTAAATTCGATTTCCCTATTTTAGAAGTGACATTTGTGTGTTTTTTTTTTTTTTTGTTTTTTGTTTATTACTACAGATTTTTCGTTAATTATTGAGGGCTTATGTACTCGTATATACTAGGTTATATTTTAGTAGTAATGCTGTAGTCTATGCCGTTCTGTGCTTGTATACCTACGAGGGCACTCATTCCTTGGCTAGTAATCTCTGACAACTCATTCTGGAGAAGTTCATCTTGGAACAAGGACAAGGATTGATAACCAAAAGTGATTTTACCACGCCGGGGAATACGTATGTATAAGAACGTAGTAGAAGTCCGTTATAGAAAGGAACTCACACAGAGGTGTGGTATCAACTCTGATGATAGAGATGGCTCAGAATAGTGTGAAAGTGTAGCTTGCCTGCATTATTTCAAATAAAATGTATCACACTGACCCCACTGGGAGATTTTCGGTAGCCACAAATTACTACTACCAGCTAACGAGGAGCTAAGAAAAGATAACACGCCTGTCTTGTGTTTCTGCCGCGCAATGGATGAAGATGCAAAACAGAAACACTTCCTCTCACCGCCCACCGCCGAAAAATACGTGAATTATAAAGGAGGACACACACCGGAGCCAAGGCGATGTACGGTGTATACGAGTAGCTCAGAGCGCCATAAAACCAGAGCCACCACTATGCATACAACACACGACGGCGGCCGACGTTTCAGTGGAAGTGGAACTCATGCTTGGATAGCAAATTCAGGAGGATTGTGGTATGTGGTGGCAATAGGGATGAATATGTGTGTACAAGAGGGGAGGGCGGTGGAAAACTTGCGAAGAATTTTTATCGTTCCATCGAGAGCCTTTGATAGATGAATGAACATATTGAAGTCAATGTTTGGGTAAATTGATTCAGGCATTATGGTAATTTCTTCATTCATTCATTCACGGGATTTATCCTATAATAGTGCTGTTGTTTTGCAAAAATGTTTGTTCTTCGTATCTCCCCTTTGTACGCCCTTTCAATTTTTGCGTGTGTTTGAAAGGCTTTTGATCTTTGCTCCCCTCCCTCGCATCCAGCCACCCCCGCGCACAGTACAAGTATTGTCAGTGGTGGTGGCGGCGGTATCTCTTATAAATGTGAGCAATTACCCCCTTGTGGTACATAAATATTGGCGAGTGCTGACACATGGTTCTCGGGTAAATGGGGTATGTGTGTACTTTCTTTGCTTTCCCAGTGGATGACTCTAAAAGGTGATGCGGCAACGACGATGGCAGTGAATTTTCTATGCAGCAGTGTTTTTTTGTGTCTTTTGCATAAAAAAAAGGCGCCAATTTGATGGCTTATTGTGCTGTCATGATTTATGGAAAGGAATTTATTTCTTGAATTACGCAAGAGACTGCGTATAAAAGGTTCGTGTATGTGGATGCTTTATGCCCCAAAATATTACGACTCCTATAAGTCACATAGAGTCTTGAAGCCATAAACACCGACGAAAGATTTAATTTATTATTGGGTTGCTGAGCGCTATTACATGGACATAATCAGTCTTTTCAAAGATAAAAGTAGCACGCACCACGCTCTGTTCAAGTCAGTCGATTTTTCCATTTCCAAGGCATTTCGAACCTCCAAACGTACCCTTTTCTGTTATGTCATAGAAGCTACCTACGCCACCAGATTGCATGGATGTGTAGATGTAGCGGATCATTCTCGATACATTCCTAATTTCTAGTTTTACTTAAAAAAAATTATAAATAAAAATGATTTATTTATTTATTTATTTATAAAGATCTACAATAAATTAAAATCTATTATTAATAAAAGTTTTAAGACCACTAGCATCAAAACACTTTCGGCTCTTAACTAAATGATAAGGCGTATAGAAAATTGATTTTAATAATAAGTAAAAGGTTTTATATATTTTTGTAGTTAAGTTTTAATTTTGTGTATGGATAGTAGATTATTTATAAGTTTGATATGTTTTTGGTTTGGATCTTGAAGGAGTATGAGAAGTACGTTATGATGGTTTATGTTGGACTCTACAAGATTTTTGGCTAAGAGGTAGCATAATCCCAAAAGGTGTGATATCGTGATGACGTTGTTGCATTTTGGGCGGGTTGGGGTCAAAATCCCGAAAACTGAAATCCCGAAAATCCAAAATCCCGAAAAACCAAAATCCTGAAAATCCAAAATCCTGAAAGGCCAAAATCCCGAAAACTAAATCTCGCAAAATTATATAAAATTAAAAATTTGTCAAACGTTCAAATATATATATATTATATCCACAATGCATAAACAGTAGAATATCTATGGGGGGGCATACTGCCCCCTGCAACCCCCCTGCTTGGGGTCACTGTAGGATTTGGAGTGGGTGCGAGGTGTTCACTTTCATTTTCGGGAGTTTGGCCTTTTGGGATTGTGGGTTTTCGGGATTGTGGATTTTCGGAATTTTGGATTTTCGGGACTTTGACTTTTCGGGATTTTGGGTTTTCGGGATTATGTTTTTCGGGATTCTGTCCGACTCCCATTTTGGGCTTATCGGGGGTGCCTCTTTTTTCAAAAGGCGTCAGTTGGGTGTGTCCCAGGCACAGGCGAATAAAATTGGTTATTGTTGCACAGCATAGCATAAGAAAATCTAATATAATCGCAGCGTTATTCTCCTTCTTTCTCTTTGACATTTATTTGTCGCTTCGGTTTGTGCTGGTTTGCTTTAAGCTTAAATTGATTGTATTTCTCTTTTTCTCTGTAGAAATAAACGTTCAAGCAAACCACGAAATTGAATAAGCAAACCGAAATTGTTTTTGTTTCAATTGCATCCCTTACGGTCGCCAAAGTCGGGACAACCTTTATTTCACAGCTTACACATCGCGATATCCGCCATTGCCGCCACTCCTAGGATCAATCTGTGGCCGTAGTAATTCCTTTGCTTAAAGGTACAGTGTTAGGCAGATTAGCTAAGTCGCCTGCCACCTACGAATTGCCGAATGCAACGTACCCCACCACGAAGAAGTCCACGTTTCCGACAATTTGCGCAGACGAAATGCCTATGAATATCACAAATACGTCAATTGCCACAACGGATACTACCACGAGTGCTGCCTTTACCGCCGCGTCCCTCTTGGATGCTCCCACTTATCGAGCCTTTGACACCGCAAGGCCAACATGTGTTACCACGGATACTGCATTTGCAGCCGCAGGCGTTGGCCCAGTAAGTATTCCCATGAATAATGAATCTGTCGCTGAAACTAAAGCCACAGGACATGAAAGCATGTTATTAACAATGCCAAAGCAGATCGCCGCATTAGAATCTCAGCTTAAGTTGACACAGGTTAGGTTAAGCGAAAGCGATTTGCAATGTCATGCTCTCAACATGGTGCTACATTATCCGGCATCAATAGCTGTCCCACTCACACCTACGTCAACTACAAGCGAGATAGCATCGTTATCCCAGCCATACATTACCTCGACGAATTCGTCTTTAGCTGGGCCATTAGCCGACCTGTCAACAAACTCATGCATACTTCAGCAAAAACAAAGTCCTTACAGTGGGAACAATATGCAGATTGCAACTAGTATGCCATTAATTTACGCCACGAGGCCACCGACTAGCTATGCATACAAAAATGTTACCCTAGGGGACATGAGTTTTGCCAGCATACCGAAACATACGTATATACCACCTTCTTCGAGTTCGGTTTACAATGGCATACACCAGCCAGTACCATAATAAAAATTCCACATACTTGCCACACGTTATGACCCCACGGAAGATTTAAGAAGTTCCAACATTTGGCTCATAGCCATAGGATTGGCCAATTTTCTATAATGCGGTCATACAGTCGACTGCCTGGAACTACACTAACCTGGAAAATAACCAGTGTTTGCAAAGAAGTTTACAAGGCGAAGAGACGGTTAAGTCTCTTTTAATCCACCCAGATAACGCGGATGCTGTCATGGATCAACTTCGATTTCGTTTTGGTCGTCCAGAGCGGCTAATACGTAGCTAGTTAAACCAAGTGCGTGGTTGTCCCAATTAACGAAAAAGCTGTTGTTCGGCTAATTTCATTCGCCACTAAGGTAAAGAACCTCGCCGTATTCCTACAATCAGTGAACGGGCGCAACACTTGGCGAATCCAACATTATTGGAAGAACTTATTTCTAAGCTCTCAATGAGCAAGAAACTTGAGTGGGCTAGATGTGCTGCGCAAATACAACCATACCCGACGGTTCTGCACTTTAATGATTGGTTGGGTGACTTGGCGAATTTAATTTGCACCGTACATGAGAGTGAAACCAAAGAGCCGAGGAAGCGTATGCAAATGTTGCAGAAAAGCAATCCTTGACGCATCAGTACCTGAAAGGTGGTCGAAGGTGAAGAATCATCGATTATGCTTCACGAGTCTGAAGGTGGACCATGCAATGCGTGACTGCCAGAATAGGAGCCGATGTTCGATTAATGGTTGTCAGAGACTACATCACGTGCTACTACATGAGGATGAACCTATAATATCTGGGTCGCAGAAAAAACAGGCCAACATAGAGGAACAACCAGTTCCTCTGGTTGCACATTGCAGGTAGCAACCCACGCTCTACGGCCCTAATAAATATATCGATACATACGCACTCTTGGACGAAGGATCATCAATAATAATGCTGGATGCTGACCTGGTGAAGGAATTAGGTGTCCGAGGTCACCAGCGCGAATTGAATATGCAATGGGTTGGTGGGAGACAGGCTCAGGAGCCTACAATTCTAGTCTATCTGTACGTAAGCGAAACTGGAAAGAAGAAAAAACACATGCTGCTTTTGTGTATGGCCCACCAAAATCAACTCGACAAATAAGTAGCAATGGCCCACACGCTGCCAACACGGAATTAGGTTGGGTAGTGTTTGGCCAAACTGCGAAAATCTCTCGCACGATGCCGTCATGCCTCTTCACTCACATAACGAACGATGAATCCACTACACGCACTAGTTGCCGAGTACTTTCAGACCGACAGCTTTGGTGTTAGAGCATCACTTCTAGTTGAGAGCAAAGGCGATACTCGAGCTAGGGATATTCTTCGATCAACGACAAAAAGAATCAATGGACTGTTCCAAACTATGTGGAAGGGTGATAACGTGAAGCTGCCTGATAGCTATTCCATGGCATTGGTGAGAATTTTGGTGCTTTTATAATCAAAGACTACGTCAACAAAAATTATGCCCGTAAACTGCAGCCAGCAGAAGCCACGATTCTTGGACCCAAGACGTGGTATTTGCCACATTTTGGCGTAGTAAATCCAAATAAGCCAGCTAGTATTTAACGCAGCAGCCGAGGTAAATGGGACATCGCTTAACTCCTACTTAATGAAAGGGCCTCAACAATACCAGCCGCTACCTTCAGTACTTTTTCACTTCCGTGAAGGAGCCATCACCGTGTGTGGAGACATCAAGGAGATGTTCCACCAAATATTGATTCCATAGGAGGACAGGTGTGCACAACGATTTCTTTGGCGTGATGTCGCCGATGAAAGACTACCAGAGTTTATTAAATGGCAGTTATGACTTTCGGGGCTGCGTGCTCGCCCTTCACAGCTCAACATGTAAAGACAATCAACGCTCTGGAGCATCAAAGCTATCATCCACGAGCTATAAAGTCCATCCTGAATTATCACAACTTCGATGATTTTGTGGATAGCTTTGAATCCATAGAAGAAACCACCGAAATATCGCAGCAGGTGCGAGAGATCCATAAGCACGTCGGTTTCGAGCTAAGGAGTTGCAGCTCTAATTCACCAGAGGTACTCAATGCATTGGAAGGTAAGAATGCAACTGTCTTAGTGGACACAAATGGTAGTATCAAAACTAGGCATATACTGGCAGCCAGCCAGTGATGAGTTCAGCTATCATCTGCATTCCATCACGTCGACAACGCCATTGTCACAGGAGAAAGGAGCCCTACAAAAAGAGACGTTAGATATTTTTGAGTTGAACTATCGCCGCTAATATTTTTTGGTGGTGGTGAATGACATCAGTTGCACTGATTTGTCAGTCAGAAGCGATGGGATCCAATGTTGTGTCATAACAATAACCTACATAGTACATATCTTGAACACCTCGACTACGTTGATGATGAGTTATGGATTTGCACGAAACGCAAACTGATTTGCTATCAAAGAAAAAACTAGAGGGGATGGAAATAATCTCCGCCGAAATCTAAATTCTCAGTTTAACCAACAACCCCCCAATCTCACAGGTAGCTAAGCATTACTGGACAACAGGTCGATAGTGTACTGTATTTTCAATAACTTGGTAATATTGCTTCGGTCGACAGTGGTGTCGAATGGGATTCGATAGGAAAAGTGAAGCTTTCCACTTTTTTTGATATAAAACAAACAGCATGAGGGCAATTTTTTAGTTTGAGAAAATTTCCATGGGTATTATTAGAGAAGTTTCGAGTTACTGAGCAACAGGTCAAGGGATGATAGCTGCATAGCAGTATGCAATGGAGCCTACTTATCCAAAACTTGGCAGGACAGTCAAAAAGCAATTTTGGAAATTAAGGAAGAGCTAAATGGACCGAGACACATTGCCGGGATTTTAAATGTTGCCTTTCATTAAATTTTTTATTTTCTGATTTCGTATTGATTCTACCTATTCGTTTGTACCTTGGAGCGGTTTGTGTTAACCATGTCATACTCCTTTGTGTATGGTAAATTGAGAATTTAATTTAAAGTCCCTTATTCATCAACCAATGCAACAATGAAATCTGGCGTATTTTATTTCAGCATCCACCAAACACTACGCTCTAAACGCATGACAGCGTAGAATTCTCTTAATTGATACAAAAAATCGGTTTCTGTAAAACAAAGGGTAACATACACCTCTACCTCTGTATGTACTCGTATATATTTACGACTTGCAAGGCCATCCATTAAATTTTATTCATATTTGGTATCAAATGAAGTTGCCTCTACAATCTTCAAGTACTCGCACTGATACGGAAAATATTATACCTGTCTATCCTTTCAGTGTCTTCAGTGCGCCGCGCCAGCCCAATATCATCTCTTTCGTGAAAGGCTTTTGTAACAGAAAAACAGGAAAGTCACTTTGGAAAATTGCGTTTCGTCTCTCATTTAGATATGAGTGATGTCTTACAGCTACGGGTATATGAAGCTCTTGGATTGGCACAATTTACATCCAACACAGTACATACTTATACGCAGGTTCGAAGCAGCAATATGCCATCATTCTTACTTTTTCTATTTTTTCTGAGGAGAAATGGAATTGCAAAGGTGGCATGTGTCCTTTCGCCTGAAACTCAAAACAATAAAGAGAACAAAATAGAAAATAGACGAGGTTTTGATAATAGGGAATAGGAGTTTCCGTTTTCTTAAGAAAATGAAAAAATGAAATAGGTATCCCTAGGAAGTCGTATTAACTTTATTCGTCTCCCGTGCTAGATGCTGTTCTTAATAGGTGGGAAGCAAAGTGGGTACGCAATTTATGAGTCAAAGCCAAGTTTAGATTTATTCCTCCCACCTTTTGGCAAACGGACCGAAGGAGAGAGCAAAGGGACAAAGAATGAATGAAATCAATAACAGAATGTCAAATGGAGAGTAAAATTTCCCTATTTGCCGGTATTCCACTTTTCACATTGATTCTTTAGAACCTCTTTGAAATATTTTGTGACAGTTGAACTGAGGAAGGGTGATTTCCGGTTTTTTATTTCTTCTATTTTATTTCGATTTCATGGAGAAGCCTATATCTTATACAGAGCATGTGTGCTGGGTATACGCATATGGATGTGCTTCTATTGTCAGTTTATTAGTTTTGTGAGGTGTATGTGCAGGCATTGACAAATCTAATCCATTGGTAGGGGCAAAAACCTCGAGTGGTAGGCTTTACTTCCCGGACCAAGATTTGGGAGAGTCGTCGAACATTCTGATTAACTCAAATTTTGATTTGGAAACAATTAAAAGCGAATAGGCGAATTCAAAGTTAGGTTTTTTTTTGTGATAACAAATCTCGAATGTCACTTCTAAAATGTGAACAGTTTAGTAGTGACTCAGCGTTTTATTCACACATAACCCAAAGCCCAATTTTTAAAATATCAAAAATAACTCATATATGTACATACAACATACAACTTTGCCTCTATTCTGAAGCCCATTATTGTTTCATTTATAATACAAAAAAATTTACAGGTAAAAAGCAGGGTAACGAGGTCTTGAGTTCACCAATCTACGTTTGTCTTATTCTATCTGTCTAGTGGATCTTTCATGATATATTACAGTCTATCATACATGCAATGCACTGGTCTCGTTAGAAGACTTCAAGGAATATCTTGTAGTGTAACAATGCAAGCACGAGACAATAATGCAATACCTCGTCGTAATGCATTGTCCCTGTTACTGTTTGCAAGTGTCTTGCCACGAAATGTGCCATTGCTCTGTTTGTTATTGTTTACATTTTCATTTCTCTTTATGCTAAACAATTGGAAATTAGCGTAGTAAGCAAATTTAGAAATAGAATGAGAATTGTAAATTAAATAATGTTTGATTGTAAGCAATTTGGGTATTGGCGATTGGAGTATAAATACTCAGGTTTATTGAAGATGAAAATCAATCATAGCTCACCCACTTGGGGATCTGCATGGCGATTGATCGGGAAACTACTGACTGTCCAAAACATGGATTGGACCAGTAGCGCAACAATCAAGTTCGTAATGTAATGCTTGCTTTACCTCCTCGTGGTGGTCCCCGGGCAACTGCATGTATAAATCCTTATACATATAGGCCAAAATTGCAAGTGCGAGATTGTCTAGGGTCTTATGCCAAGGCTAGGTAACCTGGGCCAGCAACCCGCGTTACCGAAACTACAATAGCTATGGAAACCGACACAATGCCTCGGATAAGGACTGATAATACGTTGACGACTTTTGGCTATCGTACCCGGACTAAGATTGGTTTCTGGAATGTGAAGACGCTCCTTGACTCTCAGAGTGAAGGACCTCAGAACGCCAGATTCCTTCAATTGGAGCATGAGTTCATGCGATATAGACTGGACATATTGGGAGTAAGCGAGATAAGATGGTTAGATGCGGGTGAGTACCAATCCCCAACGCGTAACACTGTATTACTCTACTCCGGAAGACCAACCGGAAACTCCCGTGGATATGGAGTTGGACTGCTGCTAAAGCCAATAGCACGCAGGGGCCTAATTACCTGGCAGCCGCACGGTGATAGGATTTTAACGGCCAGATTCCGGACGAGAGTACGTCGCGTCACCATTATACAGTGTTACGCCCCCACGGATGGTTCGTCTGAGGAAGAAAAGGAGAACTTCTACAACCAGTTGGGAGCTGTTCATAATGCAACACCCAACGGCGATATTGTCATTGTGAGGGGGGACCTGAATGCCAAGGTAGGCTGCGACAACGAAGGGCTCAAACATGTTATGGGACGGCACGGACTAGGCAATCGCAATGACAACGGCGAAAGATTTGTTGACTTTTGCAACGCAAATCGTCTTGTCATAGGTGGCACCATGTTTGAGCACAAAGCCTGCCATAAAATCAGTTGGGTGTCAACTGACAGGCAAGCAACCTCCAACCAAATTGACCATTTTGCCATCAGTCGCCGTTTTAGAAGTAGTCTCCTAGACGTCCGAAACAGACGAGGTGCCGACATGGGGTTGGTACGAGATCACCATCTTATGATAGCTACTCTCCGACTACGCACTGCTGCCGTTCGTAGATCTAACGATACAAGAATACCTAGGTTCAATGTAGACCGACTGAGAGTTTCCACAGTGCGCCAAAAATTAAGGGACCATCTCTCACGTGGAGTGGAAACAATCAGTAGCTCCCTGCCCCCCACCATCCAAGACTATTGGTGCGCTGTGAAAACTGTTTTCACATGCTGAAAGAATTGTCGGTCGATCACAGGGAAACTATAGGGCGTGGCTTCCCGAGGATACCTGGAGAAGGATCAATGAACGAAAACAGCTAAGAGCTCGAATTGCAGCAACTACAGCAGCAGGGAGGATCGAGCTTGAGTCCCTATATCGCATGAAGAACAGCGTAGCGTGAGACGTGACAAGCGCAATTACATCAATGCGCTGGCTACGGAAGCAGAAGAAGCAGCAGCGAGGTGCGACAGCAGAACCGTTTATAGAATCACTAAAGAGCTTATAAGTGGCCGAAGCTCTACTCAACACCCAGTGAAAGGCTTAGACGGTTCGTTGCTAATATCGGATGAGGATCGACTGAAGAGATGGAAGGAGCATTTTGCTTCGGTTCTAAACCGAGTATTCGCCAGCAATATGCACCCAAGTCAGACTGAAGTGTCCGTAGAAAGAAGTTCCCGAATTCGCACCACAACCCCCAGTAAAGAGGAGATTATTACCGCAATCAAAGCACTGAAAACTAATAAGGCGGTAGGACTTGACGGCATACCCGCGGAGCTTTTTCAAGCTGCGCCAACAGCATCGGCAGAGCTACTGTTCCCACTTGTCGGGAGAACATGGGAAGCCGAGAGTTTTCCAGGTGAGTGGAAAAAGGGAATGATTGTCAAGCTCCCTAAAAAAAGGCAACCAAATGCAGTGCGAAAACTGGAGAGGTATCTGCGTGCTGCCTGCTGTGGCCAAGATAATAGCTAGAATCATCCTGGAGCGAATCAAAGAACACCTTGAAGACACACTCGACGCCGAACAAGCAAGTTTCCGATCTGGATCCTCCTGTGTCGACCACATCAATACCCTGCGGATCACCATCGAGCAATGTGTTGAATATCGATCACCACTTCACCTGTTGTTCATCGATTTTGAAAAGGCGTTTGATAGCGTCAATCGGGAATTTATTTGGCGTGCCTTGCGCAGGAGAGGCATTCCGGATAAATTAATAGCAATTATCAAGGCTACATATGATGGGTTCACATGTCACGTTTTGCACAGAGGAAGGCTGTCTGAGGAATTCGAAGTCCAAAGTGGGGTTCGGCAAGGCTGCATACTTTCACCAATATTGTTTTTATTGGTGATTAGCGATGTGCTGAATGCGGCCTTATCAACAGGAAATAGAGGAATTCGATGGACTCTCACATCTGAACTCAAACACCTCGACTACGCCAACGATGTATGCCTACTGTCTCACAGAATAATGGACCTTCACCAAATGACAGCAAATGTGGAGAGGGAAGCAGACGTCGTTGGGCTGAAAATTAACTCGGCAAAAACAAAAATGATCAGCCTAGGACCAAACTCATCAACTTATATATGCATTGCTGGACAAACGGTGTTGAGAGAGTAGAGAGTTACCAATACCTTGGGAGTATTGTCTCAACCGATGGCGGAACCGAACTGGATATAGCCAGCCGAATAGGTAAAGCAAAATCTGCGTTTGGGAAGCTATCCATAGTTTGGCGAAGTAATGCAATTAGCTTAAACACCAAGCTACGACTGTTCCGTTCCAACGTTGAATTCGTGCTGCTATATGGATGTGGTACCTGGAGAGTGTCCGTCACTATCACGAGGAAGCTGCAAACGTTTGTCAATAGGTGTCTACGCTACATCTTAAGGATATTCTGGCCAAACCGTATCTCTAACGAACAGCTTTATCAGAGAACGGGCCATGAACCTATAGGCACAACCATACGACGACGAAAGTGGCAGTGGATCGGTCACACTCTCCGAAAGGGTGACAGGTCCATAGCTAACCAAGCGATGCAATGGAACCCGCTTACCCAGGATGGCAGGATACGCGGCGGTCCTAGGAGCACGTGGCGCAGAACAGTTAAAACGGAAGCACGGCAACTGGGAAAGAGTTGGGGAGAGCTGAGGCATATTTCCAGAAATCGCACACGATGGCGCGTAGGCGTTGTAGAGGCCCTAGGACCCACAAGGGGATACAGGACATAAGTAAGTAAGTAAGTCACCCACGACTTTGATTCTATTGCGGCGACATCGCCAAACCTTTCAGCGTGCTGCGCTTTATATAGCAAAAGAAGGGATATTGTAGCGTAACAACTGATCCTTTTACAATCTTCAGCATCATGTTAATGTCCTATCGACTGTATGGATTCACTTATGTTGATGCAGGAGGTATAGCAGATATCTGGTGGTATGAAGTCCATGCCCCAGGATATTACTGTGAGATCAACGATCCCTGCAATATGGTCAATGAAACTAACCTCGGTGCAATAAATGATAGATTTCTGACAGGTGACCAGCTTTTCGTCTAAACTTCCGCTTGTGCAGTGTCGAGTTACCTAAGAATATATTCTCTTTTGCTTTGAGTGTTCTGACTAGTGATTCATCCTCTTTCACAAGAGGTGGAGATGTATAAGATTAAGAGTTGACCAGAGAGCAGTAGGAATAAACAGACGAAAGCACCTCAAAAATAAATTAGAAAATTTTAGGGAATTTGTATACCCAAGAAAGATGTGATAAGGAACGATTTTCTCTTCACGATCAGAAGGCATAATTTATGTCAAAAAATATGTTATAGTAAAACCGCACCGGGCAATATTGCATACCCCAGAAAGTTCCCTATCTCTACATAGAAAAAATATAATGATTCAGTTAGTTAAGCCTTCGGCGCAAAAGCGATGTATCAAGCTTTTAGCCCGTTGTGAACTTTTTTGTTTTTTTTGGTAAAAGCGGAAACATATTTTGTACGGGGATTTCCGTATCTCGATAAATACATACATATGTAGTGCAAGGGATTGGTACAGACAGAAGAGTGAGGCCAGTTATTTTGGTTTCGCATGAAAACAACGATTGAAATTAACAGTCCATTGGACAATTTGGTATGCTGGCCATTAAGGCAATACGGCACATGAATGCCATATTGCTGTTATGGAGGTTGATGTAAATATAACTTACATATGCAATGTTGCCATAAGGGAAGCACTATGTAAATAATTTTGTCATTTTGCCAGTTACAGATTCTGTATATTATTTGTATAAAAAATACCTAAAACAGTTATCAAAATTATACTGGATCAAAGCAGAAAAGAATTAATAGAAATACTAGATGTAAATTTTAACTTTTCCACTTCTGACGACAAAAATTGCTGATGAATTTGTGGGGGACCGAATACCCAGGCCATATTGCCCGAAAGAGTAGAGTAGAATGGGTTATTGGTTTAAAAATGAAATATTTTAATTGTTTTCCATTTATTTATATTCCATTTTTCTCGAATTAAAATGTTTTTGTAAATCCACCGAGAAGTCGTTTAGGTTGCAGTCCGCCATACAGACAGACAGATATAATTGAGGGACCCACTTTCCATTTTATGCACTTTAAAGTGCGTTTAAATATGACCCTTTTACAATTTAAAAAATTCACTTTCGGCTATAAATAGGAAATTACACTTCAATTCTCTATATAAATTCATTATATCAACATCCAGTCATCGCAATATCACTGAATCTTATCGAAGTCACGTTGCAAGAGAAGTGCAATGACTTCGATTTTTGGTTCTGATCTATACGCGATTAAGTCGCCTGCGTACGCCATGGCATGGTGAAGTGATCCTACGAAGGATCGGTGAATTCACCGCACCTTATTGCAGACTGTTTTTGATTTGAAATGATCAAGCAGAAGTCACACTGCCATTTTTGACAATGAACTGTCTACTGGTGAGCATGTTATAAAGTATGTACAGCAGTGGTTTGCTTATGCTCAACCTGTTCAGCTTGTAGAAGAGTCTCTCTAACCACACGGTGACGAAGGCCTTCTCTAAGTCAATCAGGCAGCCACCCGTGCACTGTTTCTTGCATTTGTTCCATTGGATATCCGATACCAGTTTAGACGCGGCATGTATTGTATCATGCTCCGCCTTAAAACCGAATTGGTTATTCGGAATTATTTTATTATACTCAGTCCACCTAATCAGGGCTCTATTGATCAGTTTTTCGAATACCTTGCTGATGTTCGGAAGGAGACTTATCGACCGGAGAATTGCCGCATTGAAGATGTCCTTACCCCTTTTGGGGATAGGTTGAATCACTGCTGTTTTCCAATGCGCTGGATAATGTGCATTATTCAGCGCATTATTAAACAGAGCGGTGTAAATGTCTACCGCTTCTAGAGGGAGATGTCGAAGAACAATGTTCGACACTCCGTAGATTCCCATAGATTTCTTCCTTCTCAGTGATTCGAAGATCGCTTGGAGCTTCACCTCCGATATGTACGGGCGATGTACCCTTTCATCGGCGATGACATTATTTACCATGATATCTCGGATCGCCAGTGCTCCCTATCATTTCGAAGGTAGAAGTTGTACACAAGGACGCGATTTTCCAAGTCGTGGACCACTAGCACTACCTCTAGGCTAACTCGCCACTTGAAAATACACTGTACGAAGGCATAACACTGGCAGTTCCATGTTGCTCGGACAGCTGTGGATAGGAGAATCAACTACGATAGTTCAAGTTTAAGATTTATTTAAAGGTAGTTTTTTAAGTTTTATATATATTAGAACAAAACAAAACAAAACTCAAGTCCATTCACTAAGTTTTTATCTTATTTTCCTAGTAAAAATAAAGAATAAATTAATAAAATAAATAAAGCATCTAAGTTAAAGTTTAGCTTAGAGCGCCCGCATAGGGCCAGTAAGTTAGAATAAGATAGTTGAGTTAGTTTTTTTTTTTTTTTTTTTTTTTTTTTATAATTTGCGCGCGCCAAATGGGATATGAATACCATTAAATTATTTCAGGGCACGGGCGTTTGCAGAAATTGAGAGAGAGAGAAAGGAAGATTGGTGTAGTGGGTTTGAAACTTAGGTGGTATTAAGTTTCAGTAAACTCCAAGGGTGGCATCCAGATAACTGGGGAGCTTGTTTGTTTTGCTTTTTGTCGTTGCTCATGATTCACAGTATTTTTTTCCCTCCACCTGATGTCATCATCACGATCAAGTTGCATTTAAGCCATATGACCACTCTACTGCCAGTGTTATGCCTTCGCAGTAGAGTTGACTAAGCTTTCGCAATTGATCGACTTTTTATTTATTTCAAACGAAATAAATAGATGATTGTTGAGATCAGGATTTGAACCGTGAACCAAGAGCGTGACAAGCGTTGATGTAACCACTACACCACGGCCACCCTATGTTAAGCTAGTTTTAAGCGTTTTTTGTCTAGCAATAAGTTTAATGAATTAAGACAATGAAAATGAATTTAAAATGAAAAAAATGCATAACACGGGCACTCGATCGTGATGATAACATCAGGAGGGCATACAAAAAATACTGTGAATCCTGAGCAATTACAAAAGCAAAACAAAAAAAGCTCCCCAATTACCTGGATGCTACCCTTGGAGTTTACATAAACTTAATATCACCTGAGTTTCAAACTACTACACCAAATCTTTCTTTCTTTCTCTCTCTGTCTATCTAAACTATGCCCGTGCCTGTAATAGTACAAGGGTATTTATATCCCCTTTGGCGCGTGCAAATTATAAAAAAAAAATCCAAAAAAAATTAATGACGTCATAGAGAAAAAAAATATTAAATTATTTATATTTTTATGTTATTTTATTTTGATTGTTTTAATATTTATCTAAGTTGTTCCTACAATGGAGATTTAAATGAATTGTTGAGCCTTTCAAAGTAAGCATAATAAAACTGTTTTTTTTTTTTATCTAATTAATTTATCGAAAGTATAAAAATGAAAACAAACATTTAAAAACAAAATTTCGATATACAATAAAAATATCCAAGTTGTAAGGAACAATTGAAAAGGGAAATTGTGTGAAGTTTTTTTTGTAGATGGGTGTAACGAAAAGGGCCTACAGCACTGGACTTTGGCTTTACACCAACCCTTTCTTACGTTCATATACATCACACTCTTTAATTCTGAAATCAAATTGCTTTATTCAGAGCGTTCGATACGTGAACCAGATGAATTTCGAACGGATGTTGCGCCATTCTGCAGAATTGAATGGTTTGTGTTCATGCCACTTTTACGGGTGATCACTTCATGTTAACATTTCTGATTACTGATTACTCTACGAGTCACTGTGCCTGAATAGAATTTAGCGTTCATTGTGGATATTACATTAGCTGTATTCTATTGGACCTGGGCAAGTTTATTCAGGTACTTCCACACTTTCGTTTCTTGGGAAAGTCTACTTCCGTAATTGTCGCCAGGATTATAGTTTTTTTTAGCAAATGCATAAACTGTTTGTATATTTCTTAGCAAAGGTTATCATTGGGTTATTCATTTGCAAGGAAAACTGTCCTGAGAGTATGTGTGTTGTATTTATGTATATACAGTGCTCCACATAAGTATTCGTAATTTGTTTTCTTTCACTTAACTGATTAAATATCTTAGGTATTACATTCCCTACTGCACTTTTTCTTTTCGATTCGTTATTACGACTTCACCATCCCCATTTTCCGAAAAAAAAAAATTATAAATTATTTCAACAAACGAAGTTACATGGCAAAGAATGACGCCGCATCCATTTTCCCCTCCACAAAAGTATTCGTACAAAAGGAAACGTTTTGTCGGAGAAACCGGAAAAAATGTTTCGAATACCGTTAGTATTTGGTTTTTTCGTATTTGTCTCTCTTGTATGATCATTTGCTTCATAAATTCTAACCAGTTAGTGTTTTATTAATTGTGTATGTAGTAAACAAAAGCAATGGGGCGTAAAACAAATGAATCGACTGTTGAAGAAAGAAAAATAATAAATTTATTTAACCTTCGCGAAAATGGAAAGACTCTGAAAGATAACTCGAATACAGTTCATAGAAGTGTTTCAACTGTGCAATCCATAATAAAGAGGTGTACTGATAGAGGTGGTGTTGAAAATATTCCAAGAAAAGTTAGACCAGAAAAAATTTCAACTATCGAAAAGCGGCAAATAATTCACAAAGTGAAACAAAATCCACAAATAAGTGCGTCTACTATAGTTGCAGACTTAGCTGAAGCTGTACGTCGAATTCTACACAAGAGTGGATACAAAAACAGAGTCGCTAGACAGAAACCATTTATTTCATTTCATTTATTTATATAGGCACATCTTTTACAATAGACTTAAAGTCTTAAAGCGCAATAGTTACAAAAATTGAATATATTAAGTTAAACAATTCAGATGTAATAAAAAATAAAGGATAAAATTAAAGAATGAATAATGACAAAAGAAAAATAGAGAATGTCAATTAAGCTAACATTTATAAGTAGGTTAAAATTCAAAAATAATAAATAGGTTAAAAATTCAAAAATTAAAAATTATTATCTGTCAGATACCTGAATAAAACAGCTCCAAAATGCTGGGTTCCGCGGAGCCTTTAAATGTCGAGGGGTAAGGAGTTCCATTGCTTTATGACGTAAACAAAAAATTTACGTTCTGTAGTAGTGCATGTAGATCTCGGTTGCAGAAAAACAAAGGAGCGATTGGAAACGGTCTAGTATGTCACACTCAACGGGTTGATCACATTCCCTAATTGTGGTACTCACATTATTCTAAGCCCTTATAATCCTAAGATAAAATAAATAAACAGGAAATTCAATTTTATCAAATAAATAACGCG
Source organism: Pocota personata (assembly GCA_963082735.1). Classification (NCBI taxonomy): domain Eukaryota; kingdom Metazoa; phylum Arthropoda; class Insecta; order Diptera; family Syrphidae; genus Pocota; species Pocota personata. The sequence continues at coordinate 8,443,485 of OY720433.1, forward strand.
GCTCCTTGGTTATCAAAATATTATTAAATGTTTTAAGGGCACAGTATTTAATATATGTAGAGAGGCTACATCCTAATACATTCTTCGGATAGGGTCTATATATGATCAAAACGATTAAGACTATAGATGTATCTGACAACGTTATTAAAAGCCACGGTAAGGTTTCTTTTTATCTCGTGGTTGAGGCTACAAACAATTTCGCATCCATAGAAAATTATTGCCATTATTATGCTTTTTGCAATGCTTAATGGAATGTGTTGAGGTGTAAAACTTTTGGAAAGGGACACGCTTCGTAAGCAGCCGTAAATTTTACCGATCACCAACCGGACGTGGCAGCTCCAACTAAGTGTGTCAATAAACCATATGCCTAGATTTTTGGCTTTTTCGACATATTGTAGTACAGTATTACCCAAATAAATACGTGGAAATTAGCTGACATCAAGTTTATTTCTATAAATAACTATACACTTAGATTTTTTTGGATTTAATTCAAGCTTGTTAGCTTTGGACCAGTGCATAATGTTTATAAGATCAGAGTTCAATTTATCAGCCCCGTCTTCGATCATACCTAATTTGCAACTTAAATAAATTTGCACATCGTCAGCATACATACGCAATGATGAGAATTCAACAGCGAGTGGAAGATCATTTATAAATATTGAAAATAGTAACGGCCCTAGTAATGATCCTTGCGGTGCTCCTGACTCTAATTCAATGAAGTCTGACAAATTTCCACCTATGTCAACAGCTTGACTTCTTCCGCTGAGATAGGATAGCATCAAATCAGCAGCAGTGTAAGAAGCGCGAAACTGGTACTTCATTTTGGAGACGAGTATTCTGTGGTTTACTGTGTCTAATGCCTTTGAAAAGTCAAGGAATCCCAGGAACGAAACAAGATTGTCCGTAACTTTGAGGACAGCCGAAATACAACTATGCTGTTGCCTAAAACCAGACTGATGAATGCTTAAGAGTTTGTTATTTTTAATATAGCTGGAGATTTGCTCATGCAATATTTTTTCCAGAACCTTAGATAAAAACGAGAGTACAGATATCGGTCTAAATTCAGGTGGAGATAAACGAGTGGCTTCCTTCTTCACAATGGGTATAACTTTTGATACCTTCCATGTAAGTGGAAAAGTCTTAGTTAGGATGGTTGTGTTGATAATATGCGTTAGAGTAGGCAGAATATGTGGAAGTAATATCTTTAAGAATAGGGGATGAATATCATCGAATCCCATGGCTGTCGATTTTATTTTGAGTACAGCTCTTACCACATCAGTTTCATCTATTGTATTTATATAATTGAAAATTACTCTGGTTATTAGGATTAGTAGGGGTAACAAAATTAGAATCTGTAAGTTCTAGTCAGAGGCGTTGAACTTTGGCAAACTCTGCGTTCATAATGTCTGGATTGACGTCATTAAGACATTGAGATTTTTGCCGACCTACACCTAGTTCCCGTATGTTATTCCATAAAATTTTTGATGACAAGTTTTTATCAAATCGTTTAGAATAAAATCGGCTCTTAGCTTCCCTGACAAGGATGCCCACTCTATTTCTCAACCTACGAAACGAATCGTGAAGCTCGGGCAATCTGAAACGCTTCCAATGTTTGTACGCCAAGTTTTTCTGCTTCATAATTTCTTCAATTTCAGGAGAAAACCATGAACTTGCCTCATTTTGCAGATATTTTGTTTTGAGTGGCATATGTTCGTTAAACAGACTCTTGATAATTTCCTGCAGACAGTTAACCTAATCATTGGGAGAGGTCATGAAATAAATTTGCTACCAATTCATGCACAAGGTGTGTTTCTCCAACAGATTTAAGTTAAGTCCCCTAAAGTCCCTATACTCGTACGAGATCGTATTTTTAGTATATCTATTTTTAAGGTCACAAAGAGGAGATCATGTTTGGAAAATACAAGTGCTGATAACTGAATATAGAGCAAGGTGTTATGAGGGTTATTAACTAGAAATAGGTCCAACAAGGTAGCCAATGATCCCATAAAGTGAGTTGGATTATTTATATTCAATGGTTCTAAGCCTAGGATATTTATACGTTCCAAAAATAATCTCAACTCTTGGTTAAGTAGATTGCAATTGAGGTCACCACACACAATAATTTCTTTATAAAGGGAAGACGTATTCTCTAGCGTTGAAAAGAGTGGTGACAAGTCAATGGTCTTGTTGGGCCTATATACTACTCCGAGCAAACATTTGTTCTCACCGCTAAGAATTTCAATAAAACTATACTCAATTGGAGATGCAACATCCGATGAAGCGACACTTTTAAAATTAATGCAATTCCGTATGTAAATAGCTATCCCACCACCAATTCGATTACTCCTGTCAGCGCGAAAAAATTTGTAGCCTTTTACACGATACAAAATATCAGGAAAATCAGTTTGAAACCAAGTTTCCGTCACACAAATAATGTCAATACTAGACCCTTCAAACAAGTATCTAAATTCATCAATTTTTGGGTATAGACTTTGTGCATTAATGTGGCAAACCCGAAATCCACTAGCCTGCTTACACAAAATATTTAACATTACACGCAAGTTCATGTTTACTTCATCGATAGCAGATATATTGTTGTTAATCATTTTCAAAGAATTCAAAGAAAAGTCTACTCCTACAAAAGACGGAAGACAAAACACCCAGCAGAATAACAGAACAACATTCAGAGATTTGGCAAATAATAATAAATATACGATTAAAGAACGGAATAAAAAAGAAAGCAAAATAATGTAATATGCAAGCTACGGCTCGAGTAGATAAAACAATTATTCTGTGAAATTTATTTCTTTATTTTCTAGTCTATAGAACAATTCAAGTTCACACTATACTATTCTTCGCAAATTCTTTTCTTACAAGGTCTCTTTCCTCTCAAATCACTTTATCTCCTTTCAATTACTTAATTCACAAATCCAAACTAATTACTTTTTCTTGTTTACTCTCAACTTTCAATTTATCACCAAATTACAATTTCGCCCATTATCACTTTTCCAATCTCTTCGCCACGGTTCAAAACCAACTGTGTTTTTTTTTGACCGCCATCTGTCCTTATATAGCAGAAGTTTCTGATAGCCAGAAACTTCTAGCAAATTCTTCGACCACTGGAATAAGAGAAATAATTCTTGCAGTTATAATTCCCTTTTATCCCTGATATTATTCGTCTCTTTCGTTGACATGAGCTGTGGAGACTTCGTCCCAGACACGAACCTCGAATGAAAGGACAGTACGAACCAAAATTCTGCCAGAATGAAGTCACTTCGGAATTTGTTGCGTCATATTTTTAGGGGGCGTAGTTATTATTATGCTACACTGCCCCCCTCTTAGACATGTTCGTCCCGAACAAGTTCATCCTCATTTCGGCCATTGTATCGACTCAGTCGGTCCACATGAACCACTTTCATTTTGGCCCTCGGTCCTCGCTGGATGCGGTAGACAACATCGTTGATGCGGGTTATTATTCTGTAGGGACCTTCCCAGTTCCGCTGTAATTTAGGTGATTTCCCCTTTTGGCGATGGGGATTATACAGCCACACCAGATCTCCTTCCTGGAATCCTGACGTTGTTGCCTTGGCATCATACCTGCCAGTAGCCACTCTTCAAGTCGAGAGTGGAAAACCATCGGGCTCCTGATAGTGTGTCTAGCGTGTCGTCAATCCGTGGCAGAGGGTAGCTGTCTTTCTTGGTGACGTAATTGAGCTGCCGATAGTCCACGCAGAACCGCGTGCTGCCATCTTTCTTCTTAACCAGTACAACCGGTGATGCCCACGGACTTTTGGAACTTTCAATCAGACCTTCTTTCTCCATTGCCGACACCATCTCTGCAACTTCTGTCTGCTTTGCCAATGGAAGGCGCCTAGCAGGCTGACGAATTGGTCTAGTATCACCAGTGTCTATTCGATGTTGTACCAGGTGTGTTCGGCCGTATTCACCGTCCTGTGAGGCAAATACATCAGCGTACTCATTGATAAGATTCTCTGCCATAGTTCGCTGCTCCTGATTCAGCTCACTGGACTGGAGAATCGTCTCTCTCGTTTCCGCTGTCCAAGGTGATGGGAGAGGTTTTGGAGCATCACGTTCAGATATTGTTGCGACGGCGGTAATCGGCGTGCATTTTCCAGTCACCTCCCCTCGCCTTAGTTTGACAGTGTGTGGTCTTGCGTTCAAAACTCTTACTGGAACCATGGTGTTCTTTGGTTCGACTAACGTCTTTCCCACGATGTAGTCTTGAGAATTCTTCTCTGGGTCTGGTTCTACTATGTAGAATCGGTGGCTCCCAAGATCACCTTCCAGCTTCGTCCAAATGATTGTCTCTGAAGACGGCGGCAAAACTTCGTCTTTGCTGATGACTGTCCTGAGAGTTACGGCATTCTCATTTCCGTACACCATCGGAATCTCCACATTTCGATACCTCAGTACTTGCATCCCGATGTCCAAGATTACTTCATTTGCTTTCATGAAGTCTACTCCGATGATGCACTCGTCGCATATATCTGCCACCAGAAACGCATGGGAGAACGTCAGTCCTGCCAGAGTAATCGTAAGACGAACTTCTCCAAATACCTTCGCCATTTCCCCTGTTGCAGTCTTCAGGCAGTAGCTGTTGGTGTTGTGCAGCCAGGAGCTTCTGACGATATCTCTTCTTACAATGGAGGCGGTGGCACCTGTGTCGATGGTGGCTACGCACTTCTTCTCGTTGATTAGTGCCTCCACTGTCAGGCTCTTGTTACCCCGTTTGGTTTGCGAAACTTGAATGGTGGTCCTGGGGGCCTCGATTCCAGTAACCAACTTCTGCCCCGCGAAGTTGGTCCTTACGCATTTCCCGACTGCTGGTTTTGGGAAGTCTGACTGACAGGATGGATGTTATCACCGCCAGATGCTTCCTCTCTGCTTCTCCTACTTCCGCAATGTGAACAATTTCCTCGTCTAGGTGCACTTCTGCACTGCCGTTGTAGGTGTCCGGTTTGGTTGCAATTCCAGCAACGGATTTGACTTCCGCGAGCTCTGTCTTCATCCATGATGGCTGTTCTCTGGCATGAGCATTCCACGACGGACATTTCCCTGACACGGTGTATTCCCTGGTATGCTTGGTCCGCAGCCTTCATTGACAAAGCGAATGCCAATGCCTCGGGGAGTGTTCGCTTTTCAGCCATCCTTACAGCCATTTGCAGTTGTCTGTCCTCTATGGCCTGAATAAAAGCTTCCACCGCCATTTCGTTGATAAGCTCCTCACCGGCTTTAGGGTATGAAAGATGGGCTAGTCGCTCTATATCCGCTTGCAACTGTTGGAGCGTTTCCCCCCTTTTCTGGACTCGACTACGCAGCTGAACCCTGTACACCTGCTGCATGTGTTCATCCCCAAACCGCATCTCGATAGCCTGAACCAGAGAGTCGTAGTTCTGCTGTTTATCTTCCGGGATGGTCTGCAAGAGCTCCGCAGCTGGACCCCTCAGTGCAAGCGTGAGTGCAATAGACTTCTCTTCATCGTCCCAGCTATTGGTCATTGCGGCCGCTTCGAATTGCCTCTTATAAATTGGCCATGATGTTTGACCATCGAAGATAGGAGGCTGCATCTCCTTTCTTCTCAGACCGTCAGTGGAATATTCCCGTGCTTTCTGTCTCTTCACGTTGCTGAGCTCCTTAGCAAGATTTTCGACTTGCTTTCCTACTATCTCGAATTGCGTATCCACTTTTTCAAACTGAATCTCTATCTTCCCGAACTGAGTTTCCTGTTTCTCAAAATTTTCATCGAATCTAGTTTCGACTTTTTCGAGTTGCGTCTCTACCTTCTCGATTTTCTCTTCGATCACTTCGAATTTGGATTCCAAGTTCTTGTTTTGCTCATCAAGTTTACTTTCCAGAGCATCTAGAGAATTCTTTTGTTCATCCATTGCCTTCTTTTGTTCATCCAACTTAAGTTCTAGAGAATTCTTTTGTTCGTCCAGCTTAAGTTCTAGAGAATTCCTTTGGTCGCCCATTGCTTTCTTTTGTTCGTCCATCGCTTTCTTTTGTTCGTCCAGCTTAAGTTCTAGAGAATTCCTTTGATCTTCTATTGCTTTCTTTTGTTCGTCCATGACTAACTTAAGTTGCAGGAGCAGACTTGTTATACCCGGGTCGGCTGCTGTACTTACTGCTTCCTCTTCCACGTCAAACTCTACGTCGTGCGGATTTTCACCTTCCTGCGTTACTGCTTCTTCCAGACGAATCAGTAGGGCATCTTTTCCCCCAGTTGTGTCGAGGTTCCGCTTACTGAGTTCTGCCTTTAGTTGAGTTATAGTTAGTTTTCCCAATTTGCGACCCATTTTGCGCAACTAATTAACTCAACGCAGAAATCGTTTTTTTTTTTTTTTTTTTTTTTTTTTTTTTTTTTTTTTTTTTTTTTTTTTTTTTTTGTGCAATTTCACACCACGGAAATAGTTATTCACAGAATAAGTTTTATCCCACTTCTGACACCAATGTAATATGCAAGCTACGGCTCGAGTAGATAAAACAATTATTCTGTGAAATTTATTTCTTTATTTTCTAGTCTATAGAACAATTCAAGTTCACACTATACTATTCTTCGCAAATTCTTTTCTTACAAGGTCTCTTTCCTCTCAAATCACTTTATCTCCTTTCAATTACTTAATTCACAAATCCAAACTAATTACTTTTTCTTGTTTACTCTCAACTTTCAATTTATCACCAAATTACAATTTCGCCCATTATCACTTTTCCAATCTCTTCGCCACGGTTCAAAACCAACTGTGTTTTTTTTTGACCGCCATCTGTCCTTATATAGCAGAAGTTTCTGATAGCCAGAAACTTCTAGCAAATTCTTCGACCACTGGAATAAGAGAAATAATTCTTGCAGTTATAATTCCCTTTTATCCCTGATATTATTCGTCTCTTTCGTTGACATGAGCTGTGGAGACTTCGTCCCAGACACGAACCTCGAATGAAAGGACAGTACGAACCAAAATTCTGCCAGAATGAAGTCACTTCGGAATTTGTTGCGTCATATTTTTAGGGGGCGTAGTTATTATTATGCTACAATAATAAAGAAAATAAAGATAATACTGCGTCGAGAACAGCTTACGAATCACGATGATCATCTTCAGTATGTGTTGCTGACTGAATGTTACCATTCACATCCACGAAAGCCAACAGCAGCAGGTACCTCGATGATCTTTGGCAAAGAGAAAAAGCTGATGTCATCGAGAACTGGAGGGATGATGTCATTCATTCGCAGTACGGAAAAGGAGATCATCGATTTTTTACAAAGGGGAAACTGACTTAATTTTTAGGTACTAAACCACATTTTTCTTTGTATTTATATATATATTTATTTTGTAAAATCTATACTTTTAAATAAAGCTTGGCATATTCGAAGAAATACCTGCTTAAAGATTAACTACTCGTAAACGGCGAAGATCAACAGTATGCATTCTTCGATTATAGGCAATTGAGTTCAAGCTTTCGATGGTATTAATTAAAAGCGTTTTTTCTGCTGGACTGGCTCGTATGTAAACTCTTTCACCTCTGGTATGCACGCTTGAAAGCACCCTTCCACGCTTTAGCAGAAGAGCTTTTCGTAGCAATAGGTGATTGCTTAATGTTAAGCTTTCATTCACATAGATGCGGCTGACAGATGGTAGTCCGACATCATGTAAGCAAAGAGTTCGATTTTTGTTTGTTTTCCAACAACGATGGATACATTTAAACAAAAGATTTTTGTCGGTGGCTGTTTCAAATTTAACAATAATTGCAGTATCAACAAAAGCATCCTTTGTTTTAGTGCGGAAAATAGTTTTTAGTGCTGGGGTTAGAGTGCAGTCGACAGAATGGCATAATTTGGCAAACAAATCGTGAAAGTCTTCATTCTCCAACCTTGGTATACCACGGATGATAGCGTCTTTTGATATTTTCTCGCGTTCTAGTTCATCGATACGTTGTGCCAGTTTTGATATTTCATTTATCTCCAGTATAAATCGCAAAAAACGTCAATAATTTTCCAAAATTTATTTAAATCATCCCGAAAGTTTTTGGAACACTGTTTTGTTTTCAGATGAAACCAAATTTAATGTAATGAATTCCGGCGGTAGAGTTCTAGTGTGAAGAGAAAAAATATAAAGAGTTGGATCCTAAGAACCTATCTGGTACATTTAAACATGGTGGTGGTTCGGTCACCCTGTGGGGGTGCATGGCTGCATCTGGAGTAATACACTTTATAGATGGTATAATGGATCAGTACCTGTATATAGACATCCTGAAAGAGAACTTAAGAAACAGTACCGAAAAGCTCCAGCTTCCTGATCGTTATGTGTTTCAACAAGTCAATAATCCGAAGAACACTGCTCTTAATACTCGGTTGTGGCTATTATACGATGTGCCAAACCAGCTTAAAACTTCCCCCCAGTCACCGGATCTTAATCCCATAGAACACCTTTGGGCAGATTTGGAGAGGCAAATTAAAAAAAGAGATCTTAGAACCAAAAATGACTTAAAAAATGCACTTCAAGAAGAATGGGATCGAATTTCACCGAACAAAAAAACTTGTGCTATCCATGACTAATAGGCTTAAGGAAGTGATAAAACAGGGAGTGTATCCAACAAGATACTAATGGACTACTGATGACGTACTTCGTCAAGAAGAAATTTAAATTTGCGAATACTTTTGTGGAGCACTGTGTATGCAGGATCAAGAGTTTGCAAAGGCAGGTACCTCACGATGAACAAGATGACCGTTTTTTTTTAAATTAAAAGTAAATTTGTATGTCACTATAGCCATGTAACATAAAAACAAAACATTGCAATTCCTAGTAAACTTGGGTTACTAGATTGCACTGTACGAGTATTGTTATTTATTCAGAAATACATACATATGTATATATCAAATTTTGGTAGGTACGTACACATATTATTTCGATTAAAGAAGGATGTGCCCTTTTCGAAGGATTAGTGATCTTACTTATAAATTGAAACCCTAGTTCTGGTCTATAGGGCATAGAAAATTTCCACTTCAGATAAAGCTTTCCGTTGATTGGGGTTCCTCATCATCACTAAAACTGTTAACAAATTATCAGATTAGGACTTAATATACCCAGTGGAATTTCAAAGATACACCCATCCACGCACAAAGCACGCATTCCTCTTAATTTCCATTCAGGATATCAAATACCGTACATACCACTTTTGTACGAGAACCCATAAATAACTAACATTTTCCATCCCACTCCAGTGTTATAGGCACACAACGTTTGTGTGTGCGCCTGGTCTGGGAGTATGGAGTGAGCTCACCCTCTACGACAGTCAACATTAAATTTGAGTGCCCTGAATAAAATTCAGATTTTCTACTCTATACAGCCTCTTTGCTACCTGCGCCCAATTTTATACCTATCCAACTATGTATACGATTTCATCCAAGGATAATATTTGACCAAAATTTGTCTTCTTCTTCCTTGGCTGTGTGCGTGTGAGTCTGTTTGAAAGAAATCAGAGAGCAAAAATAATTTAAGAACAATTCTACTCCTTCGGATTACACAAGATGTCTTAATAGATACCGCATTCTGTTACACAAAATGAACCTCAAAAACCACAAATCGAATCCGCTATTGAACTTTCTTCGGTCAATGGCAGTGTAGTTCTTTTCGGGATTTCATATGAATTGCTTCCCTGTTGGTGGTCGTCGTGCTGATCGTGTACTTTTGTTATTGCGGTCATCCCATAAATAAATGGTTGTCCGGGGTTTCCTCCCATACAATTCATTTTGAAATTCTTACATCTTTTGTGGCAAATTGTTAAAAAATATTTATGGGACAATCATTTTTCTGCCTCTTTATGGAAGAATGTTGTGTGTCCTGTAATAGTATAAGGGTATTCATATCCCCTTTGGCGCGCAAATTATAAAAAAAAAATTTGCAAATGTTGACGATCAGTGTTGTCCTTTTTTTTTCTCCATGTGCGTCAATTTTGTGTCCCGAAGAAAGAATGAAAGAATTTACAATTTATTTTTTCTTTAGCGCATGATGGTTGCGCTCCTTTTTTTCATTGGTTTTGTGATATTAAATAATGGTTGGGCCGGCGAGGGAAAAAAAGTTTCGGTTAATAAAAATCAGGATTTATTTGGAGTCCTGCTGAGGATACAACATCATCCGTTGATGATTAGTATTGTGGTGATGGGCTGTGCATACAAACAAGCAGAAGAGAAGCCTTTCACTTCCCAAGAGGATGAAATTGTTTGTGTGGTAATTTATTTTGAAAGAAGGAAAGGCATAACTTTTTAAAGTGGAAGTCATCAAATATGCTTTTTAGCTATAAGTTATGGAAACGATATACACCAGGTCAGGCGAATTGTTTTAAAAGATTTTCGTCTGAACTTATAGTTTTGATTACTCTTGAGGCCACTAGACTAGGGCTACTATACGTTTCGGTTGACAAGGACAGTTTGCAGAGCTGTGTATGTCCTGCTGTCTAGTTGCACTGTTTCACATACGAGTACTTCCGTTGCCCGGAAGTTGCTGGAGTTAAGTTCTAGTGCCAGACTTAGGGGAGGGCTCCGTGCTTTAATTCGAGATCTTGAACTAGACTCGATGTCGTTATGGATTGGCAAGAGAAAGTTGGCATTAAGTTTGTGGAACTCGCGCAGTAAGGCATTTTGAAATCAGCCACCCGAACATATAAGAGAAACGAATAAAATCTAAGTTTCTCCACCACTACACCAAAAAGGAGTTTCTGCCTGGTAGTACAATGGACACAGAAAATTGAGTCTGAGTGCTCCGGGATTTGGAAATTTCCTTTTATAAAAAAAAAAAAAGGCATTTTGACGACGGAGGATAGCTGGAAGGATGTTGTTCATGTACGGTGACGCAAACTCATGGCTTCGAAAAGTGCCCTTGGAATTAAAGAAGCAGGTCACTGGAAGAGGCTATGTCACTCCCATTCTTGATTTTTACAATAAATACTTCTCAGTGATCCATAGTAGAGAAGACTGGAATAAAGAGATTTAAACTGACGATGGCTCTACATCAGAGGTGGGAACTAGTAAGATCAACGTCTCGTTTCGGCTGCCGAATCACTCAGGCGGAAAGCGTGGTCCTTCAGAATGGTGTTCAGAACGCCGTGTGATATTGATATTTACACTGACAGCCAAGCTTAGCTGAGAAGTCGAAGGTGTCAACTTCAAGATAAAAACCTGTCGCAAATCGGTAAATGCATCTTCAGATGTCTAAATGCCTTTTATGGTATTCATTATCGACAATTTTCAGCTCGACTTGTTTTCGGTTTATATTCTTTTTTTCCCGCCTGTTTCTTTGGTTATATGTGAAATGTGGCAATGGCAAACACACACACACTAAGTTTGAGGCAATCATCAGTTGAGGTGTGAAAAACCTAGTGATGTCTCCTGCCTCTATGGCGGGATACTACCGTGACCAAACTAAAAAAATAATGGATTTGATGTTCACGAATCTAACCAAATTTTCGCCGAACTCGGGAGAGTACAGATTGGGAAAAATTGTGCTCTGGGTGCCTAGGGTTCTACCAAATATGTAAATGGGGTTTCATTCTTATAGTCTTGGTTACGATCTATGAAGCTTTTATTCCTTTGGAACTTGAATATAACCCACAATCTAGTGCGCACATATTTACACTTTAAAGCCTGCTTTCGGACAAACGAGAAAATGTGGGAAAATGCGTTGCCTTAATCACCGTAAATTTTTCTTTCTCTATCTGAAAATGCTGAACATAAAAAAAATTAAAATAAAAAATTGGATCTGATTCTGAGGGAAAGGATATCGGTTTAAATACCATCCATGGAATAATTTTATGTTCCAAGTTGCAATCGTAAAACAAGACGCCACCCCATCAAATGTTGTTTATGTGGGATAACTCTCTTTCTATCTATGTATATCTTTCTGACTTACGCATGCATTCGAAGGGTGGATACCCAATAATAATTTCGGCCCAATTTGTTACATTTACATACGCATTGAATTTGCTTACCGAAATTACAACCTTTCCTAAGACACGTTGCAAGTGCTTTAACCAGCACAAAGGCAAAACCCTACCCTCCTCATATACATATACTTTCCTTTAAATGGTATACCTCCTCCCATTGGACAGGACCTACATTTTAAGCTTTCGTAATATTTTATTAAAATCCACAGCATTTCGTTTTAATTTGTTGTCTAATAAGATGCCCAATGGAAGCATCTTGTATCGTCGTCGTCAAGATTCCCTATAAAATTCGTAGGTACCTATCTCCACATATTTGATAACAATATGCTGTAGGAGTTAGGGAAATACATAGAATAAACGCATGGTATGTCCACAAGACTGAGGGGGATTAATAAAAAGAAAAAAACCTACAAAATTAAATAAAAGGGAAAATGGAAACTTGAGGAATCCTTTCCAACTACGAGAGGAGCTTCAGCTCATCCTGTGGTGGAGACGTATCATCACCATCGTCATTGATCGTTGTAGGAAAAGTGGTCTTCGTCCTTCCAAAAGAAACACAACAAAAGCTCAAAAATTACACGGTGTAAGTTTTGGTTTTTTATTGTGGTTCTATTTAATTTTTCTTCTTTATTATAAGCATTTCTTTTCCTCGTTGAGTTTTTTGCCAGTTGTTGTTGGCGCTGTTCCTCATCTGTTGTTGATTTTTTTTTTAATTTTGCCATTATGTTTACTGGCATTTTATTACTTGCAAAATATTGTGCTTGTTCCATTTTTTGCTCCCTCCTACGTTAGGGGGTAGGGAATGAAATGGGACACTATACTTTCTTGACTGATGATGGAATGGTGGAAGCGACGGATGGACAAGCATTCATTCAAAATTTCAAAACAAAACTTCAGTATGGGTTACTAATTGCCTGTTTGGATGATTGGGAATATGCGGGGAAAAGTATGAGAGATCGGATGAAGGACAACATGGAAAAAAAGGCAATAAGATCTAGGGTTGCATTTTTCATAATGCAAATTAAATATTATTTATATCGCTGGTAGGAAAAAAATAAATAAGAGAAATTAAATGTAAAAACTGTTTGGGGACGTTTTGCCAAAACCATAATAATTCGTAATATACAAGAAATTTTACGGATGTAGTACGAAATCCTCATAATATAAAATTCTCAAAGGCGAAATGTTCAGAATGACAAAACTTATGAAGCTATAACTCCAAAAAAAAATTAATCTGTGGACAAAATCTTTAGTTGCAAATATTGTCATTTTGAATTCAAAAGCGACAGTGAAAACCGTGATGATAGGGCAGGTTTTTGTCAATCAAATTTGCATGTGTTCTCGCCAATCGCAAATGTTACAGGTATATGTTTTGTGGGTTTTGCATTTTGAGATTTTGGTATGGAGAGTTTCGGTTTGGGCAAAACAATATCAGCCAAAATTTGACTGCACAGTTTTGAATCACTATCCTCCGGTAGAGATTTGGTCCAGTAAGATTTTACACGTGAAGATTATATCTAGGGAACATAACTTTTCTAAATACATTTTGTCGTTGTGGATTTTTATTTTTTTTTTAATTTCGTATCACTTCTCTCAATTAATCTGCGCGCGCCAAAGGGAGTTTTAATACCCTTTAATTTGTTCAGGGCACGTGCGTCATGGAAAGGGGGAAGAGGAACAGAGGAGGTATCTATGCACGTTGGCTTTGAATGTTTGAAGGTTGTAGTGATGGGGAAATACAGAGCTTGGTAGATCGTTCCACATTCGTGTTGTTCGGCTTATAAATGAATCCCTATATTTGACAGTACGACCGAAGTTTGGCTTTAGGGTAAACTGATGTGCATTCGAAGCATGTCGCGTATTGCGGGTGAAATTTTGAAGGGGAGGAATGCAACTGGCTTTTTCGCTGGAACATTTTTTGTGGAAAAAACGATAAAACAGGGAGAGACAGGAGATATTTCTCCGATGTTCTAGTGAATGAATGGAATTTACAATGTCTCTATCACCTATAAGTTTTAACGCGCGATTCTGTACCCAATCTATAGGTAGTATGTGCAGAAAGAAGGTTCACGGTGGGTGCACCAGACCAGATATTAGGGTTATATTCCAGCTTAGGGCGGATGAATGCCTTATAAATTGAGGCCAGATCAGACGGGGTAAAATATTTCTTGCACCGTTTAAGGAATCCTAGACATTAATTAGGTATAATACCGGGAGCGTACAAAATCAAAAAACAAAATCCCCCATATAAAGGCATAAATATGGCGGCGTCTTAGTCCGATATTAGGTAAGTACCAACGGTCCTAAGTACTCGGTGAATTACAGCAAGGCATTCTGCTGACAAACGGGTTCCATTTTTCCTCGCCCTTACAGATCCAACAATAGCAACTTTGTACTTCGCCGAGACAGTCATAAATACCGATGGGTTAGTGCCCAGTGACGAGCAATTTTGTGCTATAATAAGCCTAATCAGACAACGGTGTCACAAATGTATCCAAGTGTATTTTTGCGCTTCTTATTGGTACTCTACATAATCGATATATTGGTATACTTACAAGTGCGAAAAGACGCCTGCCTATCAGTATACACAGTTATGACATTCCCGACAATGTTGCCTGCTTTGACCATTTGGGCAGCCTGAATAATGGGTATGATCTCTCGAATTAAGCTGCAATAATTTGCATATAGGAAAATATGACAGCCTCTGTGCCGAGTCGAATTCATTCTTAAATAATCCTCTCTTAGCTTTAGATTTTAAACTATACTATGTATAAGCTTGAATTCTCACATTTTCCGGAAAGGTATTCTAATGTCTTCTATGTATATTTCTCTGCTTTTGACTGGAGTTTGCAAGGAGGGACTCTTAGGTATTGTTAGTTCAGTTGGTATTTCCCCTACCAAGAAGCACGAGATCTGTGTGACAGCAACTTAAAAGTTTCAGTTTTTTTTCTGTGCCAGAAATCGCTTTTATTGTTGTTTTGCTGTCAATGGAAAGGTGATATCATTACGTGGTATAACCAACATTGCAGTCCCACTGGCGTCTAATGTTATTGGCTTTATATGGGTGTAGTGCTTATTTATAGAGTCCATAATACTTATCAGGATCGACCCAACAAAGGAAAGAGATACTTCTTGAAAGCTCTCTACCAGATTGCTGGATACGGATATGGCCGCTGGTAAAAAACAGCAGAGAAATATGGAGTGAAAGCAAACATCTTGTGTCCAGCAAATTATTGATTAATGCACTTTGCTTCAATCTAATTTTTATATATCCTTTCTATCTAACAGACAATCCAAGTGCATTCGAAGAAAAAGTAAGTGCCCCTTCGAAGTGGAGTATTATTTTAACTTTTGATAACATAAATATGTTGCGGATATAAACACAGATTTTTGAAGAATACTAAAAAGCGACTCAAAAAATTGTCTGCTGCTCCGTCCCGTCTTCTGTCTGGAATTCACTGTTTTGTTTCGTAGCAGCTGCCGTCGCCTTGTTAATATACAATTGTATTGCCTTTTGAGCTGCTTCACCATAAAATTGATACTAAGTATGTTTGTTGATACTAGGTATGTGTGTTTAGTTAATTTTTTTTTTCTTTTTTGGATTCCTCCCTCGCCAGGACAATGATTATATCGTGGCGGTAGCTGCTATAATAAGATAGAAGTATCAAGGAGCAAATAAAGACTTTTTACAATTTATCTTAAGTGGATACTGTACTGTACACACAGCGGAGAATGAGAGATCCTCTCAGAATATTCATATAATTGATTGGAAATTGAGGGTAGAATGGCGATTCATATGCACAATAAACTTTATTTATCCATATTTACATGTATACATAAAAATGGGTACATGTACAATTTGGGTTCGTACTAGAATGCCAATTTTAAAGTACTCTCTAATAATTTCTAGCAAATCCTGTAAAATTTGGTAGTATTGGGATATATTTCTGAAGCAGTTTAAGCGTCCAACAAAATGTCAGATATTGATCTTCAAAATATGGAGAACGCATTTACAAATTGTCTTCAAAAATAGCATTTACCAATAGAAAAAAATATAGTTATAAAAATCTCGAACGGTTCAAGCCACTAAAAAGACGAAGTCAAGTCAGCAACAGAATCTTCAGGAATAAAGTCTGGAAAAAGTCCAACACTTACACAAAATTTAAGCCTCTGACGATAGGTTAAATAATTGAAAGATGTGATGTCGGACTTAACAGAGATATTCCATTCGGCCTTGGCAAGTACAGAGGGTGGTCATATTATTAGGGCTACTCAAAGAAAACAATTTTTGAGCTGCTCAGAAATGAAGTGAGGATATCAATGGTCTTCCATGAAAGAATTGTTCCCTTCATTTGTACATTAAAAATTGTAATTACGAGTACATAAATACTTTGAAGGAAATATAAGCTAATAAACAGCAACACCATATGCGTTTGGCCATGATTCCCACATTCATTTGGACCAGTTTATCTCTATAGGTTCATTACTGTGATAAATATAAACCACTATTGCATTGCGGACACCAAACTTGTCTCCAACCTTAGAGCCGGGCTAACAAACACAATTATATTCACCAACTATTCAAGTGCTCAGTGGCGGGTAGATGAGACTTGTGTTTCTAGTTGCATTAAAGTTTTCGACAAGGCGACCATCGATTCAGGGCCATCTAGTAGAGACGTTTTTGTTTCGGTTTCCTCGATACCAAAGGAACACCGAGCGTACATATTGCTGGATCGTGTCGGTAGGTTTCCTGTTCACAGCCACTCGGTACAGTGATTAGTGTTGGCTCGGGATTTACCACATACTTACACCATGAATGATATTCATATGACGCTTGTGACGATATGTTTTCTTTACTACTCGGACAATATATATATACAGAATAGTGAGGGAATTTACGTTGTATCGGTATCTTCTCAGTAACCACAGTAAGTTCGGATACTGCACCGACAAATTAAAATTAGGAAAGTTTATTTCCCTTAACAGACTCTGACAGATACACCATCAGAGTTTCTGCTCCTTTGACAAATTCGGAACATTCCCCAATATCAGCAGTACCCGTAAATGATAGACAGGATCCCACCCCCTTGTCGTCTCGTGGGATACCACCACTTCTTGCTATAGGCTCCGTGAAGTAGTCGTGATAAAATTTCAGAGCTTGGCATTACAAATTATCTAACTGGGAGGAGCTGCGAAATAGTGTCCCTTCTTTTAGATGAGCTAACACTTGTTTCAGGAGCACTGATGTCGACGTTTACGCCGAAGCTGTCGAGGTAATTATTTTTGGAATGGAACTGCGCATTCACCAACAAACAAGAAAATCAACCTCCATCAACTCCAATCCAACAGAGTAAATAGGATCTAACTTCGTCAATCGAAACGTGGTGACGAAGCCGTTCGTTGTATTTCCATGTCCAAGTCCCTGTATATGTCGTCATTTCTGACATACCAAGGTGCATCAACAATGGTTCTCTAAACCTTTTTTTAAGGAAATCTAGCAATCGTAATACTTTCTAACGTGGGAATGTCGTAAGTGTACTCGTATAAGAGATAAAGTACAGGTCCAAGTACACTTCCTAGGGTTACGCTCGCATTGATTTCTTTGAGTTCAGAATATGCATTTTCCTCTTTTATATGAAAATATCCATCTCTAATTTAGGATTTCCCTCATTCCAAATCTTATCAAACGCCTATGGTACATCGAGGATCAATGATTAATTGTTGACCAAATTCATGATCTGGGTATATTATCCCTCACTAACAGGTAACATTGGTTAAAGTCTTTCAAATAGTTTGGACATTATAACCAATGAGGATATCGGTCTAAATGATAATGCTTCGTGAGGTGGTTTTTCTGGTTTGGCGATCATAGTCACGTCTGCTACTTTCCACAATTTGGTGACATATTTTACAATAATTTAAATGCAGAGTTTAAAAGTTGGTTAGCTTCAATATTACTTTTCTTGTAAGCTGCTTAAGGATCTGTCCCGTTATCAAATCAAATCCTGGAGTTTTTTTTTTGTATTAATAGCTACATATGTTGAATTCTTTCCTCACTTCAGCTGGCGTTCGGTCTCTCTCATGTTTGTTTGATTGACAAAATATGTTCAATGTATTGAGCAAACCTTTCGGCTTTTTGATAATTGCTTCTAGCCCACTTACTCATACCATACTTCTGATGGGAGGAATTTGTATAATTCGTTTTTAGATTTTTTCAGTGTTTCTATCATTCATTAGTTTTCGTAGATAGGTGCTAACTGATTCATTTTGCAGTTCTTTAATTGCTCTTCTTACTTGTTGATGTTGCAGCAATCCACTTTCATTCTCCGCCATTATCCTTAGTATCCTTAACATTTATATTTTAGGTTTTGGAGCAACTTTTCCACCGTTGCTCTCTACTTTTCTGAGTCTGGTGTCTAGGCTGGTAATAGAGTTCTCTATAGTGTTATTTTTTGTAAATGAGCTGAATAGTTTGTTTTACATTTCTGGTCAATGTACAGGTAATAAGCAACAGCTTCAGGGTAGCACAGGGTAGCACCTTTAAAAAGTGGAAAGGCTAGTTTGCATTTGCATAAGACGAGCTATAAAAACCTGTCCCACGGCAGCGCTAAAAGTGATATTGGGACTCACCCCTCTACACTTAGTGCTAGAAGGAGTCGCCAAAGAAACCGTTTTAAGAATAGTCAAAGAGGGCGACTGGAAAGGAAAATGCATCGCACGTAGAGAGCGAGAAACACTTTCAAAATAGTTCCGATTTTGGGCTGGCCCAAAGGTGATAGGAACTGGGGCAGGTAATCGGAAGCCCTGGGAGCTTTCCCCAATATCTTACAATCAGAAGAATTATCGCGGATGGTCGAACAGCCAGGCTTAAACTAATGTGAGAGTGTTATGCCAAGATAGATAGATAGGTGGCCATGGTATAGTGGGTAGTGTGTTCGCTTGTGACCCGAACTGTGCAGATTCAAGCCTGGACGAGGAACAAACAGCAACCACAGCCACCCGAGCATAAAAGAGAAACGAATAAAATCAAAGTTTCTCCAAACACTACACCAAAGGAGTTCTGCTTGGTAGTACAATGGCTCCAAGATAAATCGGCTGGATCAGAGCAACAAAGTCACCCTCTATTGGGTACCAGGTCACGTGCGAGTAGGGAAATGAGGCAGCTGGTAAACCAGCAAGAAACTGGCCGGAGATCGCATTAGTCGGACCAGAACCACTTTGCGGGCTGGGTCTGCATAAATTACGGGCGAAGGAAAGAAGAGGTAACTTTGTGAGAAACTCCCTAAGCTAAGACATTCTAAAAAACTTCTTGGGAACTATAACCAGAAACAATGTAAAGTCTGCATAAACATCATGCACTGATCCTAATGTATCACTGTAGACTATGGAACATATCAGGAAACTGGGTGTAGAGCAAAACGGAGACTGCAGATTTTGCGGAGATGTTGAGGAAACCTCAGGGCACCTGCTTAACGACTGTCGAGCACTGATTCATAAAAGAAGGAACCTCTTGAAAAAAAACCTATCAACTATCGATGAGGTCGAGTATCTCATCGACTTGAGCTTCAAGTTGGCGGAGCACAATAGATCTACAAAGGCCGAGGATGGGTCATTAGCTACAAGATCCAAAGAGAAAGCTGGTCTTTTTGCTTTGAGAACTTGATCTCATCCAAATCGACACTAGATCCGACGCAAGCCGAGCCACTAAATATTCCGGACTTCTAGTCATCAATGCCAGATGTGAAGTTTCAACCTCGTGTAATCCGGTGGACAGAACCTGATGGAATATCAGGCAAAGTCCTCAAAAGCTGTACACCAGAATTAATATCTAATCTTTGCAGACTTTGCTGGAAAACTGTTCGTTCCACATTCAACCGATTCCAGAAAAAAAAGAACTGCTTGCTGCACTACCGTCCCGCAGCGTTTTTGTCTATTCTATCTAAAGTAATGGAAAAGCCATCAATTCTGAAATAATCAAATACCTTAAGGGAAACGGACTAATTAGCTACCGGCAATATAGTTTTCACAGCCGCCTATGAAATGGAGACCTGCTGAACTATACTATATATAGCACGGGGAATAAAGAGCCGGTGCCCTGCACATCTCAAAAGTATTCGATCGAGTCTGGCGTAGTACCCTATTAAACAAGCTAGTCTCCTATGGACTACCGCAGAAGCTATGCGGTTGGATGGAATATTTTGTCTATAATACAATACATAAATTCAAGTTTTGGTCGATGGTGTGTCTTCCGATACATTTGCTGTAAGCGCTGGAGTGCATCAGAGATTTATACTTTTACTAACTCTGTTTCTACTCCATATCAACGACTGAGTGGACTCAACAAATAACAAGATCTTTATTTTTGCCTATGACAGAACCATAATATTATCTTGCCCGTTAGGGAAGCAGTCAGATCAACTTATTCATTGAAGACCTGTAGAAAATCTTGCAGTGGAGAAAAGCAAGCTTAGATGACTTCCGTGAGAAGAAAATCCAATTCACTGATTTTCCAGAAAGAACTTATCGGTAAAAAAGTTTAAAACCGAAAAGTGTCGTAAACAAACCGAGGAACTTAGACATTGACTTTTTAAAGCAGGTGAAAAGAAATCCAATGTTAAGTGAGGGTGGCCGTGGTGTAGTGGTAACATCATCGCTTGTCACGCTGTTGATTCCCGGTTCAAATCCTCATGTCAAGAATCATCTATTTATTTCGCATGAAATAAATAAAAAAGTCGATCACTTGCGAAAGTTAAGACAACTCTACTGTGAAGGCATAACACTGGCAGTAGGGTGGTCATATGGCGAAAAAATGCAACTTGATCGTGATTATGGCATCAGGAGGACGAAAAGAAATACAGTGAATCATAAGCAACGACAATAATAGCGAAAAACAAAACAAAATACTCCCCAGTTATCTGGACAGCCACCTTTGGAGTTTACAGAAACTTAATACCACCCGAGTTTCAAACCACACCCTCTGTCTTTCTCTCTGTCTCTTCCTTTCCACAAAAACGTACGTGTTCTTAAAATTAGTATAAGGGTATTCATATCCCCTAAATACTAAATTAGTGTAAATTTTAAGAGAAGCCACTGTAAGTGCAAAAACAGTTAACAGGTGTCTAAATAAATACGACTACGAGAAAAAAACAGAAGAGAATGAAATTAGCAAAACCCTACTTTACTAAAGATATAGACTTCTGGAAACGATTCATTTTCACCGACAAAACCAAATTCGGGTATGGTGAAAGACGGAGAATTTAGAGGAAACCAAACACGAGCCTTAACAAAGAAAAGCTAATACCCACAGTTAAATATGGAGGAGGATCTGTGATGGTGTGGGGGTATTTTCCTGCTTTTGATGGAATAATGAAAGCAAGAAAATCTGTACACCTTTTGAAAGCTAATTTTCATATCAGTGCTCAAAATTTGGGATTGCGGCTAAATTTCGATTTCTACCAAACCAATGACTCAAAACATAAGGTCCTTCATTCTTGTCTGTGGTCATTGTAGGTACAATTGCCCTAAATTCATTGAAACACTATTATTTTAATTTGTATTTTTGATTTCTTTCATACCACGGTGTTGTACGATAGTGTATAGAAAACTAAAATCCTTGATCTAGATATCCACTGTCATGCAAACCCTGGCAACAAGTCAATTTGAAATGTCAAAATTTTGAGATTTTCAAAATGAATGAGGAGGGAAACATTGACGATGATTTGCAAAATAATGAATATGACCTAAAATGCTATATCCACAGACACGACACAGCTTGAAGGATACTTGTGAGTGTGAATATTACAATTTACAAAGTATGTCTAGCCAGTCAACGTGTCAACGTGCTTTTTTTTGTGAGTCCTTCAACGTTGCCTATGTTTTTTTTTTTTTTTTATTGAGCTGGCTTTATTTATTTTTTCGTCCTTATTTCATGCCACCCTAACATGTTTTGTGTGTTATTTTTTTATACTTCTCTTACAGATTGTGGTGTGCTGCTGCTTGGTGCGCAGATTTGTTACATGTGATAAGGATGTGTCGACGTATGGAGTACGAAGTGCCGGGGCTTTAAGCAAAGACATTGGCGTGAATTTTTTTTCCATTATGCATCCCATAGTGAGTAAAGTTTTAACTTTAAGGTGTTTTTCGTTAGTGCATTTGGGCCTTTAATACCATATGGTTGCTCTTAGGGTGATAGAGTGATTTAAGGTCTATTTGTTTAATGGCCAATGAGGTGTATTGCTAGTAGAGATTTGAAGATGTGTTGAATATTTAATTTTAATGGGCGGCAGGGGACATCAACTGATACTTTTTTCAGTGTAGTAAAATGTGTGGATCATTAATGCAGTTTTTTTTTTACTTGGTACGGATTTCCATGTCTGCAACTGTATGTACAGATGTGCGTAGATATCCGCAGAACCATATACATTTAGAAACATTCAGTTTCGTACGATGATAATTTTTTCAAACGGTTCGTTATTTAAAAAAAAAAATTAAAAAAAAATCTCAAGTTTTAATATTATTTTTATTGCAATGCAATACAATAACTAGGAATAAGAAGAAAGAAAATTCTAATTCAACGTAAGAAAATAAGATACATTCAGTTTCGTACGGTGGTTTAGTTAATTACAATTTTACTTCAAAAAAGAATAAAATAATAAAATTAATAAGGTGTTGGGTTTCCTTTGTGCTCAGCAAGCCTACTTGGAAACGATTAAAGCAGGTTTTTGGTAACATCAGGATGAATTTTATTCCACTCTTCCAGTATGAGTCTTTGAAGCTCCTTTTTGTTTCGTACTGCCTTTGTTTTCCTAATTTGTCGTTCCAAGTGCTCCCACAGATGTTCAATGGGATTATTATCCGAACTCTGGGGAGGTGTTTCAATGCATTTTGGGCAGTTGTATAAAAGCCAGAGACGCACATCCAAAGCCTTATGCTTTGAATCGTTGTCTTGGTAAAAGTGGGAATTGTCCTTAATTCCTAGTTTGTCAGCTGAATCTTTTAAATTTTCTTTCTTTGAATGAATGTTAAAGTACATAGTTCTATCCATATTGCCTTGAATAGAAATAAAAAACAAAACAAAAATAGTAATTTTAAATTTTTTAAACTTTTTTTTTTTCATTTTTTTTTATGAAAATTTTGAGTTTGCATGCGAATTTTTCAAAAACTATTGACACAAATTATTTAATTTAAATTTAGGATTAAAGAACAGGTTTCTGGCTTTCGAAACCGGTATAGTACTTCATTGTAAGTGTTGCAGTTGTTTTTTAATTTTTTTTTTTTTTTTATTTTAAGTCATTTTTTTCTAAAATTGCCCCTATCTCCTAAACGGAGCGAGATAGACCCCCCTCCCATAATAAAAAATGCTTGTTTTTGACCCCCAAAGTTATCGTACTCTCCCCGAAGTAGTTCTTGAGAGTGTTGTTGAGAGTGCAGGAACATCAATTCGGCACTGTGTCAAGAATTGGATAATATTTGCATCTTCATGCATATATTGAATCAAGAACTGAAGCCTACTGACCACGCATAGCGAAGACAGTTCATTGAATGGATTATGGAACAACAACAAGCGGATACCGATTTTTCATCTTGATGGCTTTGTTAATCATCTAAATTGTCGAATTTGGGGTTCAGAAAATCCACGAATGATTGTTGAGAAACAAATACATCTACAACGTGTCACTGTTTGGTGCGGATTTTGGGCTGGAGGCACATCGGACCATTCTTCTTTGAAAATGCGGCTGGTCAAGCAATAACAGTTAATGGTGCTCGCTATCGCGACACGATAATCCAGTTTTTGTGCCTAATTGCAAGATATGGATGTGGACGACATGTGGTTTCAACAAGATCGTGCGACATACCATACAGCCCGAGACACAATTCAATTACTGCATGAATCATTTCCTGGTCGTGTAATATCCCGTTTTGGTGATCAGAATTGGCCGCTCAGATCATGTGATTTAACGCCGCTGGCCTTTTTTCTATGGGGTGTTTTCGAAGTCATGCCAACAGGCCCACGACCACCAACAAGGAGCACATTGAGCGCTGTATCATCGAAATTCAGCCACTTTTATGCAAAACGATCATGCTGGAGGCCATTTACCCGATATGCTATTCCATACATAAAAAGAGAAGAAATATGAAGGGATATCAATACGACACAACAACAACGAATTCACATGTGTACCTGCTTATGCAAACGTTTAACAGGAGATAAACACATCGAGTGCAAGACGATTGCAGAGATGACATACAAAGGATTACAGTAAAAATATTCTACCTTTCCATTTTTAAGCGGAATAAGTTTTCTTATTCTCCCATTCTGTACACATTAGTGGGGTTGGTGCAGACATTGGATGGTGATCGGGAAGTTGGTATTTGAACCCACCACCTTCGGCACAACAACCCAACACACCACACCACGCAAATTGCAAATAAACTTACTTTTACAGGGAAGAATAACAGAAGAGAAGCCTGTGCACGCTGGCTTTAAATGTTTCAAGGTTGTAGTGATGGGGAAATACAGAGCCTGGTAGTTCATTGCACATTCGTGTCGTTCGGCTTATAAACGAATCCCTATATTTGACAGTACAACCGAAGTTAGGCTTTAGGGTGAACTGATGTGCATTCGAAGCATGTCGCGTATTGCGGGTAAATTTTGAAGGGGAGGAATGCAACTGGCTATTTCACTGGAGCATTTTTTATGAAAAAAGCGAATGTATGGACTTCACAATGTCTCTATCACCTATAAGTTTTAACGTTTAACCCTGTCTAGAATGTGTAGAACAATCTTGTGTGCACCAGACTAGATATGGGCGTTATATTTCAGCTTAGGGCGGATGAATGCCTTATAAATTAAGGCCAGATCAAACGGGGTAAAATATTTCTTTCACCGTTTAAGGAATCCTAGACATTTAGCCGCATTTTTGGCGACCTTGAATATATAATCGTTCCATCGAAGTTGGTTATTAATACACATACCGAGAATGGCAAGTCTTTCGGTTTCAATGATGCAAATTCAGGGTTTTGGTTTCGTTTGAGAGACTGAAGACAGCATTGTGTTTTGGAAGCATTAAATTCCACTCTGTTGGTTAAACCACATTTAATTATGCTGTCCAGGTCGGAATTTAATGTGCTTAACATACGTTGCCGTTCCCCTTCTACGGCCGAAGAGCAAGGACGTGAGTTAGGGAACGAATATGAAAAACTGAGGGTACTGTCATCAGCGCAAGAATGGATTGGATTAGAAGTTGCAGACAAGAGATTATTTATAAAAATAAGAAAGAGAGTCGGAGACAAAACAGAGCCTTGGAGAAATCCAGCATTTATTTGGTTAATTGCAGACTTGAAGCCGTTCAAGACGACTTGTATTGAACGCCCCGGAAGGTAATTTCTAATCCATTGAAGAAGAGACTTATCGACACCATATGCACGCATTTTGGACAAAAGAGGCTCCTAAGGATTTACTATTTCTCGGCTATGGCTCTATCGATTTTGTTCGAAATTAACATCTAAACATATAAGTTTTGGAAAATTGTACAATATATTGTTAATTTTAACGGTTTTTGAAAAAAAAAAAAAAAAAAAAAAAATATTTGTAACAAATTTACATAAAGGCGAAGGAACGTAGGACACAGTCGTGCACTTTATTTTGTTTTGTAGAGACATTAAAAAAAAACAAAAACACGAGTATTGTTTCTCTTTGCTGATCGGCAGCTACACATGTCAATCGGGTTAAAATTTTAAAGTTATTACTTTAATTGGACATTTATGGTTTCATCTTAAAGGTAGGAGACGAAGAGATTACAAGAACCTTGAAATCTCCCTGCTTACACTTTTCAAATTGAGCTCCAGATATCCACTGAGGACTTGTGGACAAAGTACATATGTACATAAATATGTATCATATATTACGAATAGCTGATCCAGTCGACTACGTCTGCCCCAAAAAGCCAACTGGTTATTGACTTAGCTCCTTAAAGCTTTCGTAGAGCTTTTGTGTCTCAGTTTATCTTCGCGCATAAAAGTTTGGGTTGACAATGTGGCATCATCTTGGACCAAAAATTGAAATTGAAATCGGAGAAAATTTTTCAGCTTTCGAAAATGATCAAATAGCTTCCTTATCCGGATTAACAAGGCAGAAACAACACATGGAATCCCTGTCTAATGTATGCCACCCCATACGCCATGAGCAAAAAAGACATAATAAAAATTTCCACCATTTGTTGTGCATATTATACTAGTGCAGAGTTTACATTTTATAACAACGAACGAATCAAAAAAGCAAGACACAAAAAAGTATAAATACTCGTGTATATCGTTGGAACGGGCGGCGTAGAGAATGTGGTCAGCACCTCAAGCTTATCCCTAATAGAAGTTGTTCGGGGCCAGACCCTCTATACACGCTTATACAACAGGACTTTGGGCATTTCCTTGTTTTTTTTTTTTTTGCTTTTAACCACTAACACCATCATCAGAGAGGACTAAAAGGTTAGGGAAATGAACCTTCTATCGGCAAAAGTCGAAAACGCAAGGAAGAAGGTACAAGAAAACAAAAGCAAGAAAAAAATCAATTTTTTCTTGACTTTTGCTAATGCCTCGTTGTAGATTTTGTATTTATTTCACTAGGAACTGATGTTGTACACTTTGGGGCAGCCCGGACTTTGAATGGTTTCATGTCTTTTTTTCTTCGTGGGGTGGCTTTCTTTGTGTGTTTTCTTTGAATTTTGTTGGCGAACGAGAAGAAAAGCAGTGCCGATTAATGTGTACGTGTATTTGGTATGCAAAAGTTATTACCTTTAAGAGGGATCGATGTCCTTTATTTGTGCCACAGCATACTATACATAGTGACAAATTCTATTGTTATCAGGTCATTGTGTGATTTTTTATTTTTTTTTTTGTTGGCCACTGCTCTTTATGTACATACATATACATATATATCAAGGTATCAGTCATCGTATTGCTTCCAAATCGGATTTAGCGCAAAACGACGACCGGTTAATGTCGGCACCTAATATCCTCTTATCGAGGAGAGGATTCAATTTCCCACACCACCCATCGCCTTCACATAAGGTTCTGTGGTGGACTCCAACACCCACTGTCATAGTCGTCGTCGGTCGTTTCCACTCCAAATGTCATTGGGCGAAAAAGGAGTATGGAAGTATAGAAGGATAGAGGATAGAGAATCCTTGAAAAATGTGGGCGATTGTCCGAAAGTGGTAGGTAATTTATAACCGAAGACAAGGGCAGAGATGAATAGTTTCCCTTTTGCTTGAATTTTTGCTGCTTTTTCTTGTTTTTTACACACGATTCCATGGCTCTGCCTTCGTAAAAGGATATTTTCCTATCTTGTGTCCCAAAAATGAAAATTGAAGGAATAACCTTTCGTGTGAGTGAACATGTACATACATACATATGTATGTATCCATATGTATTTGCTTGTATTGATTTATTTTTGTTGTTTTCTTTACTGTTTTTGACTTGTACTCAAATATAAATCAAATAACGCTTTTGCAAAACAGTTGAGTAGAATAATTACATATTGCTTTTTTGTTTTCATCTGTGTTGGCATTTGTATTTGACAAGTGGAGCGAAGTTTATCATATAGGAATTTGTATTTCCTGTGAAGACTGAATTTAGGTACTTGTTACATGCGATATCTCTAACTAGGTGCCCTCTTGTGCAACAGTATGTCGAAGGATTCAAAGAATATTCTCTACCTATAGATATAGCTAAATTGGTATTTGCTGCATTTCAAAATAGAACCAGGGACTAGAAAAAATAATCATTTACTTCGAAAGCAGGGAATTAGGATAGCAACGTCGGCAAGGTTAGGAGAAACGAGCTTGAAACCCAGTTAGCGTTGTGCTGTAATGGTCTATGTCACCATTTGTTGTTACGTAACATACTGCAACTGCATACCTCCGCATATTACAGTATAATATATATTTTTTATATATATATTTTTTTTTCAATAACACCCAAACTAGAAATCATTATGAAAGGATTGTAAAAGTCTTCGAGTAAAATTAAAGCATAACGATAGTTTTCTTCATTTACTAGACCAAAAGTTGATGTTGTAATCCCACTGAAGTAGACAGTAATATCGAACTGTAAAGCAGATATCTACTTACAGGCAATTTTTATTAATGATATAATAATATTTATTGGGGTTGCATCACGACAATACGCCCGCATAATATACAGAGATAAAAAAAATCCAATTGCTATCCACGATTAAAAGCCTTCTTTTAAGTTTACTCCGCCTGACCGTGTCCACATATTCAACGCCGCCTCGTTTCTCACCATGTCAATAATGAAACTCAATGACCACACTGCTTCGATTTCAATCCTGTGTCTAGCCTCACTAGAGTAAAAAAAAGAAGTACACTATAGACGACCCGTGGTTATGGGAATAGAAAAACTGCACATATTCCAAAAAAAGAAGAAAAGCGAAAAAGAAATTTCTAAAAGGATTTAATGTTCCTTGTTCGATAGCAGCAGCACCATCACCACACCACATCCATCGAACGTTGCGAATCAGCTCTTTTAACGATTTGAATAGGGAGAGTAGAAAGAGTTTTAAAAATCAACTCAAATCCTCCCCCCGTGCACATGGACGACTAGACGACTGAAAAAGTCAAAGAGTGTTTGTGCAACTTTCAAAATAAAAATAGAAATAAAAATAAAAACAAATTCCTACAATTTTCACAAAGAGTAAAACAAAATAGCACAAAACAATCAAACAAAGCAGCAGAAGGAGAAGAAATTGTGAAGAAAGCAACTTCTCCTCGGGTATTATCGAAAATTTTGCAGCACGCATCGAAATGTGGCTTCAAGTGTGAAGTAAATTAAAATGTATTGGAAAGTGGTTCTTTTTTCTCACTCTTCTCCTAGTCGAGTACCCGACATTATGTTTTGGCTTCTTGTGTGGTAATTGGTAGTTTCGCTTAGATATGAAGCGTACTCGTAATAAGTTACACAGTATAATATTGAAATATGAGCCATTTTAGGAGGAGTAATGATGTTATTGCCAACTGTGGTAAGTACGGATAACAATAAATTAATGAAATCGAAGTTTTACACTTATAGTTGCGAACATTGTTTTAGGCTGTTAGGTTATCATTAGAGAATGGGAGTATCTACCTATTACCTACGACTACATTGATTGAATTAAAATTGCAATTACAACCTCAACATTAGTTAACCATCATACGAGGGTGGGTCAATAAGTCCCTGAAAAATGAAATAAGGAACACTCTTTTCGGTATAAAAACATTTTATTTTTCAACATAGTCTCCTATACACTTCATCCAACGTTTCTCCAATTTTTGTATGCCCCCCAAATAATACGATTTCTCGAGCCCCTCAAAATAAGCGTTGGTTTCAGCGATGACCTCTTCATTCGACCCAAATCTCTTACCTACGAGCCATTTCTTCATGTTTGGAAACAAGAAATAGTCGCAGGGGGCTTAATGCTGGATGAGGGAGGAGTTCGTAGCCTAACTCATGCAATTTTGCCATTGCGACTGCGGATTTGTGCGCCGATGCGTTGTCCTGGTGAAAAAGAACTTCTTTCTTCGTCAAATGCGGCCGTTTTTGCTTCAAATCGGCTTGGAATCGATCCAGCAGCTCTGCATAATATGCACCGGTGATCGTTTTACCCTATTCAAGGCAATCGTTATGAATAACACCGCGCGTATCCCAAAAAACTGTCGCCATGACCTTGTTTGCTGACAAACCCGCCTTGGCCTTCTTCGGCTTCGACTCACCAGGAGAAGTCAATGTTTTGACTGTTCCTTGGTTTTTGGTGTGTTGTGGTGAATCCAGGTTTCATCCACGGTTACGAAACGGCGCAAAAACTCAGCCAAATTTGTCTGGAACATCGCCAAACACATCTTTGAAGTTGTCAAACGAATGTGTTTATTGTCGATTGTGAGCAAACGCGGCACCCATCTTGCAGAAAGCTTTTTCATGTCCAAATATTTATGTAAAATCGAAATCACTGAGCCATGTGATAAGCCTGTGGCCTCTTCAAGCTCGCGCACTTTTACTCGCCGATCGTCCATTATCAAACCATGGATTTTGTCGACCATTTCTGGTGTGGTGACCTCAATTGGACGACCAGTGCTTGAACGACCGCACCGAAATCGAGTAAACCAGTGGTGAATGGTTCCAATCGATGGTGAAGAGTCCCCATAATATTTGTCAAGCTTTTGTTTGGTTTGCATGATAGTTTTTTCTTACAAAAAATAGTGTTTAATGCGCACTCGAAATTTTAACGAAAATGCTAGTAGGCGTCTATATAAAATGGCTGCCACAACAAAACTATTTGACAGATCTGTCTGAAAATTTGGGTGCGTTCTTTTGAAAGATGATTCTTGACAAAAAAAAATTTAATTGAAGGTGACGACACAATTTGTGTTAATTTTCAGGGACTTAGGACGAGGGTGGGTCACCTCGTAGACTATAGTAGTTTTAGTTGATATGGGCGATTAATACTTTTAGTTGAGACAGCATTAGTTGAAATGACAACCATCAACTTGATAAGTGGCAACTGATAACTTAATTTATTATACACACTTTAACTTTGACTGTTAATCAGTGCTGTCGTTTTGTAAAAAAGTAAGATAATTTGTAATTTTTAATTAGCACTTTGAGGCAAAGAGTAGAGAGCGATATTTAGTAAAAAAAATAAATCTGCGTCTCGTGCGGCGGAAGAATTTTATGAGCTTCGACATATTTGAAGCTTAGACCAATAAGGTTTTTCAAGACTTCATCAGAGTATAGAAAAAGAGAGGGTGAATACTTAATGCGCCAACGACAGCGCTCATATCCCCGTCGTAGGTTACTGGTATCGGAAAATATGACCCCTTGTCCTAGTGGTTTTAACGAAAGATCTGACCCTCCAGGTTGGGGGTTGTGCGTCGTGGTAAATGTCCTACCATGGAAAAAGCTTCTAGTTACGAAGCAAAAATAAGTCGGATAAGAATGATTTTACTGTTGACGGACCTCGCAAACAAAATAAGGATAACGACCTTCGGATCTGTACGTGGAATATTTATCCGCAAAAAAACGGATGTCATCTACTACGGTGATTGCTGCAGAGAGTATTTCTACGTTTATTTGGATCAAAATGTCTTGAGTTTTAGGCATGTGAGCGAACGAGACTACCAGAGCCTTCGCCTCTGACCTGCTGGGTTTCTGGCATCCACCACATAGAAACCCCTGGCACGCAGCAAACCAAGAGGCTTATAAAGCGACGCGCATAAGGTGATCAGACGAGCTTACGACATCTACAAGCGGTAGAGAAGAGAAGAACATCAGCTTCTAAGAAAAAAGAAGAAAGCATATGAAAAACGCGATATCGAGTAAATGGAAAGATGTTATAGCACGAATGGTGTTCGAAAGTTTTACCAGAAGGCAAAAAGAGCATGCCAAGGCTACAAAGCTCGAGCAGAAACCTGTAGAGTCACAGTCGGCACTGAGATTTTGGAAAATCACTTCTGCAGACTGTTAAATGGCGGTGATGATCAAAACTTCGCTGTCAGGCAGAATGCTCCACTCCATTGACGATCAACAATTCCGTTCACGCGACTAAAATGAAGTGAAGATAGCAATATCATAGCTTAAATCCAACAAGGCTTCTGGAGCCGACAGTCTAACTGCTGAGCTATTTAAAGCAGCTGGGGTTAATTTGGTACGGAGCATACACCAACTTATCTGTAAGATATGGTTGGATGAAAGTATGCTCAACGAACGGAACCTTAGAATCGCTTGCCCAATCCTCAAGAAAGGAGACGCTCTGAATTGCGCTAACTACAGAGGTTTCCTCAACATCGCGTATAAGATCCTATCTGCCATATTACTTTGGTCTTAAACCTTTTGTCAACAATCTGATTAGTCCGCATCTGTGTGGTGTTAGGCCAGGAAAGTCGACCATAGATCAAATATTCACATTGCTGCAGATCTTGAAAAAAAACAAAAAAAAACAGTAACTCCAAATCGATACTCACCACATTTTCATCGATTTTAAATGTGCCTATGGTAGCGTCTACAGAGATGAGCTATACAGAGCCATGCCTAGTTTTGGTATTCCTGCCAAACTCATCCGTATGTGCAGGATGACGGTGAAGAATGTACGCCGCTCCATCAAGGTCGGTACCAACATCACCGAGGCTTTTGATGTTAGAAAAGGACTACGACAAGGTGACGTGCTCTCATGAGATTTCTTCAACATCATTCTTGAACGGATTGTGCAAAATTCCCAAGCTAACATCAGGGGTATGATATTTTAAAAGGCTGTACAACTACTCGCGTATACCGATGACATTGACATAATTGAAAGAACGTAGCGGTCTGTCAAGCGGCGAAATGGATTTAGCGGTTAACGAGGGCAAAACAAAATATATGCTGTCATAAAAAAAAGACAGCCAACATCGGCGACTTGGGCAGAACGTCACGATAGACAGCTACAATTTTGAGGTAGTGAAGGACTTTGTGTACCAAATCAAAAAATTATACCAGCGCATTGATCAAGTCGACAGCTGTTTCTTTTGCCTAGGAAGAAAATTGAGTAGCAAAGCTCTCTGATGGACAATTAAAGTGATTTTATATAAGATCCTCATCATCTCAGTCCTGCTATACGGCGCAGTAGCATGGACAATATCAAAGGCATATAAAAACACCTTTGGGAATGGAGACGAAGATACAACAACGAACTATACCGATTGTACAGCGACATTTACCTAGTCAGAAGCCTTCGAATCTGTCCCCGAGGGACAGCGCAGTAAAGGAGTACCTCACCTAAGCGCACTCAAGTGGAAAGGGACCTCAGCCAACTTCGTGTGCAAAACTTTAAGTAGCTAGCACAAGATCAAGCTGGCTTGTTGGTTGGAGCCCAGATCCACCCCAGACTGTAGCGCCATCTAAAGTAAGTAAGTAATGTCTGTACCTATACTCACTAGGCTGTTCTAAGGTTTCTATGAAACTGTAGGACGACTTATGTATGTAGTGTACATGAAGATTCAAACTATTTGCTACTGTATCACTACTCAAGCATTCTTCACTTATGAAACAGGATCTGCGTCTAACGCTTCAAAATTGATGATCCAGAGATATACAGATGAATCGACAGGCAACTGGCTCGGTTCCGATAAGTATTCAGCATTTAAATTTGATTGATTATTGGCCAACGAAGAGTCTTTGAATTTGTCCCCGAAGGCCAATGCAGAAGATGCAGTTGCACATGCAACTGAATAGATTTTCTTTAAAGATTTGAACTGTGAGGACTAGAGTTTGTGAATAATGATCTTAATCCTATTCTCTTGCTATCTAAGAATCTTTCTGAATCGAATATGTACCTGCATCGATGTAATTACATCTCATAATTTCACATTTCCATTCAATTAATTACTAGGGGTTACTTAAATCTCCTTCAAGTCTCCTATTATACTTCTACAACTTGTCATAAGTTTAAGATATCTTCTTGAAAAAAAAAAAAAAAAAAACAAACTAATCGACATCAATCCAAGTTTGGACCTCTACGAATGGAAAACTTTCCTCATTTATCCTCCAAATAGATGGATAGATGGACAGAAAATTGAATGTGGACGCCGCGCCGGAAAAATTTCACTCATTATTCCTCCTGGCGTTGAATAATGAATTCCGCCTGTCAATATAAATATACAAGTGAGC
This sequence comes from Pocota personata, assembly GCA_963082735.1. NCBI lineage: Eukaryota > Metazoa > Arthropoda > Insecta > Diptera > Syrphidae > Pocota > Pocota personata. The sequence goes on from OY720433.1 coordinate 8,477,127, forward strand.
GAGAGACCAAGAAGTAAGCCCGAGATTTGTGCGGAGAAAGTCATGTCTCGTGTTATTTTGTGCAATTTGTATCTTTTATCAAAAAAACTTAGCTTTTCCAGTTCACCAGAAATTAGAATAAATTATTTTCCAGCCAGGAACACACAGATTGTTTTTTTTTTTTCTCTCAAGCGACAGTCGGAAAAAGTTTTTATCCCGTATATCCTCTATCGGTCTATCCTCATACACTATCTAACTACTATACTAAATGTGTGGGTGGCATAAATGTGGACCGTAGTCATCCTCGTTGTCGTCCTGGTATATGATGAAAGCAAACAACCAAAATCGAAAAATATTATCTCTTTTTTGGGAAAAAAAGTTATTTTGCGTTATCAAGTTTCTTTTTATGTTGCGTATACTCACTGTATGGCAGCGGGAGGGAAGAGCATAATAAACCTATTAGGGACCTTTACGTATACAACAACATTCAATTCAATGCGACCGACGATGACAACGACGAACCTAGTGTTTGCCTCTCTGGAATACGTGACACATACAGCAAAGCTCTTTTCAATATGCGAGCAAGGATGGTCCTGATTTACATACCTACATACTTGATTTATTCCGAATGGTTACATTTTTTGAGCGTAAATGAACGCAATTCTGTAATGTCCTTGAGGATAGGCCAGGCTGATAGAAGGAAAAAGGGCGAGTTGATGAGAACCAAAGCATTTTTTTCGATTCCAAATGAAAATCAAAAAAAATTTCAAAGAAGATGAAACCAAATGACAAATGTAGCAAAATGAAAGAAAGATACACACAATAGGGTAAAGTTAACGTTTCCACTTGGTTTGATGCGCGCTCTCATTGGATGTATAGCATCTATTGCTTCCATCTCTGGCCCTATGATTTTCTGTTTGTTCTTTTTCTGTTGCTATTCTTCTGTGCTGCTTCACTGCCTGGTGTTGCTATTATCCGTCGATACTATATAGTGGGCAACACATTTTGCAGATTAACACTTTAATCGAAGGGATCACTCCTTCCACTCGTCATAGTTGTCGTCGTCTTTTCGTTTCTCATCGTCGTAGTCATTGCTTTTTTGCCATAAAATTCAGCCTTGACTTGATGCGCTGTTGGCAGGGATGGGCTGGGCATAAATGCACAGACGAATGGATGGATAAATGGGTAGATGAATACGTGTATCTAAAAAAGAGATCAAAAGATTTCGATGATGACTTGGAGAGAACAGTTGATGTAGGCGGATATCTAGTTGCGCTTACTTTAACATTTTCTATCAGTGTAAATAATTCCATGGACAGATTTGGAGAAAATTGTAATACAAAATGACTATCATTTGGTTGTAAAGATTGCGAACGTACCCTATGTGTAGATATTCTCATTCAACAATATGTTAGATATGTCAGTGAATATATGAATGTTCTTCATTGAACAAACATAAGTACGCCTTAACGAAAGCTGAACTTCGGGGTAATATCTTTGCAACAAAAATCTCCAAATGAAAATAATCACATTCCAAAATTCGCTGCTGAAATCCTCAAACCTAAATTCTTCAGTTGTGTGTAAAATGAATTAAGCAATTACATAATAATTTACACAATAGCTACAAATTGGTCTTCTAACTACTCCTATCTAAAAATGTTGCCTATTATTAATGTCGTCATTGGATTTCCGCCGGACACGACGTTCAACTTTTGTGAACCAACCGATCACAAAAAAGTCACCTGACGGTCTTATTTTGGTTGCGCAACTTATGTTTTATCGTTGCCTGCGAGATAAAAAAAAGAAATTTACTTTTTTTCTTCTGATCAACGGGGACCTTTTTTTATTTGTTCTAATGTAAAATTTACTACTACGTAACTTTACTTAATACTAAGCTAATAACGATCCGCCGTCCTCAGCGTCGCTGCAATCGTTAATGGCTATAGACGATATATTGGCCGTCGGGCATTCATTAATTGCCCGTTTTTATAGCCCAATATTGATGAGTCCGTTGTATAGTTATTTTTATTGTTTGCTGACGTTTGGGAAGACGCTGTGGCTGTTGTTGACCCAATTCTTGCAGGTTTGGGGGGACTGACCGTGAGTCATTGCATTGCATTTGCATATGTTACTCGCACTTGCTTTTAAATCGTTATTCTTTCACCGTACAACTTTCAAACATGATTGCTATTCGATTAGTGGCTATGAGCTCCACTCCTCAACCACCATATACGAAGAGTACAACACAGCCGAGAGGAAGATGGGGTAGTATTCATATTCCATGTTCGTAGTTAGCCCAAAAATAAACAACGACTCAACTACACCATTGCATTCTCTAAAACAGAAATATTTTATTTGGTATGATTGATGGGTTATTCCACATTAAACGATCAAATTTTGGTAAGTGATAGGCTCCGCCGCAATAAGACAAAAATTATATGGAAGGTGGGGTCTATCTCTCCCCCATGTAAAGCTATGGGGACTAGAAATTTGTTTTGACTATGTGTAATGGAAGTAATGAATGCTTGAAAAGGCTAGATGAATTTTCTATCCAACGGTATACAACACTGTAAACAAAGTCTTCAGCTTCTCTGAGTCAGAGCTTAAAAATAAAATTTTCATAAATTGTTTTATTAAGTTTTTTTTCATTTTACATGATTTTTTCAAAATTTTGCATTATTTTGAAGCTACATTCATGCCATTATGTATGGAATAGCACATCATTTGAATGGCCGCCTCGGCTTCGCTTGCAGTGTTTCATAGCGTCTCGAATGTTGGCCTCGAGCTCGTCCAAAGTGGTTGGCTTGTTAGCGTCGACTAAGGACTTGACGTAGCTACAGAGAAAATAGTCGAGGGGTGTCAAGTCGCATGATCACGGCGGCCAATTGATTATATTAGTTCGGGATCTTCTATTAAGCGAACTGCAGAGATGCCATCGTCTTCACATTTTTTTTTAAAAGAATGATGGCTTTGGACAAGGAATGTTTCGGAGGGATGAACTATTCTCCACAGATTATGTAGAAAAAATTATGCATTCAACGGGAAGATGTCCACAAATATCTTCAAGAGATATCTTCAAGATATGTCCCATATAAATCGATGTTTTCGAGAATACATATACTTTCATTCTCACATGATTTTCGGGAGTCGCCTACGAGAGAAGTCGTCGATATATTTATGTCTTTTAGAAATATATGAGAAACATCAATTTAGAAATATTTTCTGTTTATATTTTCGGTTTCAGATAAATCGATGTTTACTATAGCAAAGACTGTCTTATCCGTACATGATTTCCTAGGAAACAGTTGATGTCTTTAGGAGATGTCATCGATAGTTATCCTTGTGGGAAGTCATCGATAGATAAGATACCTTTCAGAAACGTATTAAAAAAAGTGATGTATTCGGGAAACGTTGTCATGACTTATCTTCGAGGGAGTCTTCGATAGAGATACATATCTTCGAGAAATATTTTTAAGAGAAGCCTCAAAAAATGCTATGTTTTTGAGGGCAAATATACGTTCATCTTCATATGATGTCCTAGGAAAAACTGATGTTTGAAGAAGATGTCCTCAAAAATAGTCTTGGCGGTTAGTGAGGTATCATTAGTTTTGGGGTTAGAATGAAAATTCCGATTCCTCCTCGAATTGTGACTCCACATAACCTAGATATGAAGTTTGAAGTAATTCTGTTCAACGGCTTAGTTCTTGCGTACATACGACAGACAGAATGGAGAGACATACTTTTTTTGAGTTTCTCTATTATAGTAATACCAAGATTGATCAAAATCTCGACACCGACCATTTTTACGAAACCATAGTTGTCATATATCCAAGGCAGATGTCTTTGAGAATGTTTCAGATTTTTTGAATAAAGAGCTGTATTCCCTCACCAAATATATAGAATATATCTGAAGGAGTGAAGTATTGTTATTTTTATATATCATACATAAAAGTGCTAGTATGCAATAAAATGTAGTATATGAGGACTACTCGTACATACCTACATCTTCTTTATATCTTGTCTTTAAGATGCAAATTTAAGGATTCCTATTATCATGAGAAATGCATTTCACTCGAGGGGTATTATATTGAAAAATAAATTTTTTATCGGATCTCTTCCTTCACTTAATGCCTTAGGTCGCGAACTTATCAGCCGCCCCTCGTATGTGTAGGGTTGTACTACACATACGAGGGGCGGCTGATAAGTTCGCGACCTAAGGTATTAAGTGAAAGAAGAGATCCGAAAAAAAAAATAATTTTTCAATATAATAACCCTCGAGTGAAATGCATTTCTCACATCGGGCATACAGTGTCAAGTCGCATGATCACGGCGGCCAATTGATTATATTAGTTCGGGATCTTCTATTAAGCGAACTGCAGAGATGCCATCGTCTTCACATTTTTTTTTAAAAGAATGATGGCTTTGGACAAGGAATGTTTCGGAGGGATGAACTATTCTCCACAGATTATGTAGAAAAAATTATGCATTCAACGGGAAGATGTCCACAAATATCTTCAAGAGATATCTTCAAGATATGTCCCATATAAATCGATGTTTTCGAGAATACATATACTTTCATTCTCACATGATTTTCGGGAGTCGCCTACGAGAGAAGTCGTCGATATATTTATGTCTTTTAGAAATATATGAGAAACATCAATTTAGAAATATTTTCTGTTTATATTTTCGGTTTCAGATAAATCGATGTTTACTATAGCAAAGACTGTCTTATCCGTACATGATTTCCTAGGAAACAGTTGATGTCTTTAGGAGATGTCATCGATAGTTATCCTTGTGGGAAGTCATCGATAGATAAGATACCTTTCAGAAACGTATTAAAAAAAGTGATGTATTCGGGAAACGTTGTCATGACTTATCTTCGAGGGAGTCTTCGATAGAGATACATATCTTCGAGAAATATTTTTAAGAGAAGCCTCAAAAAATGCTATGTTTTTGAGGGCAAATATACGTTCATCTTCATATGATGTCCTAGGAAAAACTGATGTTTGAAGAAGATGTCCTCAAAAATAGTCTTGGCGGTTAGTGAGGTATCATTAGTTTTGGGGTTAGAATGAAAATTCCGATTCCTCCTCGAATTGTGACTCCACATAACCTAGATATGAAGTTTGAAGTAATTCTGTTCAACGGCTTAGTTCTTGCGTACATACGACAGACAGAATGGAGAGACATACTTTTTTTGAGTTTCTCTATTATAGTAATACCAAGATTGATCAAAATCTCGACACCGACCATTTTTACGAAACCATAGTTGTCATATATCCAAGGCAGATGTCTTTGAGAATGTTTCAGATTTTTTGAATAAAGAGCTGTATTCCCTCACCAAATATATAGAATATATCTGAAGGAGTGAAGTATTGTTATTTTTATATATCATACATAAAAGTGCTAGTATGCAATAAAATGTAGTATATGAGGACTACTCGTACATACCTACATCTTCTTTATATCTTGTCTTTAAGATGCAAATTTAAGGATTCCTATTATCATGAGAAATGCATTTCACTCGAGGGGTATTATATTGAAAAATAAATTTTTTATCGGATCTCTTCCTTCACTTAATGCCTTAGGTCGCGAACTTATCAGCCGCCCCTCGTATGTGTAGGGTTGTACTACACATACGAGGGGCGGCTGATAAGTTCGCGACCTAAGGTATTAAGTGAAAGAAGAGATCCGAAAAAAAAAATAATTTTTCAATATAATAACCCTCGAGTGAAATGCATTTCTCACATCGGGCATACAGTGCCTTAATAAAACCGAAAAAATATTCTTTTTCTTTGCCTTCAAAATTAATTAATTAAATTACGATTTCGGCTTACATGGTGATGTTTATCCTACCACAGATAATAACAAAATGAGATTATTATTGAAACAAAGTGATATTTATACTACTAATGAGTGCCGAAGTGATACTCATTGCTAAGTATCTCAGGCCGCGAACTTATCAGCCGCCCCTCGTATTTAAAAATAAATCTCTTAGGGCAGTTAGACTTTAGCATAGCAGAGAAGTGCCCTTACACAAGGGCTTTTTCATCGATTTGAAGATTTATGATCTGCTAATGATGCACCAGCCATCTATCCAAAATTATGCATCTGTTGACTGGCCGTTAGCAACAATCTACTCCATTTCAGTTTCATCAATTTAAAGCAGCAATACTACTCTGAGTGCGCACATAATAGCCTCCAGTCAGCGAATGCCACACAATAAGGATTGGTAGATGTGCTATTCTGTGGACTTTGGTTTATTTAGCCATACATAGTACAACAACACAGTTCGAGTACGTATACTAGCCTCCACTACCCTAAAAACTTGAAGAATCCGCAAGGATACATTCGAAGCGCCGCCGGAATGTGTTTGTACTTTGAAGTATGCATTTCGGTGGAATATTGTGCTTTCAATGTGAGATTTCACAACCAGTACCAGAGAAATTCCCGTGATTCCAGTTAAGGGTATTGCTAAAGTCCAAAATTGAGGTGCCGAAAGCAAATAATTATTTGCATGACATTTCGATTTGTGTGTGATGTTTGTTACGGTCGTTTATTTGTGGATATACATACATAGAACTAACGCAGGGCTCCATAGCCTAGGCACTGGAACAGGACTCTTTGGACGAAGCACGTCAAAGAGCAAGTGGACCTGCGCATACGAGTACTAGTACATAGAGGAAGAGGAGGGCGAGCTATACGATTCTCTTAGACTCACTCGAGCTCTCCTTTCTAAATGATTAGAAGGTAGGAGGGAAGATTTACTTTGTTAGTTAGTAGTGAACTGATGAGGAGTAACGGAAAAGACATCCCGAAATTGGACTGTTGTGAGAGACTATGATACTATATTTGTTGGGAAAAGGAACCATAAACCATCTGCGCTACTAATGGTTTTACCTGAATCAACTACCACTGTTGTTAGGGGGATGTTAACTTTATTCCCATTTTTAATCGCGGTGGCATAAAAGTATACCAAGAATGCTTGTGCATAATAAGGATTCATAGGCACAGTATTTATAGCATTTTGTTATTCATTTCTACCACCTAGCGGCAATTTTCACACACTGCTGGTAAACAGATGGTTTCTAATGGATACAACTATTCTTGTTGCTGCCGATTTTAAGTTAAGCTGCCAAGGATTATGGCGATTTCGTTGAAAATTTGTTGTCAGAGCTGCTCAAAAAGAAGTCAAGGGTGACGATTATTTACAAAACAAAAACCTACATGTAACAGCTAATATATTTCAATGACTATGCTAAAGTAGAAGGAAGTATCTAATTGGCAAAGCCACACGAGTTTTCATCTTGTGCAAATGCATGGCGGGGAAAATACAATCCTAATACCCCGTGGAGTACGAGGGCAAGGTGAAAAGTTCTCGGCCTAATACATAGATGGCGTTCGAATAAGCAAAAATTTATGTTTAATGCCTGGGTGCACTTCTCATTAGTTCGTATGATAAGTTTCAACTTGAATTTTTGCAGTAGACGTCTTGCGTGTTTTTCGTTAAAATGGATAAACTTGAATATGGTGCGGTGATAAAATTCTTCGTTTTAGATGGGTTAACCCCTGAGGAGATTCATCAAAAGCTGACAGAAGTTTACGGGGACTCTGCTCCTTCCATGTCAACCATTAAAAGTGGGCAGCTGAATTTAAACGTGGTCGCACGTCCCTCGTAGATGACTCACATCGGAAAAGTGCATGATATCGTGTTGGACGATAGGCGAGTGAAGGTGATTAAGATAGCTGAGGCTGTGTGTATATCGGAAAAGAGGGTGCGAAACATCTTGCACAAAAACTTAGGGATGCGAAAGCTCTGCGCAAGATAGGTGCCACATTTGCTGAATGCCGATCAAAAGCAAATGCGCACACGATTTTCGCAGCAATCTTTGGACCGATTCAATAGGGATCCGACCGGGATGCGAAAGGGTTCCTGTTAATTGATTCCCTTGAGAAAGGCAGAACAATTACAGGCGAATATTACTCCAACCTTCTTGACCAGATGGATGCCAAAATTCGCGAGAAGAGGCCTGGCTTGAAGAAGAAAAAAAATCATCTTTCACCAGGACAATGCACCTGTACACAAGTGTGCGTTGGCGATGGGAGAACTGCGGGATTTGGGGTACGATTTGCTCGCCAACCCCCTTATTCACCTGATTTGGCACCCTCAGACTTCCACCTGTTCCCAAGCTTGAAGAAATTTGTTTCTGGGAAGCGCTTCGCATCCAATGCAGAAGTTGAGAGGGCCGTATATGAATATTTTCACAGCCTTCCAGACTCTCACTTCCGAGAAGGAATACTGATGTTGGAGAAACGCTCGATCAAGTGTGTTGAAGTCAAGGGAGATTATATAGAAAAATAAAATCATTTTTTAACTGAAAATCACAGTACAATCAGGCCAAAAACTTTTCACTTTGCCCTCGTATGTACAGAATAGTTAGTTGTCCCCAGAGACAAATTGATCAGGGAATACAGCTTTATTAATAACTGTGCTGCGAAATTGTAACTGTATGTAAGAAAGGCTGCATCTGGGCATTCATAATATAATCACTTTAGAATTGAAAAGAAAAGAAAACTTTACAGCCGCGAAAAAATCAACAAAGCTATCATATCACGTCGAAATGGAAGACAACGAGAATCCAAAAAACTGGGAAAAGCAAAGCTGACTGGCTCTTCGTAGGCCTTCTCGATTCGAAGAGATGAGTAACTAAGTAACTGAGACAAACCAAGACACTCTTCGCGATCTTCAACTAGAAAAGGCAACTTAAGTAAAAATAGAGAGCGAAGCCTCGAAAGCAGGGACTAAACACGAAACATATTTCGTTCGATTCTGTTCGAAACGAATGGTTTTGCACCACGCCCCTTAACAGGTTCTGATAGATTTAATATAGTGTACGAGTAATATTTATGTGGGCGTCGTGGCGTAGTGGTTAGTGTGTCGGATCACTACGCAAGAGGTTCCAAGTTCGAATCCCAGAAAACACCGAAAAGTCTTTTCACGATCCCACCTCTCGCGAACGTCTGACAAACATCCGAGAGTATTGTTGTCGCGAAAAAGCTTCTCAAAACAAATTGCCTTTCGGATACGGCACTAAACTGTAGGTCCCTTCCATTCGTGTTAAAAATATAACGCACACAATACGAGTGGTTACGAGAAGCTAGGCCCTGGCACTTAAAGAGCTGTTGCGCCAAATATTTATTTATTTATTTAGTAATATTTATACACCACGATCACAAACCCATAAGTTGGATTCAGGTCACCCTTTTAATAAATTTGTTAATTTTTCGAAGTAGATTAATAGTAGATTAATCCAATCGTAGAAAGTGCACCTACCTACTTTTGTTGTCGAAAAGCTAGGCCTAGAACCAGTTAGTCGTCGAAATGAATCTTCTTATATTCTGCAGGATTCGTTTACTATATACATACTCGTACAGCATGTATGACTGTGCACCTTTATAGAGTTACTCTTTAGTTGAAGTACATTTATCTTTAAAAAGCCCCGAATTTTGGTTTGGTTATTGATGAATATACATAAGTTCTACTTTTCTTCGATTAACACCAAGTTCACGACCTGTGGCTAATACACTTATTCAATTAACATATCATCGGCTGTTAAAAGTTAATGTTAAAATTTGAATTAAAAAGAAAGACTACAAGACTACATATAACGCTATTTTAGCACCCTAAGGCGTTTGTAAAATACCTGTTGATTCTGTCCTTTTTTTTATAATTCGCGCGCGCCAAAACGAATATGAATACCTTTATACTGTTACAGGTCACGGGCTTTTAGGGGAAAGGGGAAGAGGAACAGAGGAGAAGCCTGTGCGTGTTGGCTTTAAATGTTTGAGGGTTGTAGTGATGGCGAAATACAGAGCTTGGTAGATCATTCCACATTCGTGTCGTTCGGCTTATAAACGAATCCCTATATTTGACAGTACGACCGAAGTTAGGCCTTAGGGTGAACTGATGTGCATTCGAAGCATGTCGCGTATTGCGGGTGAAATTTCGAAGGGGAGGAATGCAACTGGCTATTTCGCTGGAGCATTTATGCCCTATAAATTGATTCCCGATCAGACGGGGTAAAATATTTCTTGCACCGTTTAAGGAATCCTAGACATTTTGCCGCATTTTTGGCGACCTCGAATATGTGATCTTTCCATCGAAGATGGTTATTAATACACATACTGAGAATGGCAAGTCTTTCGGTTTCAATGATGCAAATACCATCCATGGATAATGGTTGGGGGTTTTGGTTTCGCTTGAGAGACAGAAGACAGCATTGTGTTTTGGAAGCATTAAATTCGACTCTGCTGGTTGAACCCCATTTAATTACGCTGTCCAGGTCGGAATTTAATGTGTTTAACACATGCTGCCGTTCCCCTTCTACGGCCGAAGAGCAAGGACGTGAGTTAGGAAACGAATATGAAAAACTGAGGGTACTGTCATCAGCGAAGGAATGGATTGGATTAGAAGTTGCAGACAAGAGATCATTTATAAAAATAAGAAAGAGAGTCGGAGACAAAACAGAGCCTTGGGGAACACCAGCATTTATTTGGTGAATTGCAGACTTGAAGCTGTCCAAAACAACTTGCATTGAACGCCCCGAAAGGTGATTTCTAATTCATTGAAGAAGAGACTCATCGACGCCATATGCACGCATTTTCGACAAAAGAGCCTGATGCCAAACTCTGTCAAATGCCTTTGAAATATCAACGAAAACCATACTGCCGGTCAAGAAGGAGTTTTCGTGAATCGAGATATTTCATAAGCTGACGATTTATAAGCGTTTGAATGACCTTGGAAAGAAGGGACGTAAGTGCAATGGGTCGGTAATTGGACGGGGAGGAACATTCGCCTTTTCTGGGGACGGGCTGGACAAATGCTGTTTTCCATCTACTCGGAAAGAGCCCTGAAAAGTAGGATAGACAGAAAAGCTTACGCAGAGGTTTTGCCAGCGTAGAAGAACACCTCCTCAAAACTATGGGAGGTTACCATCTGGACCAGCGGATTTGTGTATGTTAAGACCTTAGAGTACTCCTGCAACTATACGAGTGCCAAAGTTGACTTGTTCCATGGAAAATCTGACGCTCTTAAATACAGGTGGAGACAAAGCATTATCTGGCAGCGTGGAGTTCGCTGCAAAGTGACCAGCAAGCAGACTGGCTTTGTCTAAGGAGCTGACAGCTGGAATGTCATTGTAAATGAACGTTGGGATGGCAGACGAAGCAGAATTTTTAATATTTTTGACGAATGACAAACAATTTTGTAATTTTGTACTACCTTTGGGACATTGTAGGATTTTTAGCCTCAATTTTTGGTCATGTAAGAATTGTATCATACATGTCGAATATCGGCATTGCAGTCTTTTCTGGCTTGTTTAAACTTTTTTCGATTTTCCTTAGAATTATTGGCTTTATAAGACAGACAACTTTCTTCTTTCAACCTGATAGCCTCTTTACAGCTCTAGTCAAAGCACGAGCTTACCTTAGGTTTAAAGCCCTTTATACTGTTAAGAATAAAGTCATTCATACCTAAGAGTATAGCTTCAGTGATCATATCAGCAGCGGCATCCATGTCGCTATCGAGGAAGCATAGCGACCAGTTGAAACTCCTAAAAAAGCTATTAAGGCCGTTCCAGTTGGCTTTCTCGTATTGCAATATTTTTCTTTTAGGAGTTTTTTCTTTAACTGTGTGGACAGATTACGAGAATTTAGCTGATACGATATTATGGTCAGACCGACCTAGAGGCGATAAAACATCAATGGTGTATTTATCAGGGTGCGAATAAGAAACAATTCCAGAGTGTTGGCGGAATGACTTTCAATGTCCGGTATATGTGTAGGCTCATTTAAAAGCTGAGTAAATTGTTTACCTCAGCGAAATGTTCAACATACCTTCCTTCGGGTGTTGTCTGGCCAGAATGTTGAATCCAATCCCAATTGTGTATATTGAAATTGCCCGCAATGAAGATTTCAGAATGAGGGTACAAGGAGACAATACGACTGATGGAATCGGGCAGTGCCTCAAATTCATCAAAAGTTAAGTTGCTGTTCGGATTAGGGCTTCTATAAATAAAGCAGTAGTGAACTAGTTGCTTACGGACGGTAAATTTTAGTCATTTGTGGTGGATAATGTGCCCATAATGTGGTGGAACTTGGTAAGCAATATCACTACGGACATAAATGTCGAGGCCACGGTGGGAAAAGAATAATGACACTAAGTTATACCCAGGCAGTTTCAAATCAGAAGATTCTTCAACTATCTGTGTTTTGCTTAGTGCCAAAACACCTGGTTTATAGGAATGGGCGTCAACATATCAGCATACAATAGATCTCCGGTCTTCTTAATTATTATCGCATCCGGTCGCAATGTTTTTCTAACATTTGTTGTCCGCATTTTCTTGCGCCGACTTGTCTTCTTGGTTGGGCTTAGGTTTCGTCTTATTCGGCTTGCCCATTTCTTTTCGCTGATCTAAGACTGAAATTTCCTTAGACGTATCTAAACTGATGTCACCACTTGATATCTTCCTCGAGTTCGTCCGCGTTTTTTTTGGAACATGGGCCTTTGTTAGTTCATCATCTGAGGAACTTTAGCTGTTCTCGGATATCGGAAATCTCCCTTCGAAGATCAGCTACCTCGGATTTCGCATCTCGGAAAACGGACTTAATGAGCGTACCAATTTCTTGATTTCTCCATGGGCGTTATGCTTGTCCCTGTAGAAATTAATAAGACCGTCGATTTTCAACCCGAGTTGTAGCATTTTAGTGTTCTCATGTTTGTTACTGCTGTTTTTCGCGCCGTGAGTAGTGTCAGTTGCCTTTATCGTCCATATTTCTTGTGGATGGCGTCGATTCCGAATGCGAACACGTATTATCTGTAAGAGAAGTCCCTTTAATTCGAGAACGCGGAAACTGAGTGCTCTTCCTAAACGGATCTTCAGGGCTCCTCCGTGGTGCTGCAGTTTGGTCGCCTGGTGACCTCATCATGCTCGAACGCCCCTGGAAAGGGTTTTCTTCGTTCTCCGTGTTGTCTTCATTGATGTTTTTTTTATAGTTATTTTTGTTGTTCATGTTGCAGGTAGGTGAATTTAACGTGATCTTTGTTTTATTTATTATCATGAACAATTTTTCATTAAGAGCTTTGTGGGGGGGAACCTCCACACTGGCTACGTGCCCGGAAACCATTAACCCCAAATTTAAGAAGATTGGAGCCGCTTTTAGTCACCCATACCGATGTTCAGTTAACTGGTTCTAGAATTTGTCAAAATCTCGTAAAACTACCCACTATGCAAACGAAAACTATACCGATTTAATGCAGCCAGTGATGGATTTTCCGTGTTCTGTTGCTCCGCTGCCAGCCTTTTAACTTGCCTGTTCGTCAGCTCTTTCGTTACGCTGGTGGGTCAAACATTGTTGCGTTTGGAAATGAGATTTGTTTTGCCATGCATTTAGTTGTCATACCAAAAATGGCTTTGATATGCGTATTGGTGATAGCATTTATGGGTGCCTTGCTGTGTGCAATTTCACTCCCTGCAAATCACCTTTGCCAGCGAAACTGTCACCATGTTAGCCCCTGATGAAATTTCTTGTTGTTCACGTTCTGTTTGCTTGGTTAATTGAATTTGTCAACCGTATAACTTTCATTTAATCAATAATTCTACCGTGACCTCTGTGCGCTGTTTAATCGAAGTAACCGATTGCTTTTAGGCTTATTGCAGAAAGTCCGGTAAGTACCTTTGCTTGCAGATATATTTGCAGGGTACCAAGTATCACTTCTATGGCTGCCGTTGTTGTTGATGCTTGTTGACCGGTGATATCTATTAGCATTTCTCTTGCATACTTTTTGTTAATTGTTTGCTATTTTCATCACCTTCAGTAATGGAGCTAGAAAACGTGTTTGCGTGGGGTCAACAAATTTACGCTTACTGGCCTTCAAACGGACGTACACGAGGATTGCGGAGTAGTAAGTTTTTATGTATAGGTAAATATGCAATTTATTTTGGTAACAGCCGAGGAGTAGCATGGCAGCACACAATAATTTTCAAAATTCACTGTCTTTTGAACCAAAACATTACGTAAACAAATAAATAAATAAATAAATAAGTAAACAAATAAATAAACAAATAAATAAATAAATAAGTAAGTAAGTAAATAAATAAATAAATATATTAATAAATAAATAAATAAATAAATAAATAAATAAATAAATAAATAAATAAGTAAATAAATAAATAAATGAATAAATAAATAAATAAATAGATAAATAAATAAATAAATAAATAAACAAATAAATAAATAAATAAATAAATAAATAAATAAATAAATAAATAAGTAAATAAATAAATAAATAAATAAATAAATAAATGAATAAATAAATAAATAAATAAATAAATGAATAAATAAATAAATAAATAAATAAATAAATAAATAAATAAATAAATAAATAAATAAATAAATAAATAAATAAGTAAATAAATAAATAAATCAATAAATATATATATACATAAATAAAACGTAATTTTGCTTCGTTTTTTCATTATTGTAGACCCAAATATAATGCAATGAAACCGAGGAATCTTCCATACTTCGTCATCAATCTTGGATCGGAACTTTCCATATTTGTGTAATCCACATAATAATTAAATACTTGTACGCTCATAATTTCAGAACAGCTTAGCAATTATGGTTTAGTGGTCTCCTTTCAACTCCAGGAATACAGCATATTATCCCTAATAATTGGCCACAATTCTTTCCCTATTTACTCTTAAACTGGAAATTGGAATGATATCTGCAATGGCTACTGCCTGTACAATAAACCTTTACCTGTCTCAAACCATTTTAATCAATCCATAGTCGCGAGTAATCATAGCACGAAAATCTTAATTCGCCCCACTGGCCACACAAAAATAATCTATCCATCTCCTTTGAACCGAATTATGTTACGACATTCTGCCCTAGAAGCAACCACCGTTAGATTTAAAATTATGTATTTAACCGTCGCAAAAAATAAAATTTCTATTTGCGAGACCCTGTCTTCCACTAGTAGTGGTCCACGAGCGTACTCACCTCGGGGAAACAAATAAAGTAAATATAAACCTCTACTGAATCTAGCAGCCAACTTGGGACCCAATGAGCAGAGAACCAGCAGCGGAATTACACAAAGCACTTCACAAGGCCGTTCATTATCACTATCTCGGCTGCTATTGCCGCTGCGGTGAATATTCATTTAAGCCTACTATTTTTCAACCTCTTGATGGGATTTATTTTGTTGTGATGACAATAGTAGCGATGGTAGAAAGTATCTTATCCCAATCCCCCCGTTGAGTTTGTTAAGCCACCTCTTTCGGCGGAGCAGTATCATAATCATCGTTATCGAGTAAAAACGAGTACAGACTAAACGGGGAAAATTAATTAAATTTGGGCCACAAAGGACTTAGAGAAGATGAGAAGCTAAGAAATTACAAAATGAAGGTTATCGTTGATGCATTGGAGAATGGTGAATTTTTCGATTCGAACTATTTCGAAACTAAATTAGAACAAACAACATTGACGACGACAACTATGTACATACAACGACGAGGACATCATCATTATTGTGCTTGTGCTTATAATGACAACTATCGGAGTACTCAGTTACAAAAGTGGTTCATCGTCACCAGTATGAAGTGTTCCTCCCTCTTCTATAAGTAGGGAAACAGCAGCAGCTGTATATTGGGCAACATATCAGCAGTGCGAGAGAAGAGGTACCTACATATATTTGGATAGATGTAAAAATAAAATTTTGATGCAGTACAGTATGAATATAAATCCTGATGTATGTTGATGCTATGTGTATAAGAAGCAGATATTTATACTCTCTGGATATTTCTAGTTCTCTTAGGCAGAATCATCCTTATAAGTACAGTGGTGATCAAATGTACCGTACACCACTGCGTTTGGCCAAAAATTATGACTTCTATCAAAATTCGTTCCTGGATAGTACGAATAGTCTTAGCCGCTGCATCTCCGCTTCATTCTCGTTTACAAATTAAATACTCGGTGATGTCTTGCTGATCATAGAAAACTCTTACAAAATATAAAGAAAGGCTACAATCCTGGAATGGGAACCATGATATTCTATGCTTTACCTTTCACCCCCTTCGGCTTAGGGGTTAGAATTTAACCGAGGTAGACGACATGCCTGCCGTGACTGAAGTCCAATTTTTTAAACTTTTTTTTTTAAAAAGAAAGTTAAAAAAAATTATAAATGCCGGCAGCATTACAGTCTGTTATATTTAAATTGAAGAAAGAAAATGATAAACTGAGAATAAAGCTGGAAAAAAATGAACAGCTTACTCTACGTCTACACAATGAGGTAAAAAAGCTAATTAGAGAAAATGAAGACTCTCAAAAGGCACCTCAAACAAAACGAGAAAAAATGATAATTCTGAGTGTATGCAAAGTCAAGAGTACTATACTGACGAAGAAGATCTTCATAGAAAAATAGACCGGATTTTGAAAATGAAGAAAGCATTGAACCACGGACCGCACCAACCCCAAACTTAGCAGCTTTGCTTTGTAAACCCTCATTTATTATAATATTTTTTTTTTTTATAAATTTTAAAGGAAGAATAATTTTGCTTTCAATGCTCGTACGGGGGTCAAGGTTCAAACAAGTTTGAAAAACGATACGATATCTAGAAAAACAAGTTTTAGAAATTTGTATCGAATGGCTGAAATCTTAGAAAGAAAAAACGCTAATCAGTTGTTATATGTATGTAATTCGACTGGACCTTGCTCCGCTTTCATACCGCCTTTATCCGTCCACAATTAATTTTTGAGATCTTGACACGTATTTCGGTTTCTGAGGTTATATTTTCAAGACTTTGAATCATGAGAGTTTCTTTTGTTTGAAAATGGCTTACGTGCACGTAACCATTTTTGCTTTGATAACATTTTAAAATTGTATATAATTTGCATGAACCTGAATGAATGGTTTTCAACCGTACTATACAAATCCCTTAAAATTGTCCATCAAAGAGAAATATTTCTGTAAGTGTCCTGGGAGATTCGTTATTCTGCGCAAGCTTCACATACATCGTAAGAGTCGCCGGTGCTACCACTTGCCAAAAATGTTTATACAATGAACGTACATATGCAAAAATGTGGGAGATGAATGAGGGTTGCTTTTGAATTACAGAATCAAGTCACAGTATTCTCATCTAAAGGGAATGTATTAAGTTTGTGATAATTTGTCCTCTCTCGAGGGTGTTTGGAGCGGCTTGCTTATAAATTTAGGTGGAATCAATTTGAAAAATACAAAATATTCGAATTCGAGAAATGGATTTCACTGTCAAATTACTAGCCTGGCACATTTTCAAATTTTTCGATTTTGTCGAAAAAGTTTCACACTCTTACATGTGAAGTCGAGGACATTAACACTTATCCTGTACACATGGATTAAAAATTATCTAACACATGTTCTATAGGTATTTGGGATATTTTAGGCATCGCGCGATATATTTTTATGAAATTTTATAACAAATCTACAATTGATTAGGCGAAAGGTTGCATTGCTCACCACGCGTTCTAACCACATACGTTACTTTTTCTAAAAAAAAAATAAAAATAAGGGCTTAAAATATGTTCAATAGTCTTTCACAGAGCATAATACGCGAGGCCGGATTTGAGACGAAAGGTTACACCCCCAACTGATAGGTAGACTCTCGTAATAATGTCTCAAATGATGTTTCAGAGATCTGTGCAATGGTTGGCCCATCTATTTAGAAATAATAATAGCATAGACAGATGGCGTAGTCTCAGTTTTATTGTACGAAAATGTGAGGAATACGTTCTGGTATGGGACTACCACTTGAATGGCAATGGAGGTTGATAGAGAACCAAGTAAAATCATCTATTGTCGTTATTTTACATTTGCTAATACATTACATTAGCTTAAATAATTTAAAGCATCATCAAGGTGGTAAAATCAGATAACTTTAGTGCTACATGCCATAGGAAAATATTTCGCTACATCTTATTAGTGTTTGTAAAAGTACATTCCTTATAAAACTAAGACAGTTCAGCACATGGATTGAAAGAGAAAAATTCCACCAGGCTCAAAAGTAAGGATTTGATGTGAATCGCGTGCAAATACATATGTGTGTCAATACTAGAATTTTTAACTTGGTAACTTTTCACAACGACACCTTTTTACGGATACCCTTTTTCTCCCTTAAATCCTCGAGGAGTATTGGGAATTTACAAACAAATATTTATCTTGAATTAATAAAAACTGAAATCCTTTGCACGGTTCTGCGAATTGGCAGCTTAGACCGAAAGTGCTTACATTTCAGTCAGTTACACTTCGCACATCTATTGTCTTAAAAATTAATGACGATTTGGTCTAAAAAAAGACAAAGGTGCTTTCCTTAAATAAACTGCAGCTCATGCTTTCGACGCCGGGGAACTAAACTTGTTATATATGAGTCGAAACATATTACCTGCTTCCTCAGGTTCTGTCTCATATTCCAGGCTATATACTATATTTTGGAATTACCTTATGACTTCTTAAGGCTGCGAACAGATACATATTAAAACAGTTTTTTGGAAAACATTTTTTACCTTAAGAAACTTAATAACTTTCTCATTTTGGTCATAGCATCTTGCATGAATGAGACAACATTTTGAAAGACAATAGCTCGCAAAATATTTTGAAAACTTTAAATTTAAATGAAGCGAACGACGAAATCTCAAAAGCAGAAATTGGATTGGATGAATCAAGATTCTTAAGTTCAAAACGGTGAAGGAAGCAAAGCATAGTATCCGCGGAATGAAGCAGAGCAGTAGAATTGTCAGAATTTTAAAGATTTTCATTTGTTACTTTTTTCTTTAGAATTATTTTCTTTTTCGGGATTAGAAAGTATCAGAGCATAGTATAGTGTTATATAGACTTACGAATTTGACGTTAAAAGTCCGCTGTTAGAACCACCCAGATGATGATATAAATCTCAGGAGGTCCGTAAGCTCTACAATACCCAAGTCCTCCAATTCCGAGAAAAAGTAACTTCCGAGAGTCTTCATTCTTGTAACGGATAGGGCAGGACAATCACACAGCAGGTGACGAACTGATTCAATTTCTTCTTCGTTCCTGTAGCTTATACAATAGTCGTTATGTAGCATACCGAATCGTTCCGCGTGAACTCCAATGGCACAATGACCAGTAATTATTCCAGAAACGACGCGTGTATTATAACGACTAAGTTCCACTAGAGAAGTTGATCACTTCTTGCTAAAGGCCGGCCATAGCGCCCTGGCCGTTGCGCATGTTTCCAGATGGTTTCATCTTCTACATATTTTCTACCGTAGGGAACTGATTGGGGTTACTACAAAAGGAAGGGCCCGCGATAAGTGCAGCGCCGACCCTTTCCTAGCAAGCTCGTCAGCCCTTTCATTTACTTCGATATCCATATGCCTTGGAACCCAGCAGAGAGTCACCGCATTGGCTCTGGATATTACATTTAAGACTGATTTGCAGGTCCTCACAAGCCTTGATCTAATTACAGCAGAGTCCAGAGCCTTTATGGCTGCCTGGCTGTCTATGTAGACAGTTATCGTTTTACCAACGATATTACTCTCGCGTATAATTTCCGCAGCCTGTATGATGGCTGTGATTTCGGCCTGAAAGACGCTGCAGTCGTCGCTTATTCTAAAGGAGTTGTTTATTCCTAGGGCCTCACAATAAACTCCGGCTCCCGTGCCAACGTCCATCTTAGAACCGTCAGTAAAGAACGCCAGTTCCTTTTTCTTTATGGTTCTCAGGTTCGTCCAGTGCATTCTGTCAGGAATTCTTATGTTGAATCTCCTTTCCGCCGATCTGCTGGTAGTTCCCCATCGGGATAAGAACTTAAGTCATTAAACTTACTACCAGCTCGCCTCAATAGTCCAGCAAAGTGTCATATGTATATAAAAGACTTTCACTTAAAATTAGTTCGCGCTGTTTGGCACGTAATACTTTAAGGTTTACGTTAACCTTCCGCAGCATACGGGAGATTAGTTCATTGGAGCCATGAGAGGTGCGGTTCGTTGGTAAATAGAAGAGACGAGGACATCGTAAATTACGAGGGTTAGTGTTGAAGAAAAGAGAGTTGTGCAAAGACATGCAATCTACAGAACCCGATAGGTGTCGATGAATGAAGATATTCAAGTTAATGAGGTTGAGGCGGTCTTGATAGGGAGGCAAGATAACAGGGTAGTTTCAGGGCAGACTTCGAAGAGCAAATCGAAGGAAACGACGTTGAATATTCTCAATTCCGGATATATGAACTCGCTAAAAGGGGGACCACGGTTGACTGGCATACTCGAGAAGGGGGTGAACAAAGGTAATGTAAAGGGATCTGGTTACGTAAGGGTTGGAGAATTATTTAGACCACTGTTTGACAAAACGAAGTGATGAGTTAGCTTTAATGATTATATCATCGATATGCGAACAGAAATATAGCTCCCTGTTGTACAATATACCTTGGAGAAGGTAAAGTCGGGGAAGGGTCTTGCTGCACTTATGAGACAAGGTAATAGCAAATAGGTAGGCATTCGGCGATGTTGAGCTCTAAGCAATTTTTGAAGCACCGAATAGGATGGGAGACCTAGATGGCTGCCTTGTGACAATATTGTGTTAAAGATTTCAAGAAGTATCAAACGGTTCACTTTGCACCCATTTCTTTTGGTGTCACACACTGTTAAACTTCCGAATATCAAACGTTTGACACAGAAAATTTGACGAAAAATGTCAAACGTTCGACATTTCGTCAAACAATCTAATCGTAGCTTTGAAGTCATGACAATCCTTAAATAAATACAGATGTGACTAAGAACTATTTGTTTTGGTTAGAACATTCTTTACATACATAGATCGTGGTCAAATGCCGAAGTCGTTAAAAAAAAAACCTGATGACTTGAAAACTCTTCAGAAAACTACATTCCGCATACAAATTTACTCTAGAAACAGATGTTAAGGTACATACATATACATATATGTACCTGATTCAGAAGTACAGAAAATACGTTACAAATCAAAGACTCAATTTAAATTCAACACACAACCTTACTTTATGAACACATTATAACGTTTTTTGGGGAAAAGGTTTGTAAACGAGTGCAGTGTTATTTTGAAAGTTTTTTATCTATTTTAGTCGTTTGTTTGAGTTCCAATGCCATCAGAACGGCTATTTGATTTTTATTTTCAAATGTATCTAATGAAGCTAAGAGTCGTTCGCCGCTCGTTGCGTTGAAAGAGCATACTCTCAAGACCCAACTAATGGCAGCCGTACGATACTCTTTTACATGGGAAATATCAACCGCCACTGCTATACAACGGCATAAAGTGGCAACCCTGTAGTATCCTCCGCCAACCAGAGAGACCAATTCTGAATTTCTCTCGACCAAGTACTCTTTTGCGAAAAACGCATACAGTGTGATTTGAGCCTTTGAACCGACTGCTGGGTTAGGTTCCGGATACTCGCCAACCAGCAAAACTAGAACATTTTTTTTCGTTTGTTCCTGCACGTAAATTACCTGGATACGAATTATGTGTGTCGATTGGAAAAAATGAATCTTCTCGTCTCTCGACGGTAAGTGCATTGGATATATGTAGCCATCATTACCGCCTCTTATGATGTAGTGAACTCGATTTTGAAAATTTTTAATCTATTAAGGTTCGTGAAACCAGCAAACAGTCTGGCAGTGTTTAGTGATTTTCCCAACACACAGGAGTGTCTTTCATTACTAGAGTGCGGCCAAGAACGGTTCATTCCGATTGAATAGAGAGAAAAACATCGGTGGTGTATGAATTTCTTGGTGTTTTTTCGTTTTTTTCGTTTTGTATCCTCGTTCCGTTCGTCATTTTACAATTCTATCTGAGCCGGTATCTTAAGACTATTTTCCTTCTATTT
Source organism: Pocota personata (assembly GCA_963082735.1). Classification (NCBI taxonomy): domain Eukaryota; kingdom Metazoa; phylum Arthropoda; class Insecta; order Diptera; family Syrphidae; genus Pocota; species Pocota personata. Next base: position 8,499,035 of record OY720433.1, read on the forward strand.
TTGGGGCAGGTTGGCTGCAATACCATGTCAGTGCAAAAGTGTGTACGCGCGCGGCGCATTCACGAAGAAATGTAAAGCCGTTCTTATCAAAAAAAAAAAAATAATAATAATTTTGGGAATAAAATGTAATGTATCCTTATCCGCATCCGTATCCGTGTGTGAACGGAGCAGATCATGGCCTAGTAAAAAAATAAAAAATTATAATATTGGCCTAAATTTCTGAAACGTGTGTTGTGAGATTTTGAGGTGTTTGTCGGTTAGTCCCAGAAGCTTTGCCTATTAAGAAGGTTGTATTTTGCGCGCGTTGAAAAATTCACATAAAATCCTTTTTACTGTTATTACGTTTTCGTGACACGGTGTCTTTTGGTGGTTAAGCTTGATAGTGTTTTTGAGGTGAAATCAAATCTATTTGCATTAGATTTAGAATTAATTTTACCATAAAAATAAAAAGTGTGAAAAAGGAAATCATAAATTATTGGCTGTTGAAGGAGGAAAGCATTTCAGAGAGTACATTGTAATGGACAAAGTTGGTAAGTGTACGACCAATTTGTATTGTTTTTACTTTTTGTTTTGTAACGAGGAGCTTAAGAATGTGTTTAGGATCAGTATTTACTTATATATTATTTTGAATTTTTCTCCTTGAGAATATCTTTGAAATCTTCAGTCGAATATGTGCGATTATGTATTAGATAATGCGTGTGCTTGTTGATCCAGAGGTTGTCGGTTCAACTACCAACCGATGATAACAACGAGAGGTATTGAGAGAAACTACAAAAATTTAACCGTTACACCAAAGTTCTTTTCTATCTTTCCTCCCCGGTTAGAACTATCGTCATGTAATTGCATTAAAAGGGTTACCCTTTAGGTCGGTTACCCACTGGAGTGTATTTTGATTTTTTTCGTAAGATTATGTTTTGTTGGATGGTGATAGCCACCAGTATCGAATACCTTGAGCCGATATTCAAAATGTTTTACAGGAGATTTTTACTTGCTTTCGTGAAAATTTCCGATCTCGAGATTTTAATCAATTTTGATATCACTATAATCGAGGAATTTCTTCAAACTGCCTATCTAATAGCCAAATTGGAATTTTCATTCTAGCCTCAAAGTTAACGGTACTTTACTTACGACAAATTAAGGCTAACGATTTCGATCAAAATTCATACCTTAGTTAATGTGAGTGTTTGCAATAAGACTGTGTACTCAGTTTTCTCCTAAAATAATTCGAATAACGGTACTTTAATCAGTAGCGCACTTGCGAAAATCATCCAATTCGTGGATACGGCTGGATCGATTTTATTGAAAACTTATATCTGAGTAATGTTTGATATAAAAATATGGCATTAAAATGTTTAACATATGATCAAAAAAGTTTTGTCAGCCTTTTAACGCTTTTTACGAAAATTCAATTTGTTCGCTTCTTATCGATTTCACCTAACAAAACTGAAAATTTGCAAACGAACATCATTTATTTATTTTTTCGGACTGGAGGACAAACAAATTTAAAATTAATCAAATCAAATAGTATTTTCTGCTGATAAGAATGAAAGTAAAAACTTCAGCAAAATTCAATAATTTGTTGATTTTTTTTTACAAAATAGTAAAGGTATGTACGAGTACATAGATTGAATAAGTTTTTCAACTAATGTCCTGATAAATACAATGTGATGGAATTTACTGGTTTCTTGGTTTCATGAAAAATGTGCTACAGGTGTTCCTTCGATTTTAAGCAGTGATTTATTTATGTCTACGATTTGGGCATAATGTGGATTGAGACAACCATAGGGATCTTTTTGTGTATGCCAGTGAGTTGGATTATTATTACGCACATCTTCGGAGTTGTTATCCGTGCCAAAGAAATTTGCTTTTGCTTTTAAAAAAATCTATGAATTTTGAAAAATGAATAGTAAATTGGATTTATAGCCGATGAAATCCTATTTTCAGTAGGACAGTCCTACAAGCTAAGGAAAGGATATCACATGCCACAAAACATGTGTTCATCACATGACCAACATGAGAATCATTCAAGAATGCACAATCGAAAGCGAAGACACGACAGAGCACTTCTTTTATCAGTGTCCTGCTTTTGCGAGAATGAATGAGAATTTCATTATAACGGATAATATCGAACGGAGCTAGATATTGAGCTGAGTCCATTTCCGAGGTCCAGGGAATTTCATTCTCGCGAAAGCAGGACACTGATAAAGGAAGTGCTCTGTCGTATCTTCATGTGATGAATTGTGACATGTGATATCCCAGATATCAGACAAAAAAAAAAAAATTATCTCATATCCGTGAGTAAAATTGTCATGAGAAGCCTAAGAAGAAGAATTGCCATAAAACTGTAGGCCCAACCGTTCGTGCGGCGTACAGCACGAGTGTCTGCGAGAAGCTAGACCAGGCCCTTTATGGGCTGTTATTTATTTATTCATAAAACACTTGTTGGCTGTGCTAGACCATCTCTCTTTGTGCATAGAAACTATGTAAGAGTCGATCCAGTACAGAATTTTTGCTTGAGTCCTTAGGTCGTACATTGTTTTTTCCTACTTTTAAATATATATTTGGTTTAAGCAGAAATCTAAATGAAGATGTGCAATATTCGAAAAGTTTTCAAGTCAAATCAAGATCAACAAGGGCAGTATTTTAATTCAGGCATGGATTCATTCTAACGTCAATTAAGAACTTATACTTATATTTACATACATGTATGATGGCCTTCCGACTTGTAATTTGTAAAAAGTGCCTGAAATTGTTAAGAAGTGTACAAAACACTTCTGCCGTCACCAGTCGAACTAATATGTCATATTTCCTTCGAAATAACGTAAAACAAGATAGTCGCTTCTTCATGGACCAATACGTAATTCAAAATATTGGTTATGGTTCCAAAGCGAAAACCATTTGCAGATTTGAGTTTCACATTGTCAAGGAACTAGAAGTTCTAGTGATGCAGAACCTAATCACTGCGGGAAAATCGTGTTGAAAAAGCGCAAGGAAATGGTTGAACGCGCTAATTAATTGGCGTTACGTCTGACGAATCCTAATGAACGTCTGCGCTTGCAAGAGAATGAGTAAGCTTATATACGAACATAGATTCTTATTATTTTTGTGTCTAAAACGAAAGTGCACGTACTTGCCCCAATATGCTGTTTATCTGCAACACCCGATTAGACTGCAGTCGCCCATATATAAAGACAGACAGAATTGAGAGACCCACTTTTTTGAGTTTAATATACTAATGTCCAGCTTGATCAAAATCTCGAGATCGACAATTATTAGGAAACCAATGCATGCAAGTAAAAAAGCGTCACATTCTTGTGAAAGAATATGACACGCACAACATGAGTCGATGCGAGAACCTAAGTCAATATATATTTATTTATTTTGTTTAAAAAAAAAATAAAAAAAATTAAGGCTGCGAGTTAGGTAAATTTTTTTTTATTCGGTCCAGTTTTCTTTCATATTTTTTATTTGTTAATTTGAATTTTTGTATTTTTCAAATACGGATTTCCTTATTTAAAGAAGATGATTGGTAACAATCCCATAAATTATTAATAACTATCATTGTTTTAAAGATAATGAAAGAGTAACTTTGTGTGTTTCTCTTCTGAATGTAACATATTCCGGATATCCGTATTTATTTAAGTTGCAAATGACAGTAGCTGCACCCTGATGTACTCGTATGGTGGGTGACGGTCTTGAGTATTGTGTTACAATTGACATGCAAACCTTTGATTTGACATATGAAAATTGAACCTACATACATATTATTTGATAAACTATCCATAAACACAATGGTGAAGCCGAAGGCAAAATTCAAATTCGTTGTGGAACTTAAAAAATGTCTGCACTTGTGCACTGCTTCGGCCTTTAGAACGTTTATATACCGAATTTCATCTTCATAGCTCAAAATTTAAGGCCAAAATACAGGTGACGTACTGACGCACGGATTACAGCACGGATTGTAATCAGCATAACTTTCGATGCTGATTACAAATATTTATATTTTTAGGGGTTTATTGTAATTTCTCTATGCTGGAAACAATGTATCAAAATTAATATACCTTATGGTATAGATTATAATAAAAGACACGACTGCGTCGCACACAGTTATTCCATAACTATGTTGTACATATGTATATGAAGCGTTGAAGATGATGAATTGTCTCCCCCTCGGCATTGTAAACTCTATTCAAATCGTGTGAGAAGAAGCCAAGCCGCACAATGTCCCATAACGACAATTTTCTAGCGAGACCAAACTGCTAGAGCGTTTTTGCTTCAGCTCAGAACAAATATTACAGTATCTAGTGACGTGACACGTAGTGCAATCTTATTGATGCATGCTTTAGCGCTTTTTAATGAAAATTTACTATTCTACATATTTTTTTAATTCAAAATGACAAATTGATTGCCTCCTCGCTATTCGAAGAATACAAAGAAATTGTTGTCTCCGTTTTCAAAACTTCCATATTGATCTTCCCATTTCAGGTCAAAGCAAACATTGGTTTTGTTCCGTGTCTGTCTGTCCCTTTTGTCCGTCTAACACTCCTAATTCAAGAACCACGGAACAGAGTTCCAAGAAATTTGGTTTCAAGGTTCGGCGTATGTAGACGATTTCACGTGCCTCGGACTGACTAGAGGTAAGACATACTTGTAGGGGGCTTAGTGCTGAAAGTCATCAAATATTGTAATTGTATATAATTCTTTCTCACGCGCTTATCTCAGTAACCATTCGATAAAATTTTATAATTCTTGGTTTGTTTGAAAATCATCAACATTTAGCAAAGTTGTGATAAGTTGTAGAGTCTTAAAAATCTTCAACTCAAAAATGGTTTTTATAACGCGGCTCATTAGTTTGGTCTGCTGCATAGTCGGCCCTATCTGAAAATCATCAAAATTGGATATACACACTCGTACATATGTATATACTGCTGGCAAGATATGCCGAGTGAGGTTCCAAAAATTTTCAAAAATCGCCCCCGTCAACTTAAGAATCATTAATGATTTTAATGAAATTTGATTTAATAGTTTGGAATGGTGTTTAAATACTCGTAGTGTCGTACTAGCGGCGAGGTCCAAAAAAAGTCTTTATTAAATGCCTAACTCGAGAAATTCCGAACTGGTATTAATGAAATTTGATTTCTAGGTTTGCTCTGACCTGTAAATGAATATTATGATGAGATTTGGACATGAGATTCAAAAATACAAACACGGGGAAGCGGTGTGCCATCACTTGGCAGATTTTTTTTGTTTTCTTTTATATAATTTAAGAGTCACTATTTGCTCGTTCTTTATTTAATAGACAAATAACTTTGATTAATAAGTTACTTCTATTGTACTCTTTTTTATATAAAAAGTACATATGTAATAAGTACTTCGATAATTTATATATTTTGAAACTTTGGTATTTCTAGAAGAAGAACTTATTCATTACAAATGCGTATTGTCCTTAGCTTGTTAATAGTAACTAATGAAGCTAAACACCATAGGCATACCCGGGTAAGGTAAAATATAAGTACTTCATTCCGTGACCTAATTTATATATCGTTTAAAAATTATCCTTCAACCGAATTGCATCTTTCTGTGGGTACTCGTATTATATGTACATATGAGAAGTTGGGCTGTTTATCTCTCCAGTCCAGAGTTAATGGAAGAGCTGGATGCGACTTTGCAGTTACACAACGTAAGTTGGAAACACAGAGAAGAGATAGAATATTTGTGGTACAAAATCAAAATTAATTAAACAATATTTCTCAAATAATTATCTTACTCCAAGTTTCTTTTAAATTCAAAAAAAATGTTTAAGGATTTTACACAATAAAACTTGTATATTATAGTTAAAGGTTTCAGTTAACAGTCCAATTTTATTCACTCCAGTAATTTTTTTTTTATATATTTTAACCTTTCGATAATACGAGTACTTATGGTTAAAGTTTTCTTTTTAATTTTTAGTCGATGCACCAATGAATTAAGGTTTTTTTTATTTAAAATTCCAATTCTATTCACTCCAATATATTTAATATATTTTTATATTTAAATTTCATTTTACACTCCAAAAAATCCTTGTATGTCACCCGGCGACAAAGGCGTGAATTACTGTCTACCATCTATGTGTGTAGCAGACGCCCTTTTGGGGGAGATTGCCGCACATTGAGTGACAGACGCACCTGGATTTTATCTTCAGTTTCGCTTTTGAACTATGATTTTACTGATTATGTAGGCCCTGTCAGGTTACTTCCTCTAGATGGATTTTAGTCGTCTCGTATGAGAGGCATACCTTATATCTGATTCTTCACCCCAACCCCGGCCAGTTGTTGTTTACATCTAAGGAGTAGGGTATTGTACAATATTACTGGTGACGAATTAAGAAAGTTGTTATCCGCGGTTGGTACTTGAACCTAAAACATTTGAAGCAACAAGCCAATGACTTGTAGAAAATGTGGAGCAACAATTGGAAAATACACAGCTGATTATAACAATAAATGGACAATACGCTTACTGTAAAAGAATTTGTATGTATGACAAAGAATTAATGCTCATTCAATACAATGCAAAGAAAATTATCTTCATCTTAGTACGTAGAAAATAATGTTAAATATATTGGGGTTGTTTTTGATCAGGCACCTAACTTTTGCGATCAGGTAGATTACAAAAAAGTCGGTTTTATCAAAAGAAATACAGTTGGATTTTCAAATCCTCACTCCCTGACAACGCAGTATACAGCGCTTGCTCGCTCCCTTCTGGAATACTGCAACATCGTGTGATGTCCCTATTATCAGGTGCATATACATTAGGTGACAAAGAAGAAAGAAGATTTACTAAATTAGTGTTTTTCAAAATGCGCTGGAACATTTACCCAGATGCCAAATGCGTGGTTTAAAACAGATCTCCTTTGTTATCATTTAGGAAATCCATGCTTTTTGGCTTTAGATCCTACATATGCTCCCGAGATGCCAATAAGGCGCATTGCATACAATAAACCAGTTCTCAAATTTTAACTCAGTTTAGTGTGTAGTAGACTTACTCGTAACAGATCTATTTTCAAAAGTGCAATATTTAATTCATCCTGTTTAAATTAATAAAATCGTATATAAAGATAGTTTTATTTAATTTTGTAAACTTTCTTGGAATTTTAAACCGAAGCTATGACAATTATTGCCATTTTCTCCTTCATAATAGCTCAAAGGTCAATGCTATCAAGTCTGTATAAAAGTTGTCATATTTTTATCTAATTATGAAGAAGTTTTACAGTGCACAAAATTTCGTGTCGAGTAATAATTATTTAGATAGATACCGACAGTCAGGTTTAGATACAATCAAACAAACACATAGATAAACATGACTTCGAAAAATAGTTTAAACGTGTTTTACAGAAATGAGATGAGTAAGCAACCTTAAATTAACCTTTAATTAAACGGACGTGTCGTTACAAAACACATCAGTTTCTCTAGTACTCGTAGGCATTTGCGAACCAATTTCCTTTTCAAAATGAAAACTTCCCCAATTAGTCAAGCACTATTTAAAGTTTACAAATTGCTGTGTAAAAAGCCTTTTCCCCACCGGCCGGTCCCTGAGTAAAAGAGAAAAATAAAATAAATAAATAAATATCAACCGCAAGCCCTTTTTTGTTGAAATAGGTACCTATCCCTCGTTAAAGGGCGTCACAAAATTTGCAAATTCCCTCATAATTTAACTCTTTCTAAGTGTACCTTCTATATAACCACCTATTTGAGTAATGAATTCTCAATTTGACAGAATGAGAAATGTTATGCTCCAACACTCAACAAATTCCCTTTACTTCACGAACTATTATCTCGCAAAAGTCCTTACTACGACCAGGGAACGTAAATTATTTGACGAAAATTCATTCCTCTGCAGCTGTTTTCACACAACCACCACTATGACTACCAACCCCCACGCCACAGACAACATTCGCAAAATCCTTGGACAAACAACCAATGATAGAGTCTAACTAAACTCTGTTTACCCTTGTCAGGATATGAGAGGATCTACGGGTTGGACGATACCAAAAAAAAAAAAAAAAATCCCCCCGATTACATTCATTCGTCCTAAATAAATATTGTGCATAGGAAAATTGCGTAATTTGTGAGAGAATACGTCTTTTTTGCGGTTCGCCATCTTATTCCATACACACATTTCGCATAATTTTAATTTTCCCTTACAAATCATTTTTCTCCTTTGGGGGGCTACCTATGCCTACTGCTAGCATTAAAATGACCCCAAAAGCCTAACCAAACCCTTACGACAGCTTAAACGTGTAGGTAAATACAATTACACTAGAGGACACAGGGTTGCTCCCTGTGATTAGCGTGTTGTTGTGGTGGTCATTTGTGGGTAACGAAAAACTTTAATTGGATAGAGGCAAAGTGAGGGGCGGCTGGATTAATAAAAAGTTGCCATTTAACCCAATAAAGTGTGCATAAGTATATAATAAATAGATTTCGTGGTAATTATTGCTATTAATCAATTTAACGTTGTGTAGCATGGTAACATGAAACTCCTTTGTTCTTTCAGTGGGCGTAGGACACTGGGTCGACAAAGTCTCACGTGAACTTGTCATTGGAGTCACCAGCGAATGAATGATGTGATACGAAAATCATGCACTAGTTTTTCAATTTAATTAAAATGTTGCACTATTTATTGGTAAACAAATATAATTAGTCCTCATTATGCTACATTTAATTAGCAAAATGGTACATGTAGGTACACTTTATATCGGTGTCCCAGAAAACCAAAAAAACTAACAAACATTTGAGAGCAACAGTTTCATTAGAAGTTTCTGTCAATCGAATAAATTGCCCTTCAGAAACGGCTTAAAATTGTAGGATTGAATGGTTACGAAAAGCTAGGCCAATCCCTGTATGGGCCGCTAGTGCCAATACATTTATTTATTTATTGGTAAGCTTCAGCCGTCTAGAAAAGTTGCATAGTTTAAGAACTTTAATGATGAACCTTTTGGATTACGCGGAAATTGAGCTACTTGGCTTCGAAATTGTTTTGCCTGAAGATCGAACAAAGATTGTACGAAATAGAATACCATGTTCAAGATTTTTTCTATGTTTTGGAATGGTTGAATGGTTTCAGGTTGACGTCAAAGGAATGCCATCGACAGTATTGTGTTTTTTTTTTTGCACTACTTATATTACACTTACACTTTCGGTAAGTCGAGAAGAGGAAATTTTCGAAAAATACGCCAACTTTTAAATAAAAAAGACGCAATTATTATACTTGGTTAGAAAGGCATTTTCAAATATAGATATCTTAATGTTGGACCTTATACCTTTAAAGGTCCACTCTATATTTAATTTTGGCCATTAAAGACAGGTCGGTACTTAGGGAAAATTCACATTCCCCAACTGTATATTAAAGTCCGTCTGCATACATTTAATCGTCATCACCCTTCACTGAAACCAAGTATTCTTGTAAAGTATACTCGTATTGTGCTTGCTCGAAATTGCCCAATACATACGAATGTGGGATGATCTACCAAGATCTGTACTTCCCCATCACTACACCTTCAAACATTTAAAGCCAACGTGCACAGGTTCCTCCTATGTTCCTCTTTCCCTTTTTCCTAAACGCCCGCGCCCTGAAACTGTTTAAGGGTATTCATATCCACTTCGGCGCACGCATATTATAAAAAAAAAAATATTACACAGCTTAACGTACTCAGTAACGTGTATGTAATAATAGGACAAACAAAAAGTAACAGGTTTTGTGATTGATATCGATGGCTAGTGGAATATCATGGAAATCTTTAAAGCATTTTTAAAGTTAAGGACGTGAAGATTTCTCTCAGCTCATTACTGTTTCAGGAGTCTCTTTAACTAACAAGAAAAACACTTTTAGATCCATTTAGTAGATTTCAAGTTTTGTGCGAATAACCTAGTTACATACTCAAAGAATGGCTATGTTGCCCTGTAGAGCGTCGACTACAATAGGGCGCATACTTTTGACAATAGGAAAAGGGTTTCTAATGTAAAATATAGCGCTGAATTCAAGTATGTAAATATAATTCCCAGCACATTGAGATATACCTAGCGTGTTTACAATACGATTTTTTGACATTTGAGCTAATTTGCTAACAGTCCCTGTCAAACACATTGTACAATACCACCAAACGAACTGAAAAGAGGATTTGTCCAAAATGAAAACTCCAGCGACTTAACCTCCAGAAAGTGTCTTTTTTGAATGGTAGAACAAAGGAAAAAAAACGTGGTAATCTAAGTAATCGTCAAAGTAACAGGTTCTATGTAAAGAAAGAAAGAGTAGTAGATTAGCTGTCAGCGCAAGGTAGCAACACAGGGTGCTCTGTTCCTAAACACACATTTCATATCTTATGTATCTTTGAATATGTTTCCAAATGGGAATTATATGCTTACAAACAAAGTAAATCCCATAGTGACTCTTCTAGCTAATGCCTACACAAGCACTGATTTAAAGTAAATAAAAATACATCTATAAAGATATTATCATAGTTTTTGGTCATTTCTGAAAAATAGATTATGAAAATATCCGATTTTGAACAGACACTCCTCATGCAGGAATATCTACATATTATGCATTTTTTATAAACAGCCAACCTACCTACGTTCTCAGTACGAATGGCGAATTGAGGTGATGTCGTGAAAAACGTTTCGATATTTTTTTGCTGGAGCTTGAATCTGTAACTAAGTTCGTTATCATTTATCTCTCCTACAAATTTTCGAGGACTGCGTTCGGGTAGCTGACATGCTAATTGCTCTATATGGATAGCGATAACACCTTCAACCATAAATCTATTAACTATATTAATAAGCAAACACTATTTTAAACTAAATCCATTTCTGTCAATGAATTGACTGAATAAATTGCAACATCCCCCAAATAAAAAAAATCACTAAATACAGAAAAAAAGCAGCAATCTCGAAATAAACCATTTGATATAGGTAGCTTTCATACTCAATTTATTATTTACATATTTATCCAATAACGTATACATGTTTATTTTTTTATTTATTTATTTCATTGCACGGAAACCTCTTACCAGCGTGTATTTTTGCAAATATTGGGTGAAGCCAGTGAATATTGAACATTTTTTTGTTGTTCGAATCCATTTGCTTGTTGACTTCTTGTTTTCTCTTTTTAAGTGAAGAATTTTTAGTGTTGGTTTTGCTGACCTCAATCGGAACAATTGAGTGGCCGTGGTGTAGTGGTAACATCATCGCTTGTCACGCTGTTGATTCAGGGTTCGAATCCCGATGTCAAGAATCATCTATTTATTTCGCATGAAATAATTAAAGAAGTAGATCACTTGCGAAAGCTCGTAAGTCTACTCTACTGTGAAAGCATAACACTGGCAGTAGGGTGGTCATATGGCTAAAATGCAATTTGGTCGTGATGATGACATCAGGAGGATGGAAAAAAATACTGTGAATCATAAGCAACGACAATAATAGCGAAAACAAACAAAATACTCCTCAGTTATCTGGACAGCCACCCTTGGAGTTTACAGAAACTTAATACCACCTGAGTTTCAAACTACACCACTCTGTCTTTCTCTCTGTCTCTTCCTTTCCCCAAAAAACGCACGTGTTCTAAAAATTAATATACGGGTATTCATATCCCCTTTAACACGTGCAAATTACAAAAAAAAAAAACAAACAAACTTGCTTGCCAGATATTTCTAAAATTTCAGATATGTTTGCACACTAACTGATTTCTGTCCGTTGGAAACTGTTACTAGCACATTGCGGTGACCCAGCGTACTCGTATATGTGCTAGGGATATTCTGTTACTACGCAATGTATTTGTTCTTGTGAAAGCTATAGTTGTAACTTCAACAAGTTCAAAAGGAACTAAGGAAAGCCAAACGTAATTCTTGGAGACTCTTTTATGGCGAAATAGAAGAATGTTCGGGGGCGTCTAGGATAAGAAAATTCCTGTCGACTAATTTATCATCGCCCAGCTGTTTACTAAAAACAGATGGTTCTTGGATAACTTCCAGTGTAGATACACTAAACTTATTAATAGATACACATTCCCCAAATAACTCTCTAGCTACCAACAATATTGATCCTAACATTTCAAATGCATATAAAACGAACTTCTCAAGTCTGATTATGCAGGACAAACTTCTTTGGGCGCTACACCTGCTGAATTACAAATGACATCAGACATTATTCAGCCAGGATTTGCCTTGAGCTGATTCATATTCTGCAACTATGGAGTGAAGTTAATGTGATTTTCATACCCAAAGCTGATAAATGTTCATATACAAGTCCACAAGTCCTCAGACTCATAACTCTATCTCGTTCCTTCTAAAAATACTAAAACGACTGATTGATATCCATTTACGTGTCTGTGTTGACACATAACTACTGTCCGTGGCTCAACATGCATACTGCAATATAAATTAGTTAGCAAAATCGAGTATTCCCTGTATCATAAAGATTATACAATGGTAGCTTCAGCAAGTTAAAAAAAAAACAGGGAAAAGCCAAACGTAACTCTTGAAGACTCTTTTATGCTTTCCTGGAAAGAGAAGGCGGTTTTAGAACGTCTATGCAGCTGTGATAACAAATGCACAAATCTAATGTCTAATCTTAAGGTGAATAGATCACTTGGCGAGATGATCAATTTACTCGTATTAGTCGGATTATCAACTCAAAGCTGGGTGGAACATTTGTTAAAAGATTTGTCAGTAGAGGTACCCCCGAAGGTAATATCCTATCCCCACTTCTTTGGAATTTGGTGGTTAATAAACTACTGATAATCTTGGAGGCTGAGGGGTGCGAGGTTATCCCCTATGCGGGTGACGTTGCTATAGCTGTCTGTGGTCGAAATCTCAGTACTACCTAGTTGGACAGCTCGGTGTGGTCTAGTGGTGAATCCCCACAAAATTGAACTAGTCCTCTTCTCAAGGAAATATGAAATTTTAGTCATTGACCCTGCATCCCTTAATTGAATAAGCTTGACCTTCGATAAAGGAGCAATATATCTGGGTCTTATTTCAGATTGAAACTAGGCTGGGAACCCAATATAAGAGATAGAGTAAAGAAAGCTACTGTCGCTCTTTTCTCTTGCAAAACAGCCACTGGGAACAAATGGGACTTACAACCCAGAATAACTCACTGGCTCTACATTTCGGTCTTTAGATCGATCCTCATGTACGGGGTAGTTGTCTGACGGATTGCCATGGATAAGGCCATAAACCATAATAAATTAAGCAAAGTCCAATGTTCAGCTTGTCTGTGCATTAGCGGAGCACTGCGAACGACATCTTTTGCAGCTATGGACTCTTTATTTCATCTGACACCCCTCAACATTTTTAGTAGGCAAATGGCAGCTAGTTCAACTATTCGCCTTAAAGCTACTTCACAGTGGTCTAGCAAAGTAAATGGCCACGCCTCCATATTAAACAACATCCTCCATATTAAAAAAGCATAATTATATTTTGACAAAAACTTCCAACTCACTGATACATTTTTACACCGGCGCGACGAATCAAAAACTAACGATGGGGGGATAGGCTTAATCTAAACTAATTTTTTTTGTCTCCTAAATAATTGTAGCGTGTTCCAGGCGGCAAAAATGGCAGTAAAAGAAGTTTTATCTTGGCTAAAAAAAACGTGATATCAACCGTCGATATCTGTATCTTTTCAGACATCCAAGCAGCAGTCAAGTCCTTGAAATCGTCCTCTCTAAATTCAAATATCGATCAAATTGTCGATCGTGCCGTAGAGATGACGGAGCAGTTTAATGTTCACCTATGTTGGGTGCCGGGGCACAGAGACATTCGAGAGAATGTAACCTTGCGACACATGGAACAACAATACCAATTCTACCAGACAAAAGTTCACTAGGTATGTTAATGGTTCTATGCAAATTCGAACTAAATTAGGATGCTGTTAAGAGAGTAAATTCTAGGTGGACAAGTGGTACAACGTGTCTAGCGACGAAACAGATTTGGTCTAAGTTCGATCTGAAACTCTCTAAGAATTTGATTTCTCTCAAAAGATTGCATATCAGCGCTGTAATTGGGGTCATCACCGGGCACTGTCGAATAGGCAAGCATGCAACAAGGCCTGGCGTATTGTCGAATGATTTCTGCAGAAGCTGCATGGACGACGAGCAATGGGAGACTTTTCTTCACTTTTTTTGCACCTACCCAGCTATCTTCCAACGATCTAAACGATCAGAATAAGGCAGACATTAGAAAACTCCTACGCTTCATCAGAGGCTCCAAATTGTTCAGTGTGTAGGAAATTGAATTTTTTTTCAAAACCGTGTGGACCTATTATTATTCTAAGTGTGTCGGTTTCAAACTGGCAGCCACTTCTACCTAACCTAACCTAACTTCAACGGTCCATGTTTGTGGTGGAAAGCCAAGGTTAGTGGGTATAGATGGATGGTGCCATATACCACTCTTTGTTATACTAGAACCACGACGAAGACATGGTTGGCTGACGGTTCCATTTCTCTTTTTCTTTAAATACGTAATTAGTAGTCAAGGCAATTAAAGCGATATAAATAATTCATTAAAGGTAAATTCATCACGAAAAAAATTCAGTATTTATAAAGTATGGAAGTACCTGTAATAGCACGGCTTTAAAAGCTTATAATATATTCAATTTCAACCTTCCAACTGTTCGGACGTGTTTTTCCTTTTCTCCCAGCCGCAAATTAAGTGGATTATTGAGAGAAGGCGCGGAGACGGTTTTTCATAAAATACTGGTACCATTGAAAAGAGGCATTTTGCAAAAGGTATTTTGAAAATAGGTACTTCATCGCCAACCCGCACCTATACGGTGTTCAGTCTATTTTCAAATCACTAAGAGTTGCAATATAAGCGAAATTTTTTTTAATGAGAAAAATTAAAGAATTTATTTTGACAATTTTTCAAAAGACATGCACACGTCAAATATTGCATACGAGTAGATTGTCGATTTTCAACAATATTGTTCGAGTCTAAAAAATGACCAATTTACATAAGTCAAAAATAACTAAGATATCTATTTTGCATAAAATTCTTTTAGCCATATCCGAGATACAGCGAATTTTCGCAAATTCGGTAATAAATAAAGTACCGCTATTAAAATTTTTACCGAGAAACTGAGTTCGCATTGTTATTGCAAATGTCCACGTAGCTGTTTTCAAGAAAATTGCACTTTTTAAAAATTGGCCTTAAGTAAAGTGCCGTTAATTTTGTGGTTAGAATAAAAATTACAATTTTGTCCCGGGGTATGAGCCACAGAGCCCAGATATGAAGTTTGAAGAAAATCCGTCCAGACAGACAGACGGACAGAATTGCGAGACCAACATTTTTGTGTAACCTCCAAAAGATTAACCAAAATCTCGAGATCGGAAATTTTCACGAAAACAATGCTTGCACATAATAATTGTGAAGAGCTCATCTTGTATTCGTAGAATTTGGTATTTTTACTAACTTAACACAAATAAGGAAGAATAACTAAAGTGGACGACTGTGTCGCACCTTACTACCTATACATATCTTGTTTATTTGCAAACGTCTCAATTTGAAATTTAATCAAAATCTTTAGGATGGTTTTTTTTTTATCTATTAAAAATCAGAAAAAAAATTGTATCGACAATTTTCAAAAAACTCATATAACTTTCCTATTATTTTGTATGCCATCTAATAGCCTATATCCACCTTAACTTCGTTATCAAATTTGATCAGAATCGTTGGAGCAGTTTTCAAGCAAATCGAGTTTTTCTAAAATCGGCCATTTGTAAAGTACCGTTAATTTCGGGGCTACATTGAAAATTCTACTTTCACCTCGAATTGTGAACCTGATGTTCCCAGATATGAAGTTTGAAGAAAACCTTCCCAGCCGTTTAGGCTGCAGTTGTCCATACATAAAGACAGACAAAATTGAGAGACCCACTTTTTTAAGTTTCTCTATTAGAAAACACAGGCTTTTAATTTAAAAATGTAAATGTTTTATTGTCTCATAAAGTATACAGTATAGGATTATGTATGGAATAGCACATCAGTTTTTTCACGTGGCTGAATTTCGTTGATACAGCGCTCACTTTACTCCTTTGAGGCGTGGGTGGTCGTGGGCTTGTTGGCTTAAACTTTAGACTTCAAAAAACCCCAAAGAAAAAAGTCACGGCGTTAAATCCCATGATCTGGGCAGTCATTTCTGATCACCAAAAAGCGAAATTACACGACCAGGGAATGACTCGTGCAGTAATTGAATTGTTTTTCGGGCTGTGTGGCACCGTCTTGTTGAAACCACATGTCGCCCACATCCATATTTTGCAATTTAGGTACAAAAACTGATGATGATGCTTCTAGCCCAAAATCCTCACCAAACAATGACACGTTGTGGATACATTTGTTTCTCAACAATCACTCGTTGATTTTCTGAACCCCAAATTCGACAAAATGAAAATGTGCCTCATCGTTGAAGATGACTTTTTAAAAAAAAAAATCAGCATCCACTTGTTGTTCCATAATCCATTCAACGAACTCTCCTCGCTGTGTAGCACTTCATTTTTAATAACCCTGAACTGTCAGCTGTCACGCTGTGTTTTTTTTTTTTCGTTGGCAAACCTTTACCGATCTCAAGATCGAAAATTTTCAGGATACCAATACTTGGCCTTATAGGTACAAGTAAAACTAGGACGATTCGTCTTATAAAAATCTCGAAAAAGACAAATTTCATGAAACTTTTGTTTTGTTTCTCCTCTTTTTTAAAAAATTTTAATTGGTAATTAATTTAATTTAAATGGTAATTAAAATTGGTATAAAAATTCAAAATTATTCTAGTTGCATTAAATTTTGTTTATATAAATTAAAAGAAAAAAAAAATAATTTGAATAATCCTCTTTCTTTCTTGCATGTACACTTTTAGAAGAAAAAAATCTCTTCGCCAGAAGAATAAGCAATAATAAATTATAGACTGGCTTGAAGTTAGTTTACATTTTAATCATTTTACTTATAATCATGAATCAACTCAATCGCATTTAACAGCAGGTGTCATTTGAAAATATATTAACATTTTGGTAAGGCAATTCATTATAATTGTGGAAATATAAGTTGTATGGATTTAAAAGTTGGAGGTGGACAGAACTTTCACAGTTGTTTCGAAATTGAATTCGAGCAGGGTAATGGGAAATCAGTCTTTAAGAAGACATAAATCTTATTTCAGTTTACCTGAAATTTTTTTCTTAAAGCTTTAGCTCGTACATATACATACATACATAAACACGCACGCCCTTTAGGCATTTAACTGTGCATTAATCATAATCATTTTCAAATTCCGTACATTTATCAAATTACATTAACAAAAGGAAGCAATCTATTCCGTATTTCATGTCAACAAAAAAGAAAATGGTTGATTCCCATGAGAAAGTGCGCTTAGAAAGATGGTAACCCCCAATTGGGCCAATTTCGATTGGGATTGTACTTATACAAATTTTTTTTTTTATATATTTATTTATTTAGGAGGTGCGGTGTTAGTTTTTTTCACAAAAAAAATATAATATGTTGATGAATATGTAATGAATCCCTCCAACTATTTATACGAATCAGTTTAAGATACTAATTAAGAGAATGCTGTTCAATTCGGTGAAAACATTTGATTTTCGGTTTAATTCTTAGATGTGAGGGAGCTGTTTCATTTTATATAGGTAACAATATATTTGTGAAAAAACTTATTTCCTAGAAGGACTAATTCAATATTTCCAAGATTTTTTCTGGTCGTAATTAGGGTAACAGCTAATGAATTCTAATGAATTCTTTGTGTACCTGGAAATAGCTCAATTCCATCCCAAAGAGTTGTTACCTTTTGGAATTTATGGCCTCCAAGTATTTTTGTATCCTTTTGGGTTAGGCTACATGTTTTTTTTTTTTTTTTTTTTTCGCCTGTGCAACGCTTAAAAAGTTCTATCTATTCCGCCACATTTAAATTTCTTCACAAGCCAAATATCTTCAATTGTACAAACAAATTTACTTTGGAGCGTATACCGTAAAGTCCTTCTCTTTTTCATGATTTTGGTTTGAAGTGCTTCAGGCCCGATGGTTTGTATCTTGTGGTAATAATACTTTATTAAAGCATGTGCAATTTACTCTGAATGGAGCAGGCCAACCCACTTCTGTTGAACCTACTTATTTATTGCCAAACTGTAAAGAGGCACTCCTTTGGCGCATCTGTTAGCCCTTAAATGGATCAGTACGTCGGTAATCATGTAACGGATAGGCAAAATCAAGAACCTTAACCGAATGGCGGGACAATTCAATTTCAGCATCCAAAGTTCATAGCCAAATTACATCCTTGAAGGCTGAAGTAAATACAACGAGTATGTCTCCAGAACCCTATTGTTGACAAATCTACATTCAACTGACGTTTCCTTGTTCAAGAAATAAGGTCAACTTACGTTTAGGAATGTACCTTGACTGTCGTCATTTCACGCGATTAGCTGTAAACCCTCATTTTACAGCACCTTTAAGATAACGAATGATTCTCATCTACGGCCATCCAATGAGCCTGTCATTAGTGTGACATTTACTGATCACACCGGTGTCAATCTTAGACTATATCCAATCTCATCTCCTGCGGTCCCTTCTGCGGTTTCTCGTTTTATAATAAATAATTAACATCTAACAGCTTAGTTGGTCGGAAATTTTGAAGAGAACAGGAGAGCATTTTTTATGTGCATAGATATTTAGCAAATAAACAAACCCATCCATTTATTTACTGTAATCGTACTCACTGAATGAACATTGTTGGGTTATTCAAGATCATTGAAATCGGTTCATGCAGTGGCGACCAGTGACATATGTATGAATTGTAGCTCCACGTACTCCACGCTAACCTTAAGCTGAGATGAACGTTTACTCTTCTACTTATTCCAGGCAATTAGTGCAAGGATGTTCGGCGATTTTATTCCATTCTCTTATGATACCTGTTCTGCAACAATGCTAGTAAAAATAAAAAAGCGTCACGGAAAAGTGTTTTCCAATTTTTTAGAATTCATAAATTATGTAACTGTTTACGTGTGATTTTTCAGGTGCTCATGTCTTCCCTGCTCATGCCTGAGCTAAACAAAAACCGAGCGTGATGCTTAATTATTTGAAAACTTTCGTTAAAATTCCATAAAAAACAAAAAAATAAAAAAATAATCCTTCTATAGTTACATTCATACATAAAAGAAACAGCAAAACTATAACCAACCAACCACTTAATTTTGTATTACTGCGGATTCATTCTACCCCTGATTGACCTTCAAAATATTATATAACTATGATAGCTGACCTGGCCTACTTTCCCATTTCAGAACTGCTATACGTTTGGAAATTTGTCTCTCTCATTATTCCTAAACCATTTTAGGTGTGAGGCCACGTTTCACTTCCCATGTATGTCGTCCGGGATTCGAGATTTTGTTGCCTGAACATCGCACAGAGGAACTGATAATGTATACTAAGTGTTGATTAATGAGAAAAGTTGAAATTTCCTAAATTCCCCTAACTCACTCTATAACGATGAAGTTTATCAGATGTGAATGTGATACCATAAACCTGAGATACAAAAACAACAAAATACCTAAAAATTTCACCGAACCATTATTTCCACAAGTACATAGAATGTGCAATATATTGCATGCTGTGAAATTTTTGAATTTGTGTCGCGTAAATCCTAGCCCACAGCTTTCAAATCTGCACCAAAAATTCTCCTCAGTTTCGGTTTAGTTTGGTTTTTTTTTTTTTTGTTTTACAATACAAGTTTAATAGACATGGAAACGAATTTCTCACTAAAAAAAAAAAAAGATAACAGCGAGAGTGAGTTGCGTAAAATAAAATAAATCTGATTAAATTCAATTTATTAAACGAGGATTATGTAGGCAAAAGTTTAATTCTGGCAATATGCACAAATCCTATAAAATTGTTCGCTAATGAAGAATATTATAAAATCTTTCCATGAATTATCGATTTTGACATGCAAGCTAATACAATTTTTTTTTTTTTTTTTTACAAAAAACATTTTGTCGAAATGTACTGAAAATAATTATTGTTTACCACGAAATTCTTTATGAAAATTGCGCAAGCAATACTGCCAAGTTTTACTTGATTCATAAGAACTAATATTCGCAAATTCATAAGCAGTCTATAAATGTGATATGTAAGTACGAGTACCGCGAAAGTGACGTTTCCGAATTCTTTGAAGGAATAATATCAAATACAGGTATATGCTATCATGTTATACCTGATCGAATAACGTGTAACGTAATGCGGTTTATGTATGTATGACATCCGCGAAGGATCACTTGCACGTATGCATACGTCGTTCTTTCGATTAGTCAGAAGGAATGGAATGCATACTCCTGAACCCTTATTGTACTTAAACGGAGAAATTGATTTTTAATCCTGAATACTCGATTGAAAAGTGAGTTTTATATAACATTGTGTTGGAACACCTAAAAGTTACATTTCTTGAAATGGATTAAGTCAGTAGGTACATATAAAACATTCTGATCATGACTTAGGTAGTTTAAGGATACACCTACTACCACATAGTTTTACATGCATATTATCACATCTTTCCACTCTAAAGATAAATCAAAGCAATCGAGGCGCATGGTAGTGCACCGCCAAATTCTCCAGCAACTAACTTGTGCACTAGCACCTTATTTACACGAAACAATTTAGAGGATTTTTATCGCCCCTAAAAAATTGTACACCATTTTAAGTCTAAGCTGTAGCCGAGATACATACTAGACTTCAAACAAAATTTGACTTTTCAACACTGCTTCCAAAAAATAAGCGGGGCAATGGTGTGACACTATAATACAAGGTATTAAAACATGTAGGTTACTTCTAGTCAATATAGAAACTTAAAAATTAGTACAAAGGTAGTATTTGAGGTGTAGGCAAAAGATAAAATGAGCGAAATCATCTTTTAAATGTCGCTTCCAGAAAATGGCCGTGGGGAGCGTGTATCAGTCATCAAAGCGTATATCCAGAGCCGACCCAGAATATTGAAAGTTGGTACAGACGTATCATAGTACTTGGTACTACCTTTGTACTTTATCTACAATAAAGGACAATGGTCAAAAATTTTACTATTTCTAAAAGTGGGCGAAGGATTTGATAAGCAGATTACAAAACCATTTAATTTATTTCGAATGAAATAAATAAAAAAGCCGATCACTTGCGAAAGCTAAGTCAACTCTACTGTGAAGGCATAACACTGGCAGTAGGGTGGTCATATGGCTAAAATGCAACTGGATCGTGATAATGACATCAGGAGGATGGAAAAAAATACTGTGAATCATAAGCAACGACAATAATAGCGAAAACAAACAAAATACTCCCCAGTTATCTGGACAGCCACCCTTGGAGTTTACAGAAACTTAATACCACCTGAGTTTCAAACCACACCACTCTGTCTTTCTCTCTGTCTCTTCCCCTTTCCACAAAAACCCACGCGTTCTAAAAAAAAATAGTATAAGGGTATTCATATTAGAGATGTGATGGATATCCGGTAAGTATTCGGTATCCGCCCTATTCTGCTTCCTTTATAATATCCGGCCGGAGCCGAATAATCTTTTTATATCCGGCCGAATACCGGATAGTCGTTTTTTCAGTAAAAAAAAAGCAAAATATTAAGTTTTATGATCTGATTGATTTTATTTAACATATAATAAATAGGTGGTTTATCTAGCAATTTAATATTGGAAGTTTACTAAAGCTAAATTTTGGTGAATGAAAATTAGTTTTTCTGCATTCAGGGGTAATAAACGATTACGTTTGTTTTCGTATATGATGCCTGCTTCAGAAAATAGTCTCTCACTGTATACACTGCTACATGGTGATGAAAGATAAGTTTTGGCAAATTTGGACAAAATTGGGTACTGTCTTCCATTTACTGACCACCAAGCCCAAGGGTCACTATTTCGTTCAAGCCTAACTGTTTTGAGATATAAGTCAAGCTCGTTGGCGGTATCACTTTTGGTAGAAAACTCAATCTGACTATTGCCTTCCGCAACCTCTTTAAAACAGTCCGAAAAATCCCATCATCAGCACGAGTTTTATTTATTTATTTATTTTTTTGCTACAGGGTGAATCTCCTGTTTCCTCACTACTTAATGATTCGTTGTCATCACAGCTCATTCGTAAACTATCCAACAATATTCTTTGGCGGTCTCTCTCAGCCTGAACCGGTTCAAGGAAACTTGTCTTAAACCTTGGGTCCAGAAAAGTTGCTAGCAAATAATTTAAATCTTCATCAAGGCCATTAAATCGATTTTTAAGTTCATTTTTCAATGAACCAATCATGTCCATTAAATTGTAAGTTTTTCGTACATTTTCTTCTTTTTCAAGGTATCTTATTAATGTGGCAATATGTGGTATTACTTCTGAGATGCAAGAAAGACCAGAACTAGTTATTTTCGTTATTTCTTCAAAAGGTTTAAGAAGTCTTATACACTGTTCCAATAGTTCCCACTGACACGCTGTCAAATTATATAATGTGTCGTGGTAAGCAATGTAAAGCGAAATCGCTCGCTTCTGTTCCAATAACCGTTCTAGTAAATAATAAGTAGAGTTCCAACGTGTCTTGGATTAGTTGGTGTTGTGGCAAATGTAATTCCAGCTGAAGAGCTACCAATTTTTCTTGACCTAACCTCGAATGATTAAAATATGTAACAATTCGTCGTGCAACTTGTAGCATCTCCCAAACTTCAGGCTGAGAATTCAAAACTTCATTTATAGCTCGTTGTAGCGAATGAATAAAACATCTAGCAGAATAATATCCACCAATTCTTACACCTTTCACCATGTTAGCTCCACTATCATGAACAAGGAGATGTATAGTATTTTCGATTCAGTTATACTCCAGCGAGTTGCGATTGCATTCAGCTCTTTCGCAATATTTTCTCCTGTGTGAGATCCTTCAAAAGGATTTATTGCGAGTACAGCATGATCTAATTTGAATTCATAAGATATCCAGTGAGCTGTAAAGCTCAGGAAGCTATTATTGTTGTTTCGACAGGTCCATATATCCGAGGTTACAGAAATCGCAAAAGTCCTTCGATTTTAGAGTGTATTCGATTGTATGTATGTCAGGAATAATTTTTTCTCAGATATATATTTCCGAGATGGAATTTTATAACGAGGAAACGCTTTCTCCAATAACCTTCTAAAGCCAACATGCTCCACAATATGGGTTGATTGTCTAAACCAATCATTTCCGCAATCAAGTAATGATATTCTTTCGATTTCGCATCATTAATGACCCAAGTTAATTTTCTTTCCAAAGTTTCTGTTAAAGTTAACTGAGTTGATTTCTTATTTTTAAGCAAAATTGAAGCACTTGTAGAAGGAATAGGTATAAAAAATATTTTATTTTGATGTTTGCGAGGAGAACAACAAATGCGCTTTATATTTGCTGTGTAAAAAATAAGAATATCTCGTGGAGGAAAAGGAAAAAAAGCATGTTTAAGTTGATTTTACTTGTACCGGTCTGATTTGAGTATCACACCACCAAACTATTATACTTTTAATTTGGACAGATATCCGGCCGCCGAATATTCGGTATCCGGTATCTAGCCAAATCACTATTCGGTACAACTCTAATTCATATCCCCTTTAACACGTGCAAATTATAAAAAAAAATGGGCACATACTAAAGAGCTATCCATCTTTTTTTGTCAAATAGAAAGTAAAGAGTGCTTTTACATTATTATAATTTACGGTAATTTAGAACGCATAAACTGTTACACTAAGGGACGCTGGATTTGCAAAAATTTCCCTGCATGCGGTCCAGATTTTAACAGGAAAAGTATTCAACATTTGGAACAAAGGAATCAGTTGTCACCGGCAAAAAAAAAACAGGAATTTACCCAGCCCTATGCAACAACAACCACCGCCAACATAAACTCAACTATACTGAAAATGAACAGAAAACCACCACAAAACCCCACAGATAAAAAAACCATCACTAAAAATTTTGAACCGAAACTCTACTGGTCACAACAGCCCAAAATGTGGAATCTTCGAATCGCTTCGACATACTCTCAACAGGTGAAGAAGCCGACCAAATGAATGCTTCTTTTATTCCAACCGACTGATTCTACTTCAATTATAAAAATGTTCCAACAAAAAAGTATGTAATATTACACATATACATATGTGTATGTATAAACCCAAAGAGGAACGAGGTGTTAAGTTAATGCCTTACTAAAAACTTCTGCATAAAGAAGCCAGTTTGTGTCAAATACGATGGAAGCAACAAAACCATTGATTGCCAAGAAGACCTCACCGATGGGAACATTAAATGTGCATTATGTAGTGGAAAACATGCGGCAAACTACAAAGAATGTGAAATTTATAAACCTTTAAAGATACAACGCTTCCCAACTCAACAAAAAAAAAATTCCTAAAAAATAGTGAGAATAATGAAAATAGTGATAACCGCACTGAGCCCGTACAAAAAGAAAATTGCAATACCGTCAATCCAAGGCTACGCTAAACTCGGATCAAGTTATGACCATTGAAAACAAATCAAAGGACGACCTCAGCTAACGAAAGGACATGATTAAGGAATTGATAACACAAAAGACTAACATTATGAACATTCTAACAATGTGTATAACTAAACACAATAAACAGGAACAATAATTTTATTACGCAGTTTTTTCAAACGCAAACGGTCTAAGCCAACATGCTCTACAATTTAAACAGTTTACCAATATCAATTCCATTGATATCTTACTTATATCTGAAACGCTTTTCACTGGAAAAAAATTACATGCATAAGAATTACTGGGTACAACATATACTTCACCAACCACTCAGATGGCTTATCATTAACAAACGAATAAAATACATAGAACTGGATCAATACAAAATGGAATATCTTCAATCTTCAAAAATCCAAGTAAACGGACCACTAATCATCTCGGCGCTTTACTGTCCTCCATTACACAAAACCTCTACAGCACAATATGACAACTACCTAAAAACACTTAAACCCAGATTTGTTGCAGGAAGAGACTATAATGCAAAGCACACTAACTGGGGCCAACCGATAAACAGAAAAAAACTGATATAATAAATCTTTGCATAATGAAAAATATTGCTCTGACTCAAATAAAAATTAAATTCTGTCTGAAACTGTCATCTGACCATTCACCGAAAGTTTTGGAATATAAGACTGAAACACTATCTAAACCATTACCACCACAACTACGAGTATACAACAAAATAACTGATTGGGACACGTTTCGGGAAATAATCAACAGGAAACTTCAAGTACTCGTAAAAATCCCATTCAAATCGCCTAGTGACATCGAAAGCCTCGTCGTTCATCTAAACGACGTTATTAACAAAGCAACATACATGTTCACACCAACCGTGAAACCAGAAAATCCCGACACATTCATACCAAATGATATATGTATGTACGTAACTTAATTAGTAAAAAAAACGTTAATTAAGGAAAATATGGCAAACTACCAGAGCCCCTGAAAACAAACATCAGTACATCAATAACGAAAGAAAATACCTACAGCAACATTCGTAACTAACTACTCAATATGGAAAGCAACAAAATACCTAAATGAGGTAACAACACATCAGCTAAATTTTAGAATATAACAAATAATAAAGAAAAAAAAACTCAAGAATACGACACACGAGTATTGGCCGAAGTAATACTTAAAGAAATACATAAAAAAGAAACTGATTATATAAATTATATAAGAATCGTTTTTACCGCCAGATTCAGACTAAAGTATTTTCCAAGAGTGTGGATGGAGCACATTTTCCAATGCCTAAATCTGGAAACCTCATATCCAATCCAACATCCTACTGCCCAATTAGCTAGCTACCGCATTGTTCTCAAAAAATTTTCAAAAACTATTTCTTTCTCGACTGAAACCTCTCTTGACTCGAAATATGTTAGTACTCGACCACCAATTTGGCTTTTGACGAAATAATTCTACTCCTATTATACAACAAATTCACAGGGTGACTAATAAAATATCGTGAATAAATTTTTTGCGTTAGATGGTTTTTGTTGCAAAAGCATTTGACAAAGTCTGGCGTATTATACATTTTAAAAAATTCCTTGCCACCAGAATTTTATTTAATAATAAAAAGCTATGAACGGTTATTTCTTAGTAAATATAATGATGAATACTTCACGCTATTCAAAACGAGGGTTGGTGTAATCCAAGGAAGTGTTCTGGATACAATTCTGTACTTACTCTTCACAGCAGACATTCCGATCCCACAAGATCAGCACTCGATGTTGGCCATGTTTTCGGACTACATAATTCTACTAACCTCCCACAAGTACATTATTACGGCTATAAATCTTCTACAAACAATTCTTGACATTGAAAGAAAGACTTGAAATAACTCGAATTGTATCTTTATAAAAAAATCTGAATTAACCACATTATTCCTGTTAAGTTCAAAATATATGTATCTTATGTTAAATATGGCGATTGAGGGTTCAAATCCTAGAAAAGAAAGATATCCCGCGGACAAACCTCTCGTGAACGTCTAACGTCCGAGAGTAAATTGCCATTAGAAGTTTCTCTCAACAGAAAACGGCCTTCGGAAGCAGCATAAAACTGTTGGACCCAACTATTTGTGCGCCACAGAGCACGAGTGACTGCAAGAAGCTAGGCCAGGGCCCTAGTATGTTAGCGCCAAAATATTAATATATTATATTTAAATAAACTTAGACGATTGGACCTCAGGACTAAAGTTGATAATCATTGGATGGAGAGTCTGGTGAGAAAGTTTCTATCATAGTACTATTTTTCTTGTCAGTTGTACTACAAATGGGCTTTTTGCCTTTTTTCTCAAGGTACACTCATTTTTATTTTAATAACTCTGTTAAGAAATAAAGCACATTATTAGTTTTAATATATGTACATATTTTATTAAGGGTTGGAAATATAATGTCGGATAGATGTCCGCCTATTAGCCTCTTAAATGCGAGCTCTTTTAATGACATGTTTCATGACATTTTCACACATGTTTTCGGATATTCCACTTATTTCATTTCGAATATTTTATTTCAGTTACTGCAGTGTTTTGGTTATTCATTAGTATAAACCCTACTCTTTAAATATCCCTACAAAAATAAATACGGGGCTCTTAAATTTGGGGACCTGGAGATAATTCGGTCTGAAAACAGTTGATAAAGTAATTGCATTGTTGCGTTAACTGTAATGGCGATGTAGCACCGTCCTGCTGAAACCACACGTTGAGCAAGCCTAAAGCATCCAATTCGGGTATGAACAAATGTTCAATCATGTGGCGGTATCGTCTCAGGGCGATGCCCAGCATTGGCGTATTTTAGTGTTATTTCCACTAAAGTTCACTGGAAATAGTTCTATCATATTCCACGCACTCAATTGCTGTATGCGGCAGCAGCAATCATTTCCACAATTGAATGTGTAAACGAAAAAAAAAAACAAATAAACATACACATAACACTATCGTATATTCGAGTATGTATGTTTCAACTGATGATGTTTGTTTGATGATGTACTCGTATCAACAGCACATACATACATTCAGTATCTTCTTAGCACAATTAATGTTTAGCCGGTCGTCCACTAGAGATGTCTTCGACAGACGTTTTACAAAAATCTGTCTTCTCAGATTTCTTCTGAAAAACTGACATCATCAAATGAAGCTATGTGTTCTCGAGATATCTTCTAGAGACATTTAAGAAAAATCAAAGAGAGAGTTTACTTCGTGAATGCTTTCCACAAATATCTTTCAGAGATGTTTTAGAAAAATTCATATCTTTGTCTTCACAAATTTCTTATGAAGGTGGAGATGTAGCGATTCTCATTCAGAGATCAATTCAACATATGCTCTTGTCTAGTGTAAAAACCCAATACGAGTATGTGGCAAATGTAGGAACTAAAGTAAAGCTAAAAAACCAAAGGACAATAAATATTTACCGCGTATATTTCCCAGGGAATATTCTAGCAGTACACAGGATGAAAAAAGACAAAAATTGAAATATGATTTTAGGAAACTTTTCAGCATTAGAAGTGGGAGGAAATCCTAACTGAAGAATTGGGGTTCCATCAGAGCAAATTCATGGGAAAATCTATTATCCGACCTTTTTCTGTTTTGTTTACATCCAGTCCTATGTATGTCCCAGCCAGTTCTCGTGGCAGTACTTCTATCATCGATTTATTTGTAACAAACGTATCTAGTCTTTTATATCAGCCAATTTATTTAAATGAACTAAAGTAAGACCATAATCCAGTTATGTATTTGTAAACTTCTTTGGTCTGGTGAGGAAAAGTGCAATATTTCCAAGATCTGAAAAATGTCAATTCGTCAAAAATATTAAAAATTCTGCTTCGTCTGCCATCCCTACACTCATTAGCAATGATATTCCAGCTCTCAGCTCCAGCAAAGATATTCATGGAAACACTGATAAATCGTCAGCTTATGAATTATCTTGATTCGCGAAAACTCCTCAATGACCGGCAGTATAGTTTTCGCAGCAACTTGACCACTGGTGATTTGATGGCATATCTCACCGAGAAGTGGAATCAATCTCTCCATCATTTCGGTGAAACTAAGATGGTTGCGCTTGATATTTCAAAGGCATTTGACAGAATTTGGCATCAGGCTCTTTTGTGCGTGCATATGGCTTCGATAAGTCTCTTCTTCAATGAAAATTACCTTTCGGCACGTTCTCTTTGTATGACAGGTGCCATTTGTGTTTTGACTCGCATCTGAGAGCTTTGATTTTTTCTTTGTGTTCTTAATTTCATTTTCGTCGAAAATGTTTCAAAAGAAATTTCTCACACAACAAGAACTTGAGGATCTATTGAACACAAGCAGCGACGATAAAGAAATCGAAGAAACTGCGGCGATGGTTCGCAATGCGGACGCAGTGGATTTTGTTCTGTTACCACCACAAAGAGTGGATGCGATTAGCGATGTTGAAGATATCGACGATGATGTGCAAGTGTTGAACGATCTAAGTTCTTACGTCCCACGAGAAGTTGCTGGAGAAATAGAACTCGTCTGTGAATTCAACGATGAAAATGTAAACATGCCGGATCACGACGACGACGATAACGAAGCACAAGGTGGAACAAATGAATCGAGTGGCACGAAAAAGAAGAAACCGAAGCCAATTGTGTTCAAGCCAAAGTCGAAGGCGAAGAATATGTCTTTTTCGAAGCACCCAGTCAACATCCAGTCCGAAAAATACGATCAGCTGTTGGAAGACTACGGTTTGTTTTTATGAATTTTTATCTGCTTCATTGTTCGTTGTGTTGACATATTTGATATGGATTCACAGGAAATCTGTCGCCCATCGAAATATTCGATTTATTCATTGATGACCAGGTGCTTGAATGGATTGTTGCATGTACCATTGCAACGAAAGATCCGGAATTCATCGAATATGGTTTGGGCGAAACAGTGGGTATAAAGCTGCTCGCAAAATTGGAAACGCCACTTCAGCATTGCGTCACGTTTGACAATTTTTTCACTTCGCATAAGCTTATATGCCGCTTATCATCACTCGGCTACTTTGCATCTGGCCCTATTCGTGAAAATCGTACAAACGAGGCCAGGCTAGTTGACGTTCGCTCAATGAGAAAAAATACTGGAGGAACATTAGATTTCGCATTTGACAAAATCCATGAAATCGTTATGGCAAGATGGAATGATAATTCTGTCGTCACGATTGCATCAAACCACGAAGGGATTGAGCCGATGCATCATGCTAAGCGTTGGTACCGGAAAAACAAAAAGATGCAATCCATTGAAATGCCGGATGTTTAGCATAAATATAATCAACGGACGGACGGTGTGGACTTGTTCGACAATGCGATGAACAACTATCGCATTCGTGTGCGCGGGGAGAAATGGTACTGGCCTCTTTTGACGAACGCATTGGACGCAGCAATGGTCAATGCATGGAAATTCCATTGCATGATTCACAAACACGAACAGACAGAAATAGAGCATTACGACAAATCGAAGCAAATGAAATCCAGTGTTATGCCGCAGTTTGACTTCCGTGTATATGTTACCGAGTGCTTATTGCGTCAAGTCAAATCGGATTCCAGAACATCTGCTCCGAAACAAATGCACAACTTAAACAAAACAATCGCGTTGAACGATATTCGTTCAGATAAGACCGGTCATTCAATTATTCGCACTGATAAGCGCCTTCGTTGCCGCGATTGTCACAATCACACCGTCTTCAAATGCTCCAAATGTGAGTTGGCATTGCACCCAAAATGCTTCGCTACATTCCACAGTATGTAAAATGTTTCGGTCATTAATTTACAAATAAAAAAATGCTCTTAAAACTAGTCACATTTTCTCTGTATAGTTTTTGTTTTTATATCGGTTCAGGCGAATGGTGCGAAAACGCACCACTACCTAGGCACCATACCTGAACAGGCAAAAAAAATAAAAATAAAAATATTCCCACTAATTAGGACCCAAATGTAGACTCTGGGTGAAATTTGAACGATTTTGGTCCACGAAAGAAGGAGCCGCCTGAAATGGGTTAACAGTAGATATTTGTTACATATTTATTATGCTTTAAAGCTTAATTTTTAGTTTTCGATGTTCCAACGAGTGTAAAACCACTGGTGTGGCATTCTTTTTTCTGTATTACACAGTTATACGAGTAGGTTATTGAGAAATTACTTTCATTTAATAGTCCCAAAAAAGTTTGTACTTTAATTTTTAACATGTATCATCTGAAATTTTGCAAATAAACATTTTTCATTACTAACGACCAACGAGCATAAAAAATAATAAAACGAAACTTTTGCATGCTAACCTATCAATCAAAATTGATCATTGAGTGCAATGACATATACAAATGATTCAATAGGGGAAGTGGTGGGCGTAACCAACGGTATACAACTGAGTTGGTGGATGCTTTTATTTCTGTGAAGCGAATATTTCTGTCGTAATTGTCGTTTTGATTTCAGGAAAGCAAGGGACGACGATGGCTGTGCCACCCATTGCTGCTGCTGATGTTCACAAGATACATAGTACCGGTACGTGAGCGAGCTCCATAATGCCATCGTATATACATGGTGAGGAAAACCTATCCAAATGGAAGATAGGTACAATGGAGCAAAATACAATAAATAAACTTGACAATAAGACATGCACAAAATTTCAGTCATGGGCTTGCACGTCAAATATTGAATTTGTATGTTTGACGCTACTACTGCTGCTGCTCCTGCAATAGCGAACAAAGGATGTTCGCGGTGTCGCGTGTGAAATTGTTAGCAGAAGAGACGTAATACTCTTCCTGTTTCAGCCCTGTTCGATGGTTTTGTAAGTTGTTGTTCCATGAATCGCTATGTGGTTCGTGGTGGTAGTAGATACATCCATGGGGGTGTGTACGGCGATTAAGTGACTTTTGTCTGCTATAAAAAAAGAAACGGATGGATCGGAAAGGTGAACTTTAGCGAAATTGGTTTCATGGTGCCATTGAAGAAAATGAAAGTTTATGACAGTGTGCATCGTGGGTATTAGGTAAAAAGCTGCTCGTTTAAATCTCAATCCCAACCCAACCATACAAACAAAAACAATTTCTTGTACTGAAGAAACGGCTCGGCGCAATGAAATTTGAAAAAAAAGGAACTAAAAATCGTAACTGGATGTAGAAAATCGTAAATTCAGGGCTCGTGTAGCATTCCATGCAAAATGGAGTGCTTCACGAAAGAACGACGCATTTTCATTGTTGAGCAATATTTTGAAAATAATGAAAGTTTGGCAGGTACAGTTTTTAATTTTCGTACTAAATATGGTCGGACTATTGAACTAACTTCATCAACTGTGAAGAGGTTAATTCAAAAATTCAGGGAGAGTGGATCAATTGGTTATCTTAGACACTCTGGCCGTCCTTTAACAAGTCGTTCAACACAAAACATCGAAGCAGTTCGTGAGAGTATTCTTGAGAGTCCAGGAACATCAATTCGGCACCGTAGTCAAGATTTGGATATTTCAAGCATACAAAGTGCACTTGACTCAAGAACTGAAGCCTACTGACCGCGCACAGCGAAGAGAGTTCGTTGATTGGATTATGGAACAACAAAGAGTGGATGCTGATTTTTGAAACAAAATCATCTTCAGCGATGAGGCTCATTTTCATCTTTGTTAATCGTCAAAATTGTCGAATTTGAGGTTCAGAAAATTAACGAGTGATTGTTGAGAAACAAATACATCCACAACGTGTCACTGTCTGGTGTGGATTTTGTTCTATCGCGGCATAATAATCCATGTGGACGACATGTGGTTTCAACAAGACGGTGCCATATGCCATACAGCCCGAGAAACAATTCAATTACTGCATGAGTCATTTCCTGTTCGTAAAAATTAGAATTGGCCGCCCCAGATCACGCGATTTTAACACCGTTGGACTTTTTTTCTTTTTATTCATGCACAAAGTTTTTTTTGCGCTACATGCGCGGACATAATTTGAACAGTTGAGACCTGCATTCCATACCTACAGAAAGTGTCTGTCAACAAGAAGGGACACCCAACATCGACGAATCGGACAGAATGGCACAGTGGACAGCTATAACTTCGAGGTTGTTAGGGACTTGTATACCTTGACTCCGCTATCACATAATGAACATAATGAAACGGACAATAACTCTTGTCATCGCTTTCTTTGGGCTAAGAAAGCAATTGGGTAGAAAATCCCTACCCTGAGAAATTAAGGAAACTCTATTTAAGACCTTGGCGCTGAAGCATGGACAGAAAGCAGATGAAGATATCCTTGGGCTTTTTGAGAGAAAAATTCTTCGTAAGATATTCGGTCCCATTTGCGTTGACGGGCTTGGGAGGGGGCGACATCGACCCAGAAAAAAAACTGCGCATTGGTCGTTTTGAGATGGCTAGGACATGGCACGAATGCTCTTCGAATCTAACCCAGAGGGTCGACGCAATAGAGAGACCTCACCTTAGGTGGCGCGCAACCATCTTGGAATGCGCAGCTGGAGGCAATTGGCTAAGGACCGGGCTAACTGGAGAGGTTTGTTGGTTAAGGCCCAGGTTCACCCCGAACTGAAGCGTGACCTAAGAAAGAAAGTGAGTAAGTCAGAATAATTTGGTAGTTCATTTGAAGTCGTGGTACATTAGACGAGTTCTTTCTGAAAAAGGGGGTGAATTGGGTTTTCTTTCTATTGAAGTCTACTAAGTTTGCTTTTTCATACTGCATGATCTTCCACAGGTCTTTATTCAATCAATTGATCTGACCGCACTCTGATGATGAGATCAAATTAGGGTGCTGTCATCGGCAAAGCTAAATATCTTGTTGCTTGTTAACTCTAGTTAGCCGTTGATATGGAGTTGAAACAGAGTTGGTGGAAGTATACAAATCTGAAGCATTCCAGAGAAAACAGCAAATGTATCGGAAGACACCATTGAGATATTCAAGGCAACTTTTCGTGATTCCTTATGTTGTTCGATGACTGA
Organism: Pocota personata; assembly: GCA_963082735.1. Lineage (NCBI taxonomy): Eukaryota > Metazoa > Arthropoda > Insecta > Diptera > Syrphidae > Pocota > Pocota personata. Next base: position 8,532,522 of record OY720433.1, read on the forward strand.
GGTCCAAAGGTGAGTAACATAGCTCAGCAGGTCTTGATTTGATTATTTCAGCATTGGTAGCTTTTTTCATCACTTTATATGGTATGAACAACAACGCTATGGGACGGTCATTTTGCGGCAAACATCTCTTTCCTTTTTTGGGAACCGGTTGAATGCGAGCTGGGCAATTTTCCAGCAAGAGAGAAATATTTTCTACTCATAAGCCATAGGAAAAAGTGTATAAAGAATAGATGTTAATTCTAGTGCACAGTTTTCGAGGACTATATCAAGAATAGCCGAAATACACGAGGTCGAAACTTCACGTCTGGCATCGATGACTGGACCTCCGTGATAATTTCGCTTGTGCCGGATCTTGTGTCGAATTGCCTGAGAACATAGCGAAAAAGTCGGCCTTCTCCTTTGGTGGTGTAGCTCGTGACCCTTCATGAACATGAAGAGTGATTAAATTTGTTATTTATCTTTTTTTGTCATTGACTAGAAAGGACGTGAGCGACTGGAAGAACCTTAAAGCTTGTTAGTGACTCTCTCATTGTAGTTTTTCTTCGTGGAATCTACTGTTATATTATATGTGTTTCAAATCTTGTTTAGTCAGTTGAATTAAAGCGCCATTCCCTGTAGGCTCTGTTATTGGCAGCACTGGCTTGCTCACAATTTCTGTTGAACCTAGGTTTACTGGAGGTTGATTTTTTGGTGGATAGAGGAATGTACATTTCTATTACGAGGAAAATTACCTGAGAGACAGCTTCGGTGCAAACGTTGACATCTGTGCTTCGGAAACAAATTTCAGTCAGTGGAAAAGAAACCAGTTAGATAATTTGTAATTCCTGATGAGGCGATCCTGTTGCCCTATTAATGATGTTAGTAGCGGGTGTACTGCTGATATTAGGGCATGGTCTGAATTGCCCAAAGGAGCAGAAACTTTGACAGTATAGCTATCAGTCTCCAGAGTATTTCCGAAATTACCCGGAATGTCTAGAAACCGTGTTTTTTTTATATAATTTACACGTGTTAAAGGGAATATGAATACCCTTATACTAATTTTAGGACACAGGCGTTTTTGTGAAAAGGGGAAGAGACAGAGAGAGAAACAGATTGGTGTAGTTGGTTTGAAACTCAGGAGGTATTAAGTTTCAGTGAACTCCAATGGTGGCTGTCCAAATAACTGGGGAGTATTTTTTTTGTTTCGCTGTTATTGTCGTTGCGTATGATTCACAGTATTTTTTCCATCCTCCTGATGTCCATCACGATCAAGTTGCATTTCAGCCATATGACCACCCTACTGCCAGTATTATGCCTTCGCAGTAGAGTTGACTTAGCTTTCGCAAGTGATCGACTTTATTATTTATTTCATGCGAAATAAATAGATGATTCTTGACATCAGGATTCGAACCGTGAACCAACAGCGTGACAAGCGATGACGTTACCACTACACCACCGCCACCCTCAATTTTACCACCCTGATTTTACCTTTTAGATACTACCAGTATACTGTTTGAAACTACAGAGCTAAGGTTGGCTGAACGACTATGTCCGTTAGTAGCCTGAACGACTGTGTTCACTAGTATGCGAGAATATTTTTGACGTTTTGGATTTTGGGGGGTATTGAATAGCGAACGGCCAAACAGAATACTCGTGTTTTATTTTAAAATCGAACTGAATCTATAACATCTCCCAAGGAGAATTACAAATCAGGTGAGGGGTAATCTCACCTTCAGGTTAACAACAAGATCTATAAAAAAAATGGCCAACCGAATGAACTGAGCTGAGTTAGCCGAAAATTGCAAGAGGCTGGTGTTGATTTTGATCAGACAGCCTCAGTCGCCCTACTACGCAAAATTCACACGGAGTATTGTCAATCCAATCAAGAACGCTCACCGTCACCGGAGCCCCAACCAGCTGAACGTGCCGACAGTTAGCACAATGTAAACATACGGGAGGCTGAACTCCTGACCGAGCATACACAACCGCAAGACAGCAACCGAGACCGTTCACCGTCACCAGCACCACCAAAGGCATCTGGCCATTGTAATCACGCACCGTTGCCGGCGTTTCAATCAGCTAAAAGTGTCGACAATTTAGATGCTGAATTAAATCGACTCCGAAAGATGACAGAAATTGCTGTCAGGGCTGAACTCCGGGCTGAACTCCGTGCATTAGAAGTCGACGACACCGAATCAACAAACCAAAGCCATCGTCGATACCTAGAATTTATTGAAATCGAGTACTGCCTCCAGAAATTTATGGGGTGCAGAAGAATACAAATGCTCTTAATAAACCGAAGACAAGCCAACTGAATTATGTTAGCCGTCAACCGAATTATGTTAACCGTCAACCGAGAGATCCGAATCGATGTGCCAATTGCCTTGTTAGCGGCCACCAGGAAACAGAATGCCAGAAATCCCGCAGACCATCAAGCAGTTGCTTTATCTGCTGGGAAATGGGGCACCAATATCGAGATTGCCCGAACAAACGCCGCGTCGCAGCAGCCGTCGTTGACGATGAACTAATCGTTACTCGTAAGCCAACCGCAAATACGGCTGAAGGTGAAATAGATGATGGGCCGCTATAACACTGGTGTGTGTCTCCTTTAACTCTAATCACATTGAACGCAATGGTAATTCGACTTTTGTTGCTCTATTTGACACTGGTAGTCCGGTGAGTTTTACCCTTACCGCAACATTATCCGAGACACTGATAATTGTCAAATAACACAACTACCACACAGCGGCACTCTTGAGGCTGCAAGGCTAAAACCTTGGGTCCAGGACGGAGGGGGTTCTCCGGAGGGGAATGAAAAGAACAATAAAGGAAATGCTAGATCGAGGGCGATCTAAAAATTATATTCTTTTGTAATGTTTAAAACTACAGCACTTAGGTTGGCTGAACGACTGTGTCCCCTAGTAGCCTGAACGACTGTGTTACTAGTACGCGAGAATATTTTTGACGTGTTTGGATTTTGGGAGGCAAAATAAAGGGATTGAATAGCGAACGACCAAACAGAATACTCGTGTTTAATTTTAAAATCGAGCTGAATCTATAACATCTTCTAAAAAGAATTACTGTATAGAGTACTACCACTCTTTAGTAACAATGTGAATTTAACTAAAGGGTAATACTCGTATGTCAATATTTGTCTTTTTTTAGTCCATCTCCTTTTAATGAAATGTACTAAGAGTCGCTTTTTTAGTGACATCTCTTTCCTTTCCGCTAACTGCGTTTCCTCAAAAGCTGCCGCAATTCCTTCGATCTTTTCCAATTTTAGGTTTTTCTTTTGTGTAGCCGCTGTTTGAACTGCCTCATGCGGAGTATAAAAAGTAACCATATCTCGAACCATATAGTCCGCATATGGCTTCTTGCAGTTGTCGTCTCGACAAACAAATTCGCAATGCCGCGCCATGCCTTTTAAGTTGGCAATCCACTTCGCGTATGACTGCCCCGGGGTCATTTTATGTCGCAAAAATTGCAACAGGATGCCAGTATGTGCATTTTTTGATAAAAATATTTTGATAACTTCTCCGTAATGTCTTTACATAAATGTGTGTGTACTTAGGTTGCTCGTTTCCAGAAGTTTTCCTATTAGTTCATTTAGATAAGGAAAGAAAGTGCGCTTTTTTCAAGTTATTGTCCGTAACTGAGTGCGCCGAAAAATGTTGTAGCTGGAACAAATATCCTTATGCTCATCAAATATCCTAAAGTGCGGTATACTGCTGAATGTTTGTGGATTAAAAACTTTTGCCTTTCTTAACGTTTCAATGGCTGTACGATGCTCCACCAGCATGCTCTCCATCCATCAAGTTTTCCATTTTATCGACCAATCCTCGTCACCAATGCAATGGTCGTGAATGGGCAAAGACTTAAACTTCAAGACTTCACTTTATTGGATTACTTAATTAAATATAAAAATAAATTGATGGAGAAGTACTCGAGAAGGGATCTGTGGTGGACTCCGAGTTAGGCGAAGCACCCAAAACGAGAGCGGAAGAAGGAAGGAAAAAAGATCTAAGTTGAAGGGATGTGTTGATAAACGTGACAACTTCGAAACGTCCTACACTTCGCATCTTTAAAAGTTGTTACGCAATGTGCGTTGCAACGGATATGTAATTTCCCATTTTTAGATTTATTTCTTTATAAACAGGATTGCATGGAGATACATATGTTATATGTATATACATGTAGGTTACTCACTCTGACTAAAACCGAAAAAGTCCATCGCAATCGGCCCAGTGATTCTAAACAGATTGGACCACAGAAACAGTGACCGGATACGGCGCCATGCAGTGGAATCCACTTACCCACCCAGCAGGCAGGCAGAACAGCAACGCTAAACAGTCGAGAAGGAATCAAACCGAACAAGATGGCGCCCTGACAAACCGTTGTTGACGCCCTATGCACCTCGAGGGGAAGAAGAATCTAATGCATGGCCCCGCCGCCGTCCTCCATCCATGGTCTCCTCTCTATAACTACCAACCGGGCAATTGACATTTGTATAACATTTTCGTTTCAATTAATAAGTTTGATAATCATAAAAAATAAAACACTATAGTTTTATAATGTCCGTTTTAATTGCTGACCTCAGTTTAGACACCCAAAGATGATAACAGGCAAAGCGACCACCTTGCAAATCCCTTCTGGATAATTATGTAACCAAATGTAAATCACAAGAATTTCCCCATTCATTGATCAACATCATAATGGCTATCTACATACAAAGTTATATGCACATACAAATATGCATCCAGCCAACACATTTTCTGCCACAGTACCAACAGCAATACGGTGCTGGCTGACATGCATATTACCTCCCAGCCTTCAAGTAAATCGTTTAATTGCCCCATGAAGCAACATTAATGTGCATTCTCTCGCACTTCAAGGATCAAGGATGTAGTTGTTGTTTTATTTTTATTTTTTTCATATCATCATGTGCACGCGAGTGTGTATGTATATATTCATTACTACTTCATTACAGCAATAAAAAATATTTGTTATTTTTGTTTTTTTCTGTGAATAAATCATGATCATTCCACTATTAACTTGTGCATGCAAATGCAAAAAAAATATATGTACATATGTACACATATCCTTCATTAATTCAATAAAAAATCGAAATAAAATAAATTAAAAAAAAAGAGAGGCAGAAACGACAGTTTGTTCGACTTTTTAATCTCTCTCTCTCCGCGCCGAGGTTCCGGTCTATTTGAAACTCCAATGCTCGTATTCGAGCTGAGTGCACAGAAATGTCCCCCTTTTTTTTATTAAGAAAATAGGTAAAGCATCCCAAAAATAAATGTACCTATACACTTATACCAAAACACCGAGCGCCAAGGGAGGAAATAAGAAAAAATGCTTAGTAGCCTGGCTATGAGAAGGATACATTCGTACGTATAAAGCCGGGAAATTTCTTTATGATTTATTTATCGAGGGTGGAAAAAAATACATCTAAATTACATTCATAGTAGTTTTTCTGTTAGTTCTTTTTTATTATTATATTTTTCATTTTTCATTTTCGTTTTCATTTATTTATTTATTTTAATTTAAAAATTTGTTTCTCCACGTTTTCGCACACTCCATCCGGCTGTGAATGAAAAACTAAAGAAAAACAAAAAGTATGACACAAAATAAACGACGAGCAAAATTTAAATTCTGATGTTAAAAAAAAAAATTGGTAGAAGTTTTTGCAGCTTTCTCCATCGGGAGGAAAAATACGCAAGGATGCAAAATCCAAAGAATAATCCTTTTTATGCAAATAGGAAACCTTTGTGCATTTTTTTTTATCTTCTGTTCGAGTTGAACGCTTGGGGGTTAAATACGGTCCCAGAATGTCGGACCGTGGTTGGATTTATTTTTTGGAATTGCACTTTGCAAAACCAACGGTCCAAGTGTTTTTTTTTTTTTTTTTGCTATTTATGGGCACGCAATTTAATATCATAAAAAGCTGCTAGTAAGAGCTCTACGCATACTGAGGAGAAATAGTGCAATAAAGGAAATGGGCAAATGGCATTGAAATACTTTGTAAACAAAAGCCTTCATAGTTTGAAACAGTTTATACGGAAGTTAAATGAATTTTATTTCTTTTGCAATGTGGTTTTGAGTTTGAGGAGACAAAGAAACTAGATGTTTACGTGAATTTTGCTGAGCTAAATCTCTTAAAGTATGCTCAGTACTTTAAGGATTGAAAGTTTTTTTTTTTTAATAAAGAGTTCATCAAAATTGCACATGTTCGACGTTTTCTCAAAAATGGCATCCGTTTAATAAGTTTTACATTGATATGCGCTATTACTTTTCCATAGAAATAAGCAATTTTTTTATTTCTTTTTTTTTATAATTTGCTCGCGCCATGAATACCCTTATATTATTTCAGGGCACAGGCGTTTAGGAAAGCGGGGAAGAGAAACAGAGGAGAAGCCTGTGCACGTTGGCTTTAAATGTTTGAAAGTTGTAGTGATGGTAAAATACAGAGCCTGGTAGATTATTTCACTTTCCTGTCGTTTGGCTTATAAACGAATCCCTATATGTGACAGTACGACCGAAGTTGGGCTTAAGGGTGAACTGATGTGCATTCGAAGCATGACGCGCATTGCGGGTGGAATTTTGAAGGGGAGGAATGCAAATGGCTATTTCGCTGGAACAAGCGAATGTATGGAGTTGATAATGTCTCTATCACCTATAAGTTTTAACGCCCTATTCTGTACCGTATCTAGTATGTGGAGAACGGTCTTGAGTGCACCGGACCAGATATGGGCGTTATATTCCAGATTTGGGCGGATGAATGCATTATAAATTGAGGCTAGATCAGACGGGGTAAAATATTCCTTGCACCGTTTAAGGAATCCTAGACATTTTGGCGACTTCTAATATGTGATCATTCCATCGAAGATGGTTACTAATATACATAGCGAGAATAGAAAGTTGGTCGGTTTCACCGATGCAAGTACCATTCTAGATAAGGGTTGACGGTTATGGTTTCGCTTGAGAGACAGAAGACAGCATTGCGTTTCGGAAGCATTAAATTCCACTCTATTGATTGAATCCCATTTGATTATACTGTCCAGGTCGGAATTTATTGTGTAACATACTTTGTTCTTCCTCTACTACGGCCGAAGAGCAAAGACCTGAGTTAGGGAACGAATATGAAAAACTGAGGGTACTGTCATCAGCGAAAGGAATGGACTGGATTAGAAGTTGCAGACAAGAGATCATTTATAAAAATAAGAAAGAGAGTCGGAGACAAAACAGAACCTTGGGGAACACCAGCATTTATTTGGTGAATTGCAGACTTGAAGCCGTCCAAGACAACTTGCATTAAACTCCCCGAAAGGCCTTTCTAATCCATTGAAGAAGAGACTCATCAACGCCATATGCACGCATTTTCGACAAAAGAGCCTGATGCCAAACTCTGTCAAATGCTTTTGAGATATCAAGCGCAACCATCTTAGTTTCACCGAAGTGATGGAGAGAATGGTTCCCCTTCTCGGTGAGATATACCATCAAATCACCAAACCACTGATGCCAAACTCTGTCAAATGCCTTTAAAATATCAAGCACAACCATCTTAGTGATGGAGAGATTGGTTCCACTTCAAGGTGAGATATACCATCAAATCACCAGTGGACCTGTTGCTACGACAACCATACTGCCGGTCATTAAAAATTTCTCGTGAATCGAGATGTTTCAAAAGCTGACGATTTATCAGCCTTCGGTGTCGTAATTGGACAGAAAGGAAGATTCGCCTTTTTTAGGGACGGGCTGGACAAATGCTGTTCACCATCTACTCGGAAAGTGTTTCGCTTAGTGCCAGTACAGAACACTGAGTATTTTTATTTCATCGATATCGAGATCACGATCTACTAACCTACAGTTTTAAATGAATTGATATTTCGGCTTTGACCACGCCTGATTAAGCAAGTTGTACCTTAACGAAGCTTCCAGCTCAATTTCTTTTAGAGTTTCGTTTATGCCACTTGCGTGGACTGAGGACAACAAAATAATTCCGGATAACCAATTCGGTTTTAAGCCGGGGCATGATACTTACTGGGCCTATGCGGGCTCTAAGCTAAACCTACGTATGAACAGTATGTGCAATAAATGTACAAAATGTTTGAAAAAGGTTAAATTGTCAATTTTCTCTTTATAATGTTGCTATCTTTCGCCTATTTTGAGAAACGTCAAATGTGTGATGGAACAAATTGGGTGATCGGCGTTATAACCAGTCGCGTAAAGTCCATGATTTGACCAGAAATGAACGAAATATAAAACTGCCTTTATTTTGATTGTTTTATTTTAATTTTTTATATTTATTTTTTTATTGTCTTTATTTCCAAACGCACTCTCTGCAGGAGTGGACAAAATTTATACATATGTTTGTTGTCTATGCATCTATCATAAAATGATTTAAATCATTTTCAGATTTATGGCAGTTATTTCCAAATTTAAATTCCTGATAACTGGCCTATATCCATTACGCAATGACTAGCCTACAACGAAAGTAACGTTTGTAAGAATAACATTTTTCAACAATTTAATTCTATTTTATTAACTTCTTTACTAATATATATGTACTTATTTATTTATTTGACAGAAATAGCTATCAGCCTCTTCTTCATTGGTGGAGTTCAGCTTGCAAAATATTCAAGTGTTAACAAAGTATGCTTCATTGCAGGAAGCAGCTGCAGCGATGAGGGTCAACTGAATGAGCCAATTATCAATATTTTGCAAAAAGACTATAAAAATGTCTGACGATGTGTGGGAGGATGTGTATCACAACGGGTGCTTACACGGCGGCCGATTGGTCCATTGTGATTCCCCTTATAGTAGTGATATCATCTAACACCGTTGCTAGTTAGCTGGTTGTTACTCAAACCAGCGTGTGCTCCTCATGAATCGCATTAAGTCCATCAGTGAAGCTTGCTCAAGCTCACACAGTTCTCCAAAGAGTCTGTTTCCCATATGAAGGAGGCGACGGTTTTGGAAATTTGGGCAGTGTTTGATGGTTTCTCTTTCTGCCTAAGACTGCAGTAGTCCGGAAAATGTATGCCTAGTCTATTACCGATTGGGCAATGCCCTGTCCGTAGCTCTATCAAGATGTGGATTTCCTTTTTCCCCATAGCTAATAAGCTTTTGGTTCTTCCCTCATTCAGGTGCCTTAGGCACTGGGGCCTATGCAGCTACCTTCGGTTGTTGCTGTACCGTGGTTCCCTCACCAGACGCCATTTGGGCGTAGGTGATTTGTGGAGTGACGGTTGCTTTTTGAACTAAACCTGGTGGGACTTTCAATGCACTTTTCTGCTTATGAGCCAGATTTGCTGTTTTAATGCATCGAAACTCAGGACAACCCCGATAGTTTGCGGTGTGTCCCGAGTTCTTGCATAGCACACATGTGAATTAGCCCTTATCTGCCACTCCCTCCTTACCTAGGGGACATTCCTCCGTCTTGTGGTTTTTTTCTTTCACTTCACGCATCGAGGCTGCATATCGCAGTTCGACGCGGCGTACTCGAACCTTTGGCAACAAACGCATTGAATAGTGCTTTCGCTGCGCTTTAATTTATCCCATGAGACAACCTGGAAGTCTAGGACTCTGATACTCCTTAGACCATCCAGTTTGCTATCGGGCGACACCTGAACCAGGAAGAACGGTAGTTTCCGTTTCTCAATTTTGGCTCTTGCCAAAACCCCTACAAGAGTGAGACCGTTGCACTTAATTTTTTGGAGTGTCTTAAGGAACTCCTCCGGCTCGGTGGACGGTTCCATCCCTTTCAAGAGCATCGTTTGCAACTTTTCCCCCTTCCGGGTGAAAGAAGAATGCCGTCGTCCCTTAAAAGATTCTTTATTTTATTGTACTGCTCCACCGTATTGCACTGGATGGAGTGTCTATTACCGTTTAATTGAAAAATTATTGCCTATGGCCTACTTACACAGTTCTATGGTGTCCTTGAGCTCCATCTTGTATGTTTTGAAGGGTGGAACTCGCACCTTTCCTGGCTTGTTCTGCTGCTGTTGTTGCTGTTCTTGTGTCTGCTGTTGTTGTTGCTGTTTCGGCTGCTGCTGCTGTTGCTTTCGCTGCTGCTTCTTCTGCTGCTGCGGCTGTTGCTGCAGCTTCTTTTATTGCTGTTGCTGCGGCTGCTTTGTTTTTTGTTGTTGTTGCTGGTTAGGCTGCTTTTGTTGTGGCTGTTGTTGTTGCTGTTGCTCTTGGGAGCACAGTCTGTCTCTCCCACTCCCGCCTTGCTATTTGCTTGGCTTTTATGGCCAATACTTTTTGCTGGAGCTGCCTTATAAGGCACTCCAGCTCTTCGCCTTCGTCCTCTGACTCTAACGTAACCAGAGCGGCAAAGTTGTTGTTGTCCCTGATATAATGGCCTTCACCACCATCGGAGACGTGTGGGTATTGGTTATCGTCATCTGATGACCTTTGCCTCTTCTTTTCTACTGCTGCTGCTGTTGTTGTACTAGACGCCCCTTCAATCACTCCACCCGGCACCTTTTCAGATGCAGCTGTTACGAAGAGGCACTTTACCAAGTTGGGAGTTAGTTTCAATTTTCTCCTCTCCCCAGTACCTTCTTTAGCCACTGTTGTTGGGTGGCCTGACTTGGCTGCCTCATCGGCTGATGTTTGTTTGCGCGCTACTTGGAGTGCGGACTTTTCACTGTCTCCCATCAAGTGTTTGTTACACTTAGTGTTTGTTTTTTATTCTTGTTAATTAAAGGGGTAAAAAAAGATGTCTGATATTTGCGGGAATTAAACCCGTGACCACCGGCGCTCAGCTCTTTTTCACCACTTGAAAAATTACTCTGCACTTACTGCAAGTGGAAACACGCGTGTACTTCACGAAGGTCTGTGAACGACTCAAAAGTGTTAAATATATTTATAAGTGTGTGTACAAAGGGTATGATTGTGCGTCTGTAGAATTTGGAGTACTCGTAGTGAACCAAATTGTGTGAATGTGAATAGTGAATTACGGATTGATGAAATTCAAAATGTCCTGAATGGACGGTATGTAGGTTCAACTGAAGCTGCATGGCGTATATTCGAATTTTCCATTGCCACTCAACGACAAAATGTGTATTTCAGAGAAGGATCTGAACAAGCGGCAGTTGCTAATCCACCAATAACAAAACTGTTGTCTTATTTCGAATTGAATAGAGTAGCCCATGGACGTTTGTACTCCGAAATACCAGTGCACTATGTGTGGAATGATCAAGGGAATAAATGGACGTGGGGCAGATAAAGCAATTTATCGATTGTATGCTGTCTCACCAAAAGCCATCGAATTGTTTCATTTACGGTTACTTTTATTGCATGTTTGAGACCCACGGTCGTTTGAAGACTTGCCAAGGTATGAAAATATTTTGTGTGTAAATATTTTGTAGATGCATGTCATGCACGTGGTATTGCATCTAATGATAATGAATGGAAAGAATGTCTGAATGAAGCCAAAGAAACCAAATCTTTTCCGCAAATAAGTGAATTTTTTGGATTCATTTGTGGGTTGAATATTCCAGCGAATGCCTTAGCACATGACCTTTTGTGTCAAAAACTGGGACTTTCAAGTCGAACGTTAATGACTGATGCCAATAATTTCGAGCATTTTGATCCAGTTGAAGAAGGTGAATAAACTTGAAGAAATGTATGAAAGCGCTAATGATGAACAACGCAATGTTATAGAAAATGTTCTGCGTAAAGTTTTACATCATGATACTGGTAGTAATGTATCATACATATCTCCTATGCATGCTTTGTTTGACGGCTCATGCAGGGTGTGGCAAAACATACATTCAAATAGTAATAATTCATAAGATGAATTCATTGAATCTCCTATGCATTCCAACTGCCTTCAGTGGTATAGCTTCTACTCTCTTGATTGGTGACCGAACTTTGCATAATGTTTTTAAATTACCAATTCTGATATTAGAAAATTCAGTGTCAACTATAACAGCTGACAGTCCACAAGGTCAATGCTTTAGTAGATCTTCATTGATAATTCTTGATGAAACTTGAATGTGTCCACTTCATGCTTTGTTAGTAATTGATAGATAGAATTAATAGATTAGATTTAAGTGCGAATGAAAATAAACATACATTATTTGGAGGAAATGCATAGCGTGTCACTCTAATTGAAAATTGTATTACTCATGGTTAGAATTTTCCAAATTCCATAAGGTTACATTATCACTAAACAGAGAGAGCTCTCCCTCATGAAATCGAATTCATTTAATTTCTTAAATCACTTGGTAATGGTGAAATGGAAACCTTTCGTCAGTTCGGTCAAGATATCATTGAAATTCCAGACATTTGATTGGTCAAACGGAAAATATCATACACTATATATTTGACAATGTTTCAGATACTATTTTATCTCCTCAAACTTTGAATTCCGTGGTATTAGCTCCAAAGAATGACGGTTGCTCCTATATAAATACTGAAATTTTAAATCGTATGCCTGGAGAGAAAAACGCATACTACAGTTTTGATAAAATTGTTTGTTATGACGTTCGGGAACAGGGAAATTATCCTGTCGATTTTTTGAATTCATTGACTGTTAGAAGTTTAACTCCACATAAATTAAATTTGTATTACTCTTTTGTAATTTGAATACAGCGAAAGCATTGGTGAATGGAACCCGAATGCGAATAAAAAAAATGAATCAGCTTTTAAAATACAGTTGATTGTATGTACTTCCCTTATATTTTTTCGTTCACTATAACTTCTGCAAAACTGCATCGACTTGTTGACTCTGCTGCTAATCCGTTTAGTAGTTTTGGAGAAATACGTGATTTTGTATTACAATTATATTTATTCAATCATGCCTTGCATTCGTTCACGATCACCACTGTCAAAATTTATAGATTGGTTAGAGAACATAAAAAAGGACTAAAGCATGCCAAATTTGATGAGGGATTTTAAAAAATACACAATTTTGTAACATTGTTCCTTACAATTTGTCACATATTTATGTATGTATGTTTATACAATATTTACTATTTACATACATACATATAACATAACCATTTCAGCTTTGTATCAACTGACTTTTTGGTAAATTTCACCACAATTGTACATATCAAATATTATTTTGAAAAATTATTTTATAACATGGAAGTGTTGAAATGCCTTGATTTAGTACAATTTTTTATCCGAGCCATATGAGTGTTTCCAATGCAAATATGTACATATATACGAGTACGTACTCGTATAGTACATCCAAGATTGAACGCAACTTGATTTTGCTCCAACTTGCGAAATTTAGGCTTCAGCTCATCAGTAAGACGCTTACGCTCGGCCATTCACTAGTGAACTCGGCGGTCTGTGATCAGATCGGGAATCTGTGTTTAGATTTTGGCAGGTTATGCACACTTTCTAATATAAAACTACAGTTGTTACTCATTATACTAACCATGTTTACAGAAATGCTTCTACTTTGCTTAAGGGTTTGGCTGTTGTCGCTTTAATTGATAATGTTTTACTTACCAGGGTTTCCTGTTGTCGTCTTTAGACGTAGCAATACCAACTGATCCTGTCTGCTTCTACCTTTTCGGCGATAGATTTTTTATTTGAATATTTGAATACTTCCTCGAATACAAGTAGATCTGATACAATCATGTTTCGTTACTTCTATCCACATTCTTAACATTTTCATCTCCACCGTAGTTTTACTTTTCTATGTCTCGTATATTGTCCAATATTGTGAATTGTATGTTAAAGGCGTTTTCTGTCTCAGAGAATATCCTAAATTTCTCACCATTTCATCCATCCTACACTCACTCTATGCCTTATGTACGTCGTCGTCACAGTTTGCTTCTGAGTTTGTAATAGAACCCAAATATTTGAAATTTGGACACTTAGCAAGAACTATCCCGTCCAAAAGAATATCTGGTGCAGGCTTCAGTGGGTCAGAGAACGAACAAGTGCTCTGTATTTGGTCGACTGATTCTGGATCAGTTTTCTTTTAGGGCATCCTTCAATTCATTAAGCATCACTATAACCTTTAAATGTATGTACCTATGTACATACGAGCAGATGATGGTACAATTCCTTCAATCGGCTGAAATCCCATTCCGTGCCAGGGTATCTTTTCATATACATATAGTCCACCTGAAATGGATTCCTCATATACTCTACCCAAAACCGTTGTATGATTGGTTATAACTCACAATTGGTTTTACCGCATCCAACACAACAAAGGTAGTCATGAAAAACTCATTTGATTTAGGCTTAGGCTCCCACAAGGACTATCGCGTCAATTTCCTTTTTTTTTTAACCATATCTAACAAATGAACAACAGGCCTAGAGTCCATAGACACCGTTACAAAAAAGTGAAAGTGCCAATGGACCGATAACACTCCAAAGAAGGACGGTGACGATTCCATTGCTAGTCTTGGAAGTAGTATTTCTTGTTGTGTTCGTTCTCTTTTTTGCACACTTCCCTGTTGTTCCCTTTCGCTATAGAACAGTGTAAGATATACACACGTATGTGTATGAATTATTACGATCAAACGTGCGAATGTGTGAGTGCTTGAATGTTTCCTTGAAAGGAAGTTATGTGGCTTTATAATTCCCAATTCGACAATAAGAAATCTGCCTTAAACTGAATCCAACGGAAACATATATAAAACAAAAAATCGAAAAAGAATGAATTGGAAAGACATGAAAATTGTCTTGCAATATTTATTTTTTTCTTTTTCATCCTTTTTTTTCTGTCGTCTACGGAAATGACATTAAGTTGAGTCCACTTGTCTTGTACTTTCTCGCAAGAAAGAGTTTCGTTTGCTTCCCTATGCAACTGTAGGTTCGCCATTATGTTTTATGGCTTTGGGGAGACTTTCTTAAAAGGATGAGAAATGACATGAAATGATGTCAATACCAAACCGCAATGAAAGATATACAATTATTTGTTTGAAGCTTTTGAATATTAAGGCTTTTGACAAAGTGATATAAAATTATGTCACAAACACATGGTCCCTAATGGAACTTAAAATATGTAGGTAGGTTTTAGATGAGATCGTATACTATTTCTGAAAATATACATATGTGTATGTTTCACCTGATACCAGTTCCTCCTTGAATGTCTACGAGTATCTATTTTGACCTCAATGACTAGAAATGATGCATCCCAATGGACATCAGTAAACTATCGAATGAGGTTTAAAATGTAGCATCTACATATAACATAAATCCTTCAGTACTATAATATCGCAAACCTGACTCATGTGCTTATTATCGTTTCTGAGGTTAGTTGCCACGGTGTAATGGACAGTGTGTTTGCTTGTAACTTGAAAGTAGCAGATTCGAGCACCAGCGACAGCAACCAATATATACCCGAGGGTAAATAAGAAAATAAGAAAATCTAAATTTCTTCAATCACTACATCAAAAATGGGGTTCGCTCTGTTTAACTGCCCCGGATTTAGTTTCCTCTCACTCGGAGGTGTTTCCATAAGTTTTTCTAGAAAAAAGAAACCACGCCTCCCATGAGACCTACCGAGCTAACAGCAACTGATATTGTGCGGAAGTAGGAAATCAAGTACCTAGCAACTATTCTGAATTGCAGACTGCTTTGGAATAAAGAAAAAATCCACTCAACTGCTTATGGTGTGCAATGGTATCACGAGTATAAATTATGGATTCAGTCTAGTATTCTACGTTAGATGTACACTGGCTTGTGCCAAGAGAACTAAACTGAACATGATAAAGAAAACCCAGACGAAATCCAAAGACTTTGTCGTGGCAATGAGGTCATGCTCAACGACGAATATGGAGGTAATTCTTAATCACGCAATTGAAAGAGCAGCAAAACGGTGGGGCTTTGACTTGCAACAGATTAACCGTCTGGGAGCCTACCAGATAGTAGACGGACCCCTTCCATAAGATAAAACTGTATAATGTAATTAGACTTTTTATTTAACAATTCATAAATTTCCTGAACTTATAATTTAAAAATACACTTCAATTCTCTTTATTCTTTTTCATTTTATAAAAAACACTTTCTTATCAAATATCGTTTATTTACAGTAATCTCCTTAATTCTCAAATCTAATAACTAAAATCTTTTTATTTACAATGATCCGCATTTTCCTTTAATTTATCGATTAAATTAGCACCCATATTTAACTCACTATTTTCTTTCAGTCATCAAAACTAAATTGTACCCTGCAGTCAGCGAGTATCTCATCGTATTTATACCAGAGATGTGCCGGATATCCACATCCGTATCCTTATCCGGATGTTTTGTCGCGGATATTATACGGATATTTTGAAAATAAAAAAAGTCTTGTATTGGGTGTTCTTATTGCTAAGTTGCTGTCATAATCCGTACTTTATGTCGAAACCGAAAGACTTTCTATTCTCGGAATGAATGTTAAAGACAAACTTCGTTGAAATGACCACATATTCGAAGTCGCCAACAACGCTGCGGTAAGTTTAGATTTCCTCAAACGGCGAAAGAAATATCGATCTGACTGTAATCTAGTATAATGTAATTGAGTATAATGCTCATATCTGATGCACCAAAAACCTCATTGCATTTGCTGGATAGAATTCAAAACTAAGCGCTTAAACAAATAGGACGCACAAATATTGCGAATTACATAAATTTTCTCAAACATCGTAGAAATGTTTCTTGTCTTTCTCTGTTTTAAAGTTTCCATTCCTTAACAGTTATTAAGTCAAATAAACTATCTTTAAGCAATTTTTTTTATATTGTATTTGTGTTTTAAGATAATTGCGAAAGAAAGTACCATTTGTGCCTGTATTTTTCCAAGGTCACAATACAGGTCTCATCAATAATGCAGAAATCCCATGGATAAAATAGATGGCGCGATACACATGTATATGTACATATAAGCAGAAAAAATAGCCCATTTTCGAGTTTGTCAATAAGTAAAGTACCTTTATTTAATATTTTATCGAAAACTGTTTATCCAGTCTTAACAAAAAGTCAAAGAAAAATTTTAATGAAAATGGCCTCGTGGTATAGGCCTACATACCCCAGATAAGAGGTTCGAAGTAAATCCGTCAAACCATTTAGCTTGTAGTTGTATGTACAGATAGCCAGAATTGCAACTCCCACTTTTCGATATTCACTATAATGGTGGTACTAAAATTAAAAAAAAAAAATCAGTGTCGAACGGTTTAACAAAAATTACTTGTCCTTTGTAAGTGAGCAAGTCGGCAATCGATACTTATTTATTTGGACTTGTCTTCCCTACTAAGGGTAGAAGCCGCACAGAGCTAAAAGTGCCCAGTCAACGTCGCGGCCTATCATAAAGCCAACAAAGTTTTCTATCCATCTGCTAACAAATCTCAATATTTCTCCAGAACATCCGAGATATCAACCGGTCTGCAAAAGTAAATAGTTTGTACTCGTATTCATGCTAATGCCATATGGGTGACATCTTCATGCTTTATTCACAGGTGGCGCGATGGATATTAAAGAGTTTGCGTTGGCAATTGCACCTAGTTCAACTCTTTAAAAAATAACTCTCAAAACATGGTATTAACAGTAATAGTAACACAAACCATACCGTGCAGCAGAATTTGAAATGTATCGTCTTTACTTCTAGAATATGTCAACGATCTCAGCAATTCTTAGGAATAAGCCATTATTTCTGTCACATCAGTTTTGCGACTTCATTCGAGTTCTTCAAATGTAGTAGGTGAGTTTTGTCAGAGATCTACTAACAGAGAGGACCTTAAGTAAGTCACCAGACGGAACGGGTATAAGTCACCAGACCTTCAAACATTACCACACATTGTTAATTTGCAGTTTCCATTGTAATAGTACTCGTATCATGTACTTTTTACAGACTTGCATCAACTATGTACATATGTATAAATTGATCAACTTCTCTTTTAATGTGTGAGGTGTTTTGCCCATGATGATATATAGCAAGATATTCTTTTTTGAGATGGTGAGGATTTTGTCTGCGGCTTGTCCTTGCCTAGAGTTGTTGAAGTTCTTTATCGCAGTTTCTCCTATGTTTACCAAACCCCCTGGGCGCTCAGGGGGAGTATCTGTTCCTTTGCGACGTCTGTTAATGAAACGCAGATCCAAATCTGTTTGACAGAATACCTACTTTTATTTGACTATAGAACCTGATTGAGTGAGTCCCCATATTTCTGAGCAATAGCCAAGAAAACATAAAACTCTTCTCCGCATGTTGTTTTGTCGAATTTCGCACAGCACACGACAACCAATTAGCAATCAACTGTCAGTAAATAATGAGAATGAAGAAAAAGAACATCGACACGTCGTCGTGGTCATCGTTTGAAGGCAACCAACAAACAACGCGACATAGGGCACACCACAAACATATAACTAGATATGAGAAACCAACCAATGACGATGCTTGGCTGAGTTTTCTGATTTAGGACGAAACCCCCAACTCCCATCTACTTATGGCCAACTTAATTAGATATGAATTGTTAAAACAATAATTTTCTGCATGTATGTATACGTGTATTGAATGTAGCTGCTCCTTAGGATGGTTGAATAACATCCTTGAGGTGAGGGTGGTGTTGCCTTTCGTAGAAATATAAACAATCGCAGGATACATACACACACGCATGCACGAACTCACGCACCATAATGCCGAAAAGCTAGCTAGAAGCTGTTTTGATCGTCTTTTACACATGTTATTCAGTAGTTAATTCCATCGTATGTACGTTAACGTAATTATGTACAAGTATTCAGAGCAAACTTTCACTATAGGCGAGGATATAAAAGATGCATCAATGGAGCATGGAGCGAAGAGATGTTTGTAGGTTGTAAGTTAGTACGTCTACTCAACTACTTAATTAATTAGGTAGTGTGATGTACTTCTGTTAGCGGTCGAGAAAGAGGCAAATTAGGGTTATAATTTTTGATTGAAGGCTAGAAGTGACAATTACTTGGGTGTACTTGTCAAACAACTGACCGGAACTGAAAACGCTTTAGGGAGGAGATAGAGATAAAGGGTTGAATGACATCCTTAACAGACGTTTCGAACTGACGATGTGCCCAGTAAAAAAGAGGAAACGAAATCATAACATTTCTAATTAAATAACTTAACTTAGATTTAGATTAGATTAATCAAATATTTTGTTGGCACTAAATTTTATTTATTTGTCAAAATAGGTCCACTGATAAATTTATTTTGCTTTATTTCCCCATCCACTTTGCCTCTTGTTTTTTAGATTAACTTGCAATAGGACAGGAATGAGCGTGATGGCTCAGTGCTTCAGCCCGATCACTGAGCGGGAAATTCAAGGTTCTAATCCTAGAAAACACACAAAAAAATCTTTCTTCACGGTCCCACCTCTCGCTAACATCTGACGAACATGGGCTATTAGTGCCATAATATTTATTTAATCTTAAAACTGGAATGTAATTTTTGAGCTTTTGCATTGCCATGAGTAGTAATATTTACTAGCGTAGGCGAGTTGAACGCTGTATCAACTACATATTCACGACGACCTACAACCTTACACGGAAATCCATGACCTCCAACGAAGTTCTACATCCTCCTCCGAGCTTCTACAAACTTCCACATTTTTATCGACATTGACTGTACTTTTGACAATGCTAGCACTTAGGGTCTGAATGATTGTGTCCGCTTGGCATTTATTTATTTTGCTAAACATCGATGAATGCCCCTCCCCTTGATATTTACCTATATATCTCAGGAAGCATTTTTAAAGTAATCCTCCGTCTAAAGTAAAGTGTTTTGGCAGAATTTGGACTCTTTAACCACATTCAAAATTCGTTCGAAAATGCAAGTTCTCTATGGATTCAGTCCGATGCACTTGCTAGACACGAAAAGGACATTCGTGCTCCCGCAGAAAGGACTGCAGACAACTTACGGGCCATTTTAATGCTTGAATATCAAAAGTTTTTCTGTTATTGCCCTGCCTTTACTTATATTAAGAGACACATTTTTGGGGCTAATTTCTACCAACAAAATTAATTAAAATTTAATTGGTTCTACTACATTGAGCGTTTCGGTATCTGAGCTGGGGGACACACTGCAAGAATCTTTCTTCTCTCAATTTGCTAAAAACACAAGCAAATCGGGAGCATGTACCAACTTCGAAGCTTGAAACATACATGATTGTTGTAAAAATAATTTAAATATAATTGATCTCAATTACAAAATCCATTACCATAACGTGTTTAATTGCCTATCTGCTGCCTCACACAAAATTTATAATATTTCATTAAATTTAATTATCATAATCGCAAATTAATCAAGTATACAGTTACATACATATACGTACATAAATAACAGCAAAATTTTGTTGGTTACAAAAAAAAAAAAAAAAAATTTCTTATTTCTGTATCGCAATTAAATAAATTCTGTAGTCGGTTATACAATCTGAAAGCATGCAGCGCTTATGCAATTAATTCGAATTACTGTGCATAATTTAATTCACTAATGGGTGCCATGTAATCGTTAATACATTTCCTTATGTTTTTTTTTTTTTTTTAACACAGAAATTTGTTTTTTGCTGTCGAAGCTGTAAATTTACCTTTTTTTAAGTGAGTTTCTCTGATTTTAATTCAGTCAAATCACACCCCAAGTTGATCCCCTTTTAAAAGCACACAAAAACCGATTCACTTGCCCTATGGCACAACCCTAATTAAAATATGTTGTCTAATACCAAATTTCTCCATGAGCTAATTTCTATAATATCCTTAAGGATTATATTTCGACGAAAACTAACAATTTTTAGGGATTACACATTTTTAGACCTCAATAACACAAAACTTTATATTTAATTTTAAGTTTAATGAGAGCCTCGCCTTGCCTCTTTCTACCGAAAAAAGTAGCAAATACAATATAAACCTTATCCCGGTGTCGTTCTCGAAGAGTAAAATCTGCAAAACGACGAACATTGCTTATTAAGTGTGCTTATGTTAAGCACCATAGCTAGCAGGGAAATATCTTCTTGGTAGAATGTTGCCAATTCGACAGCACATAAATCCGTGTGCGGTTCACGACATACATACATGCGCTAGGGCAAAGGGTTCCAGCCCCTCTCCTACTTGGCGTAAGTTTTTGGAATCCCAAGAGTTATTTTAAGCAAATTCAATTTATTCAGAGTAAATAAATGCTCCTAGTTCCTCCCTATTAAGTTAGAGCAGCAGAATGAGGACCGGGGTTGTGAGGTACTTGCCCTATACATTTATCCCTATCGTTATCTCATTTTAGTGGTTTGCAAATGCCGATGGAAACGAAAACTACTCTCGTATATTGCAAAGCTAAATTGTGTAAGTATATAAAACAGTAGAGGCGAGAAATTTGTGGATAGTATCCCGTTAAAAAAGAAAAATCTATTTCGATTCCTCTCATTGAAATGGTGACCAATATAAGACGGTTGATACAATTTTTGGTAGTACTTCGAAACATACATACTCGTACATGCGAGTACCTACTGGATCAAAATAAATTGTCATGGGCTCATCTGGGAAATATAAAACTTATCAGATAAAAAACAACAACCTACAGAAACCTTACAATCTGCCTAGAATAGATCGGGTGATACCCTATTCTTCTCCTTGAAAGGGAAAAAATAAGCGTGGAATGGTATGATGAAATTGTTGAGTCAAATATGATGATATTTGCTTAGATACAATTTCTAAAATTTTTAAGAGGTTTTGTATTGTTTTTTTAAGCTCAGCCTGAAAGCACTAGGATTCTAGTGATTTTGAGATTTTGTGGTTGTGTCCAAAGACACCAGTACTGTCAGTGTACCATACGATTCCCTTGGGATTGAGTGACGGTCTATGGTTATGATGTGGGTATTCCATTCCAACTTGGTCTTTTGTCCAGGGTTAAACCTGAATATTTAACTGAGCAATTACTGCTGCCACCAACTACAAATATGCTCTCAGCGGCAGGTAATCGAGCTGTGTAGTTGCGGGTAAGTTTTACACTAGATGGCGGTCTATTCAAGTCCATCAACTCCATTCATTGCAAAAATGTAAAAGGGTGATTATTTTTGTTAAAAAAATACGAAGAGGTGTGTGTGTCAATGGAAAAAATAAGTTTTTGCAACTGGTAAGAAAAACATTCTAATCCATTTAACATACCTACTCGTATGTACCTATTCAGTGGCGTGGGATAAAATTTCAAGAGAGGAAAGCCGAAAAAAGTTT
This sequence comes from Pocota personata, assembly GCA_963082735.1. Lineage (NCBI taxonomy): Eukaryota > Metazoa > Arthropoda > Insecta > Diptera > Syrphidae > Pocota > Pocota personata. Next base: position 8,554,647 of record OY720433.1, read on the forward strand.
AAGTAAAATGTTTTATTCAAGACTTACCATTTTGGTGCTTATTCGAAACACAGACAGGTACTACCTATATACATATGTTCAGATCCATTGGATCACAACTAAATACCTTTAAGGGCAACTGTGCCAGTTTTCAGTTGTCTCATTTTTGTGAAGAAGGAATCTATAGTAATTCCCCGCTATCCCTGGCTGATAGATATTACTTCGTCGGGCTGATAAGTCATTTATGCTCTTCTTTCCCCGTTTGCTGGTTCAACATTGGGTTTAGCGTCTGTCGTTCTATTTGCTATGGCAAATGCCGTCTGGGCTTGGTTTTCAATGTTGCTCTCCCTGACTCTTTCCAACCGCCGAAGTTATTTTATGATTACCGCTGCAACGGCAACCTGTTTCACCGCATTCCATATTGAGCTTGATCTTATCATAAACTTTGCAATAGTCTCCAATTCTTTCCTCTAGTTCTCTGCGCTCTATACGGAAACGTGGGTACTGAAAAAATACATGCTCCGCATCTTCTCTGGCGTCTCCGCAATTTAAACAGATAGGAGATTTATCAAGCCTAAACCTCTTCAGATACGCTCGAAAGCAGCCATGTCCGGTTAGGAACTAGCTGGGATAGAAATTAACTTCTCTGTGGTACCGGTCCATCCGTTTTTGAATGCCCAGTATAAGAATGTGTGTCCATTTTCCCTTCGACGACGGGTTTCATCTCTCCTGCCATACTCTCATGCTTCGCTGTCTTTCTTCCAGCTTGATATCTGTGGCTGAAGCTCAAGGTTCTTGCCTTTTGGCATCGGAGGTCCTTTATAGTTCACTGGCCAAGATATCTGCTGATTAGGCTGCACTCACCCGAGTATCTTTGTTGTACGTTCTTTCAAGCTGTTCCTTGTAAGTGAGCCTAGCGTCGATCATCACACTTACATAGGTATCTGATAATCGGTTTTGATAATATATTGTGGTCGCCTTCTCTTTTTCTTGCGACTTACCAGTTACGAGTATGCTTCTGTTTTATATTCTGCTAGCTCTAATCCAACTGCTTCTATCCACCGCATCACTTTTGGGGGATACCAATGTCCTCTATTTCTTCCAGGTGTTTCGCCGCCACAACAATTGCAATATCGTCTCATTTAGGATTCCAAGTCTAAAAACCCTACCATACGTAATGTTTCACAAGATAGGTCCCAATAGCAATCCTTGTGGAACTCTGCCAGATATGTGGTACTGCCTTACTCCATCATTGGTATCGCAGAGCAAAAACCGTTTCCCGAAATAGCTTAGTACTATAAGGTACACAGTAACTGTATTAGTTAGGGAGTGTACTATATGTAAGCAATGTTAATATGACACCATATTTCTTTGAACCTCCTCTCTATCTCCTGCCCCGAATAGCTTCTTCCAAAGTTGTAGTTACCCTCCATATAGTATTTACTGTAGAACGGGCTATTTTAAGCCCATACTGTTGGTGTGAGAGTCCCCCGGCTTCATCAATTTCCACCTTCAGTCGGTTGCATATGATTCAATCCAGATTCACGCATTGTGTCTAACAAGCATATGGAGCGATATAACAGGGGCTCATATAGCGGTTTGTTGACTTTAGGCAGTAGCCAGATGTTGTTTTTTCCATCCGTCTGGAAAAATTCCTTCTGTTAGACACTTGTTTTACAGTTCTACAAATGGTTGTGTGTCTATTTTGATGGCTAGCTTAAGGGCATTTTTTGGTATCCTTGTTTGGTATCGCCTATATACATCCAGGAGTTTCATTTGCATGACAGATGGGATCTCAGGTATTTCCTGGGGTGGTTCTATACGCTCTGCTGCTGTTTGTGGGAGAAATAATACCGACACTATTTTTTGCTTAAGAAAGTGCATGAGTTTTGCCATTACTGTGCTGTAGGTGGTATCTCAAGGATTCAAGTTTGCTTGCTCGCAGTGTTCCTTAAAGCTGTTGGTCTTTCTTCTCCAGATGACCAGTTTCATGTCCCTACGCCTATTTTTGTATTGCATCTGTAGATCCTGATAGGAGGGCAAACCTCTGGATCGCTGGAATAATCTTCTCGCTCTATGGCACTAGCAGAGCCACTTGGCTACGTGCCTCTACTATTTCTTATTTCTACCAGTATACTGGTGACCGGTGATTTGTTGATATCTTCCGGAGCATGGATGCGTCGCAAATCCTGGTTCATTGGGCTTATTGTAGACTTTGCAAAAATCAGTGTAAAAATGTCTTCATCCAGTGTGTTTATTTTGCACCCCATTCGTTGTGCCTTTCTTGGGGGGCGTTCCTGGATCGCTCTCCTCGACTGTAATTCAAACAGGATGTCCAGGTGGTCGCTGTGAGTATATTGATTGCTGACTCTTCACCTGGCACCTCTCGCTAGGGAACTAGTTACAAAGGTGATGCCAACTATGGATCCTATGCCTATTCTGCTAAAAGTGTGCTTGCTTCCCGTATTAAGCAGTATTACGTCTAGTGATGATACGGCTTCCCCAACCATAATTGTTGGGCTACGTCTCTAGTATCACCCACGAGCCCATCTAGCACACCCTGGAATTCGTCAAGGGTGCTGTTTGGAGATGCATAACAACAGTACAAATGTACTCATTTGAACTTTGGTCGCCTGTTCCAGGTGTCATATTTTTTTCTTCGAATGCATAGTTTCCACAGGCCCAGAAAGAAGCTCTTTTTGATCGCGAGATTCTTATACTGCTTGCATAATACTGCATCATCTACGGCTTGTGCCAGGAGGTCCTGTGCCACTTCGCAGTGGTTTAAGTTAAGTTACAGCACTTTCATACTCTTCTTGCGGCTTTGGCATCTTCTTGGTACACAGGGCATACTGCACCTCCTGCCGCGTGCTTGATGTTGCTACTTTCCTTTTCTTTGCAAAGGAAGCACCTGGCACCATTACTACAGTTCTTGGATACTGTCCACACTTGACGCAATCATCACTTCTATCCTTCGCGTCTTTACACACCTTTGCTAGATGTCCGAAGTTAAAGCATCTAAAACATCATAGTGGTACAACCTTTTCCCGTATTCGGGATATCGTCCATTCGATTTTTATTCTTTCAACCTGCAGTTTGCGTCTCTGCATATGCCTAGCAATTAATCGATCTACTCAAACTATTTATTTTCCATGAAATAAATAAAAATGTCGATCAATTGCGAAAGCTAAGTCAACTCTATTGCGAAGGCATAACACTGGCAGTAGGGTGGTCATATGGCTGAAAATGCAACTTGGTCATCATGATGACATCAGGAGGACGGAACAAATACTGTGAATCATGAGCAACGACAATAAAAGGCAAAACAAAAATTCTCTCCAGTTATCTGGATGCTACCCTTGGAGTTTACAGAAACTTAATACCACCTGAGTTTCAAACCATTACACCAAGTCTTTCTTTCTTTTACTCTCTCTCTCTCTCTCTGTTTATATACATAAGGCCCATGCCCTGTAATAGTTGTCCAATTTTGTTTTGATGCTCAGAGGTGCTTTCATCAGTTGTTTTCTTGAGGCCGTGTTCCGTATACGGGTTACATCAGATCCCAATCCAGGGTTGGTATTCACCTTTCGGAGTATATTGCTGTAGGAAATTTCTCTGATCTTCTTTAACGTTTATCTTGCTTCGCTCTTTTTTTACCACTCTTGTCTTGCGCAATTTTTACACCTGGTTCTTTGTTTCGGGGTCTGTTCTAAATTTTTTTCTGGGACTTTTTCTTTTTTCCGTGATGATGTCGCCGTATGACGGTGTCGAGAGTTATCCATTATTTAGAGATCTAGTTTTAACGAACAAGAAGAAAAAGCCAACTCGCTCGTTGCTCGTGGGTGAATGGTTTGAGTGGCTTTAGATGCCCTAATGTCCTACATTTTATTCATTTTGCAATCTACTACACAGTTGTAGTGTCTGCGTATTGCACTTGTCAGTTTTCCAATCTTGAGATGAACATTGTTTTTCCCCTTGATAAGTTTAAATCAATGCACTGTCCCAGGGATTGCAATGCTTCGCGCTTTACTATTTCTTCGCTGGTTTCGGACGAGAAACTACCAGTTGACGTTTTACTGAGGTGGAAATTCGACGGCATTTGCGCGGATGTCTGCTCATTTAATGGTTCAGACGGCGTCTTTATGCCCGTGCTCTCGCCTTGCATCGCCCTGTTCTTTATTTTTAACAACGGTGATCGCATCAGTACAAAACTTCTCCTGAATGTACTCTCGACTCCTGGGTTTTGTTTCTATTTTCTGTTTCATTTTTATTTGTTTAATTTGTTTGATAATTGGATCCCACGAGTGTGGGGGATGTGGCGTCGACCACATCAGAGATCCTTGTAATGTGATAAGGCTGTAATACAACCAGACGGTGCCAGATATATGGGGGCTCCGTTAGCGATGCTGTATGAATTTTATGTCGCCAGCACCATTCAGGCCTCGGTACGGGTCGTGTGATACCTTGCCTTGAGGACAAGACAATTCTCCATTTGAGCTGAACAAATTGGCTATAAGCCGACCGGTGTGTTTTTTTGGTATCATATATAAGCTTTAAAGAATCCGGAAAAAACACACATCATATCACATCATAAAAACTTGACATACATCTCAATTATACTTTAGCAGACAGCTGTTTATTTACACTTGAGAAACAAAACTGTTTGGAAAAACAATAATAAAATGCAAAACTTGAAGCGCAAGTTATACAATTGCAACAAAAGAAAATATGTATTGTTTAGAGATATCGAGTGATTTTTCATGTTGCCCCCTTGTTGATTTTTATTGGTGTCTTTTAAAATTAAGCATGAAGTCGTTTGTGAATTTTCAGAAGGATATGGGTGTACAACAATCGTTTTATTTAGTACACACATTTTTCCTAAACTTATGCAAGATACTAAAAACTCCTTAGAGTCTAAAATTACAGAAACCCTTAACGATTTGATGTGTAGAAAATAGAGCGGTTTAGTACATAGGTACAACTAATCAGCTAAAGGAAATCAAGGCAAATTTTGTTCTTGTTGACATAACACCAACATTTCATCCGTTTGAACAAACTAATACTTGTACAAGTGAAATTGTCGGTCAACAATTGACTTTTACATATGTTCATACATACCTATATATTTTGTCTGCTCCTTTCTATCATAGTTATTTGTATTTCAGGTTATTCAGTAGAAAATCATATACCGTTTCTTTCGAAAAAGTCCTCATTCTAAATTTTCCTGTATTTTACTGTTGGCAAACAGTCGCAATAACCTGATTGTACATTTGGTGCCTAACTTGGGGCACGAATGGGTAACGAATACTGGTCGGTTGGTAGATTGACATTAATCGAAACTGACAGATTGTTGATGAATCTTATGTATTATTTTAGTAAATTGTAAGAATTCCATCTCCTGCAAAATTGGGACAAATCGTGACTGACGAATGCTGGTATTTTTTTTTTCTCGAGAGTTGGTGAAAAAATCTTCCATAGACGCTATGAGGGTAACAAGCGCGTGCTCATAGTAGTGTCAGATTCTTACTGACTAAAAAAAACCACCCTGCGATTTAATTTGTTATATATTGCAACTAAGAAGGACCTTATCAAGCAATTTTTCTATCATGAAAAAAACTCGTTTGGCAGGTTATTTTCCACTGAAAAATCCTGCATGTTCCGCAATCTAGGCGCGGTTGATTCCTATCTCGCCAAGTCGAAAGGTTTCGTCCATTGTAGTCGGCGCAATAGATTGCTTTCATCCAGAATTTGTGAGGATTGTATTGTTGACATGTCCGATTAGTCGGTTTCTATGCTTTCTCGCGAAGCTTCTAATTTCAGCTTCGATTGTCGGAATACCGAGATCCCTGTGGATATCATCGTTTCTAGTATACCACGGTGCGTGGACAATTTCTCTTAGCACTTTATTTTGAAAAGTTTGTAAAATATTGGCGTTTGTTTTCTTGGTACAGCCCCAAAGTTGTATACAGTAAGTCCACACCGGCTTTAGCACTTGCTTGTATAAAAGCATTTTGTTCTCAATACTGAGCTGGAAGTGTTTTCCGAGCAACCAGTTCATTTCTCTAAATTTGATTTCGAGTTCTTTACGTTTCATTTTCACATGCGAATTCCATTTCAGTTTTGCGTCGAGTTTCATTCCAAGGTATTTGGCCTCGTTTGCAAAAGGTATTCGGGCCAAGTTTAGGAAAATTGGCAAGACATTAGTTTTCTTATAAGTGAAATTCACGTAAACAGATTTAGATTCGTTGAGGGCGATCCGCCAGTCCCTCGTCCATTCATTTACTTTATTCAGTGCGTTTTGCAGTTTTGCAGTCGTTTCTTCGATTGTTTTACCTACGGCTAGGATAGCGGTGTCATCGACAAACATAGCCAGAACAGTGCCATCTTCTTTCGGTATATCTCAAGTATGTAACAGATAGAGAGGTGGCCCAAGAACGCTTCCTTGCGGTACACCGGCCGAAATTTCTTTTAGCTCCGAGTATTCATTTCCATGTCTAACACGGAAGAGTCTATTCCCGAGATATGATTCTAAAATGTCGTATAGGCATACAGGGAGAACTTGTCGTAATTTGCAATTCAAGCCATCATGCCACACCTTATCTTGCTTGCGAGACGCAAAAGAAAGACGCTTGAGCAAATCTTTTTCTCTTCAAGTGCTTTCTCGATTACATCAGTAATTCTATGCACCTGGTCAATCGTCGAATGCTTACTTCTGAACCCAAACTGGTGGTCAGGGATAAGATTATTTCCTTCTATAACCGGTTGGAGACGCCTTAGTAATATCCTCTCAAAAATTTTGGATATAACTGGAAGTAGTCTATAATATTTTACCTCATTTGGCGGCTTTCCTGGATTTAAAACCATTATAACTTCCGCAACTTTCCTTTGGTTAGGCACGTGATTTAATCTGAGCGCAGCATTTACAATATGAAGAAGCTTAATCAATGCTTTTCTAGGTAAAGCTTTTAGAATTTCTCCGGTGATCAAGTCATAACCAGGAGCTTTCTTAGGTTTTAGATTCCCGATCTCATGTTTGAGTTCCCTTAGCGTTGCACTTGTAAGTGCTAAATCGTCAGATGGTAAATCCGGCCTATTGATATTGTCGTAAGACACTTGACCATCGTACGGTTTAAAGGTATGCTGGTATTGAAGAACACCACTCAATTTGTAGCTGTATTATTTCTAACCCTATTATTCCGTTAAGTCAAGGATATCAACCACAGTAACTCTCATAATTAGCATTAATATAAGCAAAATTTCAAACACAATATATTAGTGAAAGATAATTTGAAGTCAAAGTATCTAATTTGCAAACAAAAAATTGCATGTTACTAAATTAGTATTCTAATTTCCCTTAATTGCTTGTTATTCTCTATTAATTCTCTGTACGTGACATCACAAATAAATAAAAAGAAAACGAAAATTTCCAAAATGGCATGAATTATCCTCAGACAATTCCAACCAACGAAACACAAACAATAAGCCAGTTAATTCCGATGAGATGATAGAAAACTGGATCCTATGGAGTGAGTTAGTTATTCCACTTTTGGTAATCTCAAAACATATAGCACGTGAAGCTTGTTATACCTTGGCAGCATTTTAATTCACCGATCCTTTGCTTTGGTTTTTTTTTTTTTTTTTGGTGGGTAATGAGAGACGTTTCGCTAATAGGTTCCTATAGAAAATGAATAAACGAAATGACGGCGTGGGTGGGCTGTCGGTTGATTCTCCGGTTGTTAAAATGTGTGTGTGCGCCTTGCTTTAATATTGCTCATTTCATCCAAAACACAGTCGAGAAGACAAAAAAACAAACACTCAATGGCGCACACATAAATTACCAATTTCAATGGAATAAAATCGTGTGTTCCGTCTTCCGTTTGTCAGGAATTACGTAAGCCACTTTATGTTTTAAAACAAACGAGAACCAACAGCACCAGACTATGTAAGAGAGTGCTGGTAAGTGGTGGGTAGAGTGGCATGGTGCGCTGATGTTGGCGTATTGAAGGACGTTGGAAAAATTTCAATCTGTCAGGTCCCTGAATTTTTTCCATTTCCACACGTTTCCTTGGGGAAGGCAAAAAAAAAGGAAGTGGAAATGTCTAACGTGCTGGCTGCTGATGCTACTTCCTTTGTTGCTAACATTTTTATAACAAAGCGCCCTTCAAAATAGCTTGTGGGAACGCTGCGCGTCTGTAGAGCAGTAGACACCGTTGATTCAAAATTGGAGAAAGTTTTATTGTTAGATTAGTGTTGGATTTTAATTTATATCTAATTAAAGGATTTTTTTTTTGTTCGTATTTTTTTCTCCGTTTAGTGCAGTGATGAGGTATTGAGAGTTGAATTCTAAAATACGCCGCAGTTAGTGAAGTGGATGTAGTCTGTAGGAAGAGCTTTGTGTTGAGATGGGATAGTTTCAATAAGTGATTGATTTTCTTTCTTGCTGATGTTGTTGCCAAAGAATAGAGAGCTGATGTTTTTCATACGCACGGACATTCATCTTTAGCAATGTCCATCGTCCCTAACCGCTAAGCAGGACGGCAATAACCAAAAAAAAAACCGCACTGAAAAGTGGTTTCCATTTACTTCGGAGTAAAGACCGACATGTTGGAGGATTTCGAGCAATTTTCGAAAAATATTAAAAATTCGATATACGAGTAATGCTTTCCTAGGACGCATCGTTTTCGAATATTCCCACTCATTTCAATGACATTTAAGATGCGTTCATACAATTTATAAATTTTTTATTTTTTTAAATCGGTATTTACACTAATCGGTATATACACACCAAAAATAATTCGGCATCTATCTCGTAGAGAATTTTGAAACCTTAAATTGCGACCGTAATAATTTGTTTCCTAGGACGCACCGTTTTCGAGATATTTATACTCAAATAGGATTCTTTTATTGACTTCCGCGTAAAGTCCGACATTTTGATATACCTCCAGTTTTGAAAATTTTCGAAACGTTGTACAGAATGTAGTGAAATGAAGCCCATGACCTACAAAACTGAAATTTTTTAGTAGGTTGCCCTTAATTCGAAAGAACGAAGTACTTGGGACCAATAATAGCAATTTTTCGTTTTTTCACCACACAATTATTTTTTCCAAGTTCATAACTTCAAAAGTAGCTATCAGTCATATTTTGAAGTATCTCTTAAGTTGAACAATACAGGTACATATGTACATACATATGTAAGTATGTACAATGTACAGAAAATCGAGTCTGAGAGTTCTGGGATTTGGAAATTTCCATTTCGATAAAAAAGAAAGAAGATGCACATTATGCTGAAACAGTGGGTGGAATAGGTCTTTTCAGGTTTATGGTACGATGCTTACAATGTAATAAAAAGTAAGGAAGAAACACTTATAATGAGAGTGAGTTACATTCTAGGAAAAGAATGTATAAATTTTTACTAGAAATGACTGCTAACCCGCAAACAGTTCCAAAGTAAAATCTTGGATGGAAAACGATAAAGTTTTGGTGTTTAGCGTGAACAGAGAATTGTATATACATATATGTACTATACAATATGGGAATCGAATGAAAGGTGCCGATGTAATGGTTCCAAAAAGGTATGGTTATTTTCCGTTATTTTTACTTTATCAGGAAAAACAAAAAAAAAAATGGCAAAAAGATTGTAGGAAAACTAATTTGGTTTTGGTGCATACGTCGGTTTACGAAAAGCTTATGAAAACGTTAAGGATAGACAAAATAGCACCTGCCGTCCGCCATTTGTTTTTTTTTTTTCTCTATAACCGCATATGTGTTCTCACTAACGACAATAAGATGAATACGTTTGATACGCTTTTTTATGAAAATCGGCCCAATTGTTCATAACCTAAAGAGTGGTCACGTGTATGTAGAATTAGAGCATTAAACTTAAGGCAAACTCGTGGTTTGACCAGAGTGCTGCAAAGAGGCTATCAGTTTGAAAGAAGTAAGTTTTCGGTCTTATAAAGCCAACAAATCTGAGGAAAACCGAAAGAAGTTTAAACAAGCCAGAAAAGGCTTACACATATTCGATGTGTAAAATACGTACATGACCAAAAATTGAGGCAAAAAATCCTACAATGTCCCAAAGGTAGTAAAAATTCCTACCTCGTCTGCCATCCCTACGCTCATTTACAATGGCATATTTTTGAGCTATAAGTAGAGAACCGAAAGTGTTATCATAAAATCCTCCAAGGTCATGGTAAATCATAGTTAATACTTTTTTGGAACAGTAAGGTTTTACAGCATACATTTTGCATGCCACTCACATCATGTGAGGTTTAATTGTTTGCGTATGATCTTTCCTACTCAAATTGAAATCAATTAATACCCCCAGATATTTGTATTGACTAACAGATTCAATTTTAAAGCAATTTTAAATTTGAGCATTGAATATTTTCATTAAAATATATACATCCCCAAGTATGCAGAGGTAAATAAAACCTTTCACAGTCATGAGAATGAAAAAATACGTTGAAAAACATTTCCCAACATTTTGAGAACTAAATTAATGAGATTTCTCGTTGATAATCAGCTTGTGAAATGCAAACCACTGCGTTAATCAAACGGAGTGAATCCTTGGTATGTGAAGCAATATCATTGGCAAACGCAGTAGGCAATCTGTTAAAGTTCTGGTTGAAAAGAGAGTTAATATAAATTAAAAACATAAGTCAACAGAGCCCTGGGGAACACCAAGTACTCCCTTGAAACCTGCATTATACAATTTATTTAGAAGCAAATTGTGATCCACTATGTCAAACGCTTTCATCGCGTCTATGAAAAGAGCTTTTGTAGATTTGGAACTATTAAATCCTTCGTACATAATTTGAAAATAGCTGTGGATTTACCTGATTTGAAACAAAACTGATATTTAAAAAAAGGTACTCTGATCATCCATACGTGATTTCATTAGCTTCATTTAGAAGATCGGGAACAGAGATGAAGGTCTATAATAGCGAACATCTTTTAAAAACACATTTGTAATATCATCATTCGTACTAGATCTTTTATTTTTTTTTAAAGACGTTATGAGCTTCAGATGAATTTATGTTAAAAACAAAGCTATTAACCTGCCCTCTTACGGCAAATATATCAGAAGTATTACAATTGCAAGTGTAATTTGGTTAGGCAGAAGGGTTTAGCCTCTCTGAAATTTCAATTAAGTACTCATTAAATTTCTTCGGCATGCATCCTGAATGAGATAAAATAACTTCATTTACTTCGAAATTTGGCAGCTACAGTTCGCAATTTTCGTACTAAAAATGGTCGGAATATTGATCTAACTTCATCAACTGTGAAGAGATTATTTCAAAAATTCAGGGAGACTGGATCCATTAGTTATCTTAGACACTCTGGCCGTCCTTCAATAAGTCGATCAACACAAAACATCGAAGCAGTTCGTGAGAATGTTGTTGAGAGTCCAGGAACATACATCAATTCGGAACCGTGGTCAAGAATTGGACATTTCGAGAAGTTCTCTACAGTGCATTCTCACGAAAAATTTGCATCTTCATGCATACAAAGTGCAATTGACTCAAGAACTGAAGCCTACTGACCACGCACAGCGAAGAGAGTTCGTTGAATGTATTATAGAACAACAACAAATAAAATCAACTTCAGCGATGAGGCTCATTTTGTCGAATTTGGGGTTCAGGAAATCCACGAGTGATTACGAGTATTGAGAAACAAATTTATCCATAACGTGTCACTATTTGGTGCGGATTTTGGGCTGGAGGCATCATCGGACCATATTGCTTTGAAAATGCGGTTGGTCAGGCAACAACAGTTAATGGTGCTCGCTATCGCGACAGAATAATTCTGGTTTTTGTGCCTAAATTGCAAGATATGGATGTGGACGACATGTGGTTTAAACAAGACGGTGCCACATGCCATACAGCCCGAGAAACAATTCAATTACTGCATGAGTCATGCGATTTAACGCCGTTGGACTTTTTTCTTTTGGGTTTTTTGAACTCTAAGGTTTATGCCAACAAGCCCACCACCACCCTGATTGCCAAAATTCCACTGATTCAAAATTCATATTTTTGGAATTCATTTAACATGGCATAGTTTGTCCGGAATTTGTTCCACAAGGAATTATTTACCTACATGATGAGGGTTAGTAAAGTTACCTGTGCTAAGAGTTACCATATGGTGATCCGTTAATCTGAAATCGTAAACATTACCACAAAAACAACTCTTATTATTTTTATGTATTCGCGAGAAAATATGGTCAATACAACTCTTAGTTAAGATATCATAGATACACGAGGTGGTTCATTTATAACACTCTTCTCGGTGTCTCTGTCAAATTCATGCAAAATGTCAATATTTATATCACCAAAATCTGATAGAATTGAACGCATCAATAAAGATACTTTTACTAAATTCATGCATTCAATACATTGGCACTAGGAATATTAATCAAGGAGCAATCACACTATGACAAGTTTTGACATAAACTGCTACACCACCAGCTGAGTAAGAATCATTGCAATTATCAAAAAGCAAATAACCAGGAATATTATAAAAATCTAACTCAAAACAATTCTTATAGGCAAATTCACACATCGACGCTAACGATATACATATGAATTTTTTGTCTTAAACTACGAATGTGCTGATGTAAGGAATAAGGTTTCAAAAACGGAACGCTAATGGATTCAACACGATGTCTATCTATTTATATGGCTGTTTATCAGTACACACGCTTACACGTTTGCATCTTTTGAAGCGTTAGACCTAGAGAGTCCAGACATTGTGAAAAAATTTTGGTGAGCTTTTGAGAGCATAATGTAAAAAACCCTTAGTTTCAAGAATATGTAAAAAGTATTTTTTGTTTGATGAAATTCGTTTAACAAAAAACCTCAAAACCATGAGAAGGGGTTCTCTGCTTCCAAAAGTGTTATCGCGAAAAAGAGCTTGTAAAGTCATGAGAAGGTTACGCGAAAAATATCAAGATCTCCTGGCATAAGCCGTTTTTGAAAAAAAAAGTTGGAAGACGTAGTTTTAGAAATCAACCAACAATAGCCCAATACTGCTTCATCCGGTTTTGATGATTTTAGGGCAGATATATCTACATGTCCGATTTAGCTCTAGGCCCGTTGAGTGGTTTTTCATTTAGGTGCATTAGAAGGATGATTCGAAGATTTGTAAAACTTCTCCCCACATCTTACCCGCACTACATCCGATTTATATAATTATTAGGTAAGAAAATCTGCCGTATTGATTTAGGCTATTGGTCGCCTAAATATAATTTAAATATTCATACCCCGCCCCCCATATCTTACCCGTACTCCGTTCGATTTTGAGAATTTTTTGACGAAACTACATACTTATGTAGTACTCGAGCGAACCATGTGAGAACAAACAGACAGGTAGAAATATACTCGTATATGTATATAGGTATACTCATTGTCCAAGGGTTAACGAGAAAACCAATTTAGGATACAATTCTAATAACTGAACTGAACATTAATCGTGCAATACCTGACTCGCTAAAGACATTTTTTTTTTATAATTATAATATCTATTATAATAATCTGCAAACAATATTTTTCCCAATGATTATGATTTAAATGTTGATTGGAATTCTTTGGTAATTTTTAAGGAAGAATTTGTCACTCCTTTTTGTTATTTGGTCATAATGAGTGACCCAAATTCATATGGACAATTTGCTTTGGAAAGCTAATCCTTAAAAAAAAATGTGTATTAATATCTACATATAAGTTATCACACTGGTTCCTCTAACAACCAAATAAAAAAAAAAAAAAAAAAACTGTATTAATAACGACCACTCGAGAACCACATCTTATCTAACAACATTGTAGTACTTCAGCACGAACTCCAAGGGAATGTGTTCCTGATAACGAACAACCTTTTTACCAACCTCATTATAGTGAACAAACACAGCTGCGATGACACGATACAAATGTGCATCGAAAACAACTATAAAAGAGGAAGCCACCAAAGCTCGAGGCTCGCATTCCTACGCTGACGTTGACACGTCGTAATCCTGCAGGAGAGTTTTCTTGAAGTATGTTGAAAAAAGTTGTACTTAGTATTTTAAGTAATAAAAGTTTTTTTATAACTAAAACGAACTAAAATTTTCAATTTATATTTGGACCAATAATGACTACAAGCCACTCTATTTCGTTAATAAGTTTGATATCTGGTGAATCTATCAGTTCTATATACTTATTCGCATGTCTGTATATCCGTATCTTTTTATGTCTGAATGCAACCTGGACCATTTTGCCCCACCCAGTGGACACTGCCTGTGGCACTCCTTAGCAAAAAAAAAAGAAAAAGGACAAAAACTCCAATCCAGCAAAATGCAGTTTTTTTTATAAAAGCGAGTTTTCTTTTCCATTAGAATACCCAACTAAGGTCAACCATAAATTCGAAATTAGTGCAAGCCCTAATACAACACTTTACATAATTTTCGAGGAAAAATATCAAACTTTCCAATTATGTAAACAGATTTCCAAAAAAAAATTAAATTTTTAAAAGGGTGACGACAACACCCCGTCACAAACATCCATTCTCTTTACATTCATGAACAAACTGAATGCTTAAGTTCTAAAATTCACATTAAATAGTCATTTAACCGAATTCTGTTCATATACCCCCGACCGCACACAAATATATATGTACATATATTTTACCGTAGGGAAGTCGAAGCCAGATTCTACCAAAACCTGAACCCAAACCTTAATCAACATGTAATTTTCAGAGAAATCGTATAACATCCCTTATTTAAAATTAACATGGCACCACAGCTACGTACGAGTATGTTTACGAATGCGTATGGGCACCTAGTTTTTGTATGCGGTGCGGCGAGAGATATGGGATTCCGCGACAGTGTTGATCTTTAATTTACGGAGAGCGAATGTTTACAATCATGTTGGCACACTATAACTTTTGGAGTTCGTTTGCCATTATGTAGGTATAGATACGTTTTTAGCTATCCTACCACAAGTGTACAAAATTATTTTGTTCGCCCAACCCTCACGTTTTGAAATCTTTTTTTATATGTATGCATTGATTTCGCAACCACTTTTATATGGAATGTATATTTATGTGGCTGTATGCGTATAGGTAGGTACGTGACAAAATCACCTATCGATGATAACTATGAAGCAAGTTGCGGTTTTATTTCTTAGAGTATATGAATTTTTATTTGTATTTTGTAGAGAAAGTGCCAATCTATGGTTATTGTCTTGTCTGTTGGTTCATTTTTGAAAATTTAAAAAAAATAAAAAAGTAAGGATTGGACGGAGCGAAGTGGTGTCGTAGATTAATTGACACAGATTATTTTACTAATAATTTCTGGAAGCAATGTATAGGCAACATAGCAACAAAATTGATAGCCGACAAACCAAAAAAACCCAAACTTGAAAGAGCTCAAAGCGAATGGAATATTCAAGCACTCAATGGATCTTTTAGCACAAACAAAATTATAGCATAAAATTAACGAAGTCCTTAGGTTAAGGAACTAGAAGATTCGTTAAGTACATGAAAATTCCATTTTTTGACCTTCTTCAAATTTGTATTTTCTCACTCCCATGCACTTGAATAGGGAAAAGATTCTTCAATCATTTCATTCTGTTTTTCTCTTTCTCATTAGTAACTATTGGCATTTGTTGTATGCTATTATTTAGTACATAGTAATAGACAACTTTTAGAAAGAGAAATAAATTCCAACAAATGTACCGTAATGTGCTATCTTAGTTTTGCTTCGACCATGCAGAAAAGTGAGCTTTTTTCTTACAGCACTTGAATAGGGACAGGGGCAATTGCTTTAGTGTGCATCAAATCATCAAAGCTAAATGACATTTTTTAAGGTTAAAAAGGCTAAAGGTTTTTAAAACAAACTGGTCGAGGTAAATTTTGACAGCAGAAGATAACCTATAAAGATATTGCCGACAAAATTGGAAGAACCAAGTCGGTGGTTTATAACTTTTTTAAAAATAAGTCGAACTATGAGAACAACATGAAAGGGCGGACCACAAAAGCGACTACATCTGCTGAAGATAGACGAATTGTCAGAGAAGCCTCAAATTCTCACTATTCTGCATCACAAATCCGATCAAATTTGGGAATTACTGCAAGTATTGACACGGTTAGACGAGTATTACGGAGAGCTGAACATCTGAAAAGATTAAAATTGAAACAAAAACCCCCTCTTACCAAGGCTTGTCGGCTTTTTGCTCGGAATTGCATGACATGGAATATAAAGTGGCATCGCATAGATGGCCCTGATGGTTACTATTACTATTTCCATGACATACGCAAAGAAATCTGTCTCGTTACCATAGCCGTGAGGGGGGTGTAATGGTGTGGGGTGCGA
Organism: Pocota personata; assembly: GCA_963082735.1. Classification (NCBI taxonomy): domain Eukaryota; kingdom Metazoa; phylum Arthropoda; class Insecta; order Diptera; family Syrphidae; genus Pocota; species Pocota personata. The sequence continues at coordinate 8,570,968 of OY720433.1, forward strand.
TCTGCTATTATGGCCAATGGGAATCTCAGTTTCTATCTATCTAATATACAGAAAGGAAATTAAACTAAATTCTTGCAATGTTTGGTTAATTATCCTTGTTTTCAGATGTTGTCCCTATTCAAGTGTAGCAAGAAAAATGAAAATTTTTTTTAACTATATTTGCAAAACCATTTGTATAAAAATAACAGAAAGAGTTAGAAGGCAATTTTTTTTTTTAATGAAAAATGTAACTCCAAACATTCAAAAAATATCACATATTCCTGCACATGTGTTCTACTCTTTTATTGGAAAACCGTAAAAGTTAAACAGAACATTTGTCCCTATTCAAGTGCATGGGAGTGTATGTATGTTTATACATATATGTTATATGCTGCTTTGTTAATGGGAATAGTGCTGAAAAGTTGTGCACCAGCGGAAAGAAGCAGTGTATGGTAGAATTTCTGTGATTGATGCACTTCATGCTAGATTTTGGTCCATCATTAATCTTAAAGACAGGAGTAAATCTGAAAAAATTGAATGTCAATTCAAACACGCTTTGTTTGTCTGCCTGTGTCCCATAAAGTTTGTATTTGAGATTATCTGACAGTGTGATATTTTCTGCAACTTTTCCAGTAATCATGAGGTAGCTTTAGCTGTAGTAAAAGCCGAAATTATAAGTTTAAATCTGCTGCAATGATACGCTAATAAAGTATGAATCTTCGAAGATATACATTACCTCGGCTACGCAATTCTTTGTTCCATACATAACATTGAACTTGTGTAATTCTCGACCGACTAATGGTTATGTATGAAGATCGATGGTAATGAGAGTTACGAAATTTACGTAGCAATGTTTGTGAATTTTGAATTGACTAATTGGTTCTTTTGGCGGTTGAAGAATCTTATAAGGAAAACATCGGGCCCTACAGTTGAAAATGCCAGTTGCCATTACATTAAAAGCTTCTCTAAATAAATGTTCTATAAGTATGAAAGTTTTTCATATTCTTAGCACTAACAAACAACCCGTTACTCAAAAAACAATAGTATAGTGTAAATATTGCGATAAACAGAAAGAATAATAGTATCGATTATAAAAATATCTACTGACTTGGATTTCGTAATATTTGGCTTGGGCTGTGGAGATGCCTTTGAATGTTCAACAAAATCGAAAGAAGTGGATATAGGATACAAGGAGTGGCACAATATGAGTACCATCACTTGTCAACAATTTTTTATTTAACTTTCTTTACTTTGTGAATTTTTTGGATTCATGTCGCTTGAGGGAGTATCCTCAACTTTCCCAACACGTTCGTACAATCAAGCAGCCGGTGTTAAGGTTTACTTAATTTCCATAAATCCTTCAGACGTTCCCGCTCCTGTTCACACTCTGTATCTACCTTTTTTTGTCCCCTCGTGAAACCTCCTACGGAAACGCTTGTAATTATGTGCGCAACTTACACATTAAAGCGCTTGGCTTAATTTGTTTCTGCTCCACATTTATTTCAATGCGGTTTTCATGAAGGATAAAACTATACATGCACTAGCACAAGGAGTTGTACAACTACACCCGTTCAAGTAAATTTGTTTAGTTTTGAATTTAGGACACCTTTTTTCAGAGTAAAAGACATACAATTTTCGACTGAGTTAACCATAGAATCCAATTTATCTGTGCAATATACATATGTAAGCACAGGGTTATTCATTTTGTGCTTTAGGATTTAGTAAATAAATAAAATAACAAGTATTAAAGATTTCAAAGAAATTTGTTTACTGTTTTAAATGTTGGACTATATCAATATGTATGAATACAATATTGGTTAAATGGTCGCCACGGGAGTTTTTGCAAATTTCGATTTGCAATTGCTCCAAAGTTTGTGGATTGTCTACATAGCCACGATTTTTAGCATAACCCCACCAAAATAAATCCAACTGGGTCAGATCACACGATCTTGGTGGCCAATTGATGTCGCCAAATCTCGAAATTAAATGGCCGTGGAACTTTTCGTGCAATAGAGTAAAATTTGCCTGTGTTATGTGGCACGTAGCCTCGTTCTGTTGGAACTACATGTCGCTCACATTACAGCGCGCACCAATCTGTCACCCATGGTGGATGCAATGGTCTCTCTAATTCTGCAGTTGTATTGTTTACGTAGCCGCCAAGCGAGAAATGGGCCTAATCGTTTAAGAAGATTTTGTTCGAAAAATCTGTCCTTAAATAGCAATACGCAGATATTAGAGAACTGTTATTTCTCTCTGTTATTAATGCGTTGAGCGGTGGTTAAACGATCCATATTGTAAAATAACAAGGTAAGAACTAACTACCAATCACTATGAATGACGAATTGATTTGACAGATGTCATATGGCAGGGATGTGAAATCCCAACATCGAAATATATAACCCTTTATAAGGTTAGCAACACCCGCTCTCCCTTCGAATGTAGTGCGCAGCCTTATGACAATTGCTTCTACCTGCCGGGTGTTATATATGTACATATGCATGCACCTGCATTATGATGTCCATTAATTGCATTGACAACACTCACTTCCGTTGGGGTTAAACTGATTGCACACAGGAAATGACTATCCTTAATTGTGCTTTAATCTATTCGGGTTGATGCCTGCATGTATGTATGGTAAGGTAAAGTAGCTTCTTCCGCAATTTGAATTTCTGTAGTCTGTAGGTGCAATGTATATTGTCTACTTATATATGCTCTCGTATGTATGTATATTATCTGATTTCCTACAATGGAAACTTCTTTAATTCCTAAGCGCGAATTGTTGTCTTATTTTACGACATTTTCGGCTTAATTTTGAATTTCCAAACAATATCCACTTCGTGGTACAGACAGCTCGTACAAGGACGAGAACAACAACAAGATTTCATTCCACTTGACATAATTAAAGCAGAAAAAAAGACCATCTTCACGAACCAAAATGAAACAATCGCAGGAAATAATAAACAATGGTGTGCGCAAAAGACGAAGGAACCCGACGGTTGGTGAGCCTGCGAGGGAGCTTGAGTACAAGAGAGAAGTAGGAAATCGAAAATTCTTTCTTCATTGCGATTAACCGATAAAGCTTAAGGACGTAAAATTATGTCCATCAGAAAGTCGAATCAACCTCCCCTTTCCTGGGTTTTTTTTTTTCTGTGCGCCCGTTTCCATGTTATTGTCTTTGTGAAACAATCGTTATGGATGTGTAAGCTATTACTGTCCTATCGCATATATCCTTGTATTACTACTACCCAAAGATGTACATATTCTTTTTTTTTGTATATGTTTAGTTTGAGAAGTTGAAAAGGAAGCAGCAGCAGCAATATCAGGCAAATCGTGTAATTCCTTTGGTCGATTTCAATTTTACCCATCAATTTCATGAAGCTTACAAAAGAGACGCAGAATATAGGCCTTTATTTAGCCTGTCAGATATTTTTTTTTTTTTTTTTTTCGATTGAAATAATGACCGATTTCTCCATCTGTGAAAAGGTCTTTCTTTCATTGTAGTAGAACAAAAAAAATAAAAAACAAAAAAAAAAATAACTGGCCACCGTGTATTAGTCGTAAATTTTTGATAACCATTTAAGGCATCGTTATAGGATCAGTAAATATAAAATTTATGTAAAAATTGTATGTAAGTGGCATTCTAGGAATCTGTAGGGTGACTTACAAAATCGATATCAACAAATGTTTCAGTACTCTCCAGTGAATTAACAATTTAGTTACAAGAGTGTTTGATGGCTTTAAAATATACTATTCGGTTTATTGTCCTGAGGAATTTCATGTATAGGGTGATGAAAAATGACCTTTGTGGTTTGAATGCCACATTATAACTTTTTTATTTCACAGTAAATTATATATATATTTTGAAAAAAAACAGTATGCAAATGGTGAATTTTATTGACCTAAACGTCAAAGATTACATCTCGCAAATGGTGGCCATTTTCTGCTTCGCACATTTGTGCTTTTTCCAACACATTTTCCATCACTTTTCCCATTGCGAATATTGGTTTTCAGTTGGGGGATGGTCGCTGGCTTATTGTCGTACACTCGTTCTTTCAAATAGGCTCAAAGAAAATAGTCGGGAGCGGTTAAATCCGGTAAACGCGGCGGCCAATTGAAGTCGCTATTGCGCTCGTCGAAGATGTCACATAACAAGACCATTGTGTCCCTTACAGCATGCACTGTGGCTCCATCCTGTTGTTAGGCAGCTGGCATCAGAAAAAAAGTCAACATCGTTCGATATTGAGCAGTTCTGAGAGTACCCGCGGCACCAGCAATTGGAAATTAACTTCATCGCTCACTATCAAATTATGAATGAAATCTGAATTTTGCTCTTCCTTTTGCTGCAACGATTTTTGTTAATTTGTTTTTTTATTGTGTATCGTTCCATATTAAATTTCCCACGTCTTGTTCGCAAAATTAAAAAAAAAAATATTGAAATAAAAGGAATTTAAACCATAAAGATCATTTTGAGCCACCCTGTACATGTAGCCAATCATCAAATTTAAACACGTATTAAATGTCATAAATTTATGATTCTATTACAAGTCGAGGATACAATACTTTTGTTTGATGAGTGCCCTAACTAAATTCGCACTAAGTTTTGCAACTTGGGCGCTCTGAACTCACCCCACGTATTTTCTGAGGGAAAGAACAAAATGCTGTCAAAAAAACTAAATTGTCGGCTGTTATTTGGTTGTTGGTCTTAAGTCCAAATACTTTGCATATAAAGAAAAATATTAATAAAAATTTGTAAATATGAGATGACATTTACAAAATATAATAGCTAAAAATATAAATATAAACCGCTTTACTTGCGAAGAGTTATAGCTTTCATGGCAACATATTTGTGTTCAGGGTGGCCGTGGTGTAGTGGTAACATCAACGATTGACACGCTCTTGGTTTACGGTTCAAATGTTAACAATCATCTATTTATTTTGTCTGAAATAAATAAAAAAGTCGATCAATTGCGAAAGCTAAGTCAACTCTACTGCGAAGGCATAGCACTGGCAGTAGAGCGGTCATATGGCTGAAAATGCAACTTGACCATGATGATGACATCAGGAGAACGGAAAAAAATACTGTCAATCATGAGCAACGACAAAAGCAAAACAAACAAGCTCCCCAGTTATCTGGACGCTACCCTTGGAGTCTACAGAAACTTAATACCATCTAAGTTTCAAACCACTACACTAAATCTTTGTTTCTCTCTCTCTCCTTCACAAACGCCCGTGTCCTGTAATAGTATAAGAGTATTCATATCCTCTTTGGCGCGCGCAAATTATAAAAAAAAATATTTGTGTTCGATGTAAAAAAAATTTAGGGGGTAGCTCTGGGGTTTCTTTTTACAGCCACGGAAATGCCCTGACACTACCCAGGGTGCACTGGTGCCACGGATTTCGAACAAACCTAATAAGTATGGCTACCATGTTGTCCTCAGTAATAAACTATCAATATGTTTTTGTTTCCGAAATCGGACCAATTTTTTTTTTTTTTTTTTTTGTAATGCATTTTTATTAACTTTTTATTCATTATAACTTACTTACCTCTCTTAAAGATGTCTCAAATACGTGCAAACTACCTTATTCCCGTATATACGTAAGTGTCCCTCAGGGATCCGTTCTTGGTCCGTCTCTTTCCTCTTTGCCTATCCAGGAAATTTCCCTTGCATACATTTTGGTACGCGCAGTTCAAATTACATTTATACCACCATCTATTACTTGTCACATCTAGAATATGTTACGGGATGGAAAGAGTTTATATTTTTATCTCATAACACATCGTCTGATTTGTATGAAAATTGGAGCGATGGGCTTTCGAGGAATAGCGAATTATTAAATTTAATTTCAATATAAATATGAAAATCTAAACTAGTGGATCTAATATAGCGAAAAATAAATATGATATGTTTGCAGAATAACATAAAACTTGGGGCATTGACGTTTTCGAAATGGTGGATTTAATATGATAAACGAAATTGGTTACAAAATACACTACTCAAGTCCACAAATGTGGAAGTATACTACCATTCAATATTTCCACTGCACTTACAAAGGGCAAATATTGCATTCGTGAACATTTTCGATCTCGAGATTTTGATCAATCTTTGTATCTGTTCGTCTGTCGTACGTATGTAAGACTGTAGCCTAAACGGCTGGATGGATTTACCTCAAACTTCATATTTGGAGTTTGTTGGGTTAAATCGAAATTCTCATTCTAACCTCAAAATGAATGGTACTTTACGGCTCTAACAATTTTGTTTAAATTTAATATTCGGGTTGGGTTGGGCATATGTCCTTAAGGTGGCGCACTTAATTTTTAAAGAAGAGTCGAATAACGGTACTTTACTTACTAACTGGTTTTGAAAATTGACTATTTCTCGGTCTCGGCTATGTCTCAGATGATTTTGTCAAAAATCGATATCTATTTAACTTTTCTAAATACTAAACAAAAAAAAAATAAATAATCAATATACATATGTATGAAATTTTGGAAAATTATCAAAATAAGTTTTTTACTTTTCAATGTACATATGTATGTAGGCACATTTAAAAAAAAAAAAAAAACAATTTGACCATTGCGCTTAAATTTCAAATCAAAATGATTTGAAGATGAACAGCACATGGGCGACCCAGTCATGTTCTTTATTTTTATTTCTAAATGCCGCATTTTTTAATTGTTCGTTACAAGATGGATGGATTAATTTTTCTACATGAAGGGAAGAAATTGTAAGCGTACTTTTTTAAGATATTGTTATTATATGACTTAAACATTTTATTTATTTATTTTTTTTTTTAATACCTACTCACATCCATGTCATTATAAATAATGAAAACATGTTATCAGTAATGAAATAACTCGTAGCTTATGGTAACAAAAAGTATTACAGAGTTTTACAACAATCCCAAACCACAGGAAATTAAGCCAACCACTACTTTTGCATAAGGACTACATTTATAATACAAAACCTGGTGGTGGTGGGTGATCTAAGGACTGGACTCAGTTCCCGAGGCACCGGCCGGCCGGGTTGTGAATGGAATGCATGCAAAAAAAAATTTGTTTGTTTCATGGATAATACGAGTATATAGATGTGTATATGACAATTTTTTTTTTAGATTAATTTTTTTTTCTCTTTCGTTAATTTGTTAATTTCTGTAATTTTCTGGTTTAACAAATATTTTCATTATGTCGGCCTACATGGATGTACATACATATACGAGTATGCATATTGACCACACTCTAGCAAGGGGACCATTTTCGCACTAAAACAACAGCGCGAAAAAAGTATGAAGAGTGTGGATAAATATAGACAGGCTTTGTTGTGGAATGGTGGTGGCGGGTCTAATTGTTGCGTTCAGTGGACATAAATATTTTAAGTTGGCATTGTGGAATAAATTTGCTTGTGGTTAGAGGGAGTGTATGATGGTGAAAGGACGTACAAATTTAATTATTTTCGTTGCACAAATTATAAGGGTTGTTTAGAGGAGTTGTAATGTAATTTAATCATTCGGATATGCACGAGTAGTACATACATTCATATGTACTGATGTTAGGGGATGAGTTGTACAATAGTCCCTTAATGTATTACCCGTATAATGAATTTGTTTCTTTTTATTCGAATCTAATTTGTGGTTGGATGCTGAAAATCAAAATTAAAATATTCCGTATACATATGTTCTGTAATTATTGCGGTGACCTTCGAATAAATAAATTTACTTTAGCTCAGTATTTGCAACTGAGTTGATTGTTTTAACGAAATGCAGAAGTCTTCCACTTCCTAGATCCAAAGAAGAATGCTTTAGTGGGATATTAATGCTTATTTTTTTTTTTAATAAAGCTACCCGGCTGGAAGAGTGTTGCTCCTCAGACAGAGAATCTTTATTAGTCGATATTAAAACGGATCGCTTCCTACCGATGAATGTACTTGTAAATTGGGCGTCTATCTAATCAATGACTACCTACATAAGTTAGAAAAGGTAATAAGTAAATAAAAACACTTTGTCGTCCATTCGGTTGAAATAAGTTTCTTACAGCAGGGTGAAACATCATCAGGAACAATTTATGAATATGAAAAACTACAATAGTTGCAGATTATTTACTTAGATTAGGTTGGGACACGATGTTTTCTTCACAAGCTATGCAAGAGTACTTACTCACTTAACGGGCTCCCAACCCGTGGAGGGTACCTGCCTAAGACACGGCAGCCCTCCATTCGCCCTCCTCTCATATGGGACTAAAAGTATTCAAAATCTGATCTGCTTTCCTACTTATCGGCCAGCACTCGGCACCATAGAGCAGAACTGGCAGGATCAATGTTCTGTAGAGCATGCATTTCGTCTTCCGAGTTATGTGTTTTGAACCCAGTAGTTTCGCCAAATCGAAGTCGTCCCCTTTAACCACTTCGAAGTTACTGTTGTCAACAGTGACGTTGGACAGTGGTGGTGGACAGATGCTGTTTTGTTTGTTGACAATATTTACTTAGTTTTATCCTAGTTTGCTTTAAGGCCAACTCGTTTTGCCTGTTTTTCAATTGCCGTAAAAGCCTCTATGACGGTACACTAGGAGGTGACTACGTATCCCAGCAACTGGACGGATTTGTTGAAAATAGTGTCTTCCGTGTTAATGCCTGCCCTGCGCACTATCTGTTCGAGTAATAGATTAAAGAATAGCGCACCTCCTTGCCGAAATCCACGTTTGGAATAGCTCAGAGGTCTCCAATTGTACTCGAGAGCGTCAAATTCTATATGGGGCATATCCACTTTCACACTCGTACAGTTGCAGATGTAATCAAAGTGTTAACATACACAAATCTGCTGGTTCAGATGGTACCCCCCCCCCCCCCCCCCCCCATAGTTTTGAAGTGGTGTTCTTCCACGCTGGCAAAACCTCTGCGTAAGTTTTTCTATCTATCCTACTCTTTCCGAGTAGATGGAAGACAGCATTTGTCCAGCCCGTCCCCAAAAAAGGCGAATCTTCCTCCCTGTCCAACTGCAAGCACTTACGTCCCTTGTTTCCGATGTCATGGAGCTTATGAAATATATCGATTTACGAAAACTCCTTAATGACCGACAGTATGGTTTTCGTAACAAATGGTCTACAGGTGATTTGATGGCATATCTCACCAAGAAGTGGAACCAATCTCTCAATCACTTGGATGGTTGCGCTTAATGTTTCAAAGGCATTTGAAAGAGTTTGCCATCGGGCTCTTTTGACGACAATGCGTGCATATGGCGTCGATGAGTCTCCTCTTCAATGAATTAGAAATCACCTTTCGGGGCGTTCAAATATAAGTTGTCTTGGACGGCTTCAGGTCTGCAATTCACCAAATAAATGCTGGTGTTCCCCAAGGCTCTGTTTTGTCTCCGACTCTCCTTCTTATTTTTATAAACGATCTCTTGTCTGCAACTTCTAATCCAATCCATTCCTTCGCTGATGAAAGTACCCTCAGTTTTTCATATTCGTTCCCCAACTCACGTCTTTGCTCTTCGGCCGTAGAAGAGGAACGACATCGTATGTTAAACACATTAAATTCCGACCTGGACAGCATAATCAAATGGGGTTCAACCAACAGAGTGGAATTTAATGCTCCCAAAATACAATGCTGTCTATCAAGCGAAACAATAACCGTCAACCATTATTCATGGTACTTACATCGCTGAAACCAAAAGACTTGCCTTTCTCAGTATGTGCATTAATAACCATCTTCGATATAATGATCACATCACATTCGAGGTCGCCAAAAATGTTGCAAAATGTCTAGTATTCCTTAAACGGTGCAATACAAATATTTGACCCCGTCTGATCTGGTCTCAATTTATAAGGCATTCATCCGCCCAAAGCTGGAATATAACCCTAATATCTGGTCTGGTGCACACACCGTGCACCTTCTTTCTGCACATACTACCTATAGATAGGGTACAGAATCGCGCGTTAAAACTTATAGGTGATAAAGACATTGTGAACTCCATACTTTCACTTGAACACCGTATAAATGTCTCGTGTCTGTTCCTATTTTATCGTTTCTCTTTTTTTTTATAAAAAATGCTCCAGCGAAATAGCCAATTGAATTCCTCCCCTTCAAAATTTCACCCGCAATTCGCGTCTGTTCCTCTTCCCCATTTTCCTAAACGCCCGTGCCCTAAAAAAATATAAGGGTATTCATATTCTCTTTCTCTCGCGCAGATTATAAAAAAAATAGTATCGCGTTTTTTCTAGATGGGGCATATGAAGCTAATTGTCAGCGGGCATACTTTCATCCTCTCATACTTTGTTTGTAGTTAAATATCACCACCGTGCTTGAAAAGCTCTGCTGACAGTCCATCAGAGCCGGCGGCCTTGTTAATCTACAGCTTTTTGGCAGTTGTACCGACCTCTCCTATGCTTGGAGGGGTGACTGTTTCTTCACTTACTGGATGTAGGTGATCTTCTTCCTCTAGCACTCTTTTTACATGATGCCCATTAATTAGCTGGTAGAACTGGTAACAAAGTTTCCTTCACTATTTCGAAGAGCCTTCGTTCGGGGCTTGGAGCCAGTTGCCAGTTGCCAGTTGCTTGGCTTTCCTATAGAACATCCGGGTGTTGTTTGTATTGCGGGACTCTACGATATCCTTGAACTGGGAGACTGCGTATTCCCTTTTCTTCCTGCTCAGGATCTTCTTCTACTCCCTTCTTCTGGCTCGATACTCTTCCATTGCTGCTCTTGTTTTGCGCTTGTCTTGACGTTGGCCCCTCTGAATGTGCGTACATCCAGGATGTTGGATGCATTTCTCGCATCAATTAGCGCGTGGTCGATTTGATAGGCGATTCGACCATCTGGCGAGCGCCAGTTTGCAGAATTCGTAGTCTTATAAACCTAGTGCTACTTATCACCGTATTACCACCGTATTGCTGCAAAGTCGATTGTCATTATATTCAAGAGTATGCTCGTCCGTATTTGACAGTGTCCTGCCCAGCATTCTAATCTATACGTTAGCTCCGGTAGTTCGAATATATTTTTTCCCCTCTGAAGTCCAAAATAGCGCCTATTGGGACTGAACAGCTACGACATTCCCTATTCAGCCTGAATGATAGTTGTGATCTTTTCAATCGCGTTTCAAAGATAGCAATTCCTTTCAAGAGCACTCCACTATACCGCAGGGTCATATGAGCATCAGAACTACACTGGGGTGGAGTATTTTTATTTTATGTACATTTTTCAATATTTTTGCCTCCTCACCAACTTACGTAGAGAGAGTCACTACGATATACAACCATCTGAAATCTCCTTCATATCCACAGCCACTTACTTCCTTCATGCAATTTGCTGATTTTATTTAAGGGTTCATTCCAACAATAAACAAATAGATGACCACTTCAATTCCATGTCATGAGGAACTAATTTGAGTGAGGCCTTGACTCGCACAATAGCAAATATTCACAGCACCGTTCCCTATTTCCATATTCTACAGAGTAAGTGTCCAGCACTTACTCGTAGTCCCTCACCTTAACTAACTTTTTTCGTGTTATTTCTGTTGTTGAAAGGTTTGCAAGACCCCATGACCTCAATCTCGCTTTTCCATTCACCTGATAAAAGAAAGAAATGCGATCCTTCGTGTATTTCCATACCAACAACGTATGTATATCCTCTTCCTTCCAGTCACTTAGGATATACTGTATACACTTACTTTGGTTATTGCGGCAAACTTCTGGGACCCTTCGTTTTGCACCACCCTCAACGGTGTTTCTCAAAAATTCAACGCCAATAAGCCAATTCACTTAAACACTCCAAATTCACTTCCTAGCTATGTGATATTACTGAAGGAAGACAGCAACCCCCAACTTAGCACCCCATTTCATCATAATCCTCATCATCATTATCATCATCAGCATCGTTTTCGTCGTCATAGTACTTTTGTGCACTTTTAAAAACGCACTTGACCGGGTTTTACCGGTGTATACACAATTTTGCCCCCGCCTCCCTATGCCGTTATCTTTTGCGCTTCAATTTAAAGCTTGAAAACGAAAGTTAGTCACAGATTGCAAAAGTACACTGCGAGTCATTCATTTGTCCTGGCCCAGCCAGGAAAAGTACTTCTTCAGAGTTTCATAAGTGGTAATTGGAAGAAATTATACTGGAGCAGCATGGATCCGTAGTACAAACATGATGCGAGATACGGTTGCTTTGTGGGTGCCGCTTCTACTGCGCTTTAGTGGAATTTCAGGAATTCTATATTGTTGCCTGAAAAGTATAATTTAATGCTTGTGTTGCGATGACGGAGATGAGGCACATCACAGCAAAGGTATACTCGTATTGAGCTGGTGGTGGTGTGGAGTTTTTTATATCTTTTTTCCTTAGGTTGGTATTATCCCAATATTTTGGAGACGATTACTCGGTGCCTGTGTAACGTATAGATGATGGAAAACGATAACACCACAAAATGGAGGGTCGACATTGCCATGTCGTGTAGTGGTTTCGCACGTGTTGGATGGCTTCTATCACAAGCAGTCGCCGGAGGGAATTTGTTCAGCTTCACAAATCCTTTCATTCATAACGATAATAAAGGAATGTGCGAACAAAGTTGGCAAAAAGTTGAAGTGACTATGGGGACCGTGATCAATAATTATTTTCTCTTCTTGATGATGACTTTGGCTTTAATTAAAAGTTCAGTTAACTCAAAAGAATACTTCTCCATTAACATATTTTTTTTTTTTTTTAATTGAAACAGCCACTTCATTATAATCATAGCAGTGACCTCGTTGTTGATTAAAACAATCCTTGAAGCCAGTTAAGATACTGACTCGTTAAGTTTCTCCATTATACTATAAAAATTATTTTTTTTCTGTAGGGTTATTGCTCCGCGTTGGGCGCCATTTTTATGAGCCAGTGTCAGGCTACGAAGACTCACGGCTACTAAACTAAAAATAAGCTAATCTATGAACATAAGCTAGTCCAATTATACACCTAAATTAGATTTAAACTATCCTACACTTGCGCTCACGGGTTAAGTGCATGGAAAAAAATATAACACGCACATCACGATTGGTTGAAAGAAGTTAGACCAAGCTCTACATGAGCTGTTAGCGTCAAATTACTTATTTATTTATTTGTTTATATAACCTACACTTAACCACTAAAGTATAAACTTCGCCTTTCTTATGTTTCTCAAAGAAAAAGGTTCGTCGATAATCGGAGACGTGGCTGAACCAGCCTTCCTAAATGTCTTCACGACACAACCTATTCATCCCATTGCCGATGTTATGATCTAGTCCCTAGTTCCTAAACATTCTTAATATGTGTATGTGTTTTCACACCATCCAGAAGGAGACTGACCTATAAAGTTGAGACTTTGCACACCTAAACTAGAAACCAATAGCGAGAACCGATTTGTGGTTCGAATTCCAGAAAAATAAATTGCACGTCTGAGTCACACGTACTTGCAGCTATGTATATGTTTTTTTTTTATAATATTATTATATAAGCTATGTTTAAAATGTTTGAAATACAGCACGATTGAGAGAAAAAGTGTAAAGGAGGAAAGTGCACATTGGTTTTAAACAGTTGTGGGTTGTAGTGACAAGGAAACCAGAGTGCGGCAACACATTCCACATGCGTGTTCTGACTGTGAGACTAATAAAAGAAACCTTATACTTTACAGTACGTCCGAAGATTGGCTTGGAGGTAAACTGATGAGCATTCGAAGATTGACGAGTATTACGAGAAAACTGTTGAAGGGGCGGAATGCAGCTGTTGGAGATTCGTTTATATTGGATTTACTTATGTTCCTGTCACCTATTAGTTTTATTGTATTGTTTTGAGTGCATCTGACCAGATATGAGAGTTGTACTCTAGTTTTAGGCGAATAAAAGCTTTATAAATTGCAGGCAGATCGGACGGGGAATATTTCTGGCACCGGTATAGAAAACCATGACATTTCGCAGCGTTCTTAGCGACATCGAATATGTGGTCTTTTCAACAAAAGTTGCCATTAACGCACATACCGAGAATAGAAGTTTTTAGGTTTCATAGATGTTTATTTGCAAAACTATCAATTCGAAATTCCAACAAAATCGTTAAAATAACTTCCTTTTTTCGAAAAAATTTTATTTACAATTTTCCAAAACTTGGTATGCCATCACCTTGTATATGTCATACTCGTATATTGCCTAGATATCGAATTTGAACAAAATCACGAGAGTCATATCCGAGAATGAGCCAATTTTCAAAAACCGGTCAATAAGTAAGAAACCGTTATACGTACCTTTTGGCAAAAATCTGGTACGGCAAACTATAGGATGGTATGCCCATACCAACTCAAATATGAAATTTGATCAAAATCGTTTCGAGAAAATCGATTTATTTCGAAATCGGCATAAAGACATACAGACAGAATTGGCAGACAAACATTTTTGAGATTCTCTATTATAGTAATACCAAGGTTGATAAAGATGGCGAAATCAAAAATTTTCAGTTAAAGAACTCCAAGAGTAAAATTCTCATAATAAGCTTCTGAATAACCCCCTTAGGGTTCAGCATAAAGTTGCAGGTCTGCCCTAGGTACTATATGGACTGTTTTTGTCAAATATATTTACAAAATTGTATCCCGTAATCAAAAAAGTACATTCAGTTTTTTTTCTTATAGTTTTGAAAAAGATATCGTTCCAATGGTAGCCTACATTCACAATACACTCGCCGGTCATTTCCGACGGTATTGTCAGAATCTTTTGGCGTATAGCATCATCGATGAACTGTGTTTGTAAATTTCAGCTTTCAGGTCCACAGAAAAAAAAAAACAATCACGGAGGGTGAGATTAAGCGCTCTGAAAAAAGTTCTCTCAAAACTATTAATTTTCTCGCAGTTTGAAAGGTGAAACTATTACATCCGGACTTCTAAGTTTGTTGAATTTTTGTTCAGGAATGCTGTGTTCGGAAGTCACTTTAACTGATAGGTATCCCTCCCTCACAGAAATAAGGGCCCCAAAGCCCAACATCGGTAACAGTAACGATTTTTTCTCTGAGTTTGAGAAACTGTAACTTTTTTTTATGGGCACCAAAATGTAGTTTCCAAAATTGCTTTAAGCAGTAGTAGTAGTAGTAAATGCGATTTTATTATACATAAAATACAGCGTTGTCCATTTAGTGCTTTACGATTTTAATTTAAAATAAAATACAAATTGTTAAAGATTTCAATGAAATTATTTACTTCTTTAAATTTTGGACTATGCCATTATGTATAAAATGCAACATAATGAAATGCGTAAATGGTCAACTAGCTGCCACGAGTGTTTTTACAAACTTCGATTCTTGTGATGTGATTTTCAATGACTGTTCGGCACATTTTTGACTGTCTTGCGGCCATAACTTCACGAGTGTTGGTTTTTAAGTGCTCCACAGTTTGTGGATTGTCTGTATAGATACGATCTTTAGCATAGCTCCACCAAAATAAATCTAACGGGGTCAGATCACACGATCTTGGTGGCCAATTGATGTCGCCAAAACTCGAAACGGGGAACTTTTCGTGTAATAGAGCCAAATTTGCCTGTGTTATGTGGCACGTAGCCCCGCGATGTTGGAACCATATATCGCTCACATCAATATCTTCAATCTCAGGCCAAAAAAAAAAAAAGATTATCATTTGACCATAGCGCAGCGAAACACCGTAACAGTGGCGCCTTCGTTGTTTTCGAAGAAAATACGGCCCGATCAAGTCGCCGGTCCACAGCGCGCACCAAACTGTCACCCGTGGTGGCTGCAAAGGCCTCTCAATGATCTCATTTGGATTCTCAGAACCCCAAATTCTGCAATTTACGTTTGCGTACGTAGCCGCCGAGCGATAAATGGCCCTCAAGCCGTAACCGCTCAGAAGATGGAATTGTACCCCCCTTTTTTTTTAAAAAAAAAAAACACATACGGCTTAAGTGTAAGACGACAATATTTATGGGTTACAAATAAATTTTTGTTATTGTGTGGTAGCTTTTACCAATTTTGATAAAAAACAAAATTCTGCTATTTCGATTTGTACATTTGTGAAATACATATATTCAAGGAAGCGACGATATGTACAAATCATACAAACAGAAATAGGTAGATTATATTCATTTGTATGGGATGGATATATAACTAATATGTACCTATATACGTATATAGCTAGGCAACTACAAATTGGTATGCTGGAACTGAATCTCGTAGGAGGAAAACTGTCCACAAAACTTATGAAAGCGACTATACAATGATGAAGATGGCATAAAATTCGTCATACCCTAAGAAGATGCAAATCGACGACAGACGAGGACATCAGCCCGAACCCGAACCCGAACCAAAGTAAAATAAAGTTGCCTCATTGAAATATTTCTATACAAACCATTGTATGGTGGGTGGATGTTCCTTGGCTGCATTCCCTCTCTTCGACAAAGTAAAAAACGAAAGAGATTTACTTTCATATTATTCTATTTGCTTATCGTTTACTGTACAAAAAGAAATCGATAATCTAGCGTCCTTACCGCACCACACATAGGTTCCTTGCGGTCTTTTTTTAATAAACTTTATCTATCTGCGAGAGAATAAATCTTTCAAATATTCGTCCTCGGCTTCTCATCCTTTCATTCTCATCGTATTGCCTGTTATTATTCTTTGCTTGAAGGACGTATACAGCGAAATAGAAGAATATTGTTGCTACAAAGCACACAATATACGAATATGTAGGTTCTGAAGAATAGATCTGAAAAGAAGTAAATCGGACCCACTCGAGAAGTTTTTTGTAAAAAGTCTACATGCACAGCATACAGTCGTATTACAAAGCGAAGCGGGACATGATAAGAGCACGCATACCATAAACCAATGGTGGAGAACCTTGGTGTGTGTCGCTATGGGCTGCAGGATTATCAATTATAGAGGTTATCTACTTGTGCCACCCACACGCAATCCATTAAATATCAGGATCCTTTTAAATCAAAGGACGTTTCCTTCATAATATGTAAGGAAAGGACTTGCCGTTCCCTTTTTTTCCGACAGTGCTTTGTGCCCTTTGCATATTAAATACATATGTATGTGTATACATATCTATACATACATATATATATTTTTTAATTTAGTTATGTAGAGTATACGCGTGCACATACATATGCTCTCCAATACCGATTTGGAAAAAGCAAACATTTCTCAAGACATCCTCCAACATGTGGCGTGAAGAGCTGGCTTATCTTAAATTTTTTCGCGAATACCATGGAAATTTTTCTTTTTGGTTTTGTCTCTCTTTGTTTGCATTCGCATTAAGTAATAAAAATGGGTTCTGCATACCTCCCCAGAACATTGCTCCCCCCAATGGCCCAATCTCTCTTATTGTGTCACCCTCTTTCTTGCACTCCTGCAAGGAGAAGAATCTCCTTGTTGTTGCGGCTGCTGGCCCACATTGGCTATATAGTTAACGTCATTCGTTCGTAGGATAACTTTGTTGGAGCTAAGGTACCTTCTTTGTTGGAGCTAAGGTTGTGTAAATATTTATTGAAATCAACAGGAGACGGTATGAAGAGAGACAAAGTGATAGAGGGGGGATTGAGATGGTGGATGAAAGCCTGATACTTGCGGGTTACTTTTAAGGATAAAATTTTATAATACTGTCAACAGAAGATTATCATGATGATGGTAAGGGACATTTGAGGTGAACGCGTTCTGGCTGCCACTGCCAATGCTGCTTCTATTTTTTGGAAGAGCAGTGTCGTCGTTAGAGTCATATTTTTTTTATGTGCGTATAATTTGTGTAAGTGTGGATACATTGATCGTTAAATGGTAAGCGGCCATTTTATAGAAGTTGCACAAACAATTTGAGGGTAATATGTATCTAAAAAGAAGGTTGCTTAGGTCTACAATGGATTCGAGTTGTGGTATTTTTGGAGCTAGCTTTTGAAAGTAGTGCTTTATGACATTTCACAAATTATGTCGTTTTCAAATGTTAACTTGAAAATTAATCGAACTATTATTTTCTAGTATTCCGTCGTGAAAAAGTACAAAGTCGATAGAGTCAAAATAACAAAACTATATGTACTTTTTTAATTAGTGCATTGCCAGCTTCATTTTGATACTTATAATGTGTTATACAACATAAGTAAATGTCTGACCCAGCAGTACTCTGCTTTTCTTTCCATTTTTATAAATTTGTCATCCATATACATAGATGGATCCACATTTACGATGATAATAATAGACGTGATTCTCTACGAGTATGTAACTCTAAGAGTAAAGGACAGCACATGAACCACTCCAGTTGTAGCCCTTTAATTCAGCCACTCTTTTATAATTTACTTACATATTTAGTTTAGTAAGGCAGCAGAGGTTCTCTGGCAAGAATTCTGTGTATTTGATGAGGAGATACGAGTAACCGTCGCCCCATTTTCCATGATTAAGCAATTGCTATAAACGCAGCGGCCCACCATCACTTTAGCCCGGATTTGTACATATTATACGTTTTTGTGGGATGGAAGTATTTGTTCGGGAAATTGCTTATACAAATCCGGATATGTATACACGACTAGATTCAAAACAATATGTTCTAGTCTGCATTGATGACTGATGACGTGATCTCACGAAGGTCAATGTTTATAAGTTAAGTACAAAGATCAACAAAGTTTTTCGTTTTTTAACGCGTTTTATAATTTTTTTTTTTTTCGGTGAAATTTTGTAGGTTTTTTTTTTAAACTGTTTCACTGTTTCAAAATTTATGAAAAACCATTTAAGTTCGCAACGGAAGAAAGGCTACGAATGTTATCATACCACATTTTGTTACCGATTTAGATATTCAAAATGGCCGACTAAATAATTCCAAACCTAAGACTGCAATACTACAAAAAAAGTATTTAATAATAATAAAAACAAAACAGTTGAAATTCCCTAAGGGACCCTAAGATTGAAGGGGTTCGGGATATGATTTAAGATCAAAGAAGAAAAGGGTGATCAATTCCACATAAAGGCTTTTCACGGGGATTTGACTATATTTTGGATATCCGATGCATGGTATAATTCCACTGCGCAATAAAACAATTGTAAGTAAAAGCTGTTCATATGAGATTTTATTTTAAATGTAAAAATGTAACATTCATTTTACAATTGAAAATTATTAAGAAAATATTATCGAAATTCCGGCTCAGTTGTAAATACGCAACGTGAATTTTGTCGTGAGGTCGGTCGTCATCATGGCTTCAGTGCGCAGACAATTCGTCGCACAGTGGAAAAGTTTGAGCGTGAGTACACTCTTTTGGACCTTACACCAACGAGACAGAGATCGACAAAGAAATGTCGATTCGGCGCCGATCAGCCGAATTGGGCATCGCCAGAGAGTCAACCAGGCTTATTTTGCGGTTGGATTTGGACTTACATCCATATAAGGTTGTGCTGACGCAATAATTGAAACTGGACGACCATAGACAGCGCCGTGAGTTCGCTAATTGGGCGCTGGAAATGTTGCCCAGAGATCCGAATTTTGGCCAAAAAATCATCTTCTCGGACGAGGCCCATTTTTGGCTCAGCGGGTATGTCAACAAGCAAAATTGCCGTTATTGGAGCGACCACAATCCACAAGTGTTCAACCAAGCATCAATGCATCCACAAAGATTGTCTGTTTGGTGCGGTTTATGGCACGGCGGCATCATCGGGCCTTATTTCTTTCAAAATGAAGAAGGAGACACCGTTATGGTCCTCAGTATAGAGCGATGTTAACCGACTTTCTGTGGTCAGAGCTCGACAATATCGATATATCCGAGATGTGGTTTCAAACAAGACGGCATTACATGCCATACAAATGACGCAACGTCCGAAGTGGTGAAGGAGAAATTTGGAGCCGGGTCATCTCACGGCGAGCGTTCATCAATTGGCCGCTGCGATCATGCGACTTGTCACCCCTCGATTATTTTCTCTGGGGCTACGTGTCAAGTCCTTAGTCTACTCTACCAAGCCCCACTTTGGATGAGCTCGAGGCCAACATTCGAGACGTTATTGCCGGAATAACGCCGCACATATTGGACCGAGTCGTCAAAAATTGGACCAACCGCTCAAAGCACTGCCAGTCAAGCTGGGGCGGACATTTAAATGATGTGCTATTCCATACATAATGGCACGAATGTAGTTGTTGTTGTTTTATTTAAATTTATTTCCCTATCTTATCTGGTCACCCTATATAATACACTATTTATCCCGAAAAAACTAAATACTTCCTTATACGAATAGTTTGGTTCCCCTTTTTATGTTAAAAACGAGATCCAAATCAAATTACGAATTTTCAAAAACACCCTGTGTATACGTGTGTGTACGGCTTACGAAGTCCTTGTACGTACTGTTATTTTATTGATATTACCATCAAATATATACAGGGTAGGTGTTGAATGAACATAAAAAGAAATTGTCTTCACGTTCTCACGTCCACACCCAGCTTTGTGTAACACCTTCCGAATAGCACCACCCAATTCGATTCCAAATGTGTGGCTTTCGAGCCCATACCACCGCCGCCACCCTGAATTCGCAATAAAGAGGAAATTACCTGAGAACCCAGAAACATCTCATTTGTTCGAAAATGCAATTTTTGACAGCGCGTAACAACGTATCCCATTTATTCTATAATTAACAAAACGATGTGGTGTTAGTGATGGTCTTATGTTAATCCCTTTTTGCGTAAGCACCACAAGGCAACGGTATTTCTCTGGCTTTCTTTATTTGTTCGAGAGCCTTTGATTGCGTAAAAGCAATTATTACAGAATTACACAATGATTACATATGCATAGATACTTTAAAATAAATGTTCTCGTTTCGAAGCGAAATAATACACACACGCTAGTGAAAGTCGTTGTCGTCTTCGGTCGCTGCGAAGGATGTTTACATAACACAAATTATGTAGGGTGGTAGTTCGCTACCCTATTGATTCAACTTATATCAATCAATTTTCGAGGCATTATCTGAAATTCGTTTGCACCGATATCCGGAAAGAAGGAGAAAGACAGCGAAGCAACTGATAGATAAACTTTGCATGCCAACCTGATAAAGTTGCCCTGAAAGCAAATGTCTACATCGATGTAAATGACACAACATCACTGTCATACTATGGCGCGGCGCGGCGATGGCGATAGAAAAGTTACTCATTGCAACTAATACCTTAGTGCTACGCAGCTTTGGAACTGATATACATTTATGTATGTAGTACATAAATACCAAATAGCGGAGCTGTCATTTTGGAGGAAAAATTAGATTTATCTTGAGGGTGGAAGTTTAGAAACTTAAATTATTTTATAAGATGTCATCCCTCAAAGGAAAAAGGAGGTATTTACATATATACATACATATGTACATAGCGTATAAGCTTAATGTGATTAATGAAGATTCGATTTGGAATACATAGTTTGTGCCGGATGCGAGTATAAAAGACTTGTGGAAGTATTTTCAATTGACGTTACCTCAAAGCCAAAGACTTCAGTTTTGTACACCAAGTTGGTTGACGTCTCTTTACACTCCCTTATCAGGAGTGTTGATGTGTATTCGCGGGTTGGGGTCAAAATCCCGAAAACTGAAATCCCGAAAATCCAAAATCCCGAAAAACCAAAATCCCGAAAATGCAAAATCCTGAAAGGCCAAAATCCCGAAAACTAAATGCCGAAAAATTAAATATATAAAATTAAAAATTTGCGCAGTGTCATAAAGCCATATTTCAGGGTATGGCCTTGTGTCGCTTTCGGAAAACGACATAAGGCCATTATGGTGGGTTTTCGGGATTTTGGTTTTTCGGGATTATGTTTTTCTGTCCGACTCCCGTATTCGCTCTAGCCATATTAGACTATGAATTCGAACCTTTCTAACTAAGTCGATGTCAGATAATGTTCTGCGCTGTATGGCAGGACTGGGATAATGAGGATCTTATATAAAGTCACCTTAGTTGTCCATAAGAGGGCCTTGCTATTAAACTGCTTTCGGATTGCAAGAGTGGATCTTTGCCTGATTTCTGGGCAGGTGTAACTTTTTGTATTTACAGAGGGGCCTAGATAGGCAAAGTTCCTAATACCTCAGGCTGTCTACTCGTATACTAACGTTCTGTTCGAGTGGTAGGTGTTAAGTGTCTTTTTGTGAAACTTCTGAAAACACGGCAATGTAGATTTGCTCCGTGTAACAAAAAAAGGTGTAACGAAAAGGTGAAAAGCTTGTTTTCTCGAAAACGGAATAATGGTACGTTTTATGTAATGGTACATTTTAAAAGTAGCTAGGTAAATTCCAGAAACAGTTTAATCGATATCGATGAAATTTTAATATTTTGCTTTACTTCTTATCTTAATATCCGAAAACTTATATAGTACACGTTAAGAAAAATTAACGGCTTTGGTATTTTTATATTTTTTTTTAACATTCTACATCACTTAAAGTTTATTAACACAATGATGAGACAGAGGAAAGGGTATAGGGGAGAATCAAAGATTAGAGAGGAAAGGGTAGATAGTAAGTGTATGGGCATTCATTTTCTTTGCAGGTTGTAAGTATCTAGAAATATTGAGAAAGGCAAGTTATTCTACATTTTTGTGCAGTGGTTAAAAAATGATCTTCTCAGTTTCACGACGGACTCGAAAGCAGGGTTTAAGATATAAGGATGTGCGGAATGAACAAATTATGATAAAGTAATATCTAATGCGTGACAGTACGCAGATTAAGACAGCATATAATTATTGTTTTACCCCGTAGTATAACTGTTGAATAGAACCTCAGCCTTGTTTGTCCGATTATGGAAAAAAAGACTAAACTACGCCGACTACAGAGTTATCTGTTGATTCCAGCAGGGTTAATTTATCTACGTGCATTTCATTCTTTAACATGAACATCAGAATTTAGCCACGCTGCTAGTTTGGGACTTGATGAACTCCCCTCGGTTTTTGGCACCCCAACTGATAATACAAGTAGCATCAGTACCAGAGTGAGCTCGGTTCACTGCCATTAGAACTCTACAGCTTGTGTCCCTTAAAGAATAGGCGACGTCAAGAGTGCTGTAGTCGGCGAATGAATGGATTTGGGTGCAAGTAGCAGAGAGAAGGTCATTGATATGCTTACATCAGGAAAAGTGTTGCATTAGTTGCAAATTGGGTAAGTTCATTCAATGCTTGTAGTGCATATTGGAAATATGCTACCGATGCTGTAAACTTTTAGCTAATTTATAAGCTGTTACAATATAACATACTCTATCAAAAGATTTGGAAATGTCTAAGGCAACTTCTGTATTCGTAAATGAACTAATTTCATTTCTCAGCCAAGTACATAGATTGTTAAATCTCCGGTGAATTTAATCCCCTCACTATTCTAGAGTATTTAAGAGGTTTGTCAGCTTCATATCAACTCGTAACATGACTGAAGTGAAATTTTATTTAATGTTTCCCGAAGTGAGCTACTCTATTATCTACGTCATTTAGTAGATCCAGAAAGTTTTGGCATTGATTACGGCTGGACTCTGTTTTTTTGTGCCGAACTTTCAACGAAAAGCTTATTGTACAACAATTGCAATGCATTTGTTTTTATAGTTGAACCTAGTTACTACTTGATTCTAAATCGTCATATAAATCTCCAGAAAAATTTCCAATTAGGTTTCAATCAGAACAAAAATGATACCCCTCTGTCGAAAGACTTTATCATGACGTAAGGTCCACTCTATTGTTAAAACAGAATAACAGAATCTATGTGATAATTAGCTCACGTGGCTGTTAACTTATTCTCGAAGTATCTAGATATATTGGCCACCATTTTGAATATCCAACCCTTTCAGGATTTAAAGTGATTTTCATTAACGATGTGACATGTGATCATGACCAAATTACTTATTTCAAACTACCCACCATTACAAATAAACAAACAAACACAAAATTTCCTTTCTAACCTGTATACAAGAAGATAAACTACATAAGCTTTTAATAAAAAATAAAAAAATAAAAATTGTCGTACGAAAAACCCCTGACGTTTGTGGTGGATTGCAACCCATTGGTTCTCATTTATTTTGGTCATTTATCTTTTGCTAGATTTCCTACAGCCATATGCGCTTGTAAGTGTGTACAAGGTTTTTTTTGTTTCCTTCTGAACAAGAAGACAGAGATTTCCTAAGGAAGCGATTTAGAGGTGGATATACCATAAGCAAATAAGGCAGAAGGCGAAATTCTCGTTACGATTTTGACCAAATATATTCTCAAGCACGCATTCTCCAATATTAGGCGATTTATTTATTGACATTTCCTGTATAGATGATGCATGTGTACGGATATATGGTATATGCGCTGTGGGTATGTACATATATTTGTAAATTTGTGTATCTGGGGATTTGAAATTAATCAGGATATGTAGATATAGAGGCATGCAGAATTAGTAGCTTTTGGGGCAATAAATTGCGTCCTGATTTTATGCTGTTGGAAAATGTTAATCCATGGCATACACATGCGGTAAAAGTGATAGATGTGCACGTTGGACATGTTATTTATTAATTGTAGTCAATAAAAAAAAAAATTATTCAAAGATTCATCCATCCACTCTCATGTGTATACCTAGATAATTTTGTAAGGACCCAGGTGGTGGTTATAGCAAAGGTTTGACAAAAAAATGAATGATATATGTATGTTCACAGAATAGGTGCGAGGAGAATGATGGGTGAAACGTTGTCTTTTATAAGTGATAGGAATAATGGAAGATGGAAAGCTGTTTCACATCCGAATGATTTTTAAGTTAAGTGGAATGATGTTGATTACCGCACACATGTATAGGTACTGCAAAGGTGTGTTTTTCTGAGAGGAATGAGATTGGAAGTATGCAATTAAAATAGATGTAACTAGCGTCTTTGCAACCAATTCCTTGTAACTAACACCACAAATAAGACGCCTCCAGAGGACGTTAAACCACATCCGGATGAATCGAGGAAATAATTGTAGGTAGATACTAAATTGTTTAAATGTCGAATGTTACTGTCGCGTTCTCTGTATACAATTACGGAGTAGTGTACCAAGCAATGAAACATAAACATATACATATATACAGTGGTGGAAAAAATAATAGAAACAAATGTCTACATAATGCTCAACAATCAATAACTGGATACAATTTAGTCTTTCTCCGAAAATATTTCTCTACTCGAATGCTACCTAACGGTACTTTGAAATGCTGCAACAATTTGCTCGTATCAGCTTTTTGTTTTCGCCTAACAGTAAAAAAAGCGATTTTGCCTGGAAAAAAAAATAGAACAAAGGATTACCACAGTCCGCATCAGCGATTCTGAAGTAAAGCACGGTGTTGTTTTAATTGAAATAGTCGTAAACTAGTGTGTCTTTTGTTTTAGTGATATTTAGAAGAACAAATTAAGCATTGAAATCGAAATTTTTTTTTAAATGGGTCGTGGAGTCCATTGCACCAGTTCTGAGCGTAATTTGATAAAGAAGTTAAAGAAGACGGCAAAACAATGGATGAAATAGCTAAGGTCATAAAGTGTTCAAAAAAAATGTATTCACAGCTATCCATTCAAGTCCCAAAATATAAACCAGAGGCAGAAAACGACAAACAACTCCGCGATTTGATAAACTGCTAGTACGACTGTGCAAGAATAAACCGTTTTCTTCTTCCACAGAACTCAAAAATGAGTTAAACGCACCAGTGACCAGTCGTACAATAAGAAATAGATTAAAGGAAGCAGGTCTTCCTGCAAGAAGTCCCAGAAAAGTTCCATACTTAAGCAAACAAAATATAAAACAGAGACTAGTTTTTGCGAATTCGATCCCAAATACACAAAGAAGACAGTGAAACATGGTGGAGGCAATTTAATGATTTGGGAGTGCTTTTCAACATCTGGGGTTGGTCCACTTTTCTTGATAAAGGATAAAATGTGTGCCATAGACTACGTGAAAATCCTAAATACGGTTATGCTGCCATTTGCTGAAGAGAACATGCCTATTAAATGGTAGTTTATGCAGGATAGTGACCCCAAATACTCCTCAAAGTTGGCTAAAGAATGGTTTTATCAAAACAAAATCGATGTTATGGAGTGGCCATCACAGTCCCCCGATCTTAACCCGATAGAACACCTATGGGGTGTTCTTAAGCGCAAGATCGGGGACTGCAAAGCCAAAAACAAGGAAGAACTATGGTCAAATATACAAAATGCCAAATTCAAGGAAAACCAAGAATCGACATTTTTCACCATTTCTCTTATTTTTTATTAAAAACTTTAATATTACATTTTTGCATTACATTGTACCAAATCTATTAGTATGTGTTTAATTTATGTTTTATCCTGAATACTTTTTATTTTTCCGATAATCGGTGAAGAACATACTTGTTTCTATTATTTTGTCCTCCACTGTAAGTACACAGCTGAAATGAAGTAATCAAATACACTTTGGAAACACCGATTTTATTGACGAGTAATGTTCATAACATTAGAGCTAAGCGTTCGCTTATGAGAGGATTTTGATGCAAGTAGAGACTTGTTGGGCCATTTATAAGAGCTTCGCGACTATTTATGAGAGGTTTTTTGTAGAGAATGTGTAAGAATGTAGTGAGAGCATACTCTTATCAGAATATAATTTCCTTCAAAAGTACAAGAATTAAATGTTCGTAAGAAACTTGTCGGTGTAAGAGAAATGACTGCTCATCTATCCGCAACGAAAGCTTTCATTGTAAATGGTAAACTAATTTAGACTTGAATAAATCTCACATACCTCTCCTCTTTGTGAAGATCTAAAATTCCTTCGCCGATAAATATCATATTATAGGTAAACGTGCACGTGATTTCTAAACATGAATCTAGAATACAGCCGCTGATTACATTACTGCCCCTAGCAGACGGCAACTTTGACAGTGTTGCATCACTTTCAATTATTTAATTAAATATATCATTTACTCTTAAATATTCCATCCTTATTAGAATTTTGTTAGACTTCACAAAACATTGCTCTTCCAATGGGTATGTACCTACTATTGTCAGGGAGTGGGCAAACGAGTGTCCTTCTAATTACGAAATTCTGCAGAAAAATTCTTCTACGAATTGTTATATAATACCTTTGTTTATGCTAAATAGAACATTTGCAAAATACAATCGAGTCCTTCGAACGCTGCTATGTAGAATAACGGCTTATTTTATCCCAAGGACACTGATCATATGACCTAATTAGCTGCCTAACTCTTACTGCCCTCACCGCCACTAAAAGGACAATATGAACGAGTACCTACTGTCTGTCATTTGCAAATTTAGGTCCTCTCATGAAATGGTGGACGCCTGATCATACGTCTGATACAGGTTTCACAGCATCTGCTGGCTCAGAGATACCATCACCATTTGATGGACAGTATAATTGCATGCAACCATTGTGCGCCATTTACCATACTTAAAACTTATTTACTTATACAACGAATGAAGAGGATTGCCCAAACAATGGAATAGCTGAGTGCATAGCGTGCTAAATAAATTCTCCCAACTCCAATGCATCCGCGAAACGCGAGGCGCACTATTATTTATTTATAATCCTTGTTGCACTGTATACCAGTCGTACGTAGTCCTTGTTTCACCCGCATAGTGCAACTTTTTGAATTCCCTACTCTCTGAGTGTGTTGGTGGGACTGCAGCGCATGGGAAATCCATTTCCATTTCGAATGTGTTCATATAATTTGTCGCCTTTCTTTCTTCGCGCTCTGTTGTGTGTGTAGCTGGGTTGGTAGGTTGTTGGGTTTTAGGGTTTGTGTGTCCTGCTTCAAATTACAGCTAAACGTACAAAAAGCCAACTTTTAACCGATACACGGTTGCAAAGTCGTTCGCCACGTATGGCACTGAATGGCACACATTGTTGGCCTACACGATGGTAATATGCCTTTGCATGTCCAAACCACTACCGAAATATCGTACTACTGGAGACATGAGGCGGCACCTATCCCTATGGAATTGCATGGAAGATTAAAATTTTATGTTCATAAATCTCCCCAGTTAATCGGCACACGAGCAAGGAGAACGGATAACAAATTCATCCTTAGCTAATAGAAAGAAAATGTATACACCCGATTGGAGTAGGATAGTCTAATTTCTGTCAGTAATCCGTTGCACAGAAATTGAAAGTAGAGTTTGTAGGCAACTGTGGGTGTGGTTGTTACAATAGGCATTTGTCTTCGTCAGCTGACGCCATTCTCTTTATCACATAGTGTGTAGACGATACATTGCCAACACAAGACACTTGCATTGGAAAGAGACGAAGATGAAATCGTTATCTACATCGTTATTTATTACAAGATTTCGACAACACCCTTGGGTACATCTTGGTGGTCCTTAGAATTCCAGTTAAAGTCATTTTCTTTTTCAAGGTCTACTTATGAATGTTAAAAATAATCAAAGTACGATCAGTTTAAACAAGTCCTCACAGTCTTTGAGGAGTCCATTGTAAAAAGCCAGAAGAAAAACCCTTTTTGACCATAAGACCTGTTACCGATAGATGGGGAACGTAGACCGGATAGATCCCAGAAACACTAAATAGTTTTTTCACGATCCCACTTCTCACGAATGTCTGAAAAACAACCAAGAGTAAACTATCGTTAGCTTCTCAATTATGCCCTTTGGAAATGGCAATAAACTAGGCTGCTGAGTAGTTGCGAGAAGCTACATAGGACAGGCGTTGCATAGACTGTTACCACCAAAATATATGATTATAGATATACATTTGTCTGATTCTTAAATGTGGACAATACAATCATTTCTAAAACATTATTTTATTTCTCTTTCCAGGCTGTTAAAAGAATCCCACACACAAATTGAAGTCGTCCACGCCGAAACAATACGAACAAAAAGCAAATTAAGGTATTTTTTTTAAATATGAGTTAATACAATGGTAATATTTTTATGAATTTGTTCATAACATATTACAAAGTCAGGCATACTACTAAGCGTGTTGCATAAGAGTGAACAAATCGTATTTTGGACCGCTCATATTACGAAAATCGAAAATCTATGTTAGGTCCTGACCCCTATTCAGCTTTCTATATAATCTAAGCGCTTATGGTGGGTGTGAATAGGCTTACATTTGGAAAATTTCAACTTCCCGAGGGCTCCTGTTGGCCTTAGAAAGACACAATTAAGTCATCACTTTGTTAGCGAATTATTTAATTGTGGATGCGATATAATAAAATACCAAATCCGTAATAAGACAAGATCATCTATTTACCATCAAATTCCCTCGCTCGAACACCATCGGAATGTTGGATGCTTAGCGCCACTGTACAGGTATTTCCATCACAATTATTCCGATGGAATATACAAATATGTCCCGCCAGTCCGTCAATCGCAATATATGTGCGGCATTATATCTTAAAACCAGCTTTCGATTGCATGAAATTCAGAAGATATTTTTTTAAACAACACAAATGTGGAATGACTTGCTCTACTTAAAATTGCCCGAGACCTATAATTTGCATCGTCACTTTTTTAACTTTAAGGGACGTAGTCCTAAGTAGAACGAACATTACTGAACACAGTAACTCGCAAACTCATTCATTTCATATTTTCTCAACGGTTTGGATGGGTCTCACTGAATGGAAATTATTTGTGTTTTCTAGATTAGGAAGTCAAATTAGATATAGTATATAGTATAGATAAAACATTTGACGCGTCCATTTTCAAAAGAAACATTATCCACTCCGCTACGTTCTGCGAAAACTTAAAGCCTAAACGGTTGAATCAACTTTGTTGAAATCGGTTAAGTATTAAAGTTTACAAAAAGTTTTACAAGAAGCCTAGTAATTGATCTGCAGATTCTACGACGATGCAATCCAGATACTTTTTTTTTTATAATCTGCGCGCGCCGAAGGGGATATGAATACCCTTAAACTGTTCAGGGCACACTTGAGTTTCGAAAGTAAGCCATTTGAAAACAACCTTGGTCCCTAGATATCCAACTAGTTGGGAAAAATTTAAGATCATATGCCTAAAATGCAACTTGATCGTGATGATGACATCAGGAGGACGAAAAAAGATACTGTGAATCATGAGCAACGACAAAAGCAAAAACAAAAAAGCTCCCCAGTTATCTGGACAGCCACCCTTGGAGTTCACTGAAACTTAATATCAGCTGAGTTTCAAACCAACTACACCAATCTGTCTTTCTCTCTGTCTCTTCCCCTTTCCTCAAAACGCCCGTGTCCTAAAATTAGTATAAGAGTATTCATAACCCCTTTCACACGTGCAAATTATAAAAAAAAAAAAAAAAAGATACACATATAAATAAAATATTCCAGCATTGCAAAAATCAGCACAGATTTTTTCAATGACTTACTGTGACAACCTTGACCCCCAAAGCGCGTACTTACACATGCAGCGTACCTAGGGACCACCGCGTGGGGGTGGCAGAAAAATCACATACTGCTTCAAGGCTACTCCACTTGTTTTTGCTCTTGCTCCCCACTGAATAGGTAACGTTTTATAATGTGTCCTTATAATTTTCTCTTCCACACACAATCGCATTTGATTTTAATTTTTTTTTTTAAGCTGACATTGAAAAACAAAACACAAGATTAACGTTCGTATGATAAATGATATCGTGCGTGAGTCGGTGGGTGCGGGTCCTTATGTGTCCCTTCACTCCAATGTGTAAATTCACAAAAGTGGAACTTGCATAGTTTTTGTTCTTCTTTTGCGCTTCATTTTGTGAAAATAATTTTCTGCAAATTGAAATTTGTTTCCCATCCATTTGATGTTTCGTATAGGAGCGGGTGCGGGTGTATGTGTGCGACTGTAAAATACCAACTCTGATGGCAATAGCAATTCCATAAGCGTGATGGGTGCAAACAATGTTTTTTTTCGCGCCACATCGTCGTCGTCGTCGTCGTCGTTGTTGGAGTGGAGGATTGCTCCAGGATTCGTTTCATTTTCATTTTAGCTAGTGCAACGGTGAAACTGTCTTCTTGTTCATTTCATAATTTTGTTCATACTCGTTTATGTATGTAGCAGGCGGGGTTCTGCCGGCTGCTACTAGTCTTTGCTGCTGTCGTAAGCTGGCGTGGTAGTTGATGCACAGGATTTTCTGTTCTCAAGTGGATCCATAAGGGTATGGATGTGTCATGTACACATGCAGGAAATATAGATCGCATACTTAGTGAGCTGGGGCCATGAAAAAGACAGCGTATGGCAATGGGTGTAAGTCTTGGTAATAGAAAATTTATTTTTCTCCGTTGCAGTATCTTCTGATAGGGTTTTTACCACATGGACAGGTTTCTCTACTGGGCTAAACAAAAATGATAACTATCCATCTATGTATGTTATTCCTTTTCTAGTTTTTGAAGTGTTCTCTTGTTTTTGTTAATACACACTTACTCGTACATATGGGTGTGTTCTGTGTATTGTTTATGATTAATTATCCGTACAAAATTTGACGTAGAAAATCCGTCAGTTTGTAAGGATTTTTCATTTTTTTTATTTATAATTGATTTTGTTGGTATCTACTCGTACCTATGAAGTGCAAAAATAGGGTATACCAATTATTTCAGTACTAGTAAGGCACATACACTGCAGGCCAAAAGTTTGAGGCCGCCCTTAGTGAAAGAAAACCAAAATCTAACATCGGAAAAAACTTAGAATAATAACCATGTAAAATTAACGGGGGCATAGATATGTATATGAAACCGAAATAGGAAGAAAAATATACATATATTCGATTACTTGGCATTCTAGCTATCAATTTTTGAATTGTTGTCTGTAGTATGTTGCTCCAGCAATCCAATAGTATATTCCACAACGCTGTTTCTGATGGAGCATTGATCCCGGGCCCTTCTATCCAGTTCCTCCCACAACAGCTCTATAGGGTTTAAATCCGAAGATTGATTTCTTCAACTTCCCTCTGTTTCATGTAGTCTTGACAAAGTCTTTATGTGTGTTTAGGGCCGTTGTGCTGTTGAAATACGATGTACAAAGGCTGACTTGACAAGGAGTCCATAGTAAGAATAATCAAAGAGAGTGCTGGGAAAGGAAAATACATTGCACGCATAGAGCGAGAAATACTTTCAAAATCAATCTCGACTGACGCAGACATGGCTATGGTCAAAACATATTATTTTGAGATAAGTTTTAACTCGAAACTGAGCACCTAAAGAGACTGGAGCAACGAATCCAACCACCAAATGGTTGACAGACGGATCTAAAATATTCACAGGAACTGGGACGGTCACCCTTGACTTCCTACGTTGAGACAAGCCAAGAACTTCTCGGGAACTGTGCACATAACAAACATTTCAGAAAATTGGATATGGGGACAAACGGAGACTGCGGTTTTTGCATGGATATTGAAAATACTAGCAAATTTCCTTAAAGAATGTGAAGCACTAGTCCCCGAAATAAGGGACCACTTAGGAGCCTATCAAGTGTGAGAACAAAATCCACTCCAGACACTCCAATTCTTCAAGATAGTTGGAGTAGAGGATTTTGGGTTTTCTTGGGTTGTCTTGCTATTACGGGTAGCCTGCGTTTCATGCTTAAAGCCTGGCTTGAAATGGATCTAGTTTTTTTTTTTATAAAATTCTCCGACTCTTTGACTGTGCACTGCTAGACGGAGTCGGAGTCTTTTCTGCAATCTTCTAGCTCGGTACACTTCCTTCGCTGCTTTCGTTATGCGTCGCAGCGCTTATACAAACAAGCGCTGCGCCCCGTTTGCCAAGCCGTTCAACCCGGCATTGGTTGTTAGCCCAATGTGGCTTTGCTCTTCGGCTACTTTAAGGATGATGATTTTTTCTGGCTGGCTTTTATCTTCCACCGCTATTTGTAGTTTCTAGCTATTTCAATATTTATTAGGAATCCAAATTTAAATTTCGTATTATTATTACGTTGGACAATTGAACTCTGATTCGCGATGCAGCCAAGAAATCGTCAGAGTCGACGGTTGGTGGCTGGTTGAGAAGACATTGTGTTATTTCGGTTAGCTGATAGCTATTTTTTGTTTTAGTGTATGCTCAATTTATTTTTTACAATTTTGACATTGAAATCATCGAGTGCGAGTGTTGTTAGTGATCTACCGCCCAACATCTTGTTTTTTCCTCTAATAGCTGCTTATACCTACACTTATTCGCACTTGACAATACCTTTTCATGAAAATTGGTTCAGTCGCTTAAAGGTATGTAAATGTATGAAAAGGTATGTAATATGATCATATGCATACAACTTTTGGGTTCGCCTAAATAAGTATAAAGTAAAACACATAACTGTAACAGATATCAGTCTAACATAATATGATAATTAGTATGGAACCTGAGGCACATGATGTACATTCAAGCTTAACAGACATTTTGTTAGAAGGGATTGAATCATTGGCAAAAAGAAGTATGCAATGAAATCTCAATTCTTATGCGATACATACATATACGAGGGGCTGCTGATAAGTTCGCGGCCTAAGGCATTAGTGAAAGAAGAAGAGATCCGATTCAAAAAATTGCATTTCTCAATATAATCTCCCTCGAGTGAAATGTATTTCTCACATTAATACCACCGAACAAATTTTCTTTTTCTTTGCTTCAAAATGACTTTTTACTGTCGCCTTGATCTCGTTCTCATCTGCAAATCTCGAGCCTCATAAATCCTTTTTCAAATTGCAAATTTCATCGAGATTATCCGTGGCTAACTCCAAAAAATCTTTGCAGCACTTTAGCCGTCGTTGTTTGTCGAACGGCTTGAGCATTTTCGGTACCCAGCACGCACACATTTCTTTTGTGTTTAAATGCATATATGCAAGCGCTGGGTTTCAATAAAATATCAGTTGGCAATGCCATGGAAACTTACATGAAAATCTATGAAATGAAAATATCAACTCATTACATTCAGTGGCATATCCTAACGGTGATCATCCTTCGCGTATTTCCCGGGACAGTCCCGTATTTCAATAGCCTGTCCCGTGTTTTTTTTTTTAAAGAAATACGAGACGTACAAATGTCCCGGATTTAATTTTTAGTCCCGTATTTGCATATTAATTTTTTTTAAATTATTTTAACATTTTATTATTTTACAAAACTCACAATTTGATAGCACGAAGAAAGTGCAAATAGACCCTTAATAACCACTAAGGGATCTACTACTACAATAGTATCACATCTATTACAATCATTTTTGCGTACCCGCTGAACGCATTCATTCAACGCAAAAGTTCCACTGCCTGTCACTGTCAACTTTATTAGGAAGTTCTTTTGAAAACAGAAAATAATTTCTAATTTACATAAATACCCCA
This sequence comes from Pocota personata, assembly GCA_963082735.1. Classification (NCBI taxonomy): domain Eukaryota; kingdom Metazoa; phylum Arthropoda; class Insecta; order Diptera; family Syrphidae; genus Pocota; species Pocota personata. The sequence goes on from OY720433.1 coordinate 8,605,139, forward strand.
ACCATACCACCAAAAAGGAAGTGTAATTTCAACGATGATCTTCAAAAGGAATTCAATTTCATAAAAAAATCTGATAATCAATACGTAGTAAGATGTAGCAAATGCATGTCAATATTTTCAATAGCTAGTGGCGGAAAATACGATTTTGAGCAACACATCAAAACGAAGAAACACAAAGACGCCGACATTGCTGCCGCTTCGAGCCAAACTTTGCACAACTTTCTCAGCCCAACAAACTTTCAAGGAGCTGCAAAGAAAAATGCGATAAACGAAGGCACCTGGGCTTGCCACACAATTCAACACAATCATTCATTCAGATCTAATGATTGTACCTCCAAACTTATTAAAAATTGTTTTGACGAAATGTATTCCTGCGCACGTACGAAATGTGAAGCAATTGTGTGTAATGTACTGGCACCTAACTCCATCATGGAAACTAAAACCGCTCTGCGCACAGTTAATTTCGTGACAATTTATACTGATTGTTCCAATCATGGCAGCATAAAGTTATGTCCAATATTAGTACGATATTTTACGCCACAAAAAGGCATTGTTGTAAAAATATTGGAGAGTAAGGACCTTCCAGGGGAATCATCTGACATAATATCGAAGTACGTACAGGATACCCTGGAATATTTTACTAACCCTGCTCTGAAGTCCTATTATTTTTCATCCACTCTGAGTCCTCAATATTTCACAGTAACATTGCTTTAATAGAGTCTCAAGATGTATGCATGGCTGAGGTCTCATTGATTATGAAAGATTTTAAGCTAAAACTAATGCAACGAAGGGTTGAACAATTTTTGCCTTTGATCGTTAAAAAAATGATAACTGAACTAGTCGAAAAAATTGTATTGACGAAAATAGATTTAAAGATGGGATTTCCAAGAAGTTGTAATTTTAAGTTGGGTAATTCTTCGTAATGTACCTTCCTGGCCAGATGTAGAAGCAAGCTTAGCTTTTGTGAAAGAAAAGCGAAGCGACGTAAAAATTGATGACTCTCAGTTGTTTGATGAGTTTAATTGCTTAAAATCTTTTTTAAATTTCAATAAAATTAGATAATGGTTGGACAACAAAAAAACAGTGGGTGAAAAATGGGTAGAAATTTTTACCAATTTCTCAAAAAAAAAAAAACATTTCTTTCGCAAACCTTTTACAAATTGTGGAGTTCAGCTTGTGTCTGCCAGGCTCAAATGCTCCCACGGAAAGAGTTATGGACAAGCTAAAAAGCCCAGCTAAATGTAAAAACTCTAAGAGCTATATTGATTGTAAAGTGCAATTACAATTTAAGTTGTCTTGAATTCAAAAATTATTTAAAAGAAAACGAAAAGATTGCGAAACAGATTTATTCAGCCAACAAGTATTGAGGAAGAAATTATATTCGGCAAATTGTTTTTTAATATCGTGGACTTAAAAGTGTATTACAGAATGAATACTAAATGAATGTATTAGCATTCATTAATTATTATTTAAAGAGTTGTTAGTTTTGTTACTTACCGGAGGCTGATTTATTATACTTATTTAATAAAAATGTAAGTTATAAGTTTTTAAGTTTTGATTTTGTTACGTCACGAAGACTTTATTATTGTTTATTGTTCTTTTCTTTCTTTAAGTAATTATTTTTGTTCAATAATTTATTTTCTTCCCTCCAATAAATAATTTATGAAATAATAAGTTTCGTTCCTAAAAATATGGTCACCGTACATATCCTACATGTGACAAGTGGTGGATGTTGGTATAATTTTAAATTGAAAGCAATCAAACCCACACACCAAAGTGTATGCAATAAACATTTTTGTATGCAATGCTTGCATACTCGTACAAGTTTATTGTAGCCGATCTCCCAGGACGAATCCGCACCCCAACACGTGCAGCATTGTTTGGCAGCTTTACGTACATACTCGTACAGTATGTCGCAACTTTTTTTTTTTTTCTTCCCAGTGGTATATTTTTTTTTAATTTCGTCTATAGGGATTTTGAACAAAACGTCTCCAGTCATCTTGATATAAAGTGAATAAACATTAAACACGGTATTAATTTTGAACACACTTTTCTGTAGATATTCATGGATTCAAAGGTTCCCACTTGAATTGAATTGAATGTTTCATCCATAGAATAATGTCAATTGCATTCCTTCTCAGACAATTCATTTTCAAAAGATGAACTTCATTCTTTTGAAATGCACGGATAATAGTTCAAAATGACAATAAGACTATTGCAGATGAAGTGAATTTCGCATATGTATGCCTTGTAGATGCATCTACGAGTGTATCCTTTCATCTATTTATGTCATCACTTTTCTCTTCCAGATAAACGAAGATACTCGTAACTATTTACATACATCCGTACGAGTAATAGAAAGTTAAGTCTATTATTATATATTTTGCCAAATTATTTTCCATTTACGAAACTGACATGTAAGATACTGGCTTCATAATAACAACACTTGAATACACAGTTGAAGAAGGTAAAGGAAACTTTGAAAAGAGTACCTCCAAGTAAATGTATTCCAGAATGCTTGTTTTTGTTTTATAGAAGAGCTACAAGTTAAAATTCTTTAAACGTATGCAAGAGAGGTAGAGGAACAAGATATCCGTATGTCACTCGATAACATGCCCAACATTTTTAAAGAATTTCGCTCGAGTTGCTTCTCTGTTAATTGGTTGACAACAAACGTGTATGCAAATAAAAAAGGATGAACAAGTTCACAAAGAACTGTGGAATATAGGGGTATTCGCTCGTCAGAATGAAAAGAACTGTAGAAGTCTATTATGAAGAGAATTCCGATAAATGCACATATGTGAGGGTTAGTCCACGTACAACGCTGTCGCGAACGGCAAACTGAATCGTGTGTGTGCTTTCAGAAGTAAATGTCCCGAGATTTTTACAAAAAAAAAAAAAACTTATGAGCAGCTAATGAAAATCTGTATATATAGGAATATATGAAAGGGAATTAATTAAAAACAAACTAAACGTTTATACGAAATTCCACAATCGAATGAATTTTCCTTTTAATTTATTAATGAATTATATTTTTATATTCTATATCAGTGGAAGTTCACGGTGTAGTGGGTAGTGTGTTTGCTTATGACCTGAACGTTCCAGGTTCGGGTAAAACACCCGTAAAACAGAAAACCACACAACCTCGCTCGTTTCTGGTACTTATTCGTAAGTTGTACTGAGTTATGACTGGTTGGTAATTTCTAACCTCCGGTAGTAGTCTTTTTGACTTGCAGTCATTCGTGAGTCTTACTCGCTCATGATTAGTTGGTAATCTCTATGGTTGTTGGTCATGAATTGTAAGTAGTCTCTCGCCTCTAGTAGTCATTCTTGACTCTTACTCTGTCTTGATTAGTTGGTAGCTTTTCTGGTAGTCATTCGCACGCATGTAGTTTTCTTCTTGTTTTATAATTTGCGCGCGCTAAAGGGAATATAAATACCCTTATATTGTTTCAGGGCACGGGCGTTTAGGGAAATTCGGAAGAAGAACAGAGGAGAAGCCTGTGCACGTTGGCTTTAAATGTTTGAAGGTTGCAGTGATGGAGAGATACAGAGCCTGGTAGATCATTCCACATTCCACGAATCCCTATATTTGACAGTACGTCTAAAGTTGGACTTAAGTATAAACTAATGTGCATTCGAAGCATGACGCGTATTGCGGGTGAAATTTTAAAGGGGAGGAATGCAACTGGCTACTTCGCTGGAGCATTTTTTATAAAACAAAAAAAGATAAAGTAGGGAAGGACACGAGACATTTCGACGGTGTTCATAATGTCTCTATCACCTATAAGTTTTGACACGCGATTCTGTGCCGTGTCTAGTATGTGCAAAACGGTCTTGGGTGTACCAGACCAGATATAGGCGTTATATTCCGGCTTTGGGCGGATGAATGCTTTATAAACTGAGGCCAGATCAGACGGGATAAAATATTTCTTTCATCGTTTAAGGAATGATAGACATTTTGCAGCGGTTGATACTACAACATAAATGGTAAGTAATTTCTTGTCTCGAGTAGATGGTACTCAAACATTTTTGCTTCGTAGTATCTCATCAATTATAGTCATTTGTAACTTGAACTCCGTCATGATTAGTTGATAGCCTCTCTGGTATTCATTCGTAGTTGGTATTAAGTCATGAATGGTAAGTAGTCTTTCACCTTTGGCAGTAATTCGTGCAAACTAAGGTTTCTCAAACGGGATCCTGTAGTAAAATGCACAAATTAATACCGGGGACACAACCACGGGATCTGAGCAAAAAAAGAAAATATTCCAAACATATAAGATACGTAGACTTCTTCATTACAAGAGGTATAGCTAAAGACTTTACAAACGTCCAGGAAAGTTTTAATCTCTCCTCAGATCATTGACCAGAAATCATGATAATAAGCGAGTTTAAGAAATATTGTACAGAAAATATTATTCTGAATATGTCGCTTAGAAGACAAAGTTAGCATTGAAAGCCCCACAGGAATTACATTTCGTTTTACTATACTCTAAAGTGCAGGATCTTTATGGGGATCTAGGATTTTGGCCCTTTAAATGGAAAACACAGGATATCAAGTCATGACGGTGATTAGCCTTTTGACTATTATGTAAATATTCTGTTATTTCAATCCACTTGGGATTACACGTAAATGTGACAAAAATGTCGGGTTTTCCATAATGCCCCACGTATGTCATGGCATCCTGCGTACGTTCGTGCATATATCCCAGTCCTCTAGTGCAATACAACTATTCAAGATTAGTCACTTGAGCATCAGCATTAGTCACTTCATAGCATTCCGCAGAAGTATGTAGTTCTCTACCTTTAATTTTGTTTGGTTGTGGCTAATGAAGTTGAGTCTCTCAGTTTCTGTTTTGGCATACATATCAACCAAGAACTGGTTGAGAAGATTGCGAAAATAAAGAAGATTATTGTATTGTCCTTTTCGCTCCATAATACGTTGCGAATAAAACTTTACAGCGGACACTGCTTTTAAGAAGGGCCTTAGTCGTTAGGTCGGGCAGGAGTTTATTTATAGGGTAGCCCTTTTTATTAGATTTTTTGTGCGCGCCAAAGGGGATATCTTATACTATTTCAAGACAAAGGCGTTTTTTTGGGGGAAAAGGGGAAAGAGACAGAGAGAAAGAAAGATTCGTATAGTGGTTTGAAACTCAGGTGGTATCAAGTTTTAGTAAACTCCAAGGGTGGCGTCCAGATAACTGGAGAGCATTTTTGTTTTGCTGTTACTGTCGTTGCTTATGATTCACAATATTTGTTTCCGTCCTCCTGATCTCCACCAAGTTGCATTTTCAACCATATGACCACCCTACTGCCAGTGTTATGTCTTCGCATTAGAGTTGACATAAGCTTTCGCAATTGATTGACTTTTTGAACCATGAACCTGCAGCATGAGCAGCGATTATGTTACCACTACACCATGGCCACCCTTCACCATGGCAGAACATGAGAGGATACTGCAGTGCATCGTAAGCACGATAAGTCTCACAGAGTCAGCTACAGCTGCTCACAGCTTGTTGTCTTTGCTTTTTAGGAACTGTGTCACTTTGCTCGAACGCCTGTCCAACAATAACAAAGGCTACCTCATTGTCTGTAGATGCGTTAAATCATCAGCCTTTATGCGCATTAAGTGGCTTCTTACCTTCATGTATCACGACCTTGAAGTCGGTACTTGCGGGATTACTGTCTATTGCTGTTTTAAAGTATTTATTGTTATCATGGAGCATTTTCTGCAACTGGGAATCCAAACCAGGCCTGATATCAGAGAAATAGCCGCACCTAATATCCTTTTGATTTTCCTCACCACTAACGAAATAGATCTGGAGGTAATTAAGTTTGATGTTGTGATGCAGGTAGGAAGCTGCCTATCCGATGGTACACCTCCCCCTGAAATTTAAAAGTTGGCATAAAGTTATCCTCTTTCACCACCTTAGCTCCAAAAGGTATCATTTGAAAGCAACCTGTATTGAGGAAATGTTCTGGCGGGGGATGATGATCAGTGATGAGACTGTGAAGAGTTCAGGCAGCATCTGAAATTGGAGCAACTGTACCTTTCCGCTGCTGCAGCACATGCCTACACCTACATTTTTCCACTTCTTAGCTTTGCACCACTTGTAAATAATGGTAAATTTTCCCAAGTCTATTTTATCACTGGCACGGAGTAGTCAACGTCATAGTTAAAGGCTGAAAGTGATTTCTGTTGATCTCCGCGGTTTCATTAAGTTGTGAGAATATGTTGCCTTACGCACTTGAGGAGTATTAGCAGTGGATTCTAAAACTATTGCCCTATATACTTTAACATTTCTTTTGATGAATTCAGTAACGGGAGACCTGTAACTGGTTTGGTTTTTTTTTTTTTTTTTGTGCGTAATCTCACATCTTTTCTAATTTGTGTTCTGCTTATAGCTTCATTAAACCTTACTAGTTTTTTTTTTAGATAATAGAGATCTAGGGGTGGTTTGCAGAGGAGATATATGCTTTGAAGTGAAGGTTGCTTTAAGCTCTTCGGCAGGAATTAAAGGGTCGAAACAGCTCCACAGAAACCTGGAGTCGAACGTGACCTTCTATAGGCTATTCAAACTGCGCAAGCATGACGCCGCTTCTAAAAACCTGGAACTGATGGGGGAAAATACCTCCCGCTGCCACTAACTCACATGTTGTACCGAATGTTCCAGATAAACCTATGTCCGCCACATACTCTTCCTTCGTCGAGTAATTGTTTCCGTTGTTGAAACATACTCAACTTTTTTTTTTCAAGTAAGGAAAAGTATAGCAGCAATAGTACTGTTGAAAACGTGCTGAATGTTTTCACTGATAAACATTTTTTTAACTTGTGGTCTAAAAAGAGCACACGCTGTAATTCAAAATATGTAAATATAATATTTTTTTTTTCATAATTTGCACGTGTTAAAGGGGATATGAATACCCTTATACTAATTTTTAGAACACGTGCGTTTTGCGGAAAGGGGAAGAGACAGAGAGAAAAACAGAGTGGTGTAGTTTGAAACTCAGGTGGTATTAAGTTTCTGTAAACTCCAAGGGTGGCTGTCCAGATAACTGGGGAGTATTTTGTTTGTTTTTTCGCTATTGTTGTCGTTGCTTATGATTCACAGTATTTTGTTCTGTCCTCCTGATGTCATCATCACGATCAATTGCATTTTAGCCATATGACCACCCTACTGCCAGTGTTATGCCTTCACAGTAGAGTTAACTTAGCTTTCGCAAGTGATCGACTTTTTTATTTATTTCATGCGAAATAAATAGATGATTCTTGACATCAGGATTCGAACCGTGAATCAACAGTGTGACAAGCGATGATGTTACCACTACACCACGGCCACCCTCATCATGTTATTGCGCGCGAGTTACATCAGTACCCCTTTTCTAAAACAAAAAATTAATCAACGACGAATCTTATTCTGTTGTAGTGCTGGCTGATGCGGCACATTCCCGTCATTCATTTGGTAAGCAAACATAAGTTGAGCAAGGAATGCGTCGAACTGCGGTTTCATCTAAATTTTTATTTTTTTTTAATGCATTTTTAATAATTATTAATTCATTATAACTCACTTGCTAGACAAAAAAACGCTTAAAACTAGCCTAACTAACTTATCTATGTTATTCTAACTTACTGGCCCTATGCGGGCGTTTTATTTAAATGAAAAAACTTAGTCATCTAAATCTTCGTGGGAAGATGTACATATGTACGGCTAAATAGATATGAAACTGCATATCGTTGGCATTGCTATTGGATTATGTTCGCCGTTGATAACTTTTGATGATGTTTTATTACTCATTCATAAGTTGTCTATTAATTTATTACTGGCGCAGTCGAATAGTTCGAACCGAAACTGTCTTGATTTCTTTTTAAGCATTAAGAAATCGTGGCTACATACAAAGTTGATATATGTATATATAAAAAAAAAAGTCAAAGCAAAACCTATTCCGTTCATAAAAAATATTTGAAAAGCACTGTAACTAATGGTAAATTAGTGCAAACAAGAATAAAAATGTTGCTAGAATTAAAACCAAAACCTGCTGAGAAAAACCAAAGAAAGCCACTGCTGCTACAAAGAAGGAAGTGGAAAAGTCAATGGTAAAAAGTATTAAGAAGACAACTACAAACCCACTAAGCTGAAAGCTGCTGCTTTTAAAGCTAAATAAAAAGCGAAACATCTATTTTTTAAATAATATTACGTAGTTCCAGTTAATAAGATTACCTGAATTTTCAATCCGAAACAAAAAATAAATAAAAAAACAATTTACAATTGAAAAATCATATGAAATAATACAGCGGAAAGAACAATATTGTTCTAGTACAATGTCTTGTAATATCAACATAAATTAACACTACCCAACAGAAGTAAGAGATACATATGAATTCAGAATTAACATTTTTTTTTTGCTATCTATTGTCTAAGAAACAAAGAAATTTGAACAATAATAATTGTTTTCTATAAGAAGTACCCAATTGTGTAAAAAAAAAAACTTAGAATAAATATAATAAATTTTAGAATAGTTTTAGACCTAATTACAAAGATTCCCGAATTTATTGGGTACAGGGAACAGATATTGGAATGGAGGGGTTTGATAGTTTAATTTCTGCTATAGATTCGTTTCATGTAGACAATGCACTTATTCTTAAAGGATATATACGAGATAGGATAGTGGGCAAGGCCAAGGAGGCTTTACAAAGACGAGGTAGGATTAACAATTGGGACGAAATAAAAACAGTGCTCATTGAAGAATTTGGAGAAAGGATTAGTGCTGCGGTTTTATTAGACAAGATTTGCACTGCTAGGATTAAGACAAATATTTAAAGCTTTTTTAACGAAATTAACAAATTAATGACCAAACAATTTTAGACTCTAATAATCGAATAGCTTTGGAACCAACTAGAACAGTATTATTAAGCAGATATCGGACATCATTGAAAGATGCTTAAAAAATAGTTTTGGAAATAATCCATCAAAGTAACGGCAATAGCAATAGGTTAACGAATGCCAACAAATTCAGGTATAACTACCCCAAACAAAATGATAGATATAAAACTTCGTCACAATTCCGTAGTTCAGGACAATTTTACAATAATAATAACATGCAGAGATTAAATATAAATTAACACAAACACCATCCGAACAAAATGAAATTGTCGGTTTAGATACTTGGACTATGATATATGATTTTGATAGATTTTCCAAACATGCTATAATATTCCACCTAAACGATAGAAATCTTATAACGATAAGAGACGCTTTAGAGGTTAGTCACGCCATATTAAGAGACCCCAAACTTTATATAGCTGATAATGATTTTGACGGACTAGTAATAAAAATTTTTTTGAGTAAAGAAGGCATTGAACTTCATCTCACAAAGCCAAGTAGCCATACAGTCAATTCTGATATTGAAAGGCTCCGCAATACCTTAAATGAAGAGATAAAAGTTATGGAAGCAAGCCCTGATTTTAAAGAGCAAATATTTCCAATCCTCGGAATTCTATAATAATTCAATCCATTCTATAACAAAGGAAAACCCATTAATTAAATTTTAGGAAATATTACAGAAAAAATTAAAATTAGGTAACGAATTCAGACTAAAAATGAAGACACGAAAGTAGTCGTCTTTTTCAAGCGAGCATCGCGGCGGACAGTAAACAAACGCTATGTTGTAGCTCAAGTGTTCATTTTTAACCCTCACCGCGCACAACTGAAGTTTTTCGAGCTCTATGTTTATATCGACCGAGTGTTCGATGTTAGTTTTAATGAATAAGGACGAACCGCCCCGCGCTCTATCAGAAGGATGATAGGCGTGATAACCAGCGTAGCCTCTTATCTTTATTTGCGATTCCCTTGTTAAATGTGTTTCAGAGATCAAACATGTGTCGATATTTTCTCTCATTAGAAAAATTTCTAATTCGTTAAATTTTTGGTGATAATTTGATGAATTGTTTTGAGCATTGCTCAGCTTCAGGACAACGCAGAAGGATGATTTATAGCTCAAAAAATCAGGGACGAATTTACTGAAATCAATTTTGATTGTTTTTAAATTCGTTTAGCCATTGTTGAGTGTGAGCTGTGTAGTCACCCATTAATAATGGAAAATCCTATTTTGGCGATCAGTCTAAAGTTTTGAATATATAGATTCACATTGTTACAAACACTTATCTATTTCTTATGTAAAAATGGTTAACCAGTTGTAACCATAATTCCAATAAAAAGTTAAATCCCACTTATGTCCCAGAAATATGTATGTGTGTAAAGTTAAAAAGAATATTTCGAAATTCCTGGAACCTCACTCGATATAGCTATATAATATTTTAATGGGTATTAAATTTTCCACTCCATTAGGCATTTTATCGAAAAAAAAAAATATTAAGACAAAATAAAAGTTTGTTTTTTCCTTTTGTAGCTGCCCTTGTTAATTGCATACAAGCAGCACACTTGAAAATATTGGGGCCGAACTGTGCCTAACCATCCAGAAATTATGGTTAAATCGATTTGAAACAATTCTGTAAGATAAAACCAGCACCGATTCCGACAAATTGAAATGTTTAACAGTTTGATTTATTGCACATATCATTGAGAGATCTCAATGAAAAAATGTTCCAACATACACACACTCCGGATAATTATCTACCCAACGACCCGTGCAAAACAAGAGCAAAACTCCTCAGCCTCTTCCACTCGCAATAACACACAGTCCACAAATGTGATGATGATTTCGATGATGTAGCGAGGACGCCTCAAGTCCTTGTCAGAATGATCAGCAGTGCAGGGAACACTCAACACACCCAAACAAAAAAAAAATTTATATATCCCTCCACCCTAAAACATCATCTGCTACAGCCAAGCGCTCGCATCATTTAATTTCTCACCAAGCATGTTTTTTTATTAGCCAGAGTCTAAAATAAGAAGAAAAAACTGAAATCAACATTTCACTGTCAGAAATCCACCGGCGGGAACTAAAAATTCCAACCGGAGTTGATGGGAAGAGCAGGATCCGGGTACTGGTAGATACAAAAAAAGGAATATAAATAAATAAGAATAAATACAAAGGATGCCAGAAAAGGAAAAGTTGATAACTCCAAGCCCACGCACACTAACATACACACGCGCACACATATTAACCTGGTCGGATGTGATTCTTCCAGTCAGGATGTCACCAAAGCAAAAAAAGGAGATTATGAACTACTAGGGTAATACACACCACGCTGCTAGCTGGCTATCCCATTTGAATTTGCTTAGATCTAGAGATTTCAATGGACTTCCTGTTATTGTATACTTTTTCTTCAGCTTTTCGTTTTATATACTCGTATATGGATGCCGATTCCACCGCCCAACCCCTGTCAAACTGCATTTTTGCAGAAATCCGCCAAACACTGTGTGTCAGCCAATCTATCAATAACATATTCTCACTTAAAATGGGGCGTTAGGCGAACAGAAAAAATAAAGTGCACGATTGGGTCGCACGTACTTACACCTACGTTTATTTGGAAATCATTCAGATTTAAAATTTTAACAAAATCGTTAAAAAGATTATATTTTTTTTTTAATTCATTAAAAATAAAATCTATTTTGACAATTTTCAAAACTTGGTATGCTATAAGCTTTTACCTATATACATATGTATATCAAATATTGCTCAAATCTTGATTTTGAACAAAATCGATTGAGTTTTAACCGAGAAATAGTAAATTTTGGAAAACCAGCTAATACATAAGTAAAGAACCGTTTCACACAATTTTTATCAAAAACGCAGTACATCATACATGTGTATATTGGCATGTGTAAGCTGTAACTCAAATACTAAATTTCAACAAAATCGTTAGAGACGTTTTCGAGTAATTTTTTTTTTTTTTTTTTACAAAAATGGCCGTTAGTAAAGTACCGTCAATTTCTGAATTAGAGTGGAAATTCTGATTTCACTTCACCCAGATACGTTTGAAGAATATCGTACAGACTGGATTGCGAGACACACTTTTTTGAGATACTCTATTAAGATTGATCAAAATCTCGAAGTCGAAATTTTTCACGAAACCAATATTTGCCCTTATAGGTCCAAGTAAAAATCTTAATGCAACAGGAAGTAGAGATACGAATACCGAAACTGTTATAAATTTCTTAAGCTTTGCCAATAGAATCGTGGGATCTAGAATATATACTATCCGAGCTTCCTATTGCAGCAGGATGCCGTCAGTCATCATCAATGCTCTTGGGTAGCAAAAACGAACGACAAGGGAAAAAAAAAAAAAAAAACCCTCCTCCCAACTATACGAGTACAATTCGGAGGGGAACCCTTACAAAAGGCTAATGATAAAAATCCAATATATCATCAATCATAGGGATGTGCTGACTCGACGATATATCCTCTTCGTCCCAACGCTTTTGGCACTTTGTAAAACAGAGATGAGGCATAATTTTTATTAAATTGAATATGAAACCTCTCTCTGTGTTTGTGTATGTGTCCACACTACCCACGGCCCCACAAATCCGAGGTGAGTGTGTCGAAAGAAAATTGGAAAAAGAAAAATTGTATTTTCAAGAAATGATGTACGCGTTCCGATAGTCTAAAATGAAAAATTTTCGATTTTGTCTTTAATCCTTGTTCGACTTGGAGCTGGGGGAGACAGGGAAGACTTGCAAATGTGATGAGTAGATCCATAAGAGGGTGAGTGGCGAGAAGACGAAGAATGAAACGATTTTTTCGCCTTCTTTTTTGATTGGCTTTGAGTAAATAAATTTTGTACGACCGATATGAGGAGGATACAGTGAAAGGTGGTCCACAGGTTTGGTACGTACATAAAGCTACTCGTATATTTGTTTGTGAATTCATGAAAATAATTCAGACAGGGTGTCCTCTAAAGTCTGAGAGAAAAAACTGTTGGCCTTTGACATGTATCCTCGCTGCATGTGAGATATTTTCATCTGTTTCTGGGTATTGGTCGGACTTGTCTTAAAAGAAATTTTTTCAGGCTAGAGAATACGAGTATGTATGTATGTATATGTTTCTCTCAATTCTCAACTTTTCTGAGATGAGTTTTTCGATGAGTTGTTTGATTAACTTCACACCAGAGCCGCTTTATGTATTTTGCGGACCTTTCTATTATAGATTTCATCGAATTTAATTTTATTTCATTTCATTTGTTCATAAGAGTCGCATTCTGCCATCAGCTACTTTTTTTTTCATTGTTGTGTCTTACTCATCTGCCTTGATACATTTTCTCCACAACTTTGTCGAATTCAATTTTATTTAATTTCTTCATAATAATCGCATTCTGTTATCAGTGTTCTTTTTCCATCGTTGTGTTTATCCCTTCTTCATTGTTACATATTCTCCATAATCTTTATTTCACCTTGTATCTCACTAAAATTATTCGAAAACTTTCCACTATTGTAAGCAGCGCAATAGAAAAAATACAACCGGAGACGGTAAATCGAAATTTAATCACAATAGTTTTGAACAGCAGAATAATTTAGATTTAAGTAGCACACTTTATTAATGCCAGCCAACTCGAAATCAAAACTGAACTCACTGCACATAACTACAGAACTCTATTGCTCTCACTAGCGCGTCAGCCCGTTCGTCTCTCTGTCACCATCCTCTAGCTTCTAATCTATAAAAGCTACATATGCATGATTTTTACATAATGTATCTAAACTATACGAGTAGACTTAAAGACGATGTCTGTGCTGTGTTTGGATGTATCTCTAGTACAAGCAAAAGCAGCAATACATTTTTTTTTTTTCTAAAGGTACTGACACACAAATTTGAAAATAATCATGGTCAGACAAGTAACTCTAATTTTAATACTCCTATTAGTTTGCAAGTTATCACATTCCTCACGTATGTATGTAAGTAACAAATATGTCGATTCTCCACGCATCTTGAAGGAACGACCAAAGAAAAGTTCTCGAAAGTTAAACAAAATCGGTTCAATAGTTCAGAAGTAATACAAGAAAGCGACCGGCAGAATCCTACCTGCTTTTCTCATGGAAATCAAATTATTTTCCTTTTGGCTATTATTTTCTTTACTCTTGTGTTTTGCTCTCTATTATTTTCACGTTAGAACCCAGATTTTTAAATAGACTCTGTTTATTTTTTAGTGGCATATCATGCGGCTCTGATAATGATTTTGAAAGTTATTTGTGTTTTTAAGTTTCATTATCTTATTTGATCTTTCAAACTTAAAACTCAATAACTAAGTAATTTTATATAAATATGCTCTGGAACATTTCCTAGATAGTAAAGAAGAAATCATTAAAATCCGTTTAGCCGTTTTCAGTGTAGCCGGAAATAAAGAAAATGTCAACTTAGTTTCATAATAGTAGGGATTGAAGTCAAACTCCAGCAAATCCAGTACCACACTCATCGACAGTTTTTTAAACAAAAAATAATTCACTTAAATTATGTTTACAACTACCGTTGCCAATGTGATGAGATATGGCTACTACATACGTTAGAGTTATAGCTATTTAAGCGTACTTCTTCTTTCTTTTTTTTATAATTTGCGTGCGTCAAAAGGAATATGAATACCCTTATACTGTTACAGGGATTCTTTTATTAAACGTTGAAGTATATGACGCGTACGTACACAAATTATAATCCAGAAATCATCAGTTTGAACAATAAACAAATTGAAGCTAAGCACTAGGGTATACTAATAGATCAAAAAATTACTTGGAAACCCAATCTACAAACGAAACCAAATTAAAAACAAATTAAGACAACTTTACTAGCTTCTAAGGAATCACTCAAGGTTATCAACTGAAAATAAACTCCTAATCTATAAAACAATAATAAAACCAATATGGACTTGGGGAACTGCCTCTATGACGAATATTAACAGAATTCAACGACTACATACAAAAATTCTTCGAACGATAGTAGATGCACCCTGGTACATAACCAATGAAAACCTACAACGTGATCTCAACATCTTCTCCGTAAAAGACAAAATAAAAATAATAAGCAGACAACATCAAATCGCGCTTTGTAATCACACAAATTATCAAATACAAAGTTTACCGGACATTTTTTTTTTTTTTTTTATAATTTGCACGTGTTAAAGGGGATATGAATACCCTTATACTAATTTTTAGAACACGTGCATTTTGTGGAAAGGGGAAGAGACAGAGTGGTGTAGTTTGAAACTCAGATGGTATTACGTTTCTGTAAACTCCAAGGGTGGCTGTCCAGATAACTGGGGAGCATTTTTTATTATGGTGTTATTGCCGTTGGTTATGATTCACAGTATTTTTTTCAGTCCTCCTGATATCATCACGATCAACTTGCATTTTGAGCCATATGGTCATCCTATTGCCAGTGTTATGCCTTCGCAGTAGAGTTGACTTAACTTTCGCAATTGATCGACTTTTTTATTTATTTAATGTGAAATAAATAGATCATTCTTGACATCAGGATTCGAACCGTGAATCAACAGCGTGACAAGCGATGATGTTACCACTACACCACGGCCACCCATCAACCCTTTGTGTTTACTGCTGAACATAGGCCTCCTTTAAATGCTTCCACTGGCTTCGATCTTGAGCCAAATTCATCCAGTTGTCTGCACGTATCCTCTGGATGTCATCACTCCATCGGGTAGGTGGTCTCCCTCTGTTCCTTCTGTCTTCCCTGGGTTTCTCCATTCTAGTGTTCTTTTAGTCCATCTGTTATATCTTATCCGTGCAATGTGTATACGTTCCGTTACATCGGTTACTTTTGTTCTCGCTTTGATTATTGTGTTTGGTATTCTATCTCTTCTAGTAATTCCTAAGATAGATCTTTCTGTGCTACTTATAATTTATTTATTGACCGTCTCGGCGTCATATCTTATAACTGGTAGCACCCATCGATCCAAAACTTTCCTCTTTAGACAAATAGTAATGTCTCTTAGTTTTCCGAATGCTGCCCAGCCTAGTCGGATGCGACGGAAGATTTCGCATGTTTGGTTACCTCTGCTGACTCTTATTTCGTGGTCGAGATAGATAAACTCGTGTACTTCTCCTTCGTCAGTTTTTAGGTTGTTGCCACCAAGTTGATCATAAATTTGGTTTTATTAAAATTAAGTCCAACACTTTTTGCTGTTTTCTTTCAACAACTGCTGCGCATCATTTAAACTGTCAGTTATTATGATGATGTCGTCAGCAAAGCGTAAATGCTTCAGATATTCTCCATTTATGTTTATACATTTGTTGTCCCAGTTCAATCTTTTGAACGCATATTCCAATACCGTCGTAAAGAGTTTTGGGGATATTATATCCCCCTGCCTTATTTCTCTTTGTATCTGGCATTTTTCTGTTATTTCGTGTAATTGTATACTTGCAGTTGCTGCATTATAAATATGTTGTAACACTTTGTAATAACTCGTATTATTGCTAAAAATTCTAGTGTCAAAAGCTTTTTTGAAGTCAAAAACAAAGGGTCTATTATATTCAACCAATTTTCCTATGAGAGTCTTTATTATTTGAAACCACAAGAAGCGAATACAAGAAGACTATTAAGAAGTCAAACCAGTAAGACCTCTAATATAATTAAATAATGAAAAGCCATGAAATTAATTAACCTAAAATTTATCATATAATGTTTGTATAATATATAATGTATTATAACTATTGTTGTAGAAAAAAAAAATCATATCGTTGAACACGTACATATCTGTACGGCAATGGCCTCCAGATTTAATGTATATCCCCCTGATATCTCTTACAGTAATTACTAAGTCGTTAAGGCAGATGTAATATGAAATTAGGTAATAAAAAATCTTCACTATAGCCATATGAGTTGATTTCAAATGTCTTATTTCGAGGTGTTTTCACTATTTAGTGGTTCTATCGTTAAGTTAAACTGATAAAGAGAAATAATCAACAATAACCAATAGATTTTGCTCTAAGTTTTTGGTTGTTTATACCTAAATCGATTTCATGCAAAATATCTAGCAGATTTGTTGGTACCACTATTATTTTCATACGAGTATAACAGATTATATAAATATTCAAGGAACATATCATTTTGCATGCGTTAGTAAAACTACCCCCACTTTGTGTGTATCTTTAGGGCAACTGTGCAAGAAAAGGTCCTTTAATTTCTTTAGCTTCGGGTCGCTTTGGGTTGAATTTTGGAATTGAGCTTTTTTGTCATCTCTTATATTTAGTGAATGAATGACTAGATCTTCTTTGTTAGTTTGTGTGTTCTTTAAATAAGAACGAGAGACAAAGTCTGCTACATATACTACGTTCAATTTGTACTTCAAATTTCATCCTTTGTAACTGCGTTCAATAAACCACAGAAGGCACAAAAGCAACCAATGGTTTGCGGTCCGTTTGAGTGGTTACTGTACGATCATAAATGTAATTATAGAACTTCGTGCACGCAAAAGTAATCGCCAAGAGTTCCATTTTATTTTGAGCATTGCCCGCATCTGTGTCTGACAATGCCCTGGAAGCAAAACCTCTCGGACCCTCTGGTTGCAACCTAGACGCATCACACTTTAAAATTATTGGTTTGTTCTCATCAAATAACTTTAATACTGAAACGTTTGTTATTATCTTCCTGATAGTTGACATAACAAGAGGGTGTTCCAGGCTCAAGTGTATAACCTGGACGACCAGTTGTTACTCCTCTCATTTACAGATAAGCTGTCTTTGTATATTTTTTTTTCTTATAATTTGCGTGCGCCAAATGGGATATGAATACCATTAAATTATTTCAGGGCACGGGCGTTTGTAGAAATTGAGAGAGAGAGAAAGAAAGATTGGTGTGGTGGGTTTGAAACTTAGGTGGTATTAGGTTTCAGTAAACTCCAAGGGTGGCGTCCAGATAACTGGCGAGCTTGTTTGTTTTGCTTTTTGTCGTTGCTCATGATTCACAATATTTTTTTTTCTCCATCCGATGTCAACATAACGATCAAGTTGCATTTAAGCCATATGACCACCCTACTGCCAGTGTTATGCCTTTGTAGTAGAGTTGACTAAGCTTTCGCAATTGATCGACGTTTTTATTTATTTCAGACGAAATAAATAGATGATTGTTGACATCAGGATTTGAACCGTGAACCGAGAGCGTGACAAGCGTTGATGTTACCACTACACCACGGCCACCCTATTTGTAAGTGCATTCGAAACACGAATTCGTAAAGCTAATATTGTTAGGATTTGTATGTATGCATGAGGTAAAAAACCAGCAATAATACCATGAGCATTGCCTAATTATTATGTCAGAAACGTCAGCAATGACATTACAAACAAGGTCATTGTTCACGTGTTTGAATGTGGAATGTCATATTTTATTTCTTTAACAATTTGTTATTCAACTCAATTCAATAAAAGGTATGTGTGTCTTGTTGAACTCTGTTTTGTACTGATTTACCATCTCATTTGCTGGAAATTTAGCACATCAATTCCGATTTTTGCCGTAATTATTTCCATGTTTACGTGTTACCTTCGCGCGCACAAATTTATCCCAACAGCGCGAATAGCACTAAGTGTACAAAAATGTTCCACAAACAAAATTAACAATTTAAAAAGTATTGATCATGGAAGAAAACGCACGAGGACAGCTCAGTTGGTCTAGCATTGCTGGCTAAAACCAAGTCTATCGGAGGATCGGTCCTTGCCTGAGTAGGTACCTACATACATTGTATGTTTTCTTCTTTGTACAATCATTCTATCATTCGAGCAAAAACTCAACTGGAAGAGCTTGTACGACTAATTTGTCAACATAATAATTGCTAATTAATTTTACTGTTTCTATTTTCTCCGTTACATCCAAGCTTTGTCAGGACTTCTGTCATAACTTCCTTATTATCTAAACCAAATCCAATTATTCGCTGAACTGCTTTCGATTTAAGAAACTAATGTTTTGTTAGGGAACGAAGACGCGGAAAGGCGACGGAAAAACCTTTTAACTGGAGGATAATTAAAAATAAATCCCCGCTACTTAATTTTATGTATGTATATTTTGAACAAAAATGAACGCCCGAAGACAGCGCACCGAGAGGAGTTGCAACGAATGTTTCATTTAATTCATTTATGTTCCTGGAATGGATGTTTATTTGTTTGTTTACAGTTCCTTTCGAGTTTCTGCACCGCATCGTCCTAAAATGTTCTAAAATTGCAACGAGAGAAAGGATTAATCGAATAAACATGCAAAAACAACACAAGGCACGACCGCACCAATATACGAGTACGTATATCACAAGTGCACCATCTATGTGGTTTTTATCAACCTTATCAGCATCAAACAACAACAATAACACAGCAGTAAGTAGCGAAAATCTCAACCTGGAGTAAGTACTTGCGAGCAAAGTTTGCCTGAGAAACCACCAACCAACGACGAGAATGCGCAACGAAAAGTGGAGACGGGACGGAATAATTTGCAAAGTTTCTACTATTTTGTGTGTCCGTATATACGAGTATATATATACATAGGTAGAGATGAAGGATGTAATTCAAGAAATTGTGCGTTTTAGTATATATTCCTGGCGAAGACCTTTAGGGCTACTTTGGCAACTATCTCCTCGAAACTGACAGCAACGGTAGGATATGAACCCAAAACGAAAAAAAGGAGAAGCGAAAGGCAAACAAGTATTTAAAAAGGATTATTGCAGGCAGTCTTCCTTCTTCTACTTTCTGCGAGAGCTAAAGTTTTTGCCAAGATTTTTCTCGTTTTTTCTTGCAACAGTAGCAGCATACAAATTATCTTTGGTTCACAAGAGAAGGGCGATGAGCAGAAGATATGAAGAATAGCTAAGTGGGCGACACCTTGGCTAACACGTGGGTTAGAGTGGAGAGTTGTCTTAGACACTAGAAAAATTTCGAAAAAAAAAATAAAAAAATATTAATTATGGATTGGATTTTTTAATTTTTTTTTCTTTTATAATCATTTCTCTGGGTTACCGAGTGGGAGAGGGGATTCACATCGCTGTAAAGTTTCATTCGCACGTAGCAGAGAGTAAAAATAATATTTTTGCATGAAGATGTGGATGGATACGTCTCAAATAATGATGCTGCTTGCTGTTACTTGGGCAATGGGCACACAGAGGATTAAGTCTTTTTTTTTTTCTCATTGGGGATGTAAATGACACGTGATTCGACTTGTAATACCTACTCCCCATACATGTATACATAGGTGTGAGAATTCTTCAAGGAAGTCCTTTTTATCTTGTCCACCTACCTAATAATGGTGACTAGTTTCTATACGATTGACTAGAGAAAAGTAGAATAAATACAAAAAACATACGGAAAAATTACAATCCGTCTAAAATAACCTATCACTCATCTTCTAATCCATCCCTAATAATGTGGGCGTGGCGTTGTGATTTTAAAAATGTTTACACTTATACTGCTTCGGGTCCTAAGTTGTATACAAAATTTCATCTTCCTGGCTCAAACTATAAGATTCAAAAAGTGGTGGCATACAGACGGACGGAAAGATGGACGAACATTCCTAGATCAACATAACTTTTGATGCTGGTCACAAATATGTACATATTCATATATACTTTTGGGGGTCTATCGTTATTTTTCTCTGTGTTACAAATTGTGTATCAAAATTAATATACCTTATGGGATAGGGTATAACAAGCACATATGTAAATACCTTCCCAAAAATCCACCCCCTTATAACATTAAGAGAGGAATAGATTCAAATGTAACGCACACCACCGATGCCACCACCATCCGCTTACAGTTATGATAAATTACTTTTTATACTTGTTTTAACATATTTTTTTTTTTTTTGCTCTTGTTTTGCCTCTAGTTTTGCTTATTTAGGGGGTCGCAGATTATGAAAATGATGAATATTAGCGTATCCTTGGCTGCACACAAACACGCATCTTGTACGAGTATGGCTGTATATATGTATGTATGTATGTGTATAAGTTCGTGAAAAGATAAGTAAATTACAAAATCAATTATTCTTCTGGAAAATTTTAAAACAACAACCATATTGTATGGTTCACTGGTAACATGTGCATTTAATATGCAAAATATGAACATATTTCCACCATAAAATTTGAATAAACTTTGATTCAGTTAAACCGATTTAAAGAAATGATGTGAAATATTGTAATAAATCATTGGCCAGACTCCATACAGAACATACTCTTGTATAGAAAGTTGAAATCTATTTGACGATGTATCGCTATATAAATAAATCTCCTAAAGAATATCATTTGTTCAAGGCATTGATTCTTAAAGATAACACTTGCAAACGCCTGTGAAATACGTTCAAATGTCAAACAATCAATGCGTATTTACATATCAAGAATACATTCTAGAAGGACTTGTCAACTTGTCATAGAAATAGTCATTTCGCGGGCAGAGATAAAAATCACGTCATAAGTCGTACAAGATGCACACGAAACGCGTAACTTTGCTACCCTTTGGCTGTTTTTTTTTTTTTTTTAGACTGTACTGGGTCTTGGGGGAAATTATGGAATGTTGGAACTGTGAGGAGAACAAAACTCAAAATTTGAATTTAAAATATTTGTTGTGATTCAATTTCATTTTTTAAAAGCTGTACGCTGAAAATTTGGATTAAAATTCTGCAGCAGTGTATGTATAGCAAGGTGTCAACAACGAAGATCGCGTAATAATTTCAATTTCTATTTTAATATTAAGTTTAGAAATCAAATGTCACTCTAATAACATCAACGACTTTTAAAATAATTAAATAAATATTTTGGTGCTAACAGGCCCGTACAGGGCTTGGACTAGCTTCTCTCCCGCTCAGTGGTCCAGGTACTTAACCACTGAGGCAAGGTATCTACGTTATTGAAATCTAGTGCGTTAATATTATAATTTTTTTGTTATTCTTTGCTTGTAACCGAGTATAATACTCGTACACTGCTTCGAACAAATATAAGTGCCACGTATTATCTTCGCTTCGACAGGAGACATTGAACTAAAGGGTGACTAGATAGCAATGATAGTTTTTCCAAATATTATGTTTCAACAGCTGTCAAAGTTACCAATGACATCCAGCTGTCAAAATATTCACTAAGGTTTGCTATTTCATCATGCATCGTTTGACTCTTCCCGGACGTGTGGAAATTATTAAAAAATATTATCGGAATTTGGGCTCAGTTGTAAATACGCAACGACGATGACAGTATCGGTTCTCGTCGGATCACCGAAATCAAGCATCGTCGGGCGCGGTTAGTACTTAGATGGTGGACCGCTTGGAACACCGCGTGTTGTTGGCAATGGGCATCACAATGGATCTACATTGATCTAAGTGTGTCGTAGTAGGTCTTTCAACCTCTACGTCAACACATCAAACCTAACCTAAATACGCAACGTGAATTTCGTCGTAAGGTCGGTCGTCATCATCATGGCTTCAGTGCGCAGGCAATTCGTCGCACTGTGGAAAAGTTTGAGCGTGAGTACACTCTTTTGGACCTTGAGCCATCAACCAGACAGAGATCGATGCGAACTGAAGAAAACATAGCTGCTGTAGTGGCCAGTATCGAAGAAGACCCAGAAATGTCGATTCGGCGCCGATCAGCTGAATAGGGCATCGCCAGAGAGTCAACCCAAGCTTATTTTACGGTTGGATTTGGGCCTATATCCGTATAAGATTGTACTGATGCAAGAATTGGAGCCGGACAATCATAGACAACGCCGTGAGTTCACTAATTGGTCGCTGGAAATGTTGGCCAGAGATCCGGATTTTGGACAAAATATCATGTATTTAAACGATGCGAATTATTTCTTTTTATTTAGACCTAAAACTAAAAACGTACGAGTACATCAATAAGTAAATATTTGGAAATAATAAAGTTTTGAGAAATATTTACTTACTATATTTTTTAAGAAAAATTCTATATTATCTAATATCGACAGTACAACTGAATTCAAATGAAAATGTTTGTTAGAATTCTGAGGAGAGACAAACATGATAAATCGTTTTTATTGAATTTTAAGTCGATACCTCTGAGCTAGGGAAGTACATACATGTGTACATATACACATGTAGGTTTTTTTTATTATCGTGTAATACTTAATTACATTTAATTTCAATGTTAATTCAGTTACAGCCAAACAAGAAATGAGAATAATGGATGAACTTTTGGCTTTAAAGCTTACGAAGGTGGGTCAATAAGTCCCTGAAAATTAACACAAATTGTGTCGTCACCTTAAATTTAATTTTTTCTTGTCAAGGATCATCTTTCAAAAGAACGCACCCAAATTTTCAGACAGATCTGTCAAATAGTTTTGTTGTGGCAGCCATTTTATATAGACGCCTACTAGCGTTTTCGTTAAAATAAAAAAAAAAAATTAATTTCGAGTGCTCATTAAACACAATTTTTTGCGAGAAAAAACTATCACGCAAACCAAACAAAACCTTGACAAATATTATGCGGACTCTTCGCCATCGATTGGAACCATTCACCACTGGTTTACTCAATTTCGGTGCGGTCGTTCAAGCACAAGTGACGCGGAACGTTCTAGTCGCCCAATTGAGGTCACCACACCAGAAATTGTCGACAAAATCCATGGTTTGATAATAGACGATCGGCGAGTGAAAGTGCGCGAGCTTGAAGTGGCCACAGGCTTATCACATGGCTCAGTGATTTCGATTTTACATAAATATTTGGACATTTGGACAAAAAGCTTTCCGTAAGATGGGTGTCGCGTTTGCTCCCAATCGACAACAAACGCATTCGTTTGACAACTTCAAAGATGTGTTTGGCGATGTTCCAGAAAAATTCGGCTGAGTTTTTGCGCCGTTTCGTAATCGCGGATGAAACCTGGATTCACCACAACACACCAGAAACCAAGGAACTGTCAAAACAATGGACTTCTCCTGGTGAATCGAAGCCGAAGAAGGCCAAGGCGGGTTTGTTAGCAAACAAGGTCATGGCGACAGTTTCTTGGGATGCACGCGGTGTTATTCACATCGATTACCTTGAAAATGGTAAAACGATCAACGGCGCATATTACGCAGAGCTGCTGGATCGATTCCAAGCCGACTTGAAGCAAAAACGGCCGCATTTGGCGAAGAAAAAAGTTATTTTTCACCAGGACAACGCACCGGCGCACAAGTCCGCAACATTGCAAATTGAGTTAGGCTACGAACTCCTCCCTTATCTAGCATATTCCCCAGTTTTAGCCCCCTGCGACTATTTCTTGTTTCCAAACATGAAGAAATGGCTCGGTGG
Organism: Pocota personata; assembly: GCA_963082735.1. Classification (NCBI taxonomy): domain Eukaryota; kingdom Metazoa; phylum Arthropoda; class Insecta; order Diptera; family Syrphidae; genus Pocota; species Pocota personata. The sequence continues at coordinate 8,629,302 of OY720433.1, forward strand.
TAAGAGATTTGGGTCGAATGAAGAGGTCATCGCTGAAACCAACGCCAGAATGCCATAATACCAACTGCTTACTAAATTGTAGACATGGACTAAATATTTATTATTTAGTTATGTAGAAAATACAAATTGTATAGTATTCTAACGAATTCAATAGTTTTTTTTTTTTTAATTTCCTTGTGCTCTAAATAAAATGTGTTCATCACCCAATTTGACTGGAAATGCTATGGCCCTAAATAATTTAGAGACGATTTTTAACTAAAAGTTGACTCTATCTCTAAAGTTCTTTCATGGGTGTTTAAGTTAAATTTAAATTGACAGCCAAAATCTATATACATATATTTGCCAACAATGTCTGAATATAAACATGAAACTGGCAAAAAAAAGACAACTGCCATAGTCAAAAAATTAAACAGTGTTCGCAATAATGAAAATACAAAAAATACTAATAATACAAGTAGTGATGAAAAATGTTTCATTTAGTAAGTCGTTTCATTTTTATGAAGTGGTAGAAGGACTAACAACTTCAGAGTCCCACAGTTTGTTCGTACAATATTTTAGAAGTGACATTCGTGATCTAAAATTCGTTTATTAATTACTTAGGACCAATGTGTTCTTAATGCTTAGAAAATATTGGTCATTAGAAATATAAATTTTACGATGGCAAGGTGAAAAGTCCTTGACCTGACGCAGAGATGGCGTTCCAATCAGCAAAAATTTATGTTTCCTGCCTGGGTGCACTTCTCATTAGTTCGTATGACAAGTTTCAACTTGTTCTCTAAAGTAGTTTCTTTACACGAATTTTTGCAGTAGACGTCTTGCGTGTTTTTCGTTAAAATAGAAAAACTTGAATATCGTGCGATGATAAAATTCTTCGTTTTGGATGGGTGAACCCCTAAGGAAATTCATCCAAAGTTGACAAAAGTTTACGGGGACTCTGCTCCTTCCATGTCAACCGTTAAAAAGTGGGCAGCTGAATTTAAACGTGGTCGTAAAATTTGACTCTGAAGTAGTCTCTTGTTAGTTGACTTACAGTGCCTCTCCATTTCAATATTTCATCACTAGTATTAGTAATTTTCGCATTTTAACCATTTGTATTAATATTCAGACACAAACTACACACATATACTCCGGATGTCACTTAGCCACCGAGGTGTTGACTCTAACTATAAAGTCGTCTCCAGAAAAGCAATTTGTTCATTAAATTCATTAACATATCGATTCTTTCAACGAAGACTGTTGGTAGTACACCTTTTTTTTCCACTTTGAAATAATCCAAAATGCAATTTTACATTAGCCAAAATCGTTGTACTTATTATGATTATGATATTTTCAGTGCTTCAAAATATTGCATATAATTTTCATGATAAGGAACTTTCTTCATGCCAAGTAAATATCGTACATACATGTGTACGAGTGCATATATGTACCTAAAAAAGTAATGATTTTGAGTTACTAAAGCCTTCATTAGACTAGTCATATAAAATAGTGTGCTTATTGGGCGTGTTACGTGAGCGGGCGATGCACTAAAATATTTTGTACAATTCTAGTTCAAACCTTCATTAATTGCTGTATGAAGTTTTTTTCTGATTATCTTTCGAACTAACTAGTTTAATTAGTTAGTGTTTGTACAGCATAATTTTGTTTCCTCATGTCACGACAAAATATCCTGCGCTGAAATTGAAAAACTGTGAGTGGTATTGGATTTCAGTTGCAGCAGTAGTCAGTTGTGAAATGAATTCGAAAGAGGACGGTCGGTCTAGTTTTCGTTTAAGGTTGTGTTATTTTTTTTTGTTTACTTTATATACTTAGGTCTTTTTTTAATATTAGAACGGGCAATCATACCCACAAAATAATTTTTTTTATTTTAAATTCTTCCTGACACTCGCTAAATCGAATATTAAGAAAAAGCAATAATAAATAGTTTCTGAAGGGATGAAGTCAAAACAAACACTTTTTGCTACTTGTTTGCCTGTTTGTATGTTTTCGCATATGCCATACCCAAGAATCAGGAAACAGATTATGATGGATTTTTTTCTGTATTTTTGGTCTGTTTTTGTTATTTTTTTTTTCGTCTAGTTGGTAGGATGAGTTAATACTCTACATCTGAAAATTTGTTTCTCAAAGACCTCTTGCGCCAAAAGATTTAACATCATTTTTGTGTCCTGTTTAAAACTTTTTCTTGTACTCTCGCAAAATAAATTTTTTTTGTTTTAGATTTTTTGGGACGCCACTATTATTTATACATATATAAACCTTTTTAGTTTTAACATTTTAACTGTCGTGTAGTTTCTTTAGGATTTTCTTTTGCAATGGGGTGTGTTATATAAAGTGATGTATGTTTATTTACTTTCAAATGATTACACCGACGCCAACCGAACTGAATGTGCTCAGTAACCATCGTTAATCCTCATCATTTCAGAAAGTCATACTTCGCAACATGAATCCTCTTGGTCCAAATGTTCGTCGGACCCTACTAGCAGGCGGGACAATGCATCCGTATTTGTATATATGGTAGCGGTAGAACAATGTTTTATTTTTTATTAATTTAGGAACCATAGTATTCGTACCCATTGTTGAAGTCTCTGGAGAATCTTCCCTGGTAGATGTTTATTTGGATTAGAAACTATGGTTAGTGGATATAGTTCAAACAGTTTACAAAATGGTTATTGGTGAAATTTTGTTGATTTCCTACACAACCGATAAAGCCCAACCTGATGGTTCTATGATGGACGTTCAATGTTTTGAATGCGAATGTGGCGGATTTCTCCGATTTGGCTGGTAAACGATGGCAAAATACAACCCCCACAATGCTGTGATTTGAGGCATCCGTGACCGTGTTTACCTAAGTATACATTAAATTGCGTCAACATAGCTGCTTTTGCAACTGTTTTCACATCGACGTAAGGTTTTTAATGGCTCCACATAGCACTATACCACCACGTATTGGGATTTTGCCAGCAAGTAACAAAGTGATTTTCGTTGGTAGAGTAGCAACCTTTGTTATTATCGTAACAAATTTTGATATGGTAGCAAATACACTTGTTTGCTTCCTAAATGCACCTACGTATATTTATTAAAAATTTAAAGAGTTTCAGATATGTTCAACTACACAGTGAGATTGGGAAACCAAAATTAGGCTGTACTATGTACTACGATACAAATAAAGTGCATTTGTGAAGGACCCAATGTATTTTAAATCAATTTAGGTACATAATGAATCCATGGACTGAAAGAGTTACTTTAAATTCTTCTGAATTATTTTACTTTTCAAGATTTTGTCTAGTAGATAAACTGGCATTACTCACTCTAGTTCCAACCATAAGCATGAAACAAAAGAAAATAGAAATAAATGTTAACTTGCACCTTCAAGAACCTTTTTGAAAGATTGCTGGGAACGAAAAGCAGATCCTCTACAAGAAGCAGTCGAGGCACACCACCTTCAACTATTCCAAGAGACAGTTCCTCTCTTTGGTGGGATTGTACGGAAATAATGTACCCTGAGCTCATTCCGCACAACTAAACAATTGATTCGGAGGAGTATTGTTAGGAGTTGGACAAATTAAAGCCGGCAATCAACCAGGATCAATTGCCTCTTTGTTGACTCCGCAATATGTATGCAGTCCAGTGGAAATGCCTTACCACGTCAGAAGTTTTCATCTGATCTATCACCATCTTATTACAATTTATTCTGGTTTACAAAACCTGCGTGGCAATTTGAATGGTCACTTTGTTGGGAGCTTACACAAATCACTTAAAGCAGTTCTTTCTGCTTGCTGCGATTTTGTCACAATGGGGTGCAAGGTAACTAAGATCTTGTTGCGTTTATCAATAAATAATAGGATAGGACAAATTATACTGGTGTTTACGAATCGATACTCCTTAGCCGTAGAAAATGTTATTATTGCTTTCTCCGCACAGCAAAGTGTAAAAACACCTAAAAAGCATAACAAAAATAAAATTGTTGAGAGGAAGTTAATAATATTATAAATAGAAACAAATATTTTTTTTCTTCGAAATTCTATCTTTCACTCGTGTTACTATTAATTAATAAATATAAACAAATCGTAAAACACGATAAATCCAATGGACTGATAAAAAAAAAAAGAAATAGTGTCCTTTTTTCTTCAATTAGTTATTAAAATCCCCGAAAACATGTAGGACGGTTTTAAATAATTGCTCAAAAGAATCCAGTTGAATTTATTTTTTTTATCATTCTCCTCCACTGATATTCATAAATTCAGTATCAGTGAAGTTACGAGTATCAGTTGAATTTATTTTTTTTATCATTCTCCTCCACTGATATTCATAAATTCAGTATCAGTGAAGTTACGAGTATTTGAATAATTATCAATTTAAAATTAACGTTTTACAACACGCTAATGAGACTCAATCCTCTGACTGTGAGTTCTATCGGAAGCCACGAACGGATTATCGGGATCACTGCGGTTAACTTTTTTCAGCACAAAGCCGTGTTCGCTAAGGCGAATAAGGCCGTGTGAATTGTAGTTCCCGGACTCCAGTGCTTTTTAATTGATGGAATTCGTACTTCTGCGCTTTATTGGACTGAAACCTTCCTAACACCCAACACCCATCAAACCGTCTGCCATTCTGGTATTTTCTCCGTCCAAACTAGCTTTCATCGATTCGGACTGTTTTACCTGGCCCTCTAATCTTGTCCTTTGAATCGAATGTTTCAATTAAATAAATCATTATTGTCTCACGACAGTAACTAACCAATCGGAAGTAATCCTTTCAGACAGACATTTTTCATTTGAAGAATAATCTTAAACTTTCACAGTCTCGTAGGAATATTTCCTGGCATAGCAATACATCAAATAAAACATCCGATCTAAAGGAATTTTGGCATCTTCGAACCAGGTTCCACACTTACTTTTTTACTTGAACATGATGATTTGCTGCACCTAAATTCACCGATGTGTTTGTCTCGTCCATACATATATATATATTCTCATCGCGCACTTATGCTTATGGCACTATTTTCGGGAAACTCAACAACTTTTTCTTCGTCACCTGCAATCATAACTTTGCCGAGTAAAAGATAATTTACATATAAAATTATATGCACAAACTACCGAATTCCCGGATCAGGCGAGCTATATTCCACTGCTTTTTGACTTCTTCAGAATATAACCGCCGCTTTACAGTTTGTTCGCGGGATAAAAGGATTTCGACTCTCTCTCCACAGGCTGTACCGCTTACGCAACTTTGTTGCTCCGCTTATGGTAGGTGCTAGTTGTCAGGCAGGCGCCTATGTCAGCTTAAGTGTGCCTTTAAAATGGAATAAATTAAGATTAGAGGAGAATCAAACTCACATGCAACCTCAGGTCGCCACACCAATTTTGTTACAAAAGCAACTCCCCACAAAACATCATACACATCATCGCTTGTCACGCTGTTGATTCACGGTCCGAATCCTGATGTCAAGTATCATCTATTTATTTTGCACGAAATAAATAAAAGAGCCGATCACTTGCGAAAGCTAAGGCAACTCTACTGTGAAGCATAACACTGGCAGTAGGGTGGTCATATGGCTAAAATGCAACGTGATCGTGATGATGACATTAGGAGGGCGGGTAAAAATACTGTGAATCATAAGCAACGACAATAATAGCGAAAAACAAACAAAATACTCCACAGTTATCTGGACAGCCACCCTTGGAGTTTACAGAAACTTAATGCCACCTGAGTTTCAAACTACACCACTCTGTCTTTCTCTTTGTCTCTTCCCCTTTCCACAAAACACACGTGTTCTAAAAAATTAGTATAAGGGTATTCACATCCCCTTTAACACTTGCAAATTATAAAAAAAAATAAAAAAATAAATCAAAATAAGTGCAAAGTCAATTTCCCTCAGCCCTCTTTTGAAATAAATTATGAAAAAGAATAGACGTAAACACAAATTTAATTCTCTTTCACCATAATTTATCGAGGAAACTCTGACTCACCGTTGCTGTCCAAAATGATTTCATTCCCTATAATGTAATATAAACAATAAATAAAGTTATCGCTTGACGACTCGTCGTCGAATGTATTTCTCCAAAATTTCGTCGGAAATTTAATAAACTGGGCCACATCATACATCCAAGCCAACAAAAAGAAACTTCTGAATGTGAGTCTACTTTATATCAACAAAAATTAAAAAATATATTGTATATAAAAAATAATGCAACACTATTTTTTCACTATGCCCATTATTCCCATTTATGACAAAACTAAAAATAAATAAATTTGAAAATTGACAGCTTCGTCGATAACTTTTGCGATTGGAAATAAAGTGCACGACTATGTCGCACCTACTTGCACCTTATATATACGAGTACATATCTCTCTTAACCGCAAATGACTCAGATTTACAATTTGAACAAAATCATTAAAAATATTTTTTTCTTTAAAAAAAAAAAAAATGGTTTTAAGATTTTCCAAAACTTGTCAAATATGGCGCAAATATTGATTTCGAACAAAATGAATCTACTCGTAACCGAGAAATAGCCAATTTTCGGAAACCACGTAAGAAGCAAAGTACCGGTAAAAGTATTTCCGGAGAAAAAGAAAACTGATATATCTACCGCATATGTATAACCGTTAGAGTCGATTTCGATTTTTTTTTTCAAAATCGGGCATTAGTAAAATACTGTTAATTGTTGAGGTTAGATTGTGACTATACTGATCCTAGATATGAAGTTGAAAGAAAATCTGTCAAAATGTTTAGGCTGTAGTCGAACATACATTCATTAGACAGACAGACAGAATTGAGAGACCCACTTTATTGAGTTTCTCTATCATAGTAATGTCAAGCTTGATCAAAATCTCGAGGTCGAAAATTTTCAGGAAACCAATACTTGCCCTTACAGTTGCAAATAAAAATGAGTTCGAGAACGGATTCGCTCCAGTGCAGTAGCATAGAAGTACTAAAAAACAATCAATATTTGAAAGAGAGAGAGAGAGAGAAACAGGCGGACGTAAAAACTCCTGTTTTACGTCATATAGGGTGACCAGATAAGAACGATAGGAAAAGAAATTTAAATAAAACAACAACGGTGTAAGATATCAAATTGATATTGGCTTTATTTTGAAGCTACATACATGGCATTATGTATGGAATAACACATCATTTAAATGGGCACCTCGGCTTTTCTGGCAGTGCTTCAAGCGGTCGGTCCAATTTTTGGTGACTCGATCCAATATGTGCGGCGTTATTCCGGCAATAGCGTCTCGAATGTTGGCCTCGAGATCGTCCAAAGTGGTTGGCTTGTTAGCATAGACTAAGGACTTGACACGTAGCCCCAGAGAAAATAATCGAGGTGTATCAAGTCGCATGATCGCGGCGACCAATTGATGAACGTTCGCCGTGAGATGACCCAGTCGTCAAATTTCTTCTTCACCACTTCGGACGTTGTATCGCTTGCATAGCATATAGCGCCGTCTTGTTGGAACCACAGCTCGGATATATCGATGTTGTCGAGCTCTGGCCATAGAAAGTCGGTTAACATCGCTCTATACCGAGGACCATTGACAGACACGCTGTCTCCGTCCTCATTTCGGAAGAAATAAGGTCCGATGATGCCGCCGTGCCATAAACCGTACCAAACAGTCAATCTTTGTGGATGCATTGATGCTTGGTCGAACACTTGTGGATTGTGGTCGCTCCAATAATGGCAATTTTGCTTGTTGACATAGCCGCTGAGCCGAAAATGGCCTCGTCCGAGAATATGATTTTTTGGCCAAAATCCGGACCTCCGGCCAATATTTTCAGCGTTCGAATATGGTTGTCCGGCTTCAATTCTTGCGTCAGCACAATCTTATACGGATGTAGGACGAAATCCAACTGCAAAATAAGCCTGGTTGACTCTCTTCTTCGATACTGGCCACTACGGCGGCTATGTTTTTTTCACTTTGCACCGATGATTGGTTGCTTAAGGTCCAAAAGAGTGTACTCACTTTCAAACTTTTCCACTGTGCGACGAATTGCCTGCGCACTGAAGCCATGATGACGACCGACCTCACGTTGCGTATTTACAACTGAGCTGGAATTCCGATAATATTTTTTAATAATTTCCACACGTTCGGGAAGAGTCAAACGAAGCATGATGAAATGGCAAACCTTACTGAATATTTTGACAGCTGAATGCCATTGTTAACTTTAACAGCTGTTGAAACATAATAATTGGAAAAATTATCATTGCTATCTGGTCACCCTTTATTAGTTGTCGATTTCGTCATAATCCAATAGCAGTATACCACAACAGCTGGCAGCTGGGCCAGTCCAAACTGTGGAGAATACAATTTTTTTTCTACTTTGCGTTCAGCCTGTGTCTTTACGTACTCGTCGATGTGATTATGCGTTGGGATGTATGCGTAGTGTGTAGGCAGTGTTTGCTCCTTGTATTTCTTTTTTTTTTATTTCCCAATTATAACGAATATAAGACTTCCCAAGGTACAATATGTCGAACAGACTTATTTACATATATTTTATTATTTTTTTTATTTGCAATCACAATCAATAGACAAGTGGATTTTTATTTTTAAGAGAACACCGGCTAGATAACTCCTGTTTGGGCGCAAACATTCTCATAATCATAGGCCCCGGATTTTAGAATTCTCAGCGAGGCACTATCGGAAAAAAAAAAATGCCGATGTACTTGTAGTCTCAAAATTTTGGAATTTGTATTAAATTGTTGTCGAAAAAAGGTATCGCGTGCAGTTTTCGGTTTGCTAATGCTTCAAGCATACTAATGTTTCATAATTATGGAACAATTCAATTAAAATAAGTTTGTACAGATTTCTACGTAAAAAATTTTGTAGACGCTCTTTACCAAATATTTGTACATTCATTTATTATAATATAATATATATTATATTAGGTGCGCAACTAAGTTCTCGCTGTTTGTCAGTAGATGGCTCCAGCAGTAAGTGCTGGTCAATTTTGACATATCCAAAACGTCATTTGACATATCCAAAACGACATTTGGTAAACAAACTGTTTTGACACGTTATTGATTTTGTTTTGGCGTCATATACTTTTGGTTGTGTGAAAATATCTGATTTTGTGGCAAATAATCGTCATTTGCGGGAAGCGTTGATTTTCTTCTTTCATTCGAAGAAAACGGCGGCTGAAGCGCATCGAGAGCTCCAAAAAGTTTACGGAGATGCTGCTCTAAATGAAACAACGTGCCGTGATTGGTTCCGTCGCTTCAAAGACGGTGATTTTGATGTTGACGACCGTCCGCGTGAAGGAAAGATGAGGATCCGTGCCAAACGCAAGAACAGCTTGCTTCTGCATTAGGAGTTACCTGTCAAGCCATTTCCAATCGCTTGGAATACGTTTGGAATGATTCAAAAACAAGGAACTTGGGTTCCTTATTGATTTGAAGCCAAGAGACGTTGAGCGTCGTTTTTTCGCCTGTGAACAACTGCCCTAGCGGCAAAAAAAGGAAGGGTTTTCTTCATCGCATCGTGACGTGTGATGAAAAATGGATTCATTACAGCAACCAAAAGAAAAGAAAGTCATGGGGACTGCCCGGTAATGCTTCTACGTCGTCGGGTTGGCCGAATATTCACGCTGCGAAGATTATGCAGTGTATTTGGTGGGACCAGGTCGGTACTTCAATTGATGCGATTGAGCCGAGCACTGCGCGAAAAACGGCCACAATACGAGCAGAGGCACAAAAAAGTGATTCTACAGCATGACAACGCTCGGCCTCACGTTGCCAAACCCGTTAAAACCTACCTGGAAACGCTCAAACGGGAAGTTCTACCCCACCCGCCATATTCCCCAGATATTGCGCCATCCGATTATTACTCGTTAAGTTCTATGGCACATGGTCTGGCTGATCAGCAGTTCCGCTCATATGAAGATATCAAAAATAAGCTTGATTCGTTAATAGCCTCAAAAGATGTACACTTTTACCATAACGGTATTCGAGCGCTGCCAGAAAGATGGGAAAAATTTGTAGCTAGCGATGGGCAATACTTTGAATGATTCATTTGTAACCATTTTTTCACAATAAAGTTGCATTTTCATAAAAAAGAAAAACGAGAACTTAGTTGCGCACCTAATAGCTTAAAATATATTATATACACCTACACCATACAATTCCTAGAATTTCAGTTTTGCTTTCAGTATATTTGAATTTTTGCACATGCTTTTGTAATAGTACGAAATCGATAAGGCTGGCACAACTGCACAATTTGTTGTTCGAACTATTCCAAACGTTCACAACCAGTAGATGCGAAATCATCTTATTTTCAATTAGGGCAAGTATTGTTTTCGTTTTCGATCTCGAGATTTTAATCAATCTTGACATTCCTATAATGGAGGAACTCAAAAAAGTAGGTCTCGCAATGTCTATACCTGGGGCTGCAGACTAAACGGCCAGGAGGAATTTCTTCAAACTTCATATCTGGCGTCTGTGGGGTAATGCATAGAGGACAAATTTGATATTTCGTTCTAGTCTAAAAATTAACGGTACTTTACTTAAGGCCAAATTCAAAAAGTTGTAATTTTCTCGAAAACGGCTATAACGGGTTCGATAAAAGGGCATACCTGAGTTAATGTGAGTGTTCGCAAAAAGACTGTGTACTCAGTTTTTACCTAAAAATTCGAATAACGGTACTTTGCTTATTTGCGGACTTGTGAAAATCTGCCATTTATTGGATATGGCTGGAGCGATTTTATTAAAGATTTATATCTAAGTAATTTTGTGGCTGTGGTGTAGTGGTAACATCATCGCTTGCCACGCTGTTGGTTCACGGTTCAAATCCTGATGTCAAGAATCATCTATTTATTTCGCATGAAATAAATAAAAAAGTCGATCAATTGCGAAAACTAAGTCAACTCTACTGCGAAGGCATAACACTGGCAATAGAGTGGTCATATGGCTGAAAATGCAACTTGATCGTGATGATGACATCAGGAGGACGGAGAAAAGTACTGTGAATCATAAGCAACGACAAAACAAACAAGCTCCCCAATTATCTGGACGCTACCCTTGAAATTTACAGAAACTTAATATCATCTGAGTTTCAAACCTCTCTTTTCTTCATAACGCCCGTGTCCTGTAATAGTATAAGTGTATTCATATCCTCTTTGGCGCGCAAATTATAAAAAAAATACATATATGTAAAGAACATGGCATTAATATTTGAACTATTTTCAAACAAACAGCACATATGGGGCAAGTATGTGCGACTAGGTCATGCCCTTATTTCAAACGCATTCTGAGCAGATGATACAGGTGCTAACACAGAGGACACTTTCTCGCACGCATCTCACGAGAACTAGTCATCTCGAAATGTTCGCAATATTCCAATTCTTGGTGCGTTTGGTTAAAAATGTTAGTCAAGTCGTTAGATTCGTTTCTTTCTTTTTTAAAATTACTGGATACTAACTTGTGAGAGGACACGTACCCCGGTGATCCCCGTACCCGGCGCCTATGCTCAGAAATCCTCCATTGCACTTTACGCAACCCTCAATAGATAATACCACTCCGAATTTGGGGATGTTTTTTTTTTCAAATTGGTGAGCCTTTAGGGATTTGTGTAGTAGACTTTACTTTTTTAATTAGTTACATTTAAAAGGAAAAACTCCTCTTTTTGACTGTTCTATCTAATTTTTAACACTTCGCTTAAGCTTTAAAACTAAAACTGCTTTATTTTCATCACTAAATTCTAAAAACTTTTGAATGACCTTAGTCGTAAACGACTTTAAAAAGGACCGGATGTTGTCCAACCTACTTCGAAATGAGTTTCGTTGTCTATAAAATTAATTAATTAAAAATTAGTCAATGGCCCCGACTAAAAAAATCGCAAAATAAGTGAAACACAAGTGAAACAAAATTCATGATAATAGATATAGTAGATACTGTCACCCAACTGCGGTTTCTTATCACTTTATAGTCAGTTTTGTGATCGGGCTCTTAGGTTATATTTAATTCATTACTTTTATTTCGCTTGTTTTGGTTTTGTTTCATCAGAATCGATTTATTGGATTCTGCTCTACGTTAGTCAGTCAATTATGCACTTATTACGCAATCTCGTGGGTAGTTTATGTGTTTGTTGCGCCAAAGGTCTTAGATTCAAGCAGTGTTGCCAGAACTAGGTCTATTAAGGAAAAACAGATAAATTTTCCACACTAATCACTTTTATCAAAAGTTGACTTTAAGATCCAAAGTCATACTGATCAAATATGAAAAATAGATTAATTGCGAGTCACACCTCTTACGATTACTGTTCCGTAGAGGTATTTCAATTGCATCCTAATACAGATTCCCCTTTAATCCTAAGAA